>JAZHRO010000056.1:9997500-10597500 GCA_037157565.1 Thalassia testudinum
GGCCCTAAACGGGTCGAAAAAGACGATACTGTGCAAAATCAGACGTCTGGAACTCCTTCCAGACGTCTTAAAAAGTGGATCAGAGAATTACCTGTTCAGCGTGGTTTCCCAGACGTCCAGAAGTCTGTGGGGACGTCTGCCCTAGATCCCAGACGTCCGATGGTCCCTCAAGACGTCTGGAGGTCACTCCCGCCGTCTGGTACAACTCCCAGACGTCTGATTCGCAAAAGATGGCGAATCAGCGAACCTGCGCACAGCCAACCCCCTCCCTCAGTACGGTCAGTTGACAAGAAGGAAGAAGAAGGCGGAAACTCACCTTTCAGACGTCTGTATGATCTTACAGACGTCGACCTTGCCGTCTGGCTATCAATCCAGACGTCTGATTCTGGAAATTTTTCCAGAATCAGGACCCTGCTCGGCCTCCGCTCGCGACGCCGCCCGCATCGCACCTCGCGCTCCTGCTGCTTAGACCGCAGCAGGTCCCTCTCCGCGTCGCTCCGCGCTCCCTGCGCCGTCCGCCAGCCGGCCAAGCCGCTCCGGCGAGCTCGCCCTCACGGCAGAGCTCCGCCCTCGCACGCCGCACCTCCGCGCTCACTGCGGCCGCCGCTGCCGCCCTCGCGTCCGCTCGCTCTCGCGCACAGGAAGGAGAAGAAGAAGGAGACGGTGGAGACGGGAGGGGAGGCGCGCCCCTTTTAACGCCGCGCGGAGAGGAGAGAGGAGGTGGCAGGCCTCCTGCAGCCGCAGAGAGAAAAAGGGGGAATATGCGGTCTGCGCGCTGGGGCGCGCAGGCGACTCGCGTGTGTCGAAGATAACGGATTTCCAGACGTCTTGAAACTATCCCAGACGTCTTATCAGACGCCTGGTTGTGATCCCAGACGTCTTGTCCGACGTCTGAGCCACCTCCCAGACGTCTTAAAATACGTCTGGGGCACACATTCGTTACAATATAACAAACTCAAAGGAAGTTTCGTCCCCGAAACTTACGCCAACTAGGGTGTGGGAAAAAGATGTCCAAATAACCATAACAAACTCAAAGAGGACCGAAGCCGGTCCGAAAGGACGTACCCGCGAAAAGCTCTGGGTACCGCTCCCGCACTGTTGCCTCAGGCTCCCAGGTAGCCACCTCGTACCGCTGGCTCCTCCACAAAACCTTTACCAGGGGTACTTACTTTCGTCTCAACCTGCGGACGGCTCGGTCTAGGATCTGCACTGGCCGCTCGGGGTAGGTCAGGTCGTCGCTCACCTCGACGCTCTCGTGACTCAGTACGTGGCTGGGATCGGCTACGTACTTCCTGAGGTTGGACACGTGGAACACGTCGTGCACACCAGAAAGCTGCGGGGGAAGGGCAAGTCTGTAAGCAACGGGTCCAACCCGCTCCAGGACCTCAAAGGGCCCCACGAACCTCGGCGCGAGCTTCCCTCTCACCCCAAACCGCTGTAAGCCCTTCATGGGCGAAACACAAAGGAAGACGTGGTCCCCAACCTCGAACTGCACCTCTCTGCGTCTGCGATCTGCGTAGCTCTTCTGTCTGCTCCTGACAGTGCGGAGTCGTCTGTGGATCTGCTCAGCTACCTCCTGACTCTGCCGGATCAACCTGGGGCCAACCTCCCACTTAGTCCCCACCTCAACCCAACTCAAGGGTGCCGTGCATTTCCGTCCGTACAGAGCCTCGTAGGGAGCCATGCCGATGCTCGAGTGATAACTGTTGTTGTATGCAAACTCCGCCAGGGGCAGGTGCTCCTCCCAAGAGCCCCTCCAGTCTAGTACACAGGCACGCAAAAGGTCCTCAAGTGTCTGTATCGTGTGTTCCGACTGTCCGTCCGTCTGGGGGTGGTAAGCCGTGCTAAACCTCAACCTCGTCCCCAAAGCCTGCTGAAACTCAGCCCAAAACTGGGACGTAAAGTGGGTATCCCGGTCGGATACGATCTCCCGCGGAACTCCGTGTAGTCGCACCACATCACGGATATACCTCTCTGCCAACTGTGCTGGTCCCAAAGTGACTCGGATCGGCAAGAATCGTGCCGTCTTCGTCAATCTATCCACTATTACCCAGACTACGTCGTGTCCTCACTGGGTAACAGGTAAGCCCACCACCAAGTCCATGGTGATGCTCTCCCACTTCCACTCTGGCACTGGAAGCGGCTGAAGCGGCCCTGCAGGCCTCTGATGCTCGGCTTTCACCTGCTGGCACACTAAGCACTGCTGCACGAACTCACCCACATCCCACTTCATCCCTCTCCACCAGAACTCGCGTCTCAAGTCATGGTACATTTTCGTGTTTCCGGGATGTATGGTGAATCTGGAACCGTGTGCCTCAGTTAGGAGCTCTCTCAACAGCTCCTCGTCTCTGGGGACGCACAACTGTCCCCTCAAGCGTAACACCTGGTCTGTGAAAGAGAAGTCCCCTGGGTCCCCTGATAGTACTCTGTCGCGCAAAGACTGTAAGTACGGATCGGCCATCTGTCCCGTGATGATGCGGTCTATCAACTCTGGCCTGGTCTGCCGTGTCACCGTCACTGCCCCACAGTACCCTCGTAACTCTAGAGGTCGCCAACTGCCCACCTCCTCCAAAAGGCTCCAACTCTGTAACTGTAGACTGGCCAAGCGTGTGGGCGCCTTACGGCTCAAGGCGTCAGCCACCACATTGGCCTTTCCCGGGTGGTAGGAGATGCTGCAGTCGTAGTCCTTCAGGAGCTCCAACCAACGCCTCTGTCTCATGTTGAGCTCCTTCTGGTCAAAAAGATATCTGAGGCTCTTGTGATCTGTAAAAATCTGGAAGGTCTCACCGTACAAGTAGTGCCTCCATGTCTTCAGCGTGAAGACAACAGCTGCCAACTCTAGATCGTGGGTAGGGTAGGTATGCTCATGGGGCTTCAGTTGCTGCGAAGCGTAAGCGACCACGTGACCCCTCTGCATGAGCACACCTCCTAACCCCTGCAAGGAAACGTCCGTGTACACAACGAACCCGCCACTACTGTCAGGAATGGTGAGCACGGGAGCCGAGGTCAACCTCTCCTTCAGCTCCAGAAAACATGCCTCACAGGCGTCTGTCCAAGCGAAAGGCACATCCTTCCGGGTCAACTGTGTCATAGGACGCGCAATCTGTGAAAATCCTCTGATGAACCGTCTGTAGTAACCTGCCAGTCCCAGGAAACTGCGAATCTCAGTGACTGAACGCGGTCTCTCCCACCTGAGCACTGCCTTGACCTTGGCGGGGTCCACCGCCAGGCCGTCTCCAGAGATCACATGACCCAAAAAGGACACCTCCCTCAACCAGAACTCGCACTTGCTGTATTTGGCGTACAGCCTGCGTCGTCTCAGAGTGTCCAGAACCATCCGCAAGTGCTGTCCGTGCTGCGTCCGATCTCTAGAATAGAAGAGTACATCATCTATGAAAACCACCACAAACTGGTCCAAGTACGGTCTAAACACCCGGTTCATCAGGTCCATGAAAGCAGCGGGGGCATTGGTCAGCCCAAACGGCATGACCAAAAACTCGTAGTGTCCGTACCGGGTGCGGAAAGCTGTCTTGGAGACGTCGGTCTCCCTGATCCTCAACTGGTGGTATCCAGACCTCAAGTTGATCTTGGAAAACACCGTGGCACCCCGCAACTGGTCAAACAAATCGTCGATCCTCGGCAGCGGATATCTGTTCTTGATGGTGACCCTATTCAGCTGTCGGTAGTCCACACAAAGGCGTAGGGTCCCATCCTTCTTCTTCACAAACAGTACCGGGGCTCCCCAGGGAGACGCACTGGGCCTCACGAAACCTTTCTCCAAAAGGTCCTGCAACTGGGACTTGAGCTCTCGCAGCTCAAGCGGTGCCATTCTGTATGGCGCGGTGGAGATGGGGCTGGTCCCTGGTACTAGTGAGATCTCAAACTCGATCTCACGCTCGGGCGGTAGTCCTGGTAACTCGTCTGGAAACACGTCGGGGTACTCTCTGACCACCGGGATGCTCTGGAAGTCTGCCACGGGGCTGTGCTCTGCCACCACACAAGCTAGGAAGCCCTCACACCCCTGGCTCAAAAGTCTCGCCGCCCGAAGTGCCGAAATGCACCTGAAACCTCCGTCCACTGGCTACCCGTGAAACTCGAAAGAAGGCAACTCCAGAATGGAGAAGACAATCTTCCTCTCAAAACAGTCTACCAAGGCGTGGTAAGCGGACAGCCAATCCATCCCCAGAATCACTCCAAAGTCCTCCATCTGTATCATAATCAGGTCAGCTGGCAGGCTATGTCCCCCGATGCTGACCCCGCAACCCGTGTACACCTCCTCGCTACAAACAGCTAACCACTCGGACCTCTGATTACGAACAGATTCTCTAACAGTGTATAATCCTGGTCCAAACTAACTGCAAAACTGGCTGCGACAAACGAGTGCGTAGCACCGGAATCGAAAAGCGTGTAAACGAGTCTGCCAGAAACTGAAACCATACCTGCTACCACGGATCCCGATGCTCCGGCGTCCTTGTGTGTTAGGGCGTTGATACGCCCCTCAGCCCTAGGTGCGGACGAAGCAGCCACACTCTGCGTCGGACGGGTAGGTGCTGGCCGGTACCCTCCTCGCGACTGCTGTCCTCCTCCTCGTGCCTAGGGACCGCGGCCTCCTGCGCGCCCTCCAGTGCTCTGCACGGGAAGTATCTGCTGACCTCCTGCCCTAGATGGGCAGTCCCTCCTGACGTGGCTCGGCTGGCCACACTGGTAGCAGAGGGGAACCCGACTCCCGCCCTCAGTGAGTCCCTGCTGTCGGCTAGGCGGGGGTCCGGTGCTGGCGACTGGCCCCTGTCGAGGGCTCCCAAAGGCCACTGATGGCCCTGCACAACGTGACGGCCCTCCTGCGGACGTCACGTGTCTCCGTTGAGTTCTCCTAACACGCCTGGTGTGGCGGCGGAAATCTCGTTCCACCACTAACTCCCCTGTCGTACGCTCGGAAGGGGGAGGGGGTGGCGACGTGGGTGGAAGCTGGAATTCTTCTCGAACCACCTCTCGAATCAGTTGGACGAGGTCCCGGGATGGTATACTCAGGAGAAGAGGAGGGGTAGTATGTATTCCAAGCCCGACACATCTGTCCCCCGGGCCCTGACCTCGGCCGCGCCTGCGGCCCACCCTCCTAGCTCCACGACGCGGCATCTCCTACAATGGAGACGCGAAACAAAATGAAAAGCGTGAAAACAGACGGTACCTAACAAAACTTCTAAGAGCTCATGTCAAGAGATATGTTGTGGTGGCTACTCTAGCTATAAACATATGAATTGGTTATTTTCCAGTCAGTTGATTCACTTCTCGGGACGACCTTGCTCTGATACCATCTTGTAACGACCCGGTTCCCGAGTCCCTACGAGACACGAGAACCGGACCGACTCGACTAATCCCAAGACCTAGTCGTCCAACGAGGAAGTAACCAAAAGACAGTAAAATAAACCACATTCAGCATGAATATAACTAACAGTAAGAAAGTACAGCAGTAAGGAAAGAAACTACTACAGTAGGTACCACCACAACAGTAAAAACAGCATTTATCATATAACAAGAGCTGCAGATAAAGAAGGTACAGCGGAAACAAAAACTACTCACTAGAATAGAAACAAAAGGGGTACAAAAGGCCGTGGTAACTCTACTGGACCCTACTCGGCCCAGCGTCCTCTGCAGCCGCCGACCCTAGCTGCTCAACACCTGGTCCTGAAAAAGGTAACGAGTGTAACACGTCAGCAAAACGCTGAGTAGAGTGGCAAACTAACTAAAGGCAATAGTAGAGTGTACAGTAGCTGTTATGTTCTATTACTTCCTTTATTCACATCTTTCAATTTTTCTCACTATTTCATTTATTTCTCAGATCCTTTACTTGATCTCGAATGTCCTCGTGGGAACGATCTTGATTGCAGTCTTTTCCAAAAGTAGAAGTAGCACGTGGTGCTCTCCTGGCCGGGAGAGTCCCCCGTGGTGATCCTACCCTCAGTCAACCACCCCAAGGTCACTGACAGACGTAACGGTGACTACGGCACGCGCGATAAACGCACAGGTAGCTAGCCCGCACTGGCACGCGGTCAGTCGTTTCCGTTAACGGGTGTGCCCAAAGCACAGCACGGAACCAGGGCAGAGCCCTCTCAGTAACAGGGGTCCAACCCCTCAACAGTAACCAAACCGGGGCCTTGCCCCTCCACAGTCCGCGCACCCTCACCTGACTACCCTGTTTTGCCCTAGTGGGCCTAACAAGTCGGTGAAGGAGGCTAGCAGAACCCCGGGGCCCGTGGGGTAGCTAGTACTCTCCTAACACTACTAGCTCTCCTCGGTACTACGTACACGAGGGCCAACAAGTCGGTACAGAGCGGCCAATCCTAACCCCGGGTCCCTGGGGCGGCTGTCCCCACTCTGCAATAAACAGGTACAAGTACTTCCCTTGGTACTGCGTACCCAAGAGACAGTACAAACTACATCTCAGTTCCATTCCTTTTTCTTTCCAGGAGTTCCACTCCTAATTCCCCGTAGGGTTCCAGCTCTTTATCTCAGAACATCATATGTTTCACTTTCCAGATTCACGTTCTCAAAATCCATGATCTCAAACATGTTTCTTTATTCATAACAGGCAGCTGTTAATTCAAATTACAGGCGACTTTATATTCCTTTCCATTTTTCCAAGACTGCAGTATTATACATTCCACTAGTTTTTCCATCCTAAGATTCATGCCACATCCTAGGATCTAGCATACAACTAGTTTTCCAGCCCTAGGATTCATGCATCACCTAGGAGCTATCATTCCATACATTTCTCATTCCTAGGATTCATGCAAAGTCCTAGATTCTAGTTATGGTTTCATACTTTAACAGATTTTATTAATAACTTAAGCCACTCTACCAGGTACAACGGGAGTAATGGGGGCGTGATCGGGAATCCCGCGTGCCTCCGCGACTCTCAAGACTGCAACTGAACGAGATCCTGTCACAAGGATCAAACACAAGGAGTGTCTCAAAACAATGTATAGCTACTGTAGATGAGTAGAGGAATTAATTCTGAAGAGAACGCAACTCGAATCGCGGAAAATGGAGCCCGAACGGGCCCTAAACGGGTCGAAAAAGACGATACTGTGCAAAATCAGACGTCTGGAACTCCTTCCAGACGTCTTAAAAAGTGGATCAGAGAATTACCTGTTCATCGTGGTTTCCCAGACGTCCAGAAGTCTGTGGGGACGTCTGCCCTAGATCCCAGACGTCCGATGGTCCCTCAGGACGTCTGGAGGTCACTCCCGCCGTCTGGTACAACTCCTAGACGTCTGATTCGCAAAAGATGGCGAATCAGCGAACCTGCGCACAGCCAACCCCCTCCCTCAGTACGGTCAGTCGACAAGAAGGAAGAAGAAGGCGGAAACTCACCTTTCAGACGTCTGTATGATCTTACAGACGTCGACCTTGCCGTCTGGCTATCAATCCAGACGTCTGATTCTGGAAATTTTTCCAGAATCAGGACCCTGCTCGGCCTCCGCTCGCGACGCCGCCCGCGTCGCACCTCGCGCTCCTGCTGCTCAGACCGCAGCAGGTCCCTCTCCGCGTCGCTCCGCGCTCCCTGCGCCGTCCGCCAGCCGGCCAAGCCGCTCCGGCGAGCTCGCCCTCACGGCAGAGCTCCGCCCTCGCACGCCGCACCTCCGCGCTCACTGCCGCCGCCGCTGCCGCCCTCGCGTCCGCTCGCTCTCGCGCACAGGAAGGAGAAGAAGGAGACGGTGGAGACGGGAGGGGAGGCGTGCCCCTTTTAACGCCGCGCGGAGAGGAGAGAGGAGGTGGCAGGCCTCCTGCAGCCGCAGAGAGAAAAAGGGGGAATATGCGGTCTGCGCGCTCAGTTGCGCAGGCGACTCGCGTGTGTCGAAGATAACGGATTTCCAGACGTCTTGAAACTATCCCAGACGTCTTGTCCGACGTCTGAGCCACCTCGCAGACGTCTTAAAATACGTCTGGGGCACACATTCGTTACATATGTATATGTGTATAGATATATGTATATATGTAAGTATATATGTATATTTATATAAGTATATGTATATATGTATGTATATATGTATAAGTATATGTATAAGTATATAGATATATATATGTATCTATATATATATATATTTATGTATACTAATACATAAGTATATAGATACTACTATATGTATAAATATAAGTATATATATATATCTATATATGTATATATATATGTATATAAATATAAATAAATAAATAAATAAATAAATAAATAAATAAATAAATAAATAAATAAATATATATATATATATATATATATATATATATATATATATATATATATATATATATATATATATATATATATATATATATATATATATATATATATATATATGTATGTATCAATATATAAGTATACGTATATATATGTTTATAGTATAGGTGTGTGTGTGAAAGTGTGAGTGTAGGTGTGTGTGTGCATCGGTGTAGAGTGCTGTGAGTGTTGTGAGAGAGAGAGAGAGCGGGAGAGAAAGAGAGAGAGCGGGCGAGAGAACACAGCTGTTCTGCAAGAGGCGAGTTAAGGTGTCTGTGCTGCGTGCTCGTCGTCTGATGGCCTTCAACACGCGCGCACGCAGGCACTTGTTAGCACAGAGAGGAGAGCGCTTGCATCGACCAGCTGCGAGCGCGGAGGGCTCGTGTAACGACCCGGTTCCCGAGTCCCTACGAGACACGAGAACCGGACCGACTCGACTAATCCCAAGACCTAGTGTCCAACGAGGAAGTAACCAAAAGACAGTAAAATAAACCACATTCAGCATGAATATAACTAACAGTAAGAAAGTACAGCAGTAAGAAAAGAAACTACTACAGAAGGTACCACCACAACAGTAGAACAACATTTATCATATAACAAGAACTGCAGGTAAGGAAAGTACAGCGGAAACAAAACTACTCACTAGAACAGAAACAAAAGAGGTGCAAAAGACTGTGGTAAACTCTACTGGACCCTACTCGGCCCAGCGTCCTCTGCAGCCGCCGACCCTGGCTGCTCAACACCTGGTCCTGAAAAAGGTAACGAGTGTAACACGTCAGCAAAACGCTGAGTAGAGTGGCAGACTAACTAAAGGCAACGGTAGAGTGTACAGTAGCTGTTATGTTCTATTACTTCCTTTATTCACATCTTTCAATTTTTCTCACTATTTCATTTATTTCTCAGATCCTTTACTTGATCTCGAATGTCCTTGTGGGAACGATCTTGATTGCAGTCTTTTCCAAAAGTAGAAGTATGACATGGTGCTCTCCTGGCCGGGAGAGTCCCCCGTGGTGATCCTACCCTCAGTCAACCACCCCAAGGTCACTGACAGACGTAACGGTGACTACGGCACGCGCGATAAACGCACAGGTAGCTAGCCCGCACTGTCACGTGGTCAGTCGTTTCCGTTAACGGGTGCGCCCAAAGCACAGCACGGAACCAGGGCAGAGCCCTCTCAGTAACAGGGGTCCAACCCCTCCACAGTAACCAAACCGGGGCCTTGCCCCTCCACAGTCCGCGCACCCTCGCCTGACTACCCTGGGCCTAACAAGTCGGTGAAGGAGGCTAGCAGAACCCCGGGGCCCGTGGGGTAGCTAGTACTCTCCTAACACTACTAGCTCTCCTCGGTACTACGTACACGAGGGCCAACAAGTCGGTACAGAGCGGCCAATCCTAACCCCGGGTCCCTGGGGCGGCTGGCCCCACTCTGCACTAAACAGGTACAGGTACTTCCCTTGGTACTGCGTACCCAAGAGACAGTACAAACTACATCTCAGTTCCATTCCTTTTTCTTTCCAGGAGTTCCACTCCTAATTCCCCGTAGGGTTCCAGCTCTTTATCTCAGAACATCATATGTTTCACTTTCCAGATTCACGTTCTCAAAATCCATGATCTCAAACATGTTTCTTTATTCATAACAGGCAGTTGTTAATTCAAATTACAGGCAGCTTTATATTCCTTTCCATTTTTCCAAGACTGCAGTATTATACATTCCACTAGTTCTTCCATCCTAGGGTTCATGTCACATCCTAGGATCTAGCATACAACTAGTTTTCCAGCCCTAGGATTCATGCATCACCTAGGAGCTATCATTCCATACATTTCTCATTCCTAGGATTCATGCAATGTCCTAGCTTCTAGTTATGGTTCCATACTTTAACAGATTTTATTAATAAACTTAAGCCACTCTACCAGGTACAACGGGAGTAATGGGGGCGTGATCGGGAATCCCGCGTGCCTCCGCGACTCTCAAGACTGCAATTGAATGAGATCCTGTCACAAGGATCAAACACAAGGAGTGTCTCAAAACAGTGTATAGCTACTGTAGATGAGTAGAGGAATTAATTCTGAAGAGAACGCAACTCGAAACGCGGAAAACGGAGCCCGAACGGGCCCTAAACGGGTCGAAAAAGATGATACTGTGCAAAATCAGACGTCTATAACTCCTTCCAGACGTCTTAAAAAGTGGATCAGAGAATTACCTGTTCAGGGTGGTTTCCCAGACGTCCAGAAGTCTGCGGGGACGTCTGCCTAGATCCCAGACGTCCGATGGTCACTCCGGACGTCTGGATGTCACTCCTGCCGTCTGGTACAACTCCCAGACGTCTGATTCGCAAAGGATGGCGAATCAGCGAACCTGCGCACAGCCAACCCCCCTCCCTCAGTACGGTCAGTCGACAAGAAGGAAGGAGAAAGCGGAAACTCACCTTTCAGACGTCTGTATGATCTTACAGACGTCGACCTTGCCGTTTGGCTATCAACCCAGACGTCTGATTCTGGAAAATTTTCCAGAATCAGGGCACGACCCGGACTTTGCTCGCGACGCCGCCCGCGTCGCACCTCGCGCTCCTGCTGCTCAGACCACAGCGGGTCCCTCTCCGCGTCGCTCCGCGCCCCCTGCGCCCTCCGCCGACCGGCCAAGCCGCTCCGGTGAGCTCACCCTCACGGCAGAGCTCCGCCCTCGCACGCCGCACCTCCGCGCTCACTGCGGCCGTCGCTGCCGCCCTCGCGTCCGCTCGCTCTCGCGCACAGGAAGGAGAAGAAGGAGGAGACGGTGGAGACGGGAGGGGAGGCGTGGCCCTTTTAAGGCCGCGCGAGGAGGAGAGAGGAGGTGGCAGGCCGCCTGCAGCCGCAGAGTGAGAGGGAAAAAGAGAGAGAGAGAGGAATCACGGGTTTGCGTGCACAGGCGCGCAGACGACTCTCCCGTGCGAAAATAACTATTTTCCAGACGTCTGGAAACGATCCCAGACGTCTGTTCAGACGTCTCGACCTCCTCCCAGACGTCTTAAAAGACGTCTGGGGCCCGCGTTCGTTACAATATAACAAACTCAAAGGAAGTTTCGTCCCCGAAACTTGCGCCAACTAGGGTGTGGGAAAAAGATGTCCAGATAACCATAACAAACTCAAAGAGGACCGAAGCCGGTCCGAAAAGACGTACCCGCGAAAAGCTACGGGTACCGGTCCCGCATTGCTGCCTCAGGCTCTCAGGTAGCCTCCTCGTACGCTGGCTCCTCCACAAAAACTTTACCAGGGGTACTTGCTTTCGTCTCAACCTGCGGACGGCTCGATCTAGGATCTGCACTGGCCGCTCGGTGTTGGTCAGGTCGTCGCTCACCTCGACGCTCTCGTGACTCAGTACGTGACTGGAATCGGCTATGTACTTCCTGAGGTTGGACACGTGGAACACGTCGTGCACACCAGACAGCTGCGGGGGAAGGGCAAGTCTGTAAGCAACGGGTCCAACCCGCTCCAGGACCTCAAAGGGCCCCACGAACCTCGACGCGAGCTTCCCTCTCACCCCAAACCGCTGTAAGCCCTTCATGGGCGAAACACGAAGGAAGACGTGGTCCCCAACCTCGAACTGCACCTCTCTGCGTCTGCGATCCGCGTAGCTCTTCTGTCTGCTCCTGACAGTGCGGAGTCGTCTGTGGATCTGCTCAACTACCTCCTGACTCTGCCGGATCAACCTGGGGCCAACCTCCCACTTGGTCCCCACCTCAACCCAACTCAAGGGTGCCGTGCATTTCCGTCCGTACAGAGCCTCGTAGGGAGCAATGCCGATGCTCGAGTGATAACTGTTGTTGTATGCAACTCTGCCAGGGGCAGGTGCTCCTCCCAAGAGCCCCTCCAGTCCAGTACACAGGCACGCAAAAGGTCCTCAGGTGTCTGTATCGTGCGTTCCGACTGTCCGTCCGTCTGGGGGTGGTAAGCCATGCTAAACCTCAACCTCGTCCCCAAAGCCTGCTGAAACTCAGCCCAAAACTGGGACGTAAAGCGGGTATCCCGGTCGGATACGATCTCTCGCGGAACTCCGTGTAGTCGCACCGCATCACGGATATACCTCTCTGCCAACTGTGCTGGTCCCAAAGTGACTCGGATCGGCAAGAATCGTGCCGTCTTCGTCAATCTATCCACTATTACCCAGACTGCGTCGTGTCCTCGCTGGGTAGCAGGTAAGCCCACCACCAAGTCCATGGTGATGCTCTCCCACTTCCACTCTGGCACTGGAAGCGGCTGAAGCAGCCCTGCAGGCCTCTGATGCTCGGCTTTCACCTGCTGGCACACTAAGCACTGCTGCACGAACTCACCCACATCCCGCTTCATCCCTCTCCACCAGAACTCGCGTCTCAAGTCATGGTACATTTTCATGTTTCCGGGATGTATGGTGAATCTGGAACCGTGTGCCTCAGTCAGGAGCTCTCTCAACAGCTCCTCGTCTCTGGGAACGCACAACCGTCCCCTTAAGCGTAGCACCTGGTCTGTGAAAGAGAAGTCCCCTAGGTCCCCTGATAGTACTCTGTCGCGCAAAGACTGCAAGTACGGATCGGCCATCTGTCCCGTGATGATGTGGTTTATCAACTCTGGCCTGGTCTGCCGTGTCACCGTCACTGCCCCACAGTACCCTCGTAACTCTAGAGGTCGCCAACTGCCCACCTCCTCCAAAAGGCTCCAACTCTGTAACTGCAAACTGGCCAAGCGTGCGGGCGCCTTACGGCTCAAGGCGTCAGCCACCACATTGGCCTTTCTCGGGTGGTAGGAGATGCAGCAGTCGTGGCCCTTCAGGAGCTCCAACCAACGTCTCTGTCTCATGTTGAGCTCCTTCTGGTCAAAAAGATATCTGAGGCTCTTGTGATCTGTAAAAATCTCGAAGGTCTCACCGTACAAGTAGTGCCTCCATGTCTTCAGCGCGAAGACAACAGCTGCCAACTCTAGATCATGGGTAGGGTAGGTATGCTCATGGGGCTTCAGTTGCCGCGAAGCGTAAGCAACCACGTGACCCCTCTGCATGAGCACACCTCCTAACCCCTGCAAGGAAGCGTCCGTGTACGCAACTAACCCGCCACTACTGTCAGGGATGGTGAGCATGGGAGCCGAGGTCAACCTCTCCTTCAGCTCCAGAAAACACGCCTCACAGGCCTCTGTCCAAGCGAAAGGCACATCCTTCCGGGTCAACTGTATCATAGGACGCGCAATCTGTGAAAATCCTCTGATGAACCGTCTGTAGTAACCTGCCAGTCCCAGGAAACTGCGAATCTCAGTGACTGAACGCGGTCTCTCCCACCTGAGCACTGCCTCGACCTTGGCGGGGTCCACCGCCAGGCCGTCTCCAGAGATCACATGACCCAAAAAGGTCACCTCCCTCAACCAGAACTCGCACTTGCTGTATTTGGCGTACAGCCTGCGTCGTCTCAGAGTGTCCAGAACCATCCGCAAGTGCTGTCCGTGCTGCGTCCGATCTCTAGAATAGATGAGTACATCATCTATGAAAACCACCACGAACTGGTCCAAGTACGGTCTAAACACCCGGTTCATCAGGTCCATGAAAGCAGCGGGGGCATTGGTCAGCCCAAACGGCATGACCAAAAACTCGTAGTGTCCGTACCGGGTGCGGAAAGCTGTTTTGGAGACGTCGGTCTCCCTGATCCTCAACTGGTGGTATCCATACCTCAAGTCGATCTTGAAAAACACCGTGGCACCCCGCAACTGGTCAAACAAATCGTCGATCCTCGGCAGCGGATATCTGTTCTTGATGGTGAACCTATTCAGCTGTCGGTAGTCCACACAAAGGCGTAGGGTCCCATCCTTCTTCTTCACAAACAGTACCGGGGCTCCCCAGGGAGACGCATTGGGCCTCACGAAACCTTTCTCCAAAAGGTCCTGCAACTGGGACTTGAGCTCTCGCAGCTCAAGCGGTGCCATTCTGTATGGCGCGGTGGAGATGGGGCTGGTCCCTGGTACTAGTGAGATCTCAAACTCGATCTCACGCTCGGGCGGTAGTCCTGGTAACTCGTCTGGAAACACATCGGGGTACTCTCTGACCACCGGGATGCTCTGGAAGTCTGCCACGGGGCTGTGCTCTGCCACCACACAAGCTAGGAAGCCCTCACACCCCTGGCTCAAAAGTCTCGCCGCCCGAAGTGCCGAAATGCACCTGAAACCTCCGTCCACTGGCTGCCCGTGAAACTCGAAAGAAGGCAACTCCGGAATGGAGAAGACAATCTTCCTCTCAAAACAGTCTACCAAGGCGTGGTAAGCGAACAGCCAATCCATCCCCAGAATCACTCCAAAGTCCTCCATCTGTATCATAATCAGGTCAGCTGGCAGGCTATGTCCCCCGATGCTGACCTCACAACCCGTGTACACCTCCTCAGCTACAAATAGCTGACCACTCGGACCTCTGATTACGAACGGATTCTCTAATAGTGTATAATCTTGGTCCAAACTAACTGCGAAACTGGCTGCGACAAACGAGTGCGTAGCGCCGGAATCGAAAAGCGTGTAAACGAGTCTGCCAGAAACTGAAACCATACCTGCTACCACGGATTCCGATGCTCTGGCGTCCCTGTGTGTTAGGGCGTTGATACGCCCCTCAGCCCTAGGTGCGGACGAAGCTGCCACACTCTGCGTCGGATGGGTAGGTGCTGGTCAGTACCCTCCTCGCGACTGCTGTCCTCCTCCTCGCGCCTGGGAACCGTGGCCTCCTGCGCGCCCTCCAGTGCTCTGCGCGGGAAGTATCTGCTGACCTCCTGCCCTAGACGGGCAGTCCCTCCTGACGTGGCCCAGCTGGCCACACTGGTAGCAGAGGGGAACCCGACTCCCGCCCTCAGTGAGTCCCTGCTGTCAGCTAGGCGGGGGTCCAGTGCTGGCGACTGGCCCCTGTCGAGGGCCCCCAAAGGCCACTGATGGCCCTGCACAACGTGATGGCTCTCCTGCGGACGCCACGTGTCTCCGTTGAGTTCTCCTAACACGCCTGGTGTGGCGGCGGAAATCTCGTTCCACCACTAACTCCCCTGTCGTACGCTCGGAAGGGGGAGGGGGTGGCGACGTGGGTGGAAGCTGAAATTCTTCTCAAACCACCTCTCGAATCAGTTGGACGAGGTCCCGAGATGGTATACTCAGGAGAAGAGGAGGGGTAGTATGTATTCCAAGCCCGATACATCTGTCCCCCGGGCCCTGACCTCGGCCGCGCCTGCGGCCCACCCTCCTAGCTCCACGACGCGGCATCTCCTACAATGGAGACGCGAAACAAAATGAAAAGCGTCAAAACAAACGGTACCTAACAAAACTTCTAAGAGCTCATGTCAAGAGACATGTTGTGGTGGCTACTCTAGCTATAAACATGTGAATTGGTTATTTTCCAGTCAGTTGATTCACTTCTCGGGACGACCTTGCTCTGATACCATCTTGTAACGACCCGGTTCCCGAGTCCCTACGAGACACGTGAACCGGATCGACTCGACTAATCCCAAGACCTAGTCGTCCAACGAGGAAGTAACCAAAAGACAGTAAAATAAACCACATTCAGCATGAATATAACTAACAGTAAGAAAGTACAGCAGTAAGGAAAGAAACTACTACAGTAGGTACCACCACAACAGTAGAACAACATTTATCATATAACAAGAACTGCAGGTAAGGAAAGTACAGCGGAAACAAAACTACTCACTAGAACAGAAACAAAAGAGGTGCAAAAGACTGTGGTAAACTCTACTGGACCCTACTCGGCCCAGCGTCCTCTGCAGCCGCCGACCCTGGCTGCTCAACACCTGGTCCTGAAAAAGGTAACGAGTGTAACACGTCAGCAAAACGCTGAGTAGAGTGGCAGACTAACTAAAGGCAACAGTAGAGTGTACAGTAGCTGTTATGTTCTATTACTTCCTTTATTCACATCTTTCAATTTTTCTCACTATTTCATTTATTTCTCAGATCCTTTACTTGATCTCGAATGTCCTCGTGGGAACGATCTTGATTGCAGTCTTTTCCAAAAGTAGAAGTAGCACGTGGTGCTCTCCTGGCCGGGAGAGTCCCCCGTGGTGATCCTACCCTCAGTCAACCACCCCAAGGTCACTGACAGACGTAACGGTGACTTCGGCACGCGCGATAGACGCACAGGTAGCTAGCCCGCACTGGCACGCGGTCAGTCGTTTCCGTTAACGGGTGCGCCCAAAGCACAGCACGGAACCAGGGCAGAGCCCTCTCAGTAACAGGGGTCCAACCCCTCCACAGTAACCAAACCGGGGCCTTGCCCCTCCACAGTCCGCGCACCCTCGTCTGACTACCCTGGTTTGCCCTAATGGGCCTAACAAGTCGGTGAAGGAGGCTAGCAGAACCCTGGGGCCCGTGGGGTAGCTAGTACTCTCCTAACACTAGTAGCTCTCCTCGGTACTACGTACACGAGGGCCAACAAGTCGGTACAGAGCGGCCAATCCTAACCCCGGGTCCCTGGGGCGGCTGGCCCCACTCTGCACTAAACAGGTACAGGTACTTCCCTTGGTACTGCGTACCCAAGAGACAGTACAAACTACATCTCAGTTCCATTCCTTTTTCTTTCCAGGAGTTCCACTCCTAATTCCCCGTAGGGTTCCAGCTCTTTATCTCAGAACATCATATGTTTCACTTTCCAGATTCACGTTCTCAAAATCCATGATCTCAAACATGTTTCTTTATTCATAACAGGCAGCTGTTAATTAAATTTACAAGCAGCTTTATATATATTCCTTTCCATTTTCCCAAGACTGCAGTAATATACATTCCACTAGTTTTTCCACCCTAGGATTCATGCCATATCCTAGGATCTATCATACAATCTAGTTTTCCGGCCCTAGGATTCATGCAACACCTAGGAGCTATCATTCCATATATTTCTCATTCCTAGGATTCATGCAATGCCCTGGTTCCGTGCTGTGCTTTGGGCGCACCCGTTAACGGAAACGACTGACCGCGTGCTAGTGCGGGCTAGCTACCTGTGCGTCTATCGCGCGTGCCGTAGTCACCGTTACGTCTGTCAGTGACCTTGGGGTGGTTGACTGAGGGTAGGATCACCACGGGGGACTCTCCCAGCCAGGAGAGCACCACGTGCTACTTCTACTTTTGGAAAAGACTGCAATCAAGATCGTTCCCACGAGGACATTCGAGATCAAGTAAAGGATCTGAGAAATAAAAGAAATAGTGAGAAAAATTGAAAGATGTGAAAAAAAAAAGAAGTAATAGAACATAACAGCTACTGTACACTCTACTGTTGCCTTTAGTTAGTTTGCCACTCTACTCAGCGTTTTGCTGACGTGTTACACTCGTTACCTTTTTCAGGACCAGGTGTTGAGCAGCCAGGGTCGGCGGCTGCAGAGGACGCTGGGCCGAGTAGGGTCCAGTAGAGTACCACAGCCTTTTTGTACCCCTTTTGTTTCTGTTCTAGTGAGTAGTTTTTGTTTCCGCTGTACCTTCTTTTCCTGCAGTTCTTGTTATATGATAAATGCTGTTTTACTGTTGTGGTGGTACCTACTGTAGTAGTTTCTTTCCTTACTGCTGTACTTTCTTACTGTTAGTTACATTCATGCTGAATGTGGTTTATTTTACTGTCTTTTGGTTACTTCCTCGTTGGACGACTAGGTCTTGGGATTAGTCGAGTCGGTCCGGTTCTCGTGTCTCGTAGGGACTCGGGAACCGGGTCGTTACAGGTTCCAGCTCTTTATCTTAGAACATCATATGTTTCACTTTCCAGTTTCACGTTCTCACAATCCATGATCTCAATCATGTTTCTTTATTCATAACAGGCAGCTGTTAATTCAATTTACAGGCAGCTTTATATTCCTTTCCATTTTTCCAAGACTGCAGTATTATACATTCCACTAGTTTTTCCATCCTAGGGTTCATGCCACATCCTAGGATTTAGCATACAACTAGTTTTCCAGCCCTAGGATTCATGCATCACCTAGGAGCTATCATTCCATACATTTCTCATTCCTAGGATTCATGCAATGTCCTAGCTTCTAGTTATGGTTCCATACTTTAACATATTTTATTAATAAACTTAAGCCACTCTACCAGATACAACGGGAGTAATGGGGGCGTGATCGGGAATCCCGCATGCCTCCGCGACTCTCAAGACTGCAACCGAACGAGGTCCTATCACAAGGATCAAACACAAGGAGTGTCTCAAAACAGTGTATAGCTACTGTAGACGGGTAGAGGAATTAATTCTGAAGGGAACGCAACTCGAATCGCGGAAAACGGAGCCCGAACGGGCCCTAAACGGGTCGAAAAAAGATGATACTGTGCAAAATCAGACGTCTGGAACTCCTTCCAGACGTCTTAAAAAGTGGATCAGAGAATTACCAGTTCAGCGTGGTTTCCCAGACGTCCAGAAGTCTGCGGGGACGTCTGCCTAGCTCCCAGACGTCCGATGGTAACTCCGGACATCTGGAGGTCACTCCATCCGTCTGGTACAACTTCCAGACGTCTGATTCGCAATGGATGGCGAATCAGCGAACCTGCGCACAGCCAACTCCCTCCCTCAGTACGGTCAGTCGACAGGAAGGAAGGAGAAGGCGGTAAACTCACCTTTCAGACATCGGTATGAGCTTCAAGACGTCTATCTCGCCGTCTGGCTGTCAACCCAGACGTCTGATTCTGGAAATTTTTCCAGAATCAGGGCATGACCCAGACTCTGCTCGCGACGCCGCCCGCGTCGCACCTCGCGCTCCTGCTGCTCAGACCGCAGCGGGTCCCTCTCCACGTCGCTCCGCGCCCCCTGCGCCCTCCGCCAGCCGGCCAAGCCGCTCCGACGAGCTCGCCCTCACGGCAGAGCTCCGCCCTCGCACGCCGCACCTCCGCGCTCACTGCGGCCGTCGCTGCCGCCCTCGCGTCCGCTCGCTCTCGCGCACAGGAAGGAGAAGAAGGAGGAGACGGTGGAGACGGGAGGGGAGGCGTGGCCCTTTTAAGGCCGCGCGAGGAGGAGAGAGGAGGTGGCAGGCCGTCTGCAGCTGTAGAGAGAGAGAGGGAAAAAGAGAGAGAGAGAGGAATCGCGGGTCTGCGCGCACAGGCGCGCAGACGACTCTCCCGTGCGAAAATAACTGTTTTCCAGACGTCTGAAAACGATCCCAGACGTCTGTTCAGACGTCTGGACCTCCTCCCAGACGTCTTTTTAAGACGTCTGGGGCACGCGTTCGTTACAGCTCGTGACAGCATGCTCGGAGAGGGAGGCGAGGTGTCTGTAGGCGCACGCGGACGCTTGCAGAGGCTGGTAGGGAGGCGGGGAGGCGCTTGGCCGGCCGCTGCAGAGGCGTGCAGCGGCCGGTTGCGGGCGTGGAGGGTGTGCGTCAGAGCGGAGAAGAGGAAGCGGGGAAGGCCTACAGGCACGCGCGGAGAGGCTGGGGCGCCTGCAGACGTGCGCGGAAGCTGCTGGGGTTGCTGCTATTGCTGCTACCACCGTTTAGCTGCTGCTGCTGAGCTGCAAAGCTTGAAGCAGCTCCAATGGCGGGAAGGTGCGGGAACGGAAAAAATGAAAATAGACCCACCACGCCCACCGGCTCTTTGAAGAGCTGGGCGGTGGTGGTCTCACTGTGGTGGTGTGCAACACAGTGAGCTCCTTCCCGCCGGGTTTCTCCTCGGAGGAGGGCCGGCGTATGGAGGGGAATGGAGGAGAGGACGGTGGTGGCTTGCTGGTGGGTTTTTGCTGCTGCGACTAGCCCCCCGGCAAAGGCAGGAGCTACGGTCTTTAAATAGCAGAGGAATGGCATGGCCGCATGCAGCTGCTGCAGGGAGAGGGAAGTGCAGGGACCGGCTTGGCAGGGAGAGGAAGGCAATGGCAGCTGCAGGGAAGGGCAGCTGTAGCAGCGGGAGGCATGGCGCGAGGAAGAAAATGCATGCAGCCGTAGGGAAAAATTAAAAAGCAAGTGGAATAAAAATAGAGAAGGGAATTTTGTAAAGGTGCACTTAAGGAAAAACGTAATTTGTGAGGCCTTTTATTTCATTCTCTTCTCCTCTCAATTGAATGCATGAATGCATGTATTTTTACAAAATGCAACTATGGAATCCTAATATGCATAGGTAATGCTAGGAAATAGCACAAGAAGGCATTATTGCAGGCGTATTTTGAGGTGCAATCAATAAGGACACCTTTTTAAGCTCAGAATCTAAAATTAGGTTAGATCCAAGTCAGGTTGTTGATTCTTCGCATCTTGATTCTCTCTGTGGTGGAACTCTCATTCCAGAATCATATTCAAAAACTCATTCTTGCAAATTCTCCAACTATTTCGAATCTCACTCTGATTTCGGTGAGCCTTCGTTTCCTGATGACTATGAACCAATTTACAACCTCAGTATCCATGACCCGTTCTTCGACTCTGACTCTGAGGTCCCTGATCCCGAGATCATTGATCCAAAATCAGGTTCCATTGAGATGGAATCATTCCTTTTTTATCTTCAGGAATCAGAAACAGTAAGTGTCAAGAGTGTTTGCAATCCATAATTCGAATCTTTTATTGACTCAGATTTCCATGATCCTATAAGCACTCTCCAAACATTTACCTTTAATTTTGATGTGCTTCATGAAGACTCTTTAGATGAACCTACCTTTGAATCTTTTCTAGAGGAGCTCTTAACACACACAAATGTCATAGAAGCCACATCTTCTGATCCGCATACAGAGACTTCCAAAACCCATTCTTAACCTTGACCCGCCACCAGAATCAACTTTTACTCTGATTCACCTCTCTCTGATCCGGTTGCATATGATTCTCTTCCATCTATTGATCGGGTTTCGGACTTTGATCAGATTGATAATCACGTCCCATCCTTTTTTGATCACTCTTGTAGGGTTCCAACATCCTCCATAGATTCATTTTCTTTTGAGGATCCCTACTCTAACCAGGTTGATCGGACTCAGCAAAACCCACGATTAGCACTACCATATCTGTTTGAGCCACAAAATACCTAGTGGGATCCGCATCTACTGATTCACATCCATCAACCCACCAGATTGATTGGGTTTGGGTTGCATCATCAGCCTGTAGATCTGAACAAGCACCTGGTTGGACCAACTAGGCTTTTGATCAAGGTGCTTGTTCTACAACACTCCTCTGATTTGACCACCTCTTATCCTTGATCAACTTCTGCTTGGCTGAAGGCATTGAATTTAGCACTTAATGGGAGACAACCCGTCATTCCAAAAAATCAAGACCCTTCTGATCATCTTTTGAGCTACACTCCTACTGCACTTAGAGTTCAGAGTTAGAAAAACTGACTCCACCTTTGGTATTCATATCAAAGGTTGAAATCATCCTTAACAGTCATCCCGACCCATTCACCGACCCTTTGAACCTGTTCTAACCCATGAACCAAGCTAATTTCATACCCTCTAGTTTATAATGAGGACATTGCAAAACTTAGGCATGGGGAGGTGTTAAAGTGCAAACACATAAAAATTCAAGTTTTTGAGGGGGTCTCACAAAAAAATACATATCCAAAAAACCAAAAAAATTGAAAGGGGAGGAAAATTTTGAGAATTGATTACATATCATTCATGAGGAGGAAAAGAGGAGAGAGTTTAAATGTCAAAAAGGACCAACATTCAAGAACAAAAATGATATTCATTGGCACTTGATCATGGAGATTACTTAAGTTCTAGACCTAATCAAAAGAAAAAAATTAACTCCTAAAATGACAGAGAGACAAAGAGATTAGTATGAGTGCTGCTCTTAGGCCTCTTGGGCTTGTTCTAGGGTTTAAACACTCAAGTATTTGTTAATATTCAGATTAATCTTTAAGAGGTTGGGGAAAGTGCGAGGCTAATGTATTAGGTCTATGGCTTAAGGATTATTTGTCTCTGTTGCCTACCCTTTGGTATGTAGGACTTGGTAACCTAAGCACCCAAAAATCACACACTTAGTCTGGTTCAATGCGCTTAATAAAGAAAATTCTGTAGAAAGTGTTTTGTTATGAAAAATCACCTCAAAGATCTAGCTTAGGAGCTGCTCGACAACACAAATTGATTGGATGAGTTCCTGGCGCGGAAAGGTGGGAAATTCCCCTCGAAGATGCGTAATAACATATCATCTCCTCAGTGCTTGTCTCCTAGGATATCTAAATATCCTATTGGGAGCATGTAAGCACCTTGTGCTAGTTCAGGTGCGATGGGCGGTATTATCCTGAAATGTCGATTGCTAGGGCTTGAATTTAGCTATAGAACGCCATGGGTAGCTCTATCTCGAAGTGTTGAAAGCTAGGGTTCTGGGGGTTGCCATGAGTGATGCTATCCTGAAGCATCGAAAGTCAGGGACCCTGCGAGGATTGATGGGGACAAGGAATTCGATATAGACCAAGTTTAGGGCCAATTCAAGGCTGGATCTAGGAAAATCAAAAAAAGAAAAGAGAGAGAAAACTCTCCAAATGAAAAATCTACTTCTATCCCTCTCTCTTATGAAAAATGCACTTGCAAACTGAACCTGGACCTATTATGTTTATGCATGGGTGCTTTAACCGTTGGGTTCAACAAACCTCTAGGTAGTTTTTGCAAGCCTTAGAAACCTTCACGGCAGACTGAGACTGAAACTAGTCAGGTCTGGATCTTGATTGATACTAGAATACCTCTAGGCCTACTATTAGCAATCTAACCTAATTTCTAAAAAGTAATAAGAATCAGGACTCTGAACATCAATGCATAGTCTAGAACTCTAATTCTTTTCATAAGATTTGGCTATGGGACTAGTAAAAGTTAGGCATGGAGGTATGATGATAACATCATAACCAGCCATAACTAGCTTTAATTAGGTAGAATTAATTGACAACTGCTCCTACATAACCGCTAGAGTGTCGTAATTCATTACATATCCTTTCTGAGAAGAATGCATTAACATAGGGTTAAATTTGCAGTTTTAATAAAAGATCATAAATGCAGAACAATCACAGGATTTCCTAGAGATTAAATGAAGGTCAAATAAGCATTAATGACTAGCAAGAGGGTTAATGCAGATAGAAATGAGTTTTCACGCATTTCAAGAATTAATGGACATCCGAAACCCTAATTTTAGGCTCACTTAATTAACTGAGGTTTTGTTCAGAATAAAATTCACCTAAACCTTCTAAAAATCATGGAAAAATATTCTATAAGGTTTGGTGTCCTTTATTTGACCATTGGAACATATTTTGACCTAAAATATAGTCTCAGACAGGAAGTTACCCTAATTTGGGTTTCTACGTAAATTACCTAGTCAAACTTGGACAAAACCAAAATATAACTTCACCATTAGATTCCTTAGTTCCAAATTAGGTTTTTACCAAAATTTGGGTTCAATCAGAGATCATCTTGACCTAGTTTGCATTTTGATCCAGTCTGACTCTTTCTTTCTTACTTAAACCCCTAGCTTTCGAAATATATTGCCAAGACCCCCCTAACTTTTTCATCTACATCACCAATAGGTCCCTGTCACCTTCATGTTCACAGAACTCCTAAACCCATTAGCAACTGACCTTCAATCAGAGATTGCTCCTTGATTTCGCGGCTAAACCCTTCCAAAATTTAAAGGGAGATTCATGAAGAGATGCCTTTCAATCTAAACCCATCTTGCCTTCCAATTCTCGCCCTTGGGTTCACGCGAACTCTTGGAATTTTCCAAGTCCTACTCCATGATTTTTGAGCTTTCAAGCTTGGTTTCCAAGCTTGGAAGATGATGTAAATATGTTTACATTACATAAAATGTCAATTTATGCATGTTCTTAAGCATAGAGTTGCATTACATACTATAAATATTGCATAGCATGCATTATCTTGCATTTAGATTAGTTTTACAAAAAGGGAGGTTAATTGTCTCCATTTATGTTTAGGGACAAGGCAACTTTTTATTGGGGCCTTAGATTGAAGATCCAACCATACAGATCTGATCAGGGCGACGATTGGAGTTCAACAACTCCAAGATTGCCCTAATTGGACATTTGTAGCATCAGATAGAGATAGAGGAACCCTAGAAGATCAAGGGCCAAGATGGTGTGAATCCGTACTTTAGATGATAAATCCAACCGCATGGATGGATTCAGATCGACGATTGCAGCCTAACGGCGTGAAAATCGACTTAATTCGATAACCGTGGCACCATCTACATCATCCAGAAGATGGATGGCCAAGATAGCGCCACGTGGCGTCATCTTGGTCGCCCAAACCGACCCAGCTAATCTTGGAGACCACTGCACCCTCCAACCGCGCATTGGATCTTGGCCATTGGATCGCCATCCAACGACCATGGACAGTCGCACCTCAAAACATCCGTGCGCCTATTTCCCCACTGTAGGGTAGTGGGTGAAAGCCTTATCGCGGACAAGAGGTGCGGGTTCGAAACCCCGCGAGACTCAATTGAACGCAGGCGCATGGGATGGCGCTAATTGGGCCGTCAGATCTTGGATGAGCGGCTACGAGGGTGGAGACGTGGCACACTCAGAGGCTGCGTTGCGCAGACGTGAGATTGCACGTAGAGGTGCGCTCAGTTAAGGCGCTGCGGTTATCAAATCTTAGCCATTCGATCGATCGATCGAACGACCGAGATTTGATGAACGTGGGCGATGCGGGAGGTGAGCGGGCGGCAGGTGCGGTGCACGTCGCGCACACCTAGGCTTTAGTGACGCTTATTTCCGTCACTAAAGACCCCTTATTTAATATTTTGAAATTGTAAAGACCAAATTGCCCTCACTCCTTGCAACTATAAAAGGTGACCCCCTCCATACAAAATTCTCATCCCTTCTCTTCTCTCCCTCTCCAAAGCTCAAGAGAAGCTTGTCCCACACCCAGGATGCTCCTCGAGAGATAAAGCCAAATTTTCGCCCTCATTTTGGAAGCGGATCCCACGATGACGATGACGTGCTGCCATGTTCTCGTTCCTCCTGCCTCAACCTCCTTCTTCTTGCTCTATCCTCCATCTTCCAGGCGACGTCTCGTCCGGCTCATCCTCCAAGCGATCGTCGAGGAGGATAACTTCTCTCTCCCATTCCTCTTTATAGCTTTCTAGAGTGGAATTTTCCTGCTTTCTAGTGTAATAGATTTCTCACTTTCTAGTGTAATTTTTCTCTAGTTTTATTGTATAAACATTTTGAAATATTAAGTGCATGTTTTCTCTCTATCTCTCTCATTTATTCTGATTGTTAATATTGCTTTATTGTAATTATGTCACTTCGCTTTTCAACAGAAACTCTAAAAAAACTATATTTGCGAATGTAGATCGATGTAGCCTCCCTGAGTTCGACCTAGGATTTCTATTCCGATACAAATTTTATTTGTTGAACACGAGTTCTTCACTTTCAAACTATGACGACAGGTTTTTCAAAACCAAATACGATAGCGTAGTAACCCGTAGCTTCAACATTTTGGTGCTGTTGCCGGGGATCGAACCTGGGTCACCTGCGTGACAGGCGGGAATACTCATAGGGAGGCAATAATTTTTGATCTTCTTTTCGCATTTCACGTACTTTATTGTCTTCTAACTTGCTTTCTCTTGTGTCTATTGTTTTGTAGAGACCTCATCAGGGAATCATCAAGCGGTAGACCGGAGTAAAGTGCAGTTGAAGACAACTGTAAGTGCTCACTATTCTTCCCCCTTCCATAGATTTCATTTGTCACATTAAATCCAAATTCCAATTAACCTAGGTGTTTGCATAAATCCTAGGATTAGTTTGGTTGTTTGGATTCTCACTCACATTCATTCCACCCTTGTTTAAACAAAAAAAATAAAAAGATAATCTTGTGGGGTAATTTTCAACAGACACACAATGTACACCCACATTCAAAGCACTTAACCCAATTGATTTATTTCTACTCAACCGGGTTCTGATCTGTGGAACCGGTACACACAAAGCAACACATAAAAGAGTAGAAATCATTCTAGGTTAATCATCTCTATGTGCCTAGCCTAGTGGTGCATTTGTGGCCAGTTGTTTGGGCCACACCACTCTACCTAAAATCAACTCATCAAGTAGCTCCTCCTTAGGGTTTTCAATCTAGGTCTATTCCAGACACTCCACTTTATTTCTGGTTTTAAAGGAAAGCAATCTTTATCCGTGTTTGAAAACTTGGTTTACCTCAAAATTTGATTGGAATCAACCTAATTTTAAACCCTAAAAGCTACTTAAGCAAGATTTGAACATTAAAATCCACATATCACAAATAATCTTGCTTGAAAATCCTGGTTGTGCACGCACTTACACAATTCTCAATCAATCATTAAGGGCACAACCCATTTTAAGGACCCATCACATTCCATAAGCACTACAATCCTAGGCCCTAATAAAATTGAGTAGACATTGGCCTTAAGGACTGATTCGCTCTTCGGGGCCTAGTCTGAGATTGTCTTTGATTAACCTACTTGTACTGATTAATCTAATGTCTAGCTAGGGGAGTAGCATCAAATGATTGTAGCTGGGGGGTACACTAGAAACCAGAGGCGAAAGCCGAAGGAAGAACCTTCTCCCCAGTCCCTCCTTCTAACTGATTGGATTGAGCAGACACAAGTAGATTAAATCATTTACAATCTTAAGGCTGGTTTTGGGAGTCTATAGATCCTTAGGCTACCCCACTTAAGGACAGCCTTGTTTTGTTGTGTTACAGGGTCCCCAATTGGAAGGACCACTAGAGTATTCTAGGAGGCACAAATTGGATTTTGGTCAAATTGATCCCATGGCCGACCAATAGCCTCCTTTGCCTCGGGATCCACGGGAGGAATTCCGAAGGCAGCTGGAACAAATGTAGAGAATGCAGGAATGGTTCCAGAGAATGCTGGGCGCTCAACCCTTGAAGTATTTTTATGATCCTTTAAATTATGGGGAACATCCCGGCATCCAGATTCTGGCCGGAGACGTAGAAATCAAGCCCCAGGTGTTAAGCCTGATCAAACATTATCATGGGCTTGGCTCAGAAGACCCGTTTCAGCACTTGGAGGACTTGACCACTTTGGTCTAGACCACCAAGGCATGAAACGTGAACGAGGAGCAAATGATCATGAGGCTCTTCCCCCACTCTCTTAGGGATAAGGCCGCTCATTGGTACAGGACAATAAGAAGGCCAATTGCAACTTGGAATGAGTTGAAATCGGCCTTTCT
Source organism: Thalassia testudinum (assembly GCA_037157565.1). NCBI lineage: Eukaryota > Viridiplantae > Streptophyta > Magnoliopsida > Alismatales > Hydrocharitaceae > Thalassia > Thalassia testudinum. Next base: position 10,024,847 of record JAZHRO010000056.1, read on the forward strand.
GAAGAAATTCTTCCCAGTCAGATGTACCAATGCCTTGAGACGGGCAATCACTACCTTTACCCAGCGGCCGGGGGAGCAGTTTCATGTAGCCTAGGAGCGATTCCAGGACCTATTGCGGAGGTGTCCACACCACGAGGTGCCGAAATGGCAACTCGTGCTGATCTTCTATCATGGGTTGACTAAGCAACTCAGAAATCATGTGGATGCTTCTTGCGGAGGTAATTTCCTCAATAAAGACGCTGATAGTGCACACGATTTGTTTGAGGAAATGGACGAGACTTCAATCAATCATGCCTCCATGGATACCTTTAACTGGTCCCGGCAGCTCAGATCAAATGTCAATGAAGTCCATGACTTTTATTCATTTGATATGGAATTGATTTGTAATAAACTTGACAAGGTGGACTTGGTTGTTAAGAGAATGGAAGAGTGGATGGCTAGAAATTCTATGAACAACTCTCGATCCACTCAATCCCAAAATTCGGGATTCCATTCTTTGCAAACTCCTTCTGGATGGGAGTTCGTGAATCAACTCGATGCGGCTCAACCTGTGAGTTAGCATTTTTCGGAACCTCACGGGTTCCAAACTGGGGCCTTTGATCCCAGTTTTTCTGATCCTTCCCTTTCTTTTTCTCCATCCTCACCCTATGAGGATGTCTGTGCTGTACAGGAGAACGTTAGATCCAACCCCTACTCTAATGCTTATAATCCATGTTGGAGAAACCACCCTAACTTCTCTTGGAAAAACCTGGGGCAATAGACCCAATTCCGACCCGACAACTATGCTCCGCAGCGACCAATGGGTCAGGGTCATGTGTATACTCAGTTGCCCCCAAATCAGGTAAATCAACCAGCTTTGAATGCCTGTCAACTCGTAGGGTAGGCTGATTTGAACCGGCAAATGGTAGAGATGCAAGGATCCATGCTCCAGCTCATGCAGCAAATGAAAACCTCGCTGGACAACTTGCAAACCAGGCTCATTGCTAACTCTCGTCAACCCGAATCTCTACCATCCCATCCCGTACCCAACCCGCGGAATATTCTGAATCCGGGCAATCAAGCCCATGGGTACGGAAATCAGAGGGACCCACACGCACATGCTCAGGTGGTTGAGTAGGGTCCCTCCTCTTCTTCTTCTTCTGCACATCAACAATTCTTGGCTAATCAAGCCCCTCCAATCTTTCCTAACCCTCCCCAAGACCCAAACTCTTATGCATCTGCAAATTCTGTCGCCTTGAGGAGTGGTAAGCAAACTCAGGATCCACAACCACAATGTTTTGATCTATCGAATCCTGAAGAACCTGAGGAGAGAGAGGAGAATTCTGTAGAAGAAATCAAGGCTTAGGAACCCGATCCCAAAGATTTGACTCATGTTCCTTTTCCTGAAGCCTTGATTAAATCAAAGAAGAAGAAGTTTGTTGATAGCAATGAGGAGCTTCTGAATATCTTTAAGAATGTTGAGATCAATATCCTGCTCCTCGATGCTATCAAGCATATACTGGCTTATGCGAGATTTTTAAAGGATTTATGTACACAAAAGCATAAGTCGAGAGAATCTGTTCCGAGGAAGGTGGTACTCTTCGAGTAGGCTAGTTCTGTTATCCTACACCACCTCCCACAGAAAAAGAGAGATCCAGGTGCTCCGTTGATTTCTTGTGTCATCGGAGATTACACGTTTGATAGAGCACTTCTGGATCTGGGTGCATCCATCAAGCTAATTCCGACTTCTCTTTATGAGAAGTTTGGATTAGGTGAACTTCGGCCGACTTCAGTAACGCTACAGTTAGCGGACTGTTCAGTCACAAATCCGCGAGGCATTATTGAAGATGTTATAGTTAAGGTCAAGGATTTCTATTTTCTTGTAGATTTCCTTATCCTTGACATGGATGTATTTGAAAATATGAGGAACACTTCCATCATTCTAGGGCGTCCGTTCCTAGCTACCGCTAAGGCCAATATTAACTATGAAAGTGGTAGCATGGAAATTGCCTTTGGGGATCAACGAATGAAATTGGATATTTTTAAGGCGATTAATAAATTTTAGGATTGTGGATTTATTGAGGAACTTGAGGAGGATAATGTAAACATTGAAACTTGTTTGATGGTTTCTTCAATTGAAAGTTCCTCCTTTGATGACGAATTGGACCCGCAACCCTCTATGGCAGACCTGCCATCTTCTGAAGAGGTTATTGATTTTGTTCACTCACAACCTCTTCCTCTTGTTGAGTCTTCAGCATCTTCCTTACCGTCAATCATCAACCCGCCCAGCTTGAACTGAAACCATTGCCTGAGAATTTGAAATATCAATCTTTAGGACCTCAGAAGACGCTCCTTGTGATTATCAGTGCTAAATTAACAAAGGAGCAAGAGATTAAGCTGATCAAGGTCCTGAAGGAACACAAGGAGGCAATTGGTTGGACCATTCATGACCTTAGGGGGATCGAGCCATCTTACTGCAATCATAGAATATTCTTGGAAGATGGATCCCGCCCTTCTCACCAAATGCAGAGGAGATTAAATCCAAATATGCGAGAAGTGGTCAAAAAGGAAATCATTAAGTGGCTCGATGTAGGAATTATTTATCCAATCTCTGATAATCCCTAGGTAAGTCCCGTGCAGATTGTTCCGAAGAAAGCCAGGATTACTGTTGTGACTAACGAGAGAGGAGAATCTATCACAACTCGTTTAGCTTCCTCTTGGAGGGTTTGTATTGATTACAGGAAGCTGAACACGACCACGAAAAAGGAACATTTTCCCCTACCTTTCATTGATCAAATCTTGGAAAGACTAGCCGAGCAGAAGTACTTCTTTTTTCTTGATGGCTACTCGGGATACAACCAAGCTCCCATGCATCCCAAGGATCAGGAAAAAACTACTTTCACCTGTCCCTACGAAACCTTTGCTTTCCGTAGGATGCCTTTCGATTTATGCAATGCACCTATGACTTTTCAAAGGTGTATGTTAGCCATATTCTCTGACATGGTGGGAAAGTTTATGGAAGTTTTCATGGACGATTTCTCTGTCTTTGGAGAATTGTTTGACTCTTGTTTGGCTAATATGGAAGTGATTCTTAAGAGATGTATCAAAACACGATTGGTCCTTAGCTGGGAAAAGAGTCATTTCATGACCCAAGAAGGCATTGTCTTGGGTTATGTATTCTCTGAACGGGGAATTGAAGTGGATAAAGCTAAGGTTGATGCTACCACTAAACTTCCTCCTCCCACATCTGTTAAATAAATCCTATCATTTCTTGGTCATGTAGGATTCTATAGAAGATTCATCAAGGATTTCTCGAAGGTTGCTCGTCCTTTAAGCAATCTTCTCGCCAAAGAAACACCATTTGTTTTCGAAAAATCATGTCGTAAGGCATTTGATTTCCTAAAAATAGCAGTCACTTGTGCTCCAGTGTTGCAACCACCGATTTGGACAACCCCTTTTGAGATCATGACCGACGCTTCTAATTACGCGGTCAGGGCTATCTTAGGTCAGAAAATAGATAGAAAGCCCTCTATCATCTACTACACTAGTAAAACTCTGGATGAAGCCCAGAGGAATTCCACTGCTACTAAAAAGGAATTACTAGCCGTAGTGTTCGCTTTGGAAAAATTCAGGGCTTATCTCTTAGGGTCTCATGTTATCATCTATACCGACCACTCGGCCTTGAGACATCTCTTGGCCAAAAAGGATGGCAAAGCCCAGCTTATTTGTTGGATTCTTCTGCTTCAAGAATTTGATCTTGAAATCAAGGATAAAACCAGGGTACAAAATGTGGTAGTGGATCATTTGTCGAGACTCCTAAGTGATTCTTCTCGTCCGAACATCCCGATTGCTGACACTTTTCTGGATGAATCTATCCTTACAGTTTCAGGTGTCCATACCTCGTGGTTTGCTGACATTGTTAACTATTTGGCTGTTGGTCAAATCGCCCAGGATTAGACCAAGAAACAATGGGATAGACTTAAATTTGAGGCCAAATACTACTTCTGGGAGGACCCTGAACTGTAACAGATTATTCGCCAATGTGTTCCAGAGAATGAATTCAACAGTATACTCTAGTTTTGTCATGCATCTGTGTGTGGTGGACATTTCTTCGGGAAAAAGACGGTTGCAAAAATTTTGCAATCTGGCTTCTATTGGCCGTCTTTGTTTAAGGATGCCTAGGATTTCTCAAGGTCATGTTCTCAATGTCAAGCACTCAGGAGCATAATTAAGAGAGATATGATGCCCCTAAACCCAATTCTTCCTTTCGAAATCTTCGATGTTTGGGGCATCGATTTCATGGGACCTTTTCTCCCTTCATTTGGACATCGGTACATTCTTATTGCTGTTGATAATGTGTCCAAATGGATTGAGGCGATTCCCACCCGAACCAATAACCACAAGGTGGTCATCGATTTTGTCAAGAAAAATATCTTCAGCAGATTCGGGATTCCGAGGGCCATCATCAGTGACGGTGGCACTCATTTTACTAATGCCCAATTCCAAAATTTGTTGGCCAAATACGGGGTTAATCACTAAATTTCCACACCTTACCATCTCCAGACGAATGGACAAGCTGAGATCTCCAATCGGGAGATCAAGAACATTATGTAGAAAACGGTTAGGCCTGATCGCAAGGACTGGACTCAAAAGCTTGAGGATGCTCTTTGGGCCTACCGTACGACGTATAAAACGTCCATCAGCATGTCTCCATTTTGTTTGGTGTATGGAAAGGTGTGCCACCTACCTGTAGAGATTGAACATAGGGCATTTTGGGCGATCAAACAATGCAATTTAGATCTGAATTTAGTTGGGAAGACCAGGAAACTCCAACCATCTGAGTTGGAAGAGCTTAGAAATGATGCATACGAGAATGCCAGGATCTATAAGGCTCGGACCAAAGCTTTACATGATCAATTGATTTCCTGCAAGAGCTTTGAGCAAAACCAGAAGGTCTGATTATTCGATTTTCGACTTAAGCTCTTTCCTGGAAAACTTAGATCTAAATGGAATGGCCCATTCATTATTGACCAGATTTTTCCAAATGGAGCCATTTAGATCTCTGACCCAAAGATGGGTAATACATTTAAAGTCAACAGTCAATGTCTGAAGCTTGTTATTGACAGTACTCTTCCAGAACCCGTCTCAGACACGGTTGCTCTAGCCATATTGTGTCTTCTTTGGCTAGACTTCGCCTAGCTGACAGCATTAAACTCAGCAGTTGTACATATGACACAAAGCTGACCTGAGCTTCATATTCAGGTGACATCTTTCATACTCTACCCTTTCTTTCATGTCTCTTTCTCAATGTGGACATTGCATCAACTAGGCATGGGGGGTGGATTCATTTTTGAATCATTTTGTTAGCTTTGTGAAATTCTTGTAAATTGTATTTCTCTTCTTATTTATACATAAAAAAAAATTTTGAATTAGGAAGAAATAATTTGGACATTAGGATTTGAACACAAAGACCCTTCAGGTCTTTGGACTTAATCGGCACGTGTATCCACTAAAATGTGGATTTGTTTTTTGAGTCCACGCCATCTTAATTCTATTGTAATTTGAATAAATAAGTTTGGGTGATAAGCACACGACTTATCAACCCACCTTCTGATTTGAGGGAACCTTAAGTCTAAAGCATCTACACACTATCTTGTCACTGCCTCGTTAATAGACGATTTTAAGGGAAATTAGGTAGCTAATAAACCTTTTAGGGTGATATGGCTGGCAAGTTATCGTGGGTAACAACCCATAAGTAGGTTGTCCAAAGCCCAGTCACTAGACCATTCTCTTCTTGTTGCCTTTAGGTAAATCTTAGACCAGGGAAGCCACCTACTTAAAAAAAGAGAAAAAGAAAAGAAAAAAAAGGAAAAAAGAAAAAAAAGAAAACAAAAGAAATAAGCCATACTTTGCCGCACGAGTATGGCTGGCAAGTTGTCGGTGGTAACAGCTCATTGACCGATTATCCAAAACCTAGTTCAATAAATGCACTGAAAATTCCCAAAACACTTAGGAAGAAGCGGAGAAGTAGAATAAACCGGGGAGATATACACTGGATTCACCCTTGTGTTGACCCCATAAAATTAAAAGTAGGGAGAAAGCTACCGGTTGAAAAGATTCACCTTTAGGCAGAACTCTCTTTTTAAGGTCACCTAGAGGAGGAGAAACCTGAAGTTCATTCTAATTGCCGATCAATGAGTCTATCACATTCACAATAAGATGCTTAGAACTTAGGGTTCTCATCAAATCTTGGGTGAGTTGAATGGCTGTAGAAAGCTATTCTTAAACCCTAAACTTAAAAATCAAAAAAAATAGAAAAGAAGAAAAAAGAGAAAAAAAGAAAATTTCTTTGAATAAGGTGAGGGCTTGAGGCGGTCTACATTTTGCCAGATACCTGGGCACTGTTGTGTCTTTGAAAGTTCAAATCCTAAGTAAACATTTTCTTAATGATTGAAAATAACTTATGCCTAAATAATCCAACCTAATTCTTTTATAAATAGCATATAGTTTTTGCTAGGGACTAGCAAAAGATAGGCATGGGGGTGTGATGTAAACATGTTTACATTACATAAAATGTATATTTATGCATGTTCTTAAGCATAGAGTTGCATTACATACTATAAATATTGCATAGCATGCATCATCTTGCATTTAGATTAGTTTTAATAAATGGAGGTTTATTGTCTCCTTTTATGTTTAGGGACAGGGCAACTTTTTATTGGGGCCTCAGATCGAAGATCCAACTGTACAGATCTGATCAGGGCGACAATTAGAGTTCAGCGACTCTAAGATCGCCTTAATCGGACATCTGTAGCATCAGATAGAGATCAAGGAACTCTAGAAGATCAAGGACCAAGATGGTGTGAATCCGTACTTAAGACGAAAAATCCAACCGCACGGATGGATTCGAATCAACGATTGCAGCCTAACGACGCAAAAATTGACTTAATCACGGATATATTCGAATCGACGATTGCAGCCTAACGGCGTGAAAATCGACTCAATCTGATAATCGTGGCACCATCTACATCATCCAGAAGATGAATAGCCAAGATTGCTCCACGTAGTGCCATCTCGGCTGCCTAAACCGACCCAGCTAATCTTGGAGACCACCGCATCCTCCCACTGCGCATTGGATCTTGGCCGTTGGATCGCCATCCAACAGCCATGGACAGCCTCACCTTAAAACATCCACGTACCTATTTCCCTACTGTAGCACAGTGGGTGAAAGCCTTATCGCGGACAAGAGGCATGGGTTCAAAACCTCGCGAGCCTCAATTGAATGCAGGCGCATGGGATGGCGCTAATTGGGCCATTAGATCTTGGATGAGCGGCTGCGAGGGTAGAGACATGGCGCGCTCAGAGGCTGCGTTGCGCGGATGCGGGATTGCACGTGGAGGTGCGCTTAGTTAAGGTGCTGCGGTTATCAAATCTCAGCCGTTCGATCGATTTGATGGATGTGGGTGGCATGGGAGGTGAGTTAGCAGCAGGTGCGGCATACGTCGCCGAAGACTTGGGCTTTAGTGATGCTTAATTCCGTCAATAAAGACCCCTTATTTAATATTTTGAAATTATAAAGACCAAATTTCCCTCACTCCTTGCAACTATAAAAGGAGACCCCCTCCATACGAAATTCTCATCCCTTCTCTTCTCTGCCTCTCCAAAGCTCAAGAGAAGCTTGTCGTACACCCGGGATGCTCCTCGAGAGATAAAGCCAAATTTTCGCCCTCATTTCGGAAGCAGATCCCACGATGATGATGACGTGCTGCCCCGTTCTCGTTCCTCTTGCCTCGACCTCCTTCTTCCTACTCAGTCCTCCATCTTCCAGTTAGCATCTTGTCCAGCTCATCCTCCAAGCGATCGTCGAGGAGGATAACTTCTCTCTCCCTTCCTCTTTATAGCTTTCTAGAGTGGAACTTTCCTGCTTTCTAGTGTAATAGATTTCCCGCTTTCTAGTGTAATTTTTCTCTAGTTTTATTGTATAAACATTTTGAAATATTAAGTGCATGTTTTCTCTCTATCTCTCTCGTTTATTTTGATTGTTAATATTGCTTTATTGTAATTACGTCGCTTCGCTTTTCAACAAAAACTCTAAAAAAAATATAATTACGAATATAGATCAACGTAGCCTCCCTGAATTCAACCTGGGATTTCTATTTCGATGCAAATTTTATTTGTTGAACACGAGTTCTTCGCTTTCAAACTACGACGATAGGTTTTTCAAAACCAAATACGATAGCATAGTAACCTGTAGCTTCAACAGAAGCTCAACTCTAGGCCTATAAAAGACCCTCGTGCACAACCATACATCCTTAGCTTGGTTTGGAGGTTGGATTCTCCTTCTTCCCTTCTCCCCAAACTCCATCTCCGCCAACTCTGGTGACTCCCTCCGTTTGACTTCTTCGCCATCTACCATGTACAATAGGCGGTGGTACCATCTTCCCCAAGCTCTTCCACACATTGCAATACTAGTGAGCGTCTCATATCTCCTCTCGTCATCGCCGCTTCTCCCACTAGAGGTTTCACCTTCCACGACACCAGCCATACCATAACTGGTGCCTTTCTCCCCTTTCGTCCAATTAGGTTAGCATAGTTAGGTCCCTTTCTTCCTTTACTTCCTTTCTATCTCCTCTACCATTCAATTTGATCCCTGACGTCGCCGTCCACCCGTCATCTTCTCCATCTTCGGCTGCCCTCCAGTGAGGCTTCTCCATCGCTCCACCGCACCTCACGCCTCGCCAATACCCTCACAACCAGCTCCATACCTTCATGCACGAAACCCCCATCTTTATTACACATTCCACCCATCTAAACGCTCCATCGAACACACCACCTTCGCACCACCTATTCCGCCTCTGCTAGCCCTCTACGACCACCTTCACGGCACACCACTACCACCACCGCCTTCGCTGCATCCACGCGAAGATCCTGAGGTTATATAATGTGGCCGTGAGGCCGTATTGCTTATTTCAGGTATCCCACTGGAGATCCCCTACCGTGTTGTCTTCCCTGACCTTGTTTTCGTGCCATGGTTGTGTTCTTCATCAAGACTCGCTCCAGGCCGTGTAGACCCATCCCAGGAAGATTGCCAGGTACTCAATTGAGGATCCTAGCAGCAGCAACATCCCTAATTAGACGTTGCTTCTCCTCAGCTGCACAAAAGCAAAAAGGGCAGTAGCTTTATTTCCACATCGGGCGCAGAAGAACGCATAGCATCACGTATATTATTTTTGTGTTTTTAGCTGTTCACCTAAGACACTTGAGGGCTCGAGTCCCTCACACCCCCACACATACCCATTAACCTGCCTATGCCACTCCTCACCTGTGACCCATGCATGCAGGCCTAGACACTGTTTGAGACCCGATAACCTGAGTATTTGGATCCGACTATGAGCATTGGTTTTGAGAGAAGAAGAGGAGGAAGAATTGTGAGAGAGTGGGGGGGGGTTTGCTCTCTAAAGCTTGGTCTACCCTTGTGCTTTAAGGAGGAGATGCCAACACTTAGGCTCTCATGAAAAAGAGGGAAGGCTCAAAATAAGAAGAGAAGAAAGAGAGGGCTCGAGAAGAAGCTGAAGTGAAGAAGAAGAGTAGAAAGGAAGGTTCATGCAGAAGGAAAGCAGAACAAGAAGAAGAGAAGAAGGAAAAGGCTTTGAAGAGCACTGTAGCAGGGTAGCATTTAAGTCATCTGATGGAATGCTCTGTCATCTGAAGATACTATGACCACTTATCTAACGTGACATTTCTGGTTGATGATACTTTTCAAATATTTGAGTAGTTAATATATGCTTAATTAAGGTTAATAATTGGTGATCTAAATCACTATTATTTTGTCTTTGATTTCTTTTTATCATTGTGATCTATTGAAATACTCATGCTTATAATTGAATATCAATTTAAGTAGATATTATTCATTGAATATCTCTTTTGTGCTTTGATTATGGGGCTCATTTATATGCAATTAAAGAATAGTGCGTGAATTCCATATTTGCTACCTGTGTTCGACCTCAAGCTTCAATTTAGATTTCGAGTAGTAAATTTTATCTGTTGATTGAGCTATTTAGGAGGCATTGCTACAATGAAATGACCTAAAACATCTATTTCTCCTATCAACAAATATTGAATAAGTATGGATGTTAGGTTCTGTCTTGGATTTCTGCAGAAATTAGACATCTGACACATTGTTTGGATGTCCATTTTTGCATCAATTTAGGTTTTAATTTCTATCCATGAAATTTGTGGAGGCTGGATGTCTAGCATACTACCTAGGCATCTAGAGGTAGGTTGGAAAGTGGGTTTTGAAATGCTTTAGGCTAAGGTGACGTAATAGGAAGGTGGCTAATGTTTGGGAAGGTTGATAAGGCTATCCTAAGGCTAGGGATAGTTGTAGGGGTGTCCTAATGTTCTTCAACTTTTAATTCTAACATTAAAATTCCCTAAGTTAGCATAGCATACTTCTCCTACATTATTTATTTACAACTTTATTCTAGGTCTTCTACTCTGGCTCTACAGTAGCTCTGGCCTCTATCCCACTTCAGCTCATCTTCTGAGCTTCCTATTACCTGAAAATTAAATAATACACTAATCAATATAGAAAATTGACCTTATTGCAGCAATATGTTGGTAAAGTAGTAAAGATGCAAAGTATGCAATTAATGCATGAATTACTCTACAGTTATGCTAAGTTTTAACTTAATTTAGGTCAATTAGGTCTTATGATTGCTGCGCAATCAAGGACAACACAAAATTCATGTTATGGTTAGAGTTTATCTTGGATTATAGGTCCTTAGGCTACCCAACTTAAGGACAGACCTATACTTTTGTGCTGCAGGGCTCCATTTTCCTGTCCTTCCGACTTCCTTTTAGTGTATGCTTGGAAGGAGGTCATTGAACCCTCGCTTGGAAGGACGTTAAGCCATAAATGGAGGCATAGGTTGAGCTACAATCAAGTAGATCCCATGGCTGACCAACCACCTCCCCCGCCTCTGAACCAACAGTAGTTGATTCCGTGGTAGCTGAAACAATTGCAGCAGATGCAATAATGGTTCCAGCAAATGAATGGTCAGGGCGCTCGACCCTTGAAGGATTTCTATGATCCTTCAAACTTTAGGGATCGTCCCAATATTATGATCCTTGTAGGAGATGTAGAAATCAAGCCCCAGGTACTAAGCTTGATTAAACACTTTCATGGGCTTGGCTCCAAGGACTGATTCCAGCACTTGGAGGACATAACCACTTTAGTTTAGACCACTAAGGCTTAGAATGTGAACAGGGAGCAAATAATTATGAGTCTTTTCCCCCACTCTCTTTGGGATAAGGCCGCACATTGGTACTGAACTATTGGAAGGCCGATAGCCACTTGGAATGATCTTAAATCTATCTTCCTAAAGAAATTCTTTCCAATTGGATGGACCAATGCTCTGTGGTTAGTGATTACTACTTTCTCCTAGTGGATAGGGGAATCGTTTCATGGGGCATGGGAGCAATTCCAAGATTTGTTACAGAAGTGTCCACAGCACGAGGTGCCTAAATGGCATCTTATGCAAATTTTCTGTCATGGGTTGAATGATCAACTTCGTAATCATGTGGATGCTTCTTGCGGAGGCAATTTCCTCAATAAAGATACAGATAACACATACGATTTGTTCGAGGAAATGAGCAAAAACTCTATAAACCACTCCTCCATGGAAACCATCAACCGATCCAATCAAATCAGATCAAATACCAATAAGGTTCAAGATTCTCACACATTTAATATGAAATTGATTTGCAATAAATTAGATAAGGTGGATCTGGTTGCTAAGTGAATGGAAGAGTGGATGGTCGGAAACTCTAATATTTCTAGATCCACTCAATCCTAGAGCTCGGGATTCCATTCTTCACAAGCTCCTTTGCGATGGGAGTTTGTGAACCAACTCAAGTTGGCTCAACTATTGAGCCAGCACTTCTCAGAACCGTACGGGTTCCAAACTGGGGCCTTTGATTCCAATTTTTCTGAGTCTTCTTTCTCTTCATCCTCACCTTATGAGGATGCTTATGTAGTACAGGGGAACATTAGGTCCAGCCCGTACTCGAATTCCTATAATTCTGGTTGGAAAAATCACCTTAACTTCTCTTGGAAAGATTAGGGGCAGCAAACCCAATCTCAACCCAACAATTATGTACCACAAAAACCCATGGGTTAGGGTCATGTATATACTCAGCTGCCCCTGAATCAGGTCAATCAGCCCATGTGGAATGCCCAATAACTAGCCTCACAGGCTGATTTGAACCTGAATATGGTAAAAATGCAAGGGTCAATGCTCAAGCTCATGCAACAAATGAAAACTTCACTGGACACCTTGAAATACGGACTAAGTGCACACAATCGGTAGCCTGGATCTCTTCCATCTCAACCATTATCGAACCATAGAAATGTACAGAATTGAGGTGCTGGGCCTTAAGGGTTTGGTAATGGTGGGGAGTCACATGCTCAAGCTCATGCTCCCTATCAGGCTACCCCAATCTCTCTCGGAGCTAACCAAATACCCACCATAATTAACTGGAGTCTCATGTTTTTCCAAACCCTCCTTAAGCCACAAATCAACAACACTTTGCTACTACAATCACAATCACCTTGAGAAGTGGTAGTTGACACAAGGGTCCTACCCAACCCCAAGTCAATACCATTAGGACCCATAATAAGAATTCTAAACTCCCAACTGGGAATGTGATCAACAGAAACCTGGAATTTGATTCGAGAGTATGCTGTTGTTGTATGGGAAAACACAAAAAGTCAGAGGAGAAATTGGAGGAAAGGATATCTTTGTTACAAGCTTTTAAATTGACAATCATTTTAGTCTTCACGGCTATTGGAGCAATTCTTGCCTACGCTAGATCTTTATTGAGTTCATATAAAGAAAAATGGGAGGCGAAATTTGGAAACACTAGGAGGGTGGTCTTGTTTGATAACACAAGTACTTTAATCCAAAACAAGCTACCCCACAAGAAGCAAGACTCGGGAGCCTCGCTGATTTCTTGCATAATAGGAAACATTACTTCTGATCGGGCCCTCCTCGACTTGGGTGCTTCCATTAATGTGATCCCTACCACACTTCATAGGAAACTAGGTCTAGGCCACTTGAAATGTACTGACATAACCTTATAGTTGGCCGATAGATCAATTACAAAATTGAGGGTTCTTTTAGAAGATATTTTGTCAAGGTCAATGATTTGTATTATCTTGTTGATTTCATGGCCCTTGACATGGAAGCACCAAAATAGCTCAACCACACCTCGATTATTTTGGGAAGACCTTTCTTGGCCACCACCAAGGCAAGGATTGATTGTGAATAGGGGGATATAGAGATTGTCTCTGGGAATAAACTGAATCGATTTAATATTTTCGAGGCATCGAAGAAGAATAAAATTAAGTGTGGTTTGATTGAGGAGCTTGGCAGAATAGAGGACGTGATGGCCATACATACATTAGAGAACCCCCTAATGGCTATCGCAACCCAAAGTTAGGAAGAAAATCACAAGTTTGCAGGAATAATTAAGGATAATAACGACATGCAACCAACTGTGGCACATCGGGATGAGATAAGGAAAATATTATTGAAACTAAAAGCTTGTTGGAAGATTCACCTGATCAATTAAAAAGCAAACAAGATCCTTGCCCAAATTTTTAGAGTTTGAGGTTCAAATTGTGGGTGGAAAACACGAAGATCAGAATGGTTGGAACAAGCACCCAGATATTGAGGATGAAATTGAAATTCAGGGAGAAACTCTTAGGAAGCTTGGTTTAATTATCAACATAAGCATTCTAGAGTACACACATGCGAATATATTACAAACCCCCAGCACGTCACAAAAGCCTCATAGTCCTTTTCCATTCAACCATTGATTAAATCCTACACCAGCCTAAACCTCCTCTACACTAATTTAGCAAAACTGCTATTGGAGGCCATTCGGGCTCTCCCTGCACCATTAGCTTCCCACTTTCATTGATCATCTCTTTGGCAAGCCTACTCCTACCCTCTGGGACCCATATCTTGGGGCCTGGAAACTCTACTCTTGCAATCTCAATTTATATAATTAATATCCGAGGAATGTGCCTAGCTGAAGGTACTAAATTCAACACCTGTTTATATTCTATTCGAAACTGACCATAATCATCATGGAATTTAGGTGCCATCCCTTTTATTTTGCCTCTGTTTCATGACTTTTTAATACAATGAGGAGATTGCATTAGCTAGGCATGGGGGGTGAATATATTTATCTTTGAATTATTTTATCAGTTCCATATTTTGTAGAATTTATTTCTTTTTATTTTTCTTATAAAAAACTTAAAAAAATCCAAAAAAATTGAGAATTAGGAAAAGAGAACGTAGATATTAGGAGTTTGTCAATTCTGGGAAATGATATAGTAGGATCTAAACACTTAGACTTACTAAATGTGGACTTGTTTCTTGAGTCCTCGTCATTTTCACAATTCATTTTTGATTTGGTTAAATAAGTTAGAGTGATAAGTATACGACTTATCAACCCACTTGTGACGACTCGAGTCCCGCCAAGCTACGAAACCTGGGTTGCCGTGTGCTAACAACCAACACAACTCACCTACAATATTGCAGTTACCCAACACATAGTCATAAAATATAAACATAGCCAACATAAAATTGATACTGCATAAATTAAATGAACATAAATTTAGTATTGATAAGAAGATTTACTGCAGAACATAAGTATATAAGCCTAAGGAGATGTACAATGGAAATTACCTTGCGAACTGCCAAGTATACTTGAGTACGAAACCCAAAAACATGTCAATAAAAACTGAGTAGAGTAGAAACAAAAATAGCAGTGTGCAACAGTAATCGAGAATAAGAGAAAATGGGTACTATAGCTTTAAGTAATTCATTTATTAGGCATCTCATTATCTGGTTCCGTTTCAAATATTAGAAGCTTAAATTATTATAGTTCACAATCTGTCAATTGTCGTCTCAGGGCACGAGATGATTTTGTGTAACTTCCTATAGCGCAAGATCGGTATAAGTCACTCTCATGGCTGAAAAAATGGTTTATACCCATCAAGTCACCACTCTCCATCACCCTAGGGTAATTGCGGATAGGAGTGGCAGCTACGTCGTGTAGCATGAACACGTACAAGCGTTGTGTACGTTGAACCACAGATAGCCAATGACCTACCCATCGACCGAGAAAACCACTCCAAACCTCAAGCCTTGCATCCTGCTATCCCAGTTGGCTGTTAAGACTAACCAAAGAGTTGTAGGGAGGTCAGCAACTCCCTAAACCCACCACTGAAACCAGTATGAAAGACCAAAGCTACAACCAAAATCCAGTGAGTAGCAGGGTTAAAACCAGTTATCTAATACTTTTAATTCCCAACATATCCATCGTACAGATTATGTAACCATTTCCAGATAACTGCATTATTTATTGGTATCCAAGCAAACGATACCAACGATTATACTTTTTAATTCTAGAATTACTAGATATTCACGTTATTCTCCAACTTATTTGTTTACAAGTAGTTTCCCATTTATGGTAGTGGTTTCATATCATTTGTCAATTGATGAACACAATGAAACTTGTTGTATGAAAATTGGAGTTCATTTCACGTATGTGATAATGAGGTCACCTTTAAACATTTAATAATCAATATTCTAGTTATATCAATTCAATTCACATTTAAGTACCCAAAACATTAATCATAACCCCTACCAGGTTCTAAACTCAGCAAGGAGAGGAAACTCATATCAATGGGCACAGGACACGTGAAGAAGTACGCGAAATGGGTTCGCAATACCTAAAAATGAATTGGAATCAAAGGGTAGACTACTCTACCTAACATCACTGGAGGGTCACGGTGACTCTGAGCCATGCACATAGGGCTTGGGGGTAGTGTCCACACCCACCTCGAAATTCGTGCACACACCGGGGTAAGACTTGGTTCATATAGACCAAAAAAATAAGGTCAAAACACCTGATCACGTTTTTGATTTTTCACTAAGAAAAAAGTACTCAAAAATAAAAGTAAACTATACCAATGCATAGTATGCATCAATACGATTCCAACGGTACCTTATTTGTCAAAATCCGAGGTCGGGAAGGCCTCGAATCGCTTAAAAACGTAAGAGGGGGTCCTAAACCAATCATGAACTGGTCGATTTACGTGAAGCGACCGTCGGTCCATGCACTTGACATGTGTCAGGAATCGATTGGATCCAATGCCTCCACGGGGATCACTCGCCTATGCCAATCACCACCGATCCATGCTGCCAAGTGTCGACAATCGCGTAGCCAAGGGGGAACGCGTATGATTCTCTTCTCATGAGACTGCACCCTCGCTACTCTCTCCTGCGCTCAACATGTGGTGCCCCTCCGACAGGTGTCATCAGATCGAATGACTATCGCATGCCCCCACTGCGGGCCCCACAAAAATTACGGTGGGAAGCCTATGATTTTCAGAATCGCACACAAGTCCCTACGTTTTTGAATTTAAATTTCTAAGGGAAATCTAAACTCTTTTTTTCTTAATTTCTCTTAGGGTTTGGAAGTCTAAATGACTAATGATGACGCAAGGACCCAAGGAGGTCTTTTTATAAACCCAAATTCTATTGGGATTAGGATTAGTGTAGTGAAATACCTAAAATACCCCCAGTGTTGGGTCCACCTTACATTTAGGTCTTTTTCAACTTGTTTTGGCTACAACTTGAGTTATACACCTCGGATTTGCATGAAACAAGTGTCTCTAGAAAGATTACGATGAGAGGAATCCAATAGTACCATACATGGCACCTTTTGGACAACATTGGACTCAAGGTTGACTCGAAATACTCATTTTTTGGCAATTTAAGGAGGTGCTGACACCAGCACGGAACAACAATTGGGTTTTCGGGTTTAAATTGACTCGAACCACCCTAAAATGACTCAAAACCTAGATTTTAGGATGTTACAAATATAACAACCTTAAAGGGAGTTTCGTCCCCGAAACTCGAGCGATTGTTTAAGTACGAATGGAGACGTGCAAGCAAGTGGTCCATAGCAACCTTAAAGAGGCAATAACAACCCTAAAGGGAACAAACTAGGGTGTTATGGACTCAAAGGTAAACAACTCGAGGTACCTCTCTCACACCTCAACTAGACAAGAAACTCTATTTTATTGATAATAAATTAAAAGAAGAATATGGAAAACTATGCTGAATGCATTTGGTTGTAAAGTAACTGCAAGGTTCATGGAGTAAAATAACAAGGTTAAGTAGTGGATGAGGTGTGAGACATGCAGTTCATAAAGACTTGCAACAAAAGCCAGCCAGAGTCAACAAACAACAAGAACTTTTATTTTCCAACTTTGACAAACAACAAAATTTGCTAGTGTCATGTAATTCATTAGTCTACCTGGTTACTAACCAAAATATTAAAGTAACTCAACCAAACATAGAAAGTGATTATACCATAATTATTAACCCCATATTTACAATACATCAACTTTCCTATCTCACCTAATCACTGCTTATCTCCTCACCAATAACCATTTTCAAACTATTTAGAATAGAAAATAGAGAACTAAATGTAGACTTAGGAGACTTCAAACTACATAGAAACATGAAACTTGTCAATCATCAAGAATACAAGAATTATAACTATATCATATGTTATGCTATAAAAGGTTAAGAATCCTTTTCTTTCATCAAAGGAGAAAATGCAACCAATAAGAACAACATACACCATGAATTAGACACCCCTTTTTTTCTTTTTCTTTGTAGTAGAGAATTCACTTGTTTACGTCCAATGTGACAATTTACTTTATGATACATCACAACTTGCCTTGAATTCAGGAATTAGCTTCTAAGTTTTATGCATGGTTTATCATAACTTAGGGCATGTATGGTTTTACCTAAGAATAAATTGATCTGTGGCCCCACAAAGGAAAGGCACATCGATTTAAGTTCCATTTCATTCAAGAACAAAAATTTCATACAACAATAAACAACACACTCTTTACGACACCACAGACGTGTGATAGGTTGCATAAATCATTTGATTCTAATGATTGCACCATAATTTAGGCGATTATAGAAAAATTTTATGTCAATTATCCTCCATAGATTACTTAAAAGATACAAAATGAATGGTGCATTTAGTAATGATACAGTGAGTCAGACGAAGCCATTTTTCATTAATACACTTAGGTTATTCAGATGTCAGATGATGATATAAGACTTCACATAATTTATCAATCTCCCATTCGAGATGACAATACCTTATTAGCATTCATTAATCGAAAAAGGATTACTAATATTTTGCTTTAAAAAATTTTCAAGTTTTAAGCACTCTCAAATGTAAAACTCAGGTTTCCAACATAATTAATAAAACATTTGTAATTGAGTAAAATGTAAGCCTTGTTCTCTAAGCAAAGATATGTTCCAATTTTTAAGAAAAATAACAAGAATATTATTTTCTAGGCTGATTTAAGTCATTCGATTGTTCGATTCAATTATCAATTTCATCATATCCACATATTCACTTATCACCAGGATAATCGTCACTTGCCAATTTCAAGTATAAAATAATTTCATGATTTATCCTTTGATATGATTGATACTAGGAGTGATCGTATTATTCATTTAATCCAGCGAAAGAAGAAATATCTCTAGCTTTTTGTTTCATCAAAATTTACACATTCATTTCTTTTATAACATTTGAAATCTAATTATCCAGTTTTATAAATTAATACCAACTCCATAAATGAGATATGAGTTATTAGATCATCAATATCTTGAATGTATAGGCCATTGTTTATTTAAGCATATCATTCTTTATAATACTTTTGACAATGCAATTAGTAACAATAAACTAATACATAACAATTTTTCCTCATTTATCATAAGTAAGTCTATCATAATCAACATGGTAGGAATACATCAAGATTAAGAATTAGAGCAACATAAGCAATGAGAATATATTTATCTTACCCTTATAACTATGCATATAAACGTGCATGATAGTATAATAAATCTTCTTTTCAATATAATATATAGGAGGGACAACTGTATTATTTATACTTTTATAACACGTATAATCAACTGTTCCAGAAACCAAAACAGTCATATTCATTCGATTGCTATTAAATTAATTAGAACAATAATCGATTAATTTCATACTAATCCATATGAGTAATGGATTAATTTCAATTCAATTCAAATAGTAATAAACTTAATTCCATTTCAATCTAAATAAGATGCTTCACAAAATTAATTTCTATAAGATTTTAACATTAAGCCCCACAGATAACATCAGTTACCAACTGCGTTAGAAATCAAGGCAACCATATTCCTTAATTAGTTATTAAAATAATAATTACAGATTTAAGAAAATACATTAATAGGGGCAACGAATCGTATATCCCAAACTCAATCCCTCGCATGATTTCAATACATACATTGACATGTTAAGGCATGTTACAAGTCAATTTCATTGTGAAAAATGTTATACATATACATATTTTACCCTTGCAAAGATAGAAAACATGTCATGCAAGAACTAGCTAAATACCAGGACAAGTAATCATGTGATTTACCAGATAGAATAGACCAACAAATACTAACTGAATATTGGCATTTACCCCAACGAGATCACAACTAACATTAATTGGCTAGAGGGTATGATAAATTTTTACAATTTTTATTCTAAGCAATTAGTTGAGGCTATTGTTGTTCACAATGAATAATTACTTTCCAAGTTGCAAAAATATCACCTAGTTACCATCAAAATTTATAAGTACAGAAAAGGGGTACAGAATGTGCAATATCATATGATTAATAGAGAATAATCTGCCCTTTTCCAAGTGATCGATGTTAATTATATATACTCCACTATCAACACAAATACACTACCTTAGATCATCCCATACACATTTATACATGTCATGAAAATGTATATGATCTACACGTACATTTATAAAACACTAGTTGGGTGGTTCTACAAAAGGGATAAGTCATGCATGTACACATAATTTAAGCATCACAAGTGCACAACCATCATATCAAGTATCAAGCAATGTTATGAAATTATGAGCTCGTCAGCCAGGTAAATTAAATTTATTAAAATCACAAACAAGGCCCTAGAAAACTATACGATCACAGAATCGGTGTACGAACCAAGAAGCTACTCCATTACTTCTTGAGATCATAATCTGATCAAGCGATGCCCTAGCAGGACCCCTAGTCTTCTCAGCCTGAAGGCTAAAGGGAAAGACATTCATCACAAGAATTCACGGGGAAGTAAGGGAGACTAAACAGGATGGAGGAAGGATTGGAAATCAAGAAGCAAATCAAGTCAGAATACTGTGGAAAATCAGGACTAGGAATATCGCGTTACTGATATGGATTTTACGCAGTTTTATAAATGCAGGTTTTTGTCATTGAAACACGAAATACTGATCAACTCTTAATTTTACAATACCTAGATAGGATGAGTATCTAGGGTTGTCTAAGGAGGTCAAATTGTTAGTTAATAAGATGATTCTCTCTCGCACTTCTCAAATCAACACTTGTATTTTTAGTGATTTTAGTTTTTGTTGTTTTTATAGTTTTCAAAATAATAGGCATGATTGCAAAGATGATAATTATGCTAAAGACTACGCCTATCACTAAACTTAAGTGTAAGAAGAAAACCTTTTCTTTTAATTACCCTTTTTTGCATCAATGTCGGGGAGGCATCGCTTAATCACATTATTTATCTCTCTCTTGCTTTATTACGTCTTCATGAATTTTGTGTTTTTTTGTTTAGGTGTGAACCAAGAACGGGAGTGAGACTCATATTCGCTTGGAGTGGAAAACTTCAAGTGAACTTGTTTTCCTACGTACTTCAGGTTAGTACCCTTAGTCATCTCTTTCATTATCACAAAAATCTCTTAAAAAATCCTTAAATTATCAAAAAATTCAAAAAAAATAAAAATTGAGGGTGGTGGAACCCTAAAAATTACTTTGTTGCTTATTTGCTTCATTTTTCCACCACCTTAGTCTTATTGGTGTTTGATTTTTGAAAATCTAGACTTTTATCTTAATTTTCAAAAATCAAGTTTAGGTACCTAGGAGCTTCCTAAAATCACCAAATTTCACCCAAGGAAGTCCCTTTGAGTGAAGAACCTTTAGTCCAATTTTCAAGAAAATTTTCCAAATAAAAAAAATTAAAAAATTCATGGACTGAATAGGGGTTAGACCTTATTTCCTTACTATTTTCTTACCATCAGTGAATTTTATTAATTCTTATACTCATCAAATTTTGGAAAACTTTATATTACTGGAAACCTTGAGAAATTATCTACATCATATAAAATTCTCAAAAGTTTTTGAGGCAATTTGAGGTTTTTATAGAATCAATTATTTGAATCTATCATTTCTGACTCTTGACAAAAGTAAGAAGAAAAATTACAAAAAAAATATCAAACAATTTCCTAAAATCACAAAAAAAATCAATTTTGGATTCCTTGTTTGATTTTCTGTTAGGTGGTGGTGTTGTTTGTCTTGTTTGGACCACCACCTAAAAAGATTTTGAAAAGAGATTCATTTAGAAGCTGCATACATAGGATTTTCAAACTTTAGGATTTTTAACTCTCTCTTAGTCACATCAAATTTTAAAGGAATTGAACTCCACCAACAACTTGATTAATATTATTGTGTGGAACTTCAAAACCTTGATTGAATCATTAAAAAGAGAGAATCTTAAAAGACATTAAATCTTGATTAAAACCCTAGAATGCTTCAACAAAAAATCCTTGTTTGCAAAACCTTTTGATTTGGCTTGGGCATCACTTCCCACCCAATTCTCACACACCGAAAAAAGAAATAATTGGGCATTACCCCAATTAACGCACATCACATTCCAAGTGCACTTTAAGCTCCTAGACCTAATTAAAATTTTGTAGCAACTTGACCCCTAAGGTTTCATCAAACTTAGGCTTGCTACTTAGGCTTTAAGTTCTGGTTAGTTGGTATCAATTCCTTCATCTATCTAGTGCCAGGCGAGGGGTAGTGTCAAACGATTAGGTGTAGGTTTATATAAGCCCCCATTGATTTTCCTGGGACATGCTTGGGCCCAATTGTTAGGAGCGCTTGATCGAGTTTTAGAAAAGTTGCGTTGTAGTACAGTCGAAAAAGCATTCAAAACAAATATAATTTCTTACTCGAATTTGAAGTCCGAGGTCGAACACAGGGAGCAAATTAGGGTTAGAAATCAAAATCACAACTTGATAATTTGAAAGGATACAATATGCAATAAAATCAATGTCATAGTGCAAAAAGATAAGAATAAATGTAAGGCATTAAAGGAATCAATGTATGTGAATAAACACAAAATTGGACATCTGATTTGTGAATTAGATGCCTTAAAATGTGGATGCTACAGTGCTTGACTCTTTTTCTTCTCCTTCTTCTTTTCTCTGTCTCTGGTGGATGCTTTCAATCTTCTTCTTTCTTTCTCTTCTTATGATTCCTTGCCTTAGCCTTCTCTTCCTCTGCCTTCTCTTTGGCTCCTTCTTCTGCCTTCAGCCTTTTCCCTCCTTTCTCTGCTGCAACTCTTCTCTTTCCTTAGCTTCTGACTTCGGCTTCCTCCTTCTTCTTCCTTGGCTTCAGCCCTTAGCTTCCTCTTTGGCCTTGTCTTCTTTCCCTACAGAGCAAAACCTACCCCTACCCACGCGAGCTCTCTTCTCTTCTTTCTCTCTTAGGTTCGCTCTCCCAGAGCCACTTTCTCGGGTAATGTTATGACCCGATTCCTGAATCCCTACGAGACACGAGAATCGGACCGACTCGACTGATCCCAAGACCCAGTCGTCCAACAAGAAAGTAACCAAAAGAATAGTAAAATAAACCACATTCATCATGCATGTAACTAACAGTAACAAAAGTACAGCAGTAAAGAAAAGAACTACTATAGTACATACCACCACAACAGTAGAAAATTAAATAGGTACAGAAATATGATGCTTACAATAAAAGAGTACAAGTGTAACAGAATATACTCACTACAACAGAAAAGCAGTACAGCAAGTACAACACAAATAGAACTACTGGGCTCTACTAGGCCCAGCACCCTCCGCAGCCGCAGGCTTTGGCTGCTCAACACCTGGTCCTGAAAAGGTGACAAAGGTGACACGTCAACGAAACACTGAGTAGAGTGGAAACCAGCTAGCTAAGAAAAATAGTAAAGGTGGACAAGTAGTTGTTATTTTTAATTTCTTTCTTTATTCCTCTATTTACTCATTCTTGAATTATTTCTCAGATCTTTCTCTTGATCTCGAATGTTCCTCATGGGAATGATCTTGATTGCAGTCTTTTCCGAAAAGTAGAAGTAGCACGTGGTGCTCTCCTGGCCGGGAGAGTCCCCCGTGGTGGTCCTACCCTCAGTCAACCACCCCAAGGTTGTTGACAGGTGTAACGGTGACTACGGCACGCGCAATAAAGCACGGGTAGCTACCCCGCACTGGCACGCGGTCAGTCGTTTCCGTTAACAGGTGCGCCCAAAGCACAGCGTGGAACTAGTATAGGGCAGAGCCCTCTCAGTAACAGGGGTCTAGCCCCTCCACAGTAACCAAATAGGGGTCTTGCCCCTCGACAGTCCACCACCCTAGCCTGACTACCCTGGTTTGCCCAGTGGGCCTAACAAGTCGGTGTAAGGCGGCTAGCAGAACCCCGGGGCCCGTGGGGTGGCTAGCGCTCTCCTTACACTAGTAGCTCTCCCTGGCACTGTGTACGTGAGGGCCAAAAGTTGGTACAAAGTGGCCAGACCTAACCTCGGGTCCCTGGGGCGGCTAGCTCCGCTCTGCACTAAACAGGGGGGGACAGTGGCTCTCGTTGGTACTCCGTACTCAAGGGCCAGCTCACTTCCCCAATTCCATTCTATTTACCTTTTAGGAACTCTACTCCAAATTCCCCATAGGGTTCATGCTCATATTCTTAGCCAAGCCATTTTAGGTTTCATCATTTCCGTTTTATTCTCATATAGCCCGTGTTTCCAACATTTAATATCCATTCATATACAAGCAGCTGTTATCCAATTACAGGCAATTATCATTATTCTTTCTACTTTTCCAAGACTGCAATTCATGTATTCACGACATTCGTTTCAGTGTTTCTGTTCCTAGGTTTCATGCCCCTAGGATCTATCATTCAATCTAGTTTTCCAGTCCTAGGATTCATGCCATACCTTACGATCTATCATTCAATCTAGTTTTCCAGTCCTAAGATTCATGCCATACCCTAGGATCTATTATTGAATCTAGTTTTCAGACCCTAGGATTCATGCCATACCCTAGAATCTATTATTTATCTCAAAGATGCATTAATGTTGGTAAATAACCCAGGGAAGCCACTCTACCCGCAAAATCGGGAGTAATGGGGGCGTGATCGGCAGATCGCGTGCCTCTGCAACCCCCAGAGCCGCAACGGGATGAGGTCCTAACACAAGGATCAATCACAAGGAACTACTCAAAATAGGATAAAAGTATTTTAAACAAGTAGAGGAACTAATTCTGAGAAGAACGAAATTTCAAACGTGGAAATCGGACTTCGAACGAACCCTAAACTGGTCAAAAATGACAACTCTGGCTCAAATCAGATTTCAGGAACACCTTCCAGACGTCTTAAAAGGTGGTCTAGATCATACCTCACTCTGAGCTATTTTTCAAACATCCATGATCCCGCTGAACCGTCTGGACCTAGTTCCAGACGTCAGACTATCTCTCCGAACGTCTGGAGACTCTCTCCGCCATCTGGTGCTGTGCCCAGACGTCTGATTTGTGTGGGAGGGCGTGTCCTTATGCCTTCCCGAACGAAACCTGCACACGTACGTAAATGATCTCAACATGGCAATGAGGCAGAACCTTCGGCGGAACGGCTTGCATGGCTGTATCCGCGAAAGGAAGGAGATGAGAAATATCGTACCTTTCAGACGTCTGGATCTCCCTCCAGACGTCTCCCGCGTCGTCTGGACGTAGGTCCAGACGTCTGATTCTGGGAAAATTTCCCAGAATCAGAACCTTCTCGCCTTCTTCCCGCTGCACGCGGCCACGTCGCGCTCGTCCGCCTGCTGCCTGAGCTGTAGCAACACTGGGGTAACCTCCCCAACACCACGCTCCCATTGCGTGCCCGTCGGCTGGCCCTACGCTGCTCCAGTGAGCTCGCTCTCTCTTCCTCATGCGCTTTGCCTCACCCCCTCTCTTGCTGCACTTCTTCCTCTCTCACGCCCCTGGCAGCAGCTGCTGCCCACGCTTTCTCTCTCTCTCTTGTGCTCAAGCTGGAAGAAGGAGGGGACGGTGGGGTGATGAGTGAGGGAGAGGGAAGGGTATTTGAAGGCGTGGCGGGGTGGGGAAAGGTGTCTGCAAGACGGTGAGGGAAGAGAGAGAAGAAAAGAGGGTGGCGGGTTTAGTCTGCGCGCGCACGCGCGCAGACTCGTAATCGTACGCCGCAAAAATTTATTTCCAGACATCTGGGAAGGCGTCCAGACGTCTGACCAGACGTCTGGACCAACTCGCAGACGTCTTAAAAAGTGTTTGATGTCTTGCGTCTTAACAGGTAATTTGGTTAGGTACGCGCCTGGGACAAGGCCCACCGGCGTGTGGTGGTGGGCGAGGTGTGCTGGGTTGGGTCAGATCACCAGGTCTGCGGGGGGTGGTCACGGATGAGGCGTCGGGTCAGGTGAGAGGGGACCTCACCCTGTGAGTAGGAGGTGAAGAGCTTAATGTAGAAATTCAACTTATGCAGCTGCGGTGCGCCAAACGATTCCGAGGTGGGACTAACTTCCCACCCTCTTTCACGCGCACCTGTGGCCGAATGTCATCGTTCAATTGCAGCTACAATGATGGCACTTGGCTCCAATTGGTCACCTGGAGATGTTTACGAAGGCTCTCCGCATGACCTCGGACTGGAGTCTGGAGTGGTCACGACCTGTAGAAGCTTGCAAGAAAGCTTCCTGCTGTGTGTTAATGGTGGTGAACCCCTGGACCTGAAATCACACAAACGGCCTTGCGGTCATGTTAAAAAACTCAGGGAGCTTCTCCAAGGTGCGGTGAACATGCAGAGGTGGTCAGTGTGGCGTGGGACCGCCTGAGGGAGCGTGCCTAGGGCACACTGCGACCGTGTGTGTGAGTGTGTTCGAGGGTGTGTTTAGGTGAGTGGCGGAGTGTTGTGAATGGGGGGTTATGTTTAGTGAGTCAGAGTGGAGCTTATGGACCGGTTGACGAGGAAGGAGATGGTCTGTGGAGGTGGAGCGAACTCGCCGGAGTGGTGGCCGGAGGTGAAGGGGATGATGGTGGTGGAGTGCGGTAGTGGCCGTTCGAGGGAAATAAAGAGGGAAAAATAGAGTAGAATGTGAGAGGACTTATCTGAGAGTGAAGAGACGAAGGGGGAGGTAGGGATGGCGGGTGGCTTGTATCGCCGACGCCGGAGACGAAAGCACTCAGTGAGGGAGGTCGGCGAGGATGAAGGGGATGTAGTAGCATTGGCGAGTGTGGCGTGACGTGGACGAGCGGGAGGAAGAAGATCCTGCCATTGGCATGTGGCTAGGCGATGAGGGAGAGTGGGAGAAGTTGCCAGAGCTTGATGAGCAGTTCGGCCAGAGGAGGAGAGATGAAATTGAGGGGTTTCTCTGACTGAATTCAAGCTTAGGAGATGCGGGGCGATTTGGGGTCTCTTAAATAGGCTTCTGAGGATGGATTTGTGCTTGGAAGCCAAGCTTCCGAGCAAGGGAAGTTCGCCGAAGATGGCAACTCGAAAGAGATCTGAATCTCTCATGCATTCGCATGAGAGATTGGGTACCAAGTAGGGCCTCAAATTTGGTTCACATTGGAGGAGATTTCTTAGAGAATCTCCCTTTTAATTTTGAAGGGGATTCTCTGAGAGATCAGGGAGAACTTGCCCTTGCAATCTCACCGGAGTAGGATTCCCTCCGCTATAATGGCAAAGGGACCTAATTATAAAGAACGAAGAAGAAGATAGGGGGTCACTTGTAAGGGTTTTTGAAATATAGGGGTAGAAATGTAATTGGGCTGGACCTATTTGCAAAGTGGGTAAAGATGAGTTCTTCTTAGGCCCAAATTTTGGTACAAACCTAATTTGGACCTAAGAAATCCAATGGTGAAGTTGAATTTTGAGTTTTACTATGTTTGAATGGGAAATTTACGTAAAAACCAAATTTAGGGTAAATATTTGTCTGAGACCCCATTTTAGGTTAAAATAGGTTCCAATGGCCAAATTGAAGGTTCTAAACCCTAGAGAATATTTTTATATGATTTTTAGAGGGTTTAGGTGAATTTTATCTTGACCAAAATCTTGTTAAATAAAGTGGGTTTGTTTTAGGGTTACAAGAACTCATTTAATTCCTAGTATTCACACGAACCCTTTTCTGTCTGATTCAACCCACTTATTATCCTGTTAAGACCATTTGACCTGTGTTTAGCTCATGAAAAAACCTGTTGTTGCACTGCAATGGTAAAATTACAGTTTTACCCTTTATTTCTTACTTTTATCTCAGAAAGGTTATTCAGTGAATTAGAACCTCCAGTTGGTTATGTAGGAGCTTTTGTTCTCTTTTATGGGTCAAAATGAGCTAGTTAGGGCTTATGGTGGTGTTCCCATCATACCCCCATGCCTAGCTTTTGGTAGTCC
The DNA here is from genome assembly GCA_037157565.1 of Thalassia testudinum. NCBI lineage: Eukaryota > Viridiplantae > Streptophyta > Magnoliopsida > Alismatales > Hydrocharitaceae > Thalassia > Thalassia testudinum. Next base: position 10,052,491 of record JAZHRO010000056.1, read on the forward strand.
CTTAGCAAAATTTTAAGGTTTTAACTTCGATTCTAGACCATGAGTTCTTTGATGTTCAAAACTATGATGAGTGCTTTTTTCTTTTGATTAGGTTAGAATGCCGATAATAGGCCTAGAGGTACTCAAGTACCAACCAAGATCCAGACCTGACTAGCTCTAGCCTTAGTCCATCGGGAAGGTTTTTAAGGCCCACAGGAACTATCCTAGGTTCGTTGGACTCCGTGGTTAAAGCACCTGTGCTTGTAACATATTTTAGCCTTGGTTCAGTTTACAGTGCATTTTTGTAAGAGAGAGACAGAGGATTTTCTTTATTTGGAGAGTTTTCTCTCTCTTTTCTTTTTATTTCTAGCTTCAGATTGGCTTCTCAACACAGTCTATATCGGATTCCTAGTCCCCATCATCAATCCTCGAAGGGTCCCTAGCAATTGATGCTTCGTGATAGCACCGCCCATGGCAACCCCTAGAACCCTGGCTTTTGAGATTTCGAGATAATCCCACCCATGGTGTTCTGTAGCTAAATCTAGACCCTGGCAATCGACATTTCATGATAATGCCACCCATGGCATCTGAACCACTACAGGGTGCTTACATGCCCCCAGTTGGATATGTAAATATCCTAGGAGACAAGCACCGAGGAGTGGATATGTTATTATGCATCTTCGAGGGGAATTTCCTGCCTTTCCGCGCTGGGAACTCGTCCAAATCAACTTGTGTTGATCGGCAGCTCCTAATCTAGGCGGCTTTTTTTTCCAGAACAATTTAAATGCTTTTACATGATTTTGGTATTTATGTGCACTAAACTAGACTGTGTGTGGATTGGGGTGCTTAGGTTATCGAGTTCCACAAACCAGAGGTCAGTTAACGAGGTCAAATACTCCCTAAGGATTAGACCTAATACTTAAGCTTTGCATTTTCCCCCAACCTCTTGAGGACTATCTAGATCTTAGCAGATACTTGAATTTTTAAGCCTAGGAGTCTAGCCCAAGAGGTCTAAGATTAGCATTCCTACTAATATCTTTTGTGTCTCATTAGCACTTTTTTCCTTTCATTTTCTTTTTCTTGATATGGTCTAGAACTTAGTTAATACCTTAATTTCTTACTAATGACTATCTCTTCCTTTTCTTTTCAATTTGTGCTCCTTTTTTTTTTGACATTTTTCACTTTTCCCTTTTTTCTCCTCATGATTTGTATGGCCTCAAAATTTTCTCTCCCCTTAGAATTTTTTGTTCTTTTTCAAGAATTTTTTCTTTTTTTTTGGTGTTTTTGTGATATGTGATTTTTTGTTGAAACCTTTGCTTGTGATATGAGTTTTCATGGCATTTTGCACTTTCATACCCCCCATGCCTATGATTTGCAATGTCCCCATTGTAAATTAGGTGGGTTTGAGTTCAGCTTAGATCATTCATTAGAACAGGTTCTGGGTGGGCGAATGAGTTGAGGTGAGTGTTGCGAATGATTTCAAAACTTGGGTACGGGTGCTTGAGGTGGGGTTGATTTTTCTAATGTTTGAACCCTAAAGTGCAATATGAATTCAGTATAGGAATGTCCAGAAAGGTTTCAGGTTTTTCAAAAATAATGGGTTGCCTCCCGTTAAGCGCTGAGTTTTACGCCATCGACTGAGTGCAATGAGCTCAAGGAGAATGGAGGGTAAAGGATATCTCAGTCAAATTTGTATTGGTCAAGTCAATGAACGGTTTGAGTCTCTGACCATTCACGACGAAAGGTTCTGAATCGTGGCTGAGTGGACTGATCTCGATGGCTCCATTTTGAAAGATTCGTCGGACGAGGTAAGGTTTAATCCATTTTGATCGTAGTTTTCCTGGGAACAGTTTAAGCTTGGCATCAAAGAGTAGGACTTTTTTACTAGGGTGGAAGATCTTTCTGGATATTTGCTTGTCGTGAAAGGCCTTAACCCGCTCTTTGAAATTTGTGAGTTTTCATATGTGTCGTGGTGTAATTCATCGATCTTGCTCATTTGAAGCTTTTTGTGGGTTCCTGCCTAAGAAAGATCTAGGTTGTAGTTCCGTACTGCCCAATAGGCTTTGTGCTCCAATTCAACGGGGAGGTGACATGCCTTCCCGTACACCAATCTGAAGGGCGATATACCTAATTGGATTTTGTGGGTGGTCCTATAAGCCCACAAAGCTTCCGGAAGTTGGGATGACCAGGCCTTCCTATCAGGTTGAACAGTAACCTGGAGGATTTTCTTGATCTCTCTATTTGATAGCTCAGCTAGACCATTAGTTTGGAGGTGGTAAGGAGTAGAGATTCGGTGTGACACCTCGTATTTGGTCATCAGTGACCAGAATTGAGCATTAGTGAAATGGGTCCCTCCATCGGAGATTATAGCACGTAGAATCCCAAATCATGAAAAGAAGTTCTGATGAATGAATTTGATAACCACCTTATGATCATTGGTTCAGGTCGGAATGGCTTCGATCCACTTGGACATGTAGTCAACAGTGAGTAGAATGTACTCGAAGCTGTTTGAAACAGGAAAGGGTCCCATAAAATCAATCCCCCACACATCAAAGATTTCAAATACGAGAATCAGTTGTAAGGGCATCATATCACGATGGCTCATGTTGCCTAAGGTCTGGCAACAAGTGCATGCCCTATAGTGATTGTATGTGTCTTTGAAAATTGTGGGCCAATAGAAGCCACACTGTAGGACTTTCGCTACAGTTTTATGACCTGAGAAATGTCCACCACATGCCTGGTCATGGCAGAAGGACAATATTTCTTGAATTTCCACTTTCGCGACACATCATCGAATGATTTGATCAGCACTGATGCGGAAAAGATATGGGTCTTCTTAGAAGTAATACCTGGCATCGGAAAGCAATTTGTCCTTCTTGCCTTTCAGCCAATCGGACAAGATCTGATGTGATACCAGGTCGTTTACTATATCAGCAAACCATGGAAGCCCTTTATTGATAGTCAGGAGGTGCTCATCAGGAAAATGTTCTGTAATGGGTCCGGAAGGGTCGATGATCTCAGAAGGAAGGCGGACAAGTGATCAGTTACCACATTCTATTTTCTCTCTTTGTCACGAATCTCAAGGTCAAACTCTTGAAATAGTAAGATCCAGCAAATTAATTGAGGTTTCACGTCCTTCTTCGTAAGGAGATGCCTCACAGCTGTGTGATCCGAGTAAATGATAACTCAGGAACCTAGGAGATATGATCTGAATTTTTCTAGGGCAAATACTATGGCTAGCAGTTCTTTCTCTGTAACTGTGTAGTTACGCTGAGCCTCGTCAAGTGTCTTGTTAGCGTAGTAGATGACCAAGGGTTTCTCGTCAATTTTTTGCCCAAGTACCGCTCCTACAGCGAAATCAGATGCATCGCACATGATCTCAAAGGGTTGAGACCAATCAGAGGACTGTAGGATTGGAGCTTGGGTAACTCGATCATGGAGGATTTCAAATGCTTAAATGCATTCCTTGGAGATTTCGAAAGGTGCATCCTTAGATAGAAAAGTGGTCAGGGGGTGCACGATCTTTGAGAAATCAGGAATGAATCGATGGTAAAAATCAACATGCCCCAGAAAAGATTGGATGTCCTTGATCGAGCTAGGCATAGGGAGTTTGGAAATCAAGTTCACCTTGGCTCAATCGACCTGGATGCCTTTTTCTGATATGAGATGTCCCAAGACAATTCCTTCAGGCACCATGAAATGGCTCTTTTCCTAGGAAAGAACTAGATTCATGTCAATGCACCGCCTGAGGATTTGGACCAAGTGCAGGAGGCAATCGTCAAATGATTCTATGAATACTGAAAAGTCATCCATGAAGGCTTCCAGATAATCACCTACCATATCTAAGAATATGGCAAGCATGCACTGCTGAAAAGTAGCGGGTGCACTGCAGAGATCGAACGGCATCCTTCGAAATGCATACGTCCTGAAGGGGCAGGTGAAAGTGGTCTTTTCTTGGTCCTCAGGATGGATTGCCACATAGTTATAACCGAAGTACCCGTCCAAAAAGCAGAAGAACTCATTTCCCGCTAGTTTCTCGAGGATCTGATCAATAAATGGTAGTGGGAAATAATCCTTCTTCGTGGAGGAGTTGAGACTTCTATAATCAATGCAGACTCTCCATGAATTCGTCACACAGGTCGGTATGATTTCTTCGATTTCAGTTGTGATCACGGTGAGTCCTGCCTTTTTAGGCACAAACTGGATTGGACTCACCCATCTATTGTCGGAGATCGGGTAGATGATCCCTGCGTTTAATCACTTGATGATCTCCTTTTTCACGACCTCCTGCAAATTAGGATTCAGACGTCTCTGCATTTCACAGGAAGGTCGTGTGCCCTCTTCAGTGTAGATACGGTGTGTGCAGTAAGAGGGGCTTATACCAGTCAAATCATCGAGAGTCCATCCAATGGCTCTACGATGTTGTTGGAGAATAGTAATCTGATGAAATTCCTGGTCAGGTGTGAGTTTGGAGTTGATAATCACAGGAAATGTCTGATTGGCACCCAAAAGGACGTACTTCAGATGGTCGGGAAGAGGCTTGAGTTCCAGAACAGGGTTAAGAGCAGCAGCGGGTGGTTCGGGATGTGTGTTAGGAGCAAGGGAAGGAGTTATGGGTGTATCTAGGTCAGGTTCGGACTCCTTTGATTGCGGGTTTTGATCCTCTTGTGGTTGATCGAAAGTAGTCAGGTTGTCCTCAATATACGAATCATCAACCACAGCGTTGATATCACATATCTATTCTATAACACCGTAATTAATCCCTTGTTGGGCCTTAAAGATGTCAATCTTTAGTGTTTGGTTCCCGAATTTCAATTCAATTTGGCCCTCCTCATAATTTATATTGGCCCTAGCAGTGGCTAGAAAGGGTCTCCCTAGTATAATTGGTGTATCCCTCGGGTTTTCTGAGCATCCATATCCAAGACTACAAAGTTCACCGGGAAATAGAAATCCTACACCCTAACGAAGACAACCTCAAGAACTTCTTTAGGTGACTTAATAGATCGGTCAGCCAACTGTAATGTCACCTCAGTTGGTTTGAGTTCAGATTCCTCAAGATGGTCAAGGAGGGATGTAGGTATTAGGTTTATGGAGGCTTCTAGATCTAATAAAGCTTTGTCAAATTGGGTATCACCAATGGTACAGGAAATCAGGGGAGTGCCTGGGTCTTTTGCCTTAGGTGGGAGTTTGCTCAAAATTACAGATGTGGCTTGCTCTGACAGTACAATCGGACTCCCACTTTTGGTTCGCAACTTACGCTTAAGTGTACACACGTCTTTCAGAAATCATGCGTAAGCCGGTACGTGGCTGATTGCATCCATCAAGGGGATGTTTATATGGACCTGTTCAAAGAGCTTGACCAGATCCTCCTCAGGAGCCACAGGTTTGTTTGTCCTCTTTCCCTTGGTTAAGGTCTCGGGAAATGGAACCTTGGATGGTTCCTCTAGAATAGGTCCAGGTGCTTGATCTGGGATAGGGGTATCCTAGATAACTATCCTAGGGCTTGGGTTACTACTAGGCTGCAAGTGGCTTGGATAAGGAGGGTCTTATGTTGCTTTTCCACTACGGGTTGTAACAGAATTCAGTCCTGCCTAGTTTTGGTTTGGAGTTGGTAAAATAGGTGGTTGCTGCTAAAATCCCGAATATGATGTCGAAGCTTCCATCCTGTCCGGTGATGGAACAAAAGGGGCCTGATAAATCATGTGGGCTTGGCCTGGATTTGGGTTCATAATGTGCCTTTGGTTTGGCATGTTATTCGGATTCAATAGTGGTTGCGAAGGGAGTATGCTAGGTTGGCGAGAATTCACCATCTGAGCAAGTTGATTGTGAACCTCTGTGATCTCATCCTTGTGCTATTTTTGCATAGCCGCATTCATCTTCTGAATGTCAGCCAGAGTCTAAAGGATAAGAGTCATTTGATCTGTTTGAGTTGGCCCAGATTGATAGGTAGGGTTGGGCCGAGGCTGAGGTGGCTAATATGGACGAGGAGCTTGTGGACGGGGTTGATATGGTGGTCTTTGATTCTGATTATTTCCTGTCCACAGGAAGTTGGGATGATTCTGCCATCCGGGATTATAGGTGTTAGAGAATGGGTCATTCTGGATGGCGTTGAAGTCCTCGCAGGTCTGAGGAACCTCAGGGAAGTCAGAGTATGAGGGTTCAGAGTTCCCCCAACTAGAGTAGGTCAGATCAGAGTTTCCTCCAGTCCTAGAGTCAAATGGGGGTGGATACGGGTCCATCCCCTGAGAAGATCGGTGATAGATGTTATGCACAGCTTCCCTCCCAGAAGGAGGCTGTGCAAACGGGTTTTACGCAGAGGTGGCTCGCTGCAGATTTCGAGTCAGCTCGTCCACCTTCTTCTTAATGATAGAGACCTTGTCCAACCGACTGGCCATCAATTCCAAGTCGATGGATGCAGACAAGCCCTGCATCTCATGTGCTCCCCTTGGATTCGTCGATGCATGGGTATTTGTCCGGTTGAATAAGCCCATGGAGTCATTATTGATGGAGTTCTCGCACATATTCTCGAGAATCTCCCACACAGTGTCTTCATGTTGACCGTTGATATTTCCTTTGCAGGTTGCATTGATGAATAAGCAGATATCTTCACGGAGTCCTTGGTAAAAGGACTGGACTTGTTCCCATTTAGGAACTCTGTGATGGGGGAACTTTCGCATGAGATCTAGGAAGTGGTCCCATGCTTCATGAAGGGGTTCTCCAGATTGCTGGGTGAAGTATGTGATTTGGTGTTGTAAGGCATTCGTTCGACCAACTGGGAAGAACTTTTTCAAAACTCAAATTGTAGTTCAACCCATGTGTTGATTGGATGCGTTTGAGTCTGATACCAGTGAGCTGCTTTGTCCATGAGAGAGAAGGAGAACATCTTATGAGAAGAATATCCCGATTTTGGACATCTAACCCAAAGGTCTGGGCTAGATGCTTGAGTTGTTTGATGTGCTGGAAGGGATCCTTGGAATTAAGCCCATGAAACTTTGGAATAGCATGAATCATGTTGGGCTTGAGTTCAGAATCAGGACCTCCAACTGGGATTTGGACTCAAGGTTCAATTGCCACCGCAACGGGATTGTAGTGATCTTGCATCATAGGATGCTGCGGTGGGTTTGCAAAGGCTTGAAATAAGTCATTAAGGCGCTGGAGTTGGTTCTCAAGGTTATTCTCTTCTTCTATTGGTTGTGCCATGATGATGGAAGAAGGAGAATTGGTTCTGATGAATCAGAGGAGATGTCTATGTGGTGGGGTTGCTGCACAAACACGGACATCGGGGCCTAGCCTTGGCGGGAGTGAATCACTAAAGGAGGTCTCAAGGATGGTCTTAAGGACCTCCTACCGAACATGCACCGATGGTTTGGATGAGAGTAGAATGTGATGGACCCAATCGAGACACCCAAAAATTTGGATGACTATAGAGGTTTGGGGCGGATGATACCCCTTAGTCAGAAAGCCGTCCACCTGAGAAATACCTGAGCAGCCAGAGGGAGAGTCCCGTAAAGACCCCTACACGGTAGAGTGTCCCCACAAGTTATAGGGTTTCCCCCACCCGACCTCTCTTGTCACTGATGTTCCAAGTAGACTAGAATGGGGACTTTGACCTCTTAAGTCTACCAGTTTTATTTAAGAGCAAAGGTGCTTAAGATTTCACTTGAACTTTAGATGTATTGAGTGCAAAAGTGACCTAATTTCAAGGTTGGTTGACCAAACAAGGGGGTCAACTTCACCTATTTTTCCTTTGAGAAGTTTTAGGTCCTTTCTTTTAGGATTCAAGTGAGATTAAGAGACTGAATTTTAGGGTTTTCTTGAATAAGTCTCTTCAACCAAGGCTTAGGCACACCTCTTTTTGGAGAGTTGATTCTTGCTTATGAAGGTGTGTCTCTAAAAACCCTAAATTGAAATTGTTAGTTTGGCTCTAATCTTGGTCCAATTTAGTTTGCCAAAATATGGTATCTAGGGCTCAATCAAGAAGATGGTAGCCCTAGTTACCTTAAATGGGTGCACAAATTAGTATTTGTTGTTGAAATCAAATCAGGCAACTTTGGTGAATTAGCTAGAGATGGAAAGCAAGTAGCCCTAATTGATTTTATCTTTTTTTTTCCTTTCTAGAATGAGGGGCTTAAGAGAAAGAGATTAATCAGAAATTACCTGCCCTGGGCGTGTTTGCTGTCGGCCATCTTCCTTTGAATCTTCTCCCCTGAAACAACCACAACAAAAAGAGATATATCAAGTTAGTACCAAACCAACAATTGTAATCAAGATTTCTAAATTGCTCGTTGCTCCCCGGCAATGGCGCCAAAATGTTAGGAGCGCTTGATCGAGTTTTAGAAAAGTCGCGTTGTAGCACAATCGAAAAAGCATTCAAAACAAATATAATTTATTACTCGAATTTAAAGTCCGAGGTCGAACACAGAGAGCAAATTAGGGTTTAGAAATCAAGATTACAACTTGATAATTTGAAAGAATATAATATGTAATAAAATCAATGTCATAGTGCAAAAAGATAAGAATAAATGTAAGGCACTAAGGGAATCAATGTACGTGAATAAACACAAAATTGGACGTTTGATTTGTGAATCAGACACCTTAAAATGTGGATGCTACAGTGCTTGACTCTTTTTCTTCTCCTTTCTCTTTCTCTGGCGGCTGCTTTCAATCTTCTTCTTCTTTCTTTCTCTTCTTCTGATTCCTTGCCTTAGCCTTTCTCTTCCTCTGCCTTCTCTTCAGCTCCTTCTTCTGCCTTCATCCTTTTCCTTCCTCTCTCTGCTGCAGCTCTTCTCTTTCCTTAGCTTCTAACTTCGGCTTCCTCCTTCTTCTTCCTTGGCTTCAGCCCTTAGCTTCCTCTTCGGCCTTGTCTTCTCCTTCCCATCAAGAGCAAAACCTACCCCTACCAGCGCGAGCTCTCTTCTCTTCTTTTTCTCTTAGGTTCTCTCTCCCAGAGCCACTTTCATGGGTAATCTGGTTAGGTACGCACCCGGAACCAGGCCCACCAGTGTGCGGTGGTGGGCGAGGTGTGCTGGGTCGGGTTAGATCACCAGGTTTATGGGGGGTGGTCGCGAATGAGGCGTCAGGTTGGGTAAGAGGGGACCTCACCCTGTGAGTAGGAGGTGAAGAGCTTAATGCAGAAATTCAACTTATATGGTTGCGGTGCGCCAAAAGTTTCCAAGGTGGGACTAACTTCCCACCCTCTTTCACACATGCCTGCAGCCGAATGTCTTCGTTCAATTGCAGCTGCAGTGATGTGCTTGGCTTCAATTGGTCACCTGGAGATGTTTGCGAAGGCTCTCCGCGCGACCTGGGACTGGAGTCTGGAGTGGGCATGGCCTGCAGAAGCTTGCAAGCAAGCTTCCTGCCGTGTGTTAATGGCGGCAAACCCCTGGACCTGAAATCACATAAATGGCCTTGTGACCATTTTAAAAAACTCAGGGATCTTCGCCAAGGTGTGGCGAACGTGCAGAGGTGGTCAGCGTGGCGTGGGACTGCCTGAGGGAGCGTGATTAGGGCACACTGCGGCTGTGTGTGTGGGTGTGTTCGGGGGTGTGTTTGGGTGAGTGGCGGAGTGTAGTGAGTGGGGGGTTACGTTCAGTGAGTCAGGGCAGAGCTTATGGACCGGTCGGTGAGGAGGGAGATGGTCTGTGGAGGTGGAGCGAACTCGTCGGAGTGGTGGTCGGAGGTGAAGGGGATGATGGTGGTGGAGTGTGGTAGTGGTCGTTCGAGGGAAATAAAGACGTAAAAATAGAGTAGAGGATGAGAGGACTTATCTGAGAGTGAAGAGACGAAGGGGGAGGTAGGGATGGCAGCCAACTCGTATCACCGATGCCAGAGCCGAAAGTGCTTAGTGAGGGAGGTCGGCGAGGACGAAGGGGATGCAATAGTGTCAGTGGGTGCGGCGCGACGCGGACGAGCGGGAGGAAGAAGATCCTGCCACCGGTATTGTAGCTAGGTGATGAAGGAGAGTGGAAGAAGTCACTGGAGCTTGATGAGCAGTTCGGCCAAAGGAGGAGAGATGAAATTGAGGGGTTTCTCTGGCTGAATTCAAGCTTAGGAGATGCGGGGCGATTTGGGGTCTCTTAAATAGACTTCTGAGGATGGATTTGTGCTTGGAAGCCAAGATTTCAAGCAAGATATGTTCGTTGGCGATGGTAACTTGAAAGAGACCTGAATCTCTCATGCATTCGCATGAGAGATTGGGTACCAAGTATGGCCTCAAATTAGGTTCACATTGGAGGAGATTTCTCAGAGAATCTCCCTTTCAATTTTGAAGGGGATTCTCTGAGAGATTAGGGAGTAATCACCCTTTCAATCTCATCGGAGTAGGATTCCCTCCGCTATAATGGCAGAGGGACCTAATTGCAAAGAACGAAGAAGAGGATAGGGGGTCAATTGTAAGGGTTTTTGAAATCTAGGGGTAGAAATGTAATTAGGCTGGACCTATTTGCAAGGTGGGTCAAGATGAATTACTCTTAGGTCCAAATCTTAGTACAAACCTAATTTGGACCTAAGGAATTCAATGGTGAAGTTGGATTTTTGGGTTTGACCACGTTTGACTGGGTAATTTATGCAAAAACCAAATTTAGGGCAAATATTTGTTTGAGACCCCATTTTAGGTCAAAATAGGTTCCAGTGGCCAAATTGATGGTTCTAAACCCTAGAGAATATTTTTCTATGATTTTTAGAGGGTTTAGGTGAATTTTATCCTAACCATAATCTTGTTAAATCAAGTGGGTCTATTTTAGGGTTACAAGAACTCATTTAATTCCCTGCATTCACACGAACCCTTTTCTGTTAGATTCAACCCACTTATTATCCTGTTAAGACCATTTGACCTGTGTTTAGCTCAAGAGAAAACCCACTATTGCACTGCAATGGTAGAATTGCAGTTTTACCCCTTATTTCTTACTTTTATCTCAGAAAGGTTATTCAGTGAATTAGGACCTTCAGTTGGTTATTTAGGAGCTTTTGTTCTCTTTTATGAGTCAAAATGAGCTAGTTAGGGCTCATGATGGTGTTCCCATCACCAACCCTCTCCTTATTCAGCCTAGCAAGATTTGTTGACAAAACGTTTATCCACTATTAATTTCTTATTGCCTAGGTAAACCAAGTCTTAGGTAATTTTTAAGGAGTCACCCCCAAGGTTAGGTTTAGAATTTTGTATTGCTTGATTGCACACTTCTCATCTCTCCCTCCTCTCCTGACCATTTCTTCCATTGTATGCATGGGTGGCGGTCCCAAACTCCACACTTGGAGGGACCACTTGATTTTGCCCCCCACACAAAAAGATCTCTTTTTTTCTCATTCTTCCTCTCATTTGCATAAAAATGGAAAACCAACAAAATAGGCCCACCAACCCATCCACATCCACATCTAATCCTACCTCTAACCCTTCCACCCAAAATCCACAAATTAACCCCTCCATCTTTGACTTACACATCTCTAACTGGCCCAGCCTGGAGCTACCTAATGCTGAGATGCCACAACAACAACATCAAGCCCCCCCGCTTAATCCCTTCATTATGATGGTTGAGCATCTAGCACAACTGCAAGCAAACCAACAACAGTTGGCTAGGACTATAACAAACCTAGCCAACCAAGGGTAAAATTCGCCACCCTGTTAGCAGCCTATCATTCCTCTTAAGGATTTTTATAATCCTTCCAACTATGAGGACAAACTAGGAGTGATCATTCCAGAAGGGGACTTTGAAATCAAACCAGCAGTTCTAAACCTGATTAAACACTTCCACAGCCTTCCTAGGGAAGACCTGTTCAGCCACCTTGAGGACCTCACTCTCCTTGCGCAAACAACTCGTTCCCGCAATGTGCAAGAAGACCTTTGCCTGATAGGGCTACTCCCATTATCTCTCAAGGATATGGCCGCTTATTGGTTTAGAATCATCGACAGACCTATTATAATCTGGCCTCAGCTTAAAAGCACTTTCCGAAAAACATTCTTCCCCATAGGTCGTACCAATTCCCTGTGAAGATCTATTACGACCTTCCAACAAAAATCCGGTGAGACTCTACATGATGCTTGGGAACAGTTCCAAGATCTTTTAAGAAGTTGCTCGCACCATGAGGTTCCCTTATGGCAGCTCATGCAAATCCTCTACGATGGATTAGAAGATCAACTTCAGCACTTCATCGATGCCTCGTGTGATGGAAACTTCTTAAATAATGATGTCAAAAGTGCCTATGAATTATTTGAAGAAATGAGTGAAAACTCCTTTAATTTTGCTTCCATGAACACGTCTGGAAGAACTACAAACCTGTACTTTGGTGTTCATGAGATAGGCACTCAATCTATCCCTGTTACTTAGGATGATCTCCAAATGATTGCTCACCGACTCGACTAGATGCAATTAAATCAGAAGAAGATGGAGAAAAGACTTATCACACCCACCTAAGCTCCACAAGCTCCACATTTAACCTCGCCTAACATCCTAAAGAGAGAAAATTTGCATAATCTGAATACTACTCCTACTGAGTATAATCAATATTCTAATACTTTTCATGGTTCATCGAGGTCCTACATATATCTAAATCTCAACCCCACTGAAAATATCTCCACCCTCCAGGAGCAATTTAGAAATTTGTCTAACTGGAAGAACTACCCGACTCACTCTCGGACCAACTCGGTTCTCTCCCAAAAACCAAACCCATTTGGAGGGTATGGGTCAAATCAGACTTCTTATCAACCTAGGCCATCTCAAGAAGACATCAATGCCCAGGTTATGAAAACCCTGCAAGGAACGCATAATCAAATGTTGGAAGTAACCCGCATTGTTACAAATTTGCATAATCAGATTGGGGTTACTCTAACCTAGAGACCTGCAAGACATTTACCATCCTAGCCCATACCAAATCTTGTCAATCAAAGGAACCAATGTCAAGGTGGAAATCTAAATCAGAACTACACTAATCAGCCTCCCATTAACTCTGTACCTCAACACCAACCCTGTTTCCATCAACAACAGGCCCCCCAACCTCCTCCCAGGAATAACCAAACTGCGAATGCAGTTACATTGAGTGGGGAAACAACAACTGATCCTGGGCCTTCACAACAACCTGATGAAACCTACATTTTTCCTATGCAAGTTGACTCTCATCCCCCAACTTAGGAAGAAGACACACAAAAATCATAAGATTCAAATCCTATTCCTTACCCTCAAGCACTGCAATCCATTCCCTCTAAGAGAAAGAAATTTGAGCCTCTCACCAAGATCTTATGGACTTATTTGGGCAAGTTGAGATAAGCATCCCCCTCCTAGATGACATCAAGTACATTCTTGCCTACATTAAATTTTTGAAAGAAATGTGTACTCCAATGCGGAAGGCTAAGAATCTAAGATAGGTGGTCCTTTTTGAGACAGTAAGCTTAGTTGTACAGAGCAAGCTACCTCTCAAGAAAAAGGACTCGGATGCACTACTCATTTCGATTGTCATAAATGACACCACCTTCGATTGTGCCCTTCTCGACTTAGGTGCCTCTATAAATCTCATCCCCATGGTCTTATTCGAGGAATTTCAATTTGGTGAATTAAAACCCATTGAAGTTCAATTACAATTGGCAAATCGATCTACTATTAGACCTCGAGAAATTATCAAGGTCTAGAATTGTCTATTTCTAGTTAATTTTCTAGTCCTTGACATAAAGGTACCTGAGACACTCAAGAATGCCCTTATTATCCTTGGAAGACCTTTTCTAGCTACTGCAAAAGCTAATAGCAATTGTCATTATGAAAAAATGGATATAACTTGCGGCAACCAGACTATCTCTTTAGATATTTTTAAAGCTTCCAAGAGGTCCCTTGATCAAAATTTCTTTGAAGTCTTTGATGATGAAATGGAAGTAGTAATTGAGGAATCTATGATGATCCATTCCTACTCTGCTTTGACCATCCTTGAACTAGATTTTATTGATCCAGGGTTTGATTATGATAATGGGGTCAAAGATATTTCAGATCAATTAGGGTTTGACCTTCACTCTTCAAATCTTCTTGATTCTCACCAACACCCACACTAACTTCACCCACCCTTCATCACATTGACTTCTCTCCCACTCCCTTTCCCTTGGACCTACCACCAGACCCACTCAAGTATGGCTTTCATCATGAACTCAAACCATGGATAGACTTGGGTAATTCTTCCATTTTTTCACCCAAGTTTGATCCCTCTATTTTTACCACTCATCTTTTAGGAGATCCAGAGGAAGACATCTTTCTTAAGGGCATTCACGTGTCCAATTACTTACATGATTGACCGTCTTTTGTGCATCACTTTACACCCAATTGAATGATGTAAAAGATAGCATTGGATGGGAGGTAAGCCATCATTTTTCCTGCTTTATTTTTATCTTTCTTTTCCCAGGTTTTGACCATCCTGAACCCGACCGCTTTTTACTAAGGTGATCTCTTTTCCCACCTAATGCATGAGGACATTGCATGTCATAAGCTTGCGAGGGCTGTTTTTAAATTTTGACGATCGATTCAAGATTTTCAAAACCTAAAAATATTCATTTTTTCTTTTGCATGTATCTTCATAGTAGAAAAATCGTGAAAGTTTTTTAAGAAAGTTTTGAAAATAGAGACTAGAATGCGGATCCAATTTTTAGAACTTCTGTGTCTATCTTTAGACTAAATCAAGTATTTTTCTCTAAATTACACCTAAACTCATGATAATACAGATGACTTGATTTTTTTTGTGATTGAGAATTACTTGGCTTAGTTTTAGACCCAAAAAGTTGAATCTCTTACAAAATTCTTGTGTCAAATTTCACACACAAAGCCAACACCTAAAAATATTTACAAAAATTAGAAAAGCCCCTTGTTTAGTCTTAATGAAATCTAAGGCAGATGATTGGTTTGTGTTCCCACCGTCGAGGAGGAAAATGCCTCCTTTGAGGATACGATGTCAACATGTTACTGCCTCGGTGCTGCTCTATATCTATATTTCACATCTTTAGATGGAGCATTAAGGTACAATTTTGAGACTTAGGTGTCTTGGACAGTGCTCTACCCATAGCATTAGAGCAAGAGCTTGAGTTCACTTGGAGCATCCCTTTACACCGCATTGTGTTTGAGGTTGTGAGCTCTTGGGTGGTGTCTTGGATGGTACTATCGCAAAGTGTTGGCACCAGATCCCCCTCGAGGATTGGTAACAGGAATGATGATCCCGACACATTTGTTGTAGGATTAAGCTAGGAATAAGCATGGGGGAGACAAAAAAAATAAAATAAAAAAGTTTAAAAAACACGACCTTATAAATGTTGGCATTCACAAGCACTAACACAAGGTTTTAAAAGATTATGCAAGTTGCAAGTCAAATTCAAGAGCCAAGAAAATCCTAACTACAAAATAATTTTGGGTCATTTGAATTAATAAGGAGTTAACTTGTGAAATTTTGAAAGATACATTGATCCTGATTCATCTAACTTTTGGATCCAAAGATAAATCCCAATGTTTTATCTTTAACAAATCTCGTGCCTTTCATGTTTTCAATCAACCAAGGTGTCAAAATTTTATTCTCCTAGAAAGCATAAAAATTAGTATTTCCAAAAAATCCATTTTGTGAAATAGCTTTGCAAAGAGACTAGCAAAAGATAAGCATGGGGGTGTGATAAATGCTAGTTTATCATTATTCTTATGCCCTAAACTTGATCTAGCTCTTTGGGTTTTAACTCCGCAAATGGGTTTCCAGGCTGCATTTAGGCATTCACTTAGGATAGGCATGCATTTCATTTTTGTGATTTTTTATATGTGTTTATTTAAGTGCCAAGGATAGGCAGAGAGTCGGATCCCACATACCTTGGTACTCAGGAAGGTAGAAGATGAAGGAGAAGCTCATATTAGTTGGATCTCAGCTAGATCCAACTCATTCTAGTTGTTTCCCAGCTTATTCTAGCTGGATCAACTCATCCTTAGCTCCATTCAGCTCATCTCAGCTAAATGTTAGCTCAAGCTAGTTCACCTCAGCTTCATAAAACTCACCTCAGCTGGATTGCAGCTCAAACTAGCTCAAGACAGTTGATCCCAACTCCATTCTAGCTCCTCCTGCTTAGAACAGTTCATTGGAAGCTCTACTTGACTAAGACTAGCTACTGCCATCAACTAGTTAAGCTTAGTCAGCTGAAGAAGACCTTAACTAGCTTAGGTTAGCTCAAGTCCAGCTCCCGGAGACTCAACTTAGCTCAACTTGGTTGAGCTAAGCTACTTGACCTAAGCTAGCTACTTTAGCTAGCTAGGTAATCTCCAGAAAGACCAGACCTAGCTCACCTCAGCTCATATCAGCAGAAGCCAGCTCATCTTAGCTTGGCTTAGCTACTAGCAAAGAACTAGCAAGCTAGGCTAGCTAAGGTAGCTCCTTGCAGCTCTCTTCAGTAGCCATCAACTCCAGTGTAGCTCAAATACAACTCCTCCTCAATTCTTCCTCCAAAACCCTAGCTCCCTCTACCTCCTTTTCCACTCATCTACTAGCTAAGCTAGCTTAGCTAGTCCACCTCCATGGCACCAAAACCTAACCCCAACCATCACCTTAGCTAGCTCAACCTCAACTCCACCCTTAGTCCACCAAATAAGCTACCTACCTATAGCTACTCCCACTCCAACTTGGTGCCACCACAACCACAACTCTTCACCCCATTAACACCACCAAAAGTGACCTCCAAAATGGCACCAACCACTCCATAACTACCCATGGTTGGCGCCAACTTTTTCCCTCCAAAACCCTTGAAATCCAACTCTACACCTACCCCATCAAGCCATCTCCACCATCCACCTAACCCTCCTTCTAGAATCCCCCCTTGTTGGCACCAACTAGTGGTGTCTGTCCACCACCAAGAGCCGCCAACACCACCATAACCACCACCGTACATGACCTTTGGGATGGCGCCAACAATCCTACACCATAGGATCCACAACCACCCATCAAAAGCTAATCCCAACCCTCCACTAAAAGCCACACCAACCTACCCCTTCCCTTCCTATAAAAATACATCGAACCACCACATTTGACATATCCTCCCTTAGTTTAATTTCTAGTGTAACGAATGTGTGCCCCAGACGTATTTTAAGACGTCTGGAAGGTGGCTCAGACGTCGTACAAGACGTCTGGGATCACAACCAGACGTCTGATAAGACGTCTGGGATAGTTTCAAGACGTCTGGAAATCCGTTATTTTCGACACACGTGAGTCGCCTGCGCACCTGAGCGCGCAGACCGCATATTCCCCCTTTTTCTCTCTGCGGCTGCAGGCGGCCTGCCACCTCCTCTCTCCTCTCCGCACGGTGTTAAAAGGGGCGCGCCTCCCCTCCCGTCTCCACCGTCTCCTTCTTCTTCTCCTTCCTGTGCGCGAGAGCGAGCGGACGCGAGGGCGGCAGCGGTAGCCGCAGTGAGCGCGGAGGTGCGGCGTGCGAGGGCGGAGCTTTGCCGTGAGGGCAAGCTCGCCGGAGCGGCTTGGCCGGCTGGCGGAGGGCGCAGGGGGCACGGAGCGACGCGGAGAGGGACCTGCTGCGGTCTGAGCAGCAGGAGCGCGAGGTGCGACGCGGGCGGCGTCGCGAGCGGAGGCCGAGCAGGGTCCTGATTCTGGAAAAATTTCCAGAATCAGACGTCTGGATTGATAGCCAGACGGCAAGGTCGACGTCTGTAATATCATACAGACGTCTGAAAGGTGAGTTTCCGCCTTCTTCTTCCTTCTTGTCGACTGACCGTACTGAGGGAGGGGGTTGGCTGTGCGCAGGTTCGCTGATTCGCCATCCTTTGCGAATCAGACGTCTGGAAGTTGTACCAGACGGCTGGAGTGACCTCCAGACGTCCTGAGGGACCATCGGACGTCTGGGATCTAGGGCAGACGTCCCCGCAGACTTCTGGACGTCTGGGAAACCACGCTGAACAGGTAATTCTCTGATCCACCGTTTAAGACGTCTGGAGGGAGTTCCAGACGTCTGATTTTGCACAGTATCGTCTTTTTCGACCCGTTTAGGGCCCGTTCGGGCTCCGTTTTCCGCGATTCGAGTTGCGTTCTTTTCAGAAGTAATTCCACTACCCGTCTACAGTAGCTATACACTATTTTGAGACACTCCTTGTGTTTGATCCTTGTGATAGGACCTCGTTCGGTTGCAGTCTTGAGAGTCGCGGAGGCGCGCGGGATTCCCGATCACGCCCCCATTACTCCCGTTGTACCTGGTAGAGTGGCTTTAAGTATTAATAAAAATTTGTTAAAGTATGGAACCATAACTAGAACCTAGGACATTGTATGAATCCTAGGAATGAGAAATATATGGAATGATAGTTCCTAGGTGTTGCATGAATCCTAGGACCGGAAAACTAGATTGTATGATAGACCCTAGGATATGGCATGAATCCTAGGATGGAAAAAATAGTGGAATATATAATAATGCAGTCTTGGAAAAATGGAAAGGAATATATGAAACTGCCTGTAAATTGAATTCACAGCTGCCTGTTATGAATAAAGAAACATGATTGGGATCATGGTTTGTAAGAACGTGAAACTGGAAAGTAAGACATGAGATGTTCTGGAACCCTACGGGGAAGTAGGAGTAGAACTCCTGGAAAGCGAATGGAATAGAATTGGGGAAGTGAGCTGGCCCTTGAGTACGGAGTACCAAGGAGAGCGACTGTCCCCCTGTTTAGTGCAGAGCTGAGCTAGCCACCCCAGGGACCCGGGGGTTAGGACTGGCCACTCTGTACCGACTTGTTGGCCCTCGTGTACGTAGTACCGAGGAGAGCTAGTAGTGTTAGGAGAGTACTAGCTACCCCACGGGCCCCGGGGTTCTGCTAGCCTCCTTCACCGACTTGTTAGGCCCACTAGGGCAAACCAGGGTAGTCAGGCGAGGGTGCGCGGACTATGGAGGGGCAAGGCCCCGGTTTGGTTACTGTGGAGGGGTTGGACCCCTGTTACTGAGAGGGCTCTGCCCTGGTTCCGTGCTGTGCTTTGGGTGCACCCGTTAACGGAAACGACTGACCGCGTGCCAGTGCGGGCTAGCTACCTGTGCGTTTATCGCGCATGCCGTAGTCACCGTTACGTCTGTCAGTGACCTTGGGGTGGTTGACTGAGGGTAGGATCACCACGGGGGACTCTCCCGGCCAGGAGAGCACCACGTGCTACTTCTACTTTTGGAAAAGACTGCAATCAAGATCGTTCCCACGAGGACATTCGAGATCAAGTAAAGGATCTGAGAAATAAATGAAATAGTGAGAAAAATTGAAAGATGTGAATAAAGGAAGTAATAGAACATAACAGCTACTGTACACTCTACTGTTGCCTTTAGTTAGTTTGCCACTCTACTCAGCATTTTGCTGACGTGTTACACTCGTTACCTTTTTCAGGACTAGGTGTTGAGCAGCCAGGGTCGGCGGCTGCAGAGGACGCTGGGCCGAGTAGGGTCCAGTAGAGTTACCACAGCCTTTTGTACCTCTTTTGTTTCTGTTCTAGTGAGTAGTTTTTGTTTCCGCTGTACCTTCTTTACCTGCAGTTTTTGTTATATGATAAATGCTGTTTTACTGTTGTGGTGGTACCTACTGTAGTAGTTTCTTTCCTTACTGCTGTACTTTCTTACTGTTAGTTATATTCATGCTGAATGTGGTTTATTTTACTGTCTTTTGGTTACTTCCTCGTTGGACGACTAGGTCTTGGGATTAGTCGAGTCGGTCCGGTTCTCGTGTCTCGTAGGGACTCGGGAACCGGGTCGTTACATGATGGTATCAGAGCAAGGTCGTCCCGAGAGGTGAATCAACTGACTGGAAAATAACCAATTCACATGTTTATAGCTAGAGTAGCCACCACAACATATCTCTTGACATGAGCTCTTAGAAGTTTTGTTAGGTACCGTCTGTTTTGACGTTTCCGTTTTGTTTCGCGTCTCCTTGCAGGAGATGCCTCATCGCGGGACTGGCGAGACTGGCCGCGGGCGCGGCCGAGGGCGAGGTCGGCGAGGTGGACGTGCTGTCGTTGACGTCTCGGTGGACCAGCCACCACTCCCTGGCGTCCAGGCCCAGGACCTCGCCAGACTGATACGGGATATTGTACGAGAGGAGCTCCACCCACCGCCCCGAGCACCTCCTCCTGGGGTTGCAGAGGGGGAGTCCTCTGTGGGACCACGCGACGGACACGGCGCTGGACACGAGGGAGGGGATGGGCCCCTGCCGCCCCCACCTTCCTCCGACACTTCTGTACACGAGGCACCTTCGCCTGGAGGTGCACCAGCACCTCCCCTACAGCGCCACTTCGAGCTTTTCGGACAGTTCCGGAAGCTGAAGCCCCCCTCCTTCAAGGGGGATGAGGACCCGACCGAGGCAGAGGACTGGCTTGAGCAGCTGGAGAAGATCTTCGACACCCTTCGCCCCCCGGTGGAGTGCCGCGTGGCCTTTGCTACGTACCAGCTGGAGAGTGCGGCACACCGGTGGTGGAGGGCGGTCCGGGGACAGGAGAGGGACGAGCCGACGTGGGACCAGTTCGTCACCCTCTTCTGCGAGCAGTACTTTCCCCAGACGTGGCAGGACCAGAGGAGGCGGGAGTTCCACACTCTCCACCAAGGGACAATGACCGTGAGCGCGTACCGCACGCGTTTCTTGGAGCTGTCCCGCTTTGCAGCGACAGCGGAAGCCACTGAGGAGGAGCGCCTTTGGAGGTTCACCGAGGGGCTCCGCCCTGCGATCCGGGGGTATGTCAAACCCCTGAAGCTGCCAACGTTTTCGAGGGTGGTAGAGGCAGCTATGACTTACGAGGAGACCAACCCGTCCGCGCGAGAGACCGACGACGGGCGGAAGAGGCCCTTTCAGCCAGACTTCTCACAGGGCCGGCGAGAACGGAGACACGTGACATCCGCAGGAGAGCCGTCACGTTGTGCAGGGCCATCAGTGGCCTTTAGGGGCCCTCGACAGGGGCCAGTCGCCAGCACCGGACCCCCGCCTAGCAGACAGCAGGGACTCACTGAGGGCAGGAGTCGGGTTCCCCTCTGCTACCAGTGTGGCCAGCCGGGCCACGTCAGGAGGGACTGTCCATCTAGGGCAGGAGGTCAGCAGATACTTCCCGTGCAGAGCACTGGAGGGCGCGCAGGAGGCCGCGGTTCCCAGGCGCGAGGAGGAGGACCGCAGTCGCGAGGAGGGTACCGGCCAGCACCTACCCGTCCGACGCAGAGTGTGGCCGCTTCGTCCGCACCTAGAGCTGAGGGGCGTATCAACGCCCTAACACACAGGGACGCCAGAGCTTCGGGATCCGTGGTAGCAGGTATGGTTTCAGTTTCTGGTAGACTCGTTTACACGCTTTTCGATTCCGGCGATACGCACTCGTTTGTCGCAGCCAGTTTCGCAGTTAGTTTGGACCAGGATTATACACTGTTAGAGAATCCGTTCGTAATCAGAGGTCCGAGTGGTCAGCTGTTTGTAGCTGAGGAGGTGTACACGGGTTGCGAGGTCAGCATCGGGGGACATAGCCTGCCAGCTGACCTGATTATGATACAGATGGAGGACTTTGGAGTGATTCTGGGGATGGATTGGCTGTCCGCTTACCACGCCTTGGTAGACTATTTTGAGAGGAAGATTGTCTTCTCCATTCCGGAGTTGCCTTCTTTCGAGTTTCACGGGCAACCAGTGGACGGAGGTTTCAGGTGCATTTCGGCACTTCAGGCGGCGAGACTTTTGAGCCAGGGGTGTGAGGGCTTCCTAGCTTGTGTGGCGGCAGAGCACAGCCCCGTGGCAGACTTCCAGAGCATCCCGGTGGTCAGAGAGTACCCCGATGTGTTTCCAGACGAGTTACCAGGACTACCGCCCGAGCGTGAGATCGAGTTTGAGATCTCACTTGTACCAGGGACCAGCCCCATCTCCACCGCGCCATACAGAATGGCACCGCTTGAGCTGCGAGAGCTCAAGTCCCAGTTGCAGGACCTTTTGGAGAAAGGTTTCGTGAGGCCCAGTGCGTCTCCCTGGGGAGCCCCGGTACTGTTTGTGAAGAAGAAGGATGGGACCCTACGCCTTTGTGTGGACTACCGACAGCTGAATAGGGTCACCATCAAGAACAGATATCCGCTGCCGAGGATCGATGATTTGTTTGACCAGTTGCGGGGTGCCACGGTGTTTTCCAAGATCGACTTGAGGTCTGGATACCACCAGTTGAGGATCAGGGAGACCGACGTCTCCAAGACAGCTTTCCGCACCCGGTACGGACACTACAAGTTTTTGGTCATGCCGTTTGGGCTGACCAATGCCCCCGCTGCTTTCATGGACCTGATGAACCGGGTGTTTAGACCGTACTTGGACCAGTTTGTGGTGGTTTTCATAGATGATGTACTCATCTATTCTAGAGATCGGACGCAGCACGGACAACACTTGCGGATGGTTCTGGACACTCTGAGACGACGCAGGCTGTACGCCAAATACAGCAAGTGCGAGTTCTGGTTGAGGGAGGTGACCTTTTTGGGTCATGTGATCTCTGGAGACGGCCTGGCGGTGGATCCTGCCAAGGTCGAGGCAGTGCTCAGGTGGGAGAGACCGCGTTCAGTCACTGAGATTCGCAGTTTCCTGGGACTGGCAGGTTACTACAGACGGTTCATCAGAGGATTTTCACAGATTGCGCGTCCTATGACACAGTTGACCCGGAAGGACGTGCCTTTCGCTTTGACAGACGCCTGTGAGGCGTGTTTTCTGGAGCTGAAGGAGAGGTTGACCTCGGCTCCCGTGCTCACCATCCCTGACAGTAGTGGCGGGTTCGTTGTGTACACGGACGCTTCCTTGCAGGGGTTAGGAGGTGTGCTCATGCAGAGGGGTCACGTGGTCGCTTACGCTTCGCGGCAACTGAAGCCCCATGAGCATACCTACCCTACCCACGATCTAGAGTTGGCAGCTGTTGTCTTCGCGCTGAAGACATGGAGGCACTACTTGTACGGTGAGACCTTCGAGATTTTTACAGATCACAAGAGCCTCAGATATCTTTCTGACCAGAAGGAGCTCAACATGAGACAGAGACGTTGGTTGGAGCTCCTGAAGGACTACGACTGCAGCATCTCCTACCACCCGGGAAAGGCCAATGTGGTGGCTAACGCCTTGAGCCGTAAGGCGCCCGCACGCTTGGCCAGTCTACAGTTACAGAGTTGGAGCCTTTTGGAGGAGGTGGGCAGTTGGCGACCTCTAGAGTTACGAGGGTACTGTGGGGTAGTGACGGTGACACGGCAGACCAGGCCAGAGTTGATAGACCGCATCATCACGGGACAGATGGCCGATCCGTACTTGCAGTCTTTGCGCGACAGAGTACTATCAGGGGACCCAGGGGACTTCTCTTTCACAGACCAGGTCTACGCTTGAGGGGACGGTTGTGCGTTCCCAGAGACGAGGAGCTGTTGAGAGAGCTCCTGACTGAGGCACACGGTTCCAGATTCACCATACATCCCGGAAACACGAAAATGTACCATGACTTGAGACGCGAGTTCTGGTGGAGAGGGATGAAGCGGGATGTGGGTGAGTTCGTGCAGCAGTGCTTAGTGTGCCAGCAGGTGAAAGCCGAGCATCAGAGGCCTGCAGGGCCACTTCAGCCGCTTCCAGTGCCAGAGTGGAAGTGGGAGAGCATCACCATGGACTTGGTGGTGGGCTTACCTGTTACCCAGCGAGGACACGACGCAGTCTGGGTAATAGTGGATAGATTGACGAAGACGGCACGATTCTTGCCGATCCGAGTCACTTTGGGACCAGCACAGTTGGCAGAGAGGTATATCCGTGATGTGGTGCGACTACACGGAGTTCCGCGGGAGATCGTATCCGACCGGGATACCCGCTTTACGTCCCAGTTTTGGGCTGAGTTTCAGCAGGCTTTGGGGACGAGGTTGAGGTTTAGCACGGCTTACCACCCCCAGACGGACGGACAGTCGGAACGCACGATACAGACACTTGAGGACCTTTTGCGTGCCTGTGTACTAGAATGGAGGGGCTCTTGGGAGGAGCACCTGCCCCTGGCGGAGTTTGCATACAACAACAGTTATCACTCGAGCATCGGCATGGCTCCCTACGAGGCTCTGTACGGACGGAAATGCACGGCACCCTTGAGTTGGGTTGAGGTGGGGACCAAGTGGGAGGTTGGCCCCAGGTTGATCCGGCAGAGTCAGGAGGTAGTTGAGCAGATCCATAGACGACTCCGCACTGTCAGGAGCAGACAGAAGAGCTACGCAGATCGCAGACGCAGAGAGGTGCAGTTCGAGGTTGGGGACCACGTCTTCCTTCGTGTTTCGCCCATGAAGGGCTTACAGCGGTTTGGGGTGAGAGGGAAGCTCACGCCGAGGTTCGTGGGGCCCTTTGAGGTCCTGGAGCGGGTTGGACCCGTTGCTTACAGACTTGCCCTTCCCCCGCAGCTTTCTGGTGTGCACGACGTGTTCCACGTGTCCAACCTCAGGAAGTACGTAGTCGATCCCAGCCACGTACTGAGTCACGAGAGCGTTGAGGTGAGCGACGACCTGACCTACCCCGAGCGGCCAGTGCAGATCCTAGACCGAGCCGTCCGCAGGTTGAGACGAAAGCAAGTACCCCTGGTAAAGGTTTTGTGGAGGAGCCAGCGGTACGAGGAGGCTACCTGGGAGCCTGAGGCGGCAATGCGGGAGCGGTACCCGGAGCTTTTCGCGGGTACGTCTTTTCGGTCCTCTTTGAGTTTGTTATGGTTATTTGGACATCTTTTTCCCGCACCCTAGTTGGCGCAAGTTTCGGGGACGAAACTTCCTGAGTTTGTTATATTGTAACGAATGTGTGCCCCAGACGTATTTTAAGATGTCTGGAAGGTGGCTCAGACGTCGTACAAGACGTCTGGGATCACAACCAGACGTCTGGGATAGTTTCAAGATGTCTGGAAATCCGTTATTTTCGACACACGCGAGTCGCCTGCGCGCCTGAGCGCGCAGACTGCATATTCCCCCTTTTTCTCTCTGCGGCTGTAGGCGGCCTGCCACCTCCTCTCTCCTCTCCGCACGGCGTTAAAAGGGGCGCGCCTCCCCTCCCGTCTCCACCGTCTCCTTCTTCTCCTTCCTGTGCGCGAGAGCGAGCGGACACGAGGGCGGCAGCGGCGGCCGCAGTGAGCGCGGAGGTGCGGCGTGCGAGGGCGGAGCTCTGCCGTGAGGGCGAGCTCGCCGGAGCGGCTTGGCCGGCTGGCGGAGGGCGCAGGGGGCGCGGAGCGACGCGGAGAGGGACCTGCTGCGGTCTGAGCAGTAGGAGCGCGAGGTGCGACGCGGGCGGCGTCGCGAGCGGAGGCCGAGCAGGGTCCTGATTCTGGAAAAATTTCCAGAATCAGACGTCTGGATTGATAGCCAGACGGCAAGGTTGACGTCTGTAATATCATACAGACGTCTGAAAGGTGAGTTTCCGCCTTCTTCTTCCTTCTTGTCGACTGACCGTATTGAGGGAGGGGGTTGCCTGTGCGCAGGTTCGTTGATTCGCCATCCTTTGCGAATCAGACGTCTGGAAGTTGTACCAGACGGCTGGAGTGACCTCCAGACGTCCTGAGGGACCATCGGACGTCTGGGATCTAGGGCAGACGTCCCCACAGACTTCTGGACGTCTGGGAAATCACGCTGAACAGGTAATTCTCTGATCCACCGTTTAAGACGTCTGGAGGGAGTTCCAGACGTCTGATTTTGCACAGTATCGTCTTTTTCGACTTGTTTAGGGCCCGTTCGGGCTCCGTTTTCCGCGATTCGAGTTGCGTTCTTTTCAGAAGTAATTCCTCTACCCGTCTACAGTAGCTATACACTATTTTGAGACACTCCTTGTGTTTGATCCTTGTGATAGGACCTCGTTCGGTTGCAGTCTTGAGAGTCGCGGAGGCGCGCGGGATTCCCGATCACGCCCCCATTACTCCCGTTGTACCTGGTAGAGTGGCTTTAAGTATTAATAAAAATTTGTTAAAGTATGGAACCATAACTAGAACCTAGGACATTGCATGAATCCTAGGAATGAGAAATATATGGAATGATAGTTCCTAGGTGTTGCATGAATCCTAGGACCGGAAAACTAGATTGTATGATAGACCCTAGGATATGGCATGAATCCTAGGATGGAAAAACTAGTGGAATATATAATAATGCAGTCTTGGAAAAATGGAAAGGAATATATGAAACTGCCTATAAATTGAATTCACAGCTGCCTGTTATGAATAAAGAAACATGATTGGGATCATGGTTTGTAAGAACGTGAAACTGGAAAGTAAGACATGAGATGTTCTGGAACCCTACGGGGAAGTAGGAGTAGAACTCCTGGAAAGCGAATGGAATAGAATTGGGGAAGTGAGCTGGCCCTTGAGTACGGAGTACCAAGGAGAGCGACTGTCCCCCTGTTTAGTGCAGAGCTGAGCTAGCCACCCCAGGGACCCGGGGGTTAGGACTGGCCACTCTGTACCGACTTGTTGGCCCTCGTGTATGTAGTACCGAGGAGAGCTAGTAGTGTTAGGAGAGTACTAGCTACCCCACGGGCCCCGGGGTTCTGCTAGCCTCCTTCACCGACTTGTTAGGCCCACTAGGGCAAACCAGGGTAGTCAGGCGAGGGTGCGCGGACTGTGGAGGGGCAAGGCCCCGGTTTGGTTACTGTGGAGGGGTTGGACCCCTGTTACTGAGAGGGCTCTGCCCTGGTTCCATGCTGTGCTTTGGGCGCACCCGTTAACGGAAACGACTGACCGCGTGCCAGTGCGGGCTAGCTACCTGTGCGTTTATCGCGCGTGCCGTAGTCACCGTTACGTCTGTCAGTGACCTTAGGGTGGTTGACTGAGGGTAGGATCACCACGGGGGACTCTCCCGACCAGGAGAGCACCACGTGCTACTTCTACTTTTGGAAAAGACTGCAATCAAGATCATTCCCACGAGGACATTCGAGATCAAGTAAAGGATCTGAGAAATAAATGAAATAGTGAGAAAAATTGAAAGATGTGAATAAAGGAAGTAATAGAACAGAACAGCTACTGTACACTCTACTGTTTCCTTTAGTTAGTTTGCCACTCTACTCAGCGTTTTGCTGACGTGTTACACTCGTTACCTTTTTCAGGACCAGGTGTTGAGCAGCCAGGGTCGGCGGCTGCAGAGGACGCTGGGCCGAGTAGGGTCCAGTAGAGTTACCACAGCCTTTTGTACCTCTTTTGTTTCTGTTCTAGTGAGTAGTTTTTGTTTCCGCTGTACCTTCTTTACCTGCAGTTTTTGTTATATGATAAATGCTGTTTTACTGTTGTGGTGGTACCTACTGTAGTAGTTTCTTTCCTTACTGCTGTACTTTCTTACTGTTAGTTATATTCATGCTGAATGTGGTTTATTTTACTGTCTTTTGGTTACTTCCTCGTTGGACGACTAGGTCTTGGGATTAGTCGAGTCGGTCCGGTTCTCGTGTCTCGTAGGGACTCGGGAACCGGGTCGTTACATCTAGCTACACCACTTACACCTAAGGCCAAGGAAGAAGAAGAGAAGAAGATCAAGGGGGCAACCTACCCACCCCCTTGGTGCCTTCTTCCTCTCCCCTCCTCTCCCTTGTGCCATGCCAAGGAGGAGAAGCTCTTCATCCAAGGAGGACAACCAGGCATTAAGGAGTTTCTAATGTGGATGTCCACCCTTGGAGGAGCACTTTGGAGGAGAACTAATTGAAGGAAGAAGCAAGGAAACATCTTCTTCAAGCCCAGGAGCTATCAAGTTTGGAGCAAAGATTATTCCGAGTTTCAATTGGAGGATTACCTTCTTTCTCCTTTATCTTTTTACTCTATCTTTTGTATGAGCTAGTAGTTTATTATTTTCGCAAGAAGCATTCCTCTACATGTACTCTACTTGCTAGTAATACAAAGCATTTATTTTTCTTTCCAATTTTCATGTTTTCTAGTTAGTATGTACTTCATGTTCTTAGTAGCTTAGTGCACCACAACTTCTTATAATTACCCTAGGCGCACTTGCCTAGGGTGAGCTTATAAGAAAAGGTTTTCTTCTTGTCACTTAGGTTTAGTGATAGGCATAGTCTTTGGCGTAATTATCATCTTCGCAATCGTGCCCGATATTTTGAAAGCTATAAAAATAACAAAAACTAAAATCACAAAAATACAAGAATTGATTTGAGAAGTGAGAGGGAGAATCATCTTATTGACTAACAATTTGGTTTCCTTAGATGACCCCAGATACTCATCCTATTTTGGTATTATAAATTTAAGAGTTGATCGATTTATCGCATTTCAACAATAAAAACTCGCATTTATAAAACCACATAAAATCCACATCATGTTTTGAATGAGGAATTACAACGGATTTTATGTGGTTTTATAAATGTGGGTTTTTGTAGTTGAAATGCCAAAAATCGATCAACTCTTAAATTTATAATCCTCAGATAGGATGAGTATCTAGGGTCATCCAAGGAGGCCAAATTGTTAGTCAACAAGATGATTCTCTTTCTCACTTCTCAAATCAACACTTATATTTTTGTGATTTTAGTTGTTGCTATTTTAATAGTTTTCAAAATATTTGGCACGATTGCAAAGATGATAATTATGCTAAAGATTACTCCAATCACTAAACTTAAGTGACAAGAAGAAAACCTTTTCTTCTAAGCTCACCCTAGGAAAATGCACCTAGTGACAAAAAACAAATTGACATTGAAATCTATACTACTTGAAAAATCGTGAGTCTTGAGGTCATTCGTAGGGAGGAAAATTGGAATTCAAGCCACTAGAAATGATGAGCACAACAATCAACATAAATAATGATACATGCAATGAATAATCACTCACAAATATATTCAATAAATGATCCAAATTGTATCTCAGAGATCGAATAAAAAAAAGTCAATAAAGGACCTAAAAAGGTGGTGGTTGAAACCACCAATTAATCTCAACACTTAGGCTCAATTCCCAACTCAATATCAACTTCTCAAAGCCAATCAGTAGCCTCAATTAATCAATCAATTTAAATCAATAGCTGGCCATAAGCGATCAATTCCTTTAGCTGTCTCAACAGAGCCACAGACAGCTTAAGTGTTCAGCACAAACCTCCTCTAAATTCGCCTAAATGTTTAGGCACATTTCTTGAGGCAAACCCCCCCACCTCATCTCAGAAAATCCTTTCTTTCTCTCTTCTCCTAATTAGGTAAACGGGTAATTGGATCGGGATCAGGGACCAGGCTCTCGTATGTGTGGGCATGAGCAAGGTGTGCGTGGCTCGGGAGTAGGGGACCTCACCTTGTGTGACTGAGGCGATTGGGTAGAGGATGAAAACCAATAAGTATCCAAATTTGAGTTAGGCATTTCCAATGTAGGATTATGTAGTCCCCTTCCTCTTCTTTGCCTTCGCTATTGTAGCAATGGATGTCCTCATGAAATTGAAGCTGCTACTGCTTTGGTTCTTCTTAATTGGAAGCCCAAGTTGCTTATTGATATCAAACAGTTGTAAGTACATCTGATGCACCAAAATTATGCTATTTGTGAAACAGATATTTCAGGACTCTCTCATGGATCAAAGCTTCTCTCATGGATCAAAGCTAGAAGAATGCTGATCCGTGTCTCAATATTTTCTTTTATTGAGTCTAGAATATAATTTGTAAGGAACCTCAAAATAAGTTTCAAATAGATTTTCGCACTTCATATTAAAAACAAGTTTTTAAGGTTATTGATCGACCAACTAAATTCATTGATTAACCAAAGTCATTGATCAACCAACCAACTTAATTTATTGATCGAAACAACCAGTTTAGGAAGTTGATAAATACACTTTTGATTAACCATTTAGACTAATTAATCGACCAATCATTGATCAATCAAATAACTAGATTGATCGACCAAACTTTATTTTGATTGACCAAACTACCTTAATTGATTGATCAATTTGATTTCCTTTTAAGGTTGATTTGCTAGTATGAATAGAGGTCGTACGCAACCCTTTTTAAAAACAAGAAAAAGTAGAAAAACTATTCAAAGCAAAGAGCTTCTTGTGCTTCTCCAAGTGCTTTTGTGCTCCTATTTTCATGCCTTCCAAAGCACGATAATTCAAACCTCCGTTGAAATTCTGGTTTGACTTTTATTGAGGTTACATAGGTTTTATTATTCTTTTATATTGTTGCTTTTAATTAACAGATCCCAAGTTGTTGGGAGAAATCCGTTGAGGTTAGTAAGAGAAGAGATCCTATAAAGAAGTTGTGCCACCCGTATTCAAGCGGTACGTTAGTGGATTGACTAGCTTTGCTTAGCCAGAAAAATCCGAAGCTGAGAGGCTTAGGTAGTGGTGTTGAGTGCGAAATCTACGCAAAAAGGATTGGATTTTGAAAAACCCGTCGTTGTAGTTTGACTTGCGAAGAAATCCATCAACAGATAAATTTATACCGAAACTCTAAGAATTCTGAGTCAAACACAGAGAGGCGGACATTTGATTCAAAACCGCGTTTGTTTTGTTTGTCACGAAATAGATTAGTTGGTTGAAAACTAGCTATCTATTTAACAAATAATAAATAGAAGAGAGAGAGAACATTACAAATAAAGACAAAAGAGAGGTAGAATAAACATGGATTTCATCATCAAGTGTTGTTCATTACACTAATCATTACAACTAGAAAGTACAAAATCTATGCTAGAAAGCAGTAAATCTACATCAAAAAGTGGTAAAGAGAATGGAGAGAAGTATCCTCCTCGACGATTGCTTGGAGGACGAGCCAGACGAAGCGATGCCTGGAAGATGGAGGACAGAGCGGGAAGAAGGAGGATGAAGTGGGATGAACTGGGGGCGAGGCAGGACATCATCGTCGTCGCGGGATCCGCTTCCCGAATGGAGTGAGAGGACAACCGCGGGATGCTCCACGAAGGGGGGAGAAGGTGTAAAAATTATAATTTTTACTCTAGAGGAGCATCTCGGGTTTGAGACAAGCTCTTAGAGCTTTGGAGGGGGTGAGAGAAGAGAAGAAGGGATGAAGAAAATGTGGTGGTCGTAGGGCTATTTATAGGTGAGGTTTGAATGGGCAAATAGGTCATTTTACTTTAAAAACATTAAATTAGGGCCTTTGATGATGGATAAAACGTCACTAAAGCCCAGATCGTGGGTGTAGCTACCGCGCATGTCGCGCCTCAACGCACGTGCAAGTACATGCCTTAGAGATCGAACAGCTTAAATGCACTGCACCCGATCTCCTTCAACTCTCGTTAAGAGGCGACGCGACCTCCTTCGTCATTGTTGGATCGAAGATCAGCATCTCAGGACGTGTGCTCGCCTGCATTTACAAAAATGCTTCTGATGGTGCGTTCGCGTTCCTCGCATCTGGGCACTCCACGTCGCCTGCATCTACATCGCTCGCTCTCCATCCAACGACTCAATTGAGACCGCACCCGCCTCCTACTTGATTTGAAGTGGAGTGCAGATCGAACTCGCGCCCTTTTCTTGCGAAGAGGCGCTTACTCGCTGCACTATGCTTCCACTTGAGGCAAGTGGAGGGTTTTGTGCACGAGAAACCATGTTGTTGGATGGTGATCCAATGGCCTAGATCCATCGCACGGGTGAGGAGAGAGAAAAGGTGCTACGGTCCTTGCTAATTTGGCTAGGCTGGTTTGGGCGGCCAAGATGGCACCATGTGGCACCATCTTGGCTGTCCATCTTCTGTGACTTGTCGACGGTACCACGAATGTCGGATTGGGCGGATTTTTGCGCTATTGGGCTACGATCGTTGATCCGAATCCATCTGTGTGGTTGGATTTGTCATCAGAAGTGCAGATTTACACCATCTTGGCCCTTGATATCTGACCTTCCTTGGATTATATTTGATACTACGGAAGTCCGATTAGGGTGATCTTGGAGTCATTGAACTCCAATCGTTGCCCTGATCAGATCTGTACAGTTGGATCTTCGATCCGAGGCCCCAATTAAAAGTTGCCCGGTTAACTGACCACAAAAAGGGAAAATTAACCTAAAATTTACACAACCTAACCTAAATGCAAGATGATTCATGTTATGAAATATTTATAATGTATGATGCAACTATAATACTAAGAACATGCATAAATATACATTTTAGGCTATTTAAATGCTTACGCATCACACCCCCATGCTTATCTTTTGCTAGTCCCTAGCATAAACTACCTGCTATTTATAAAAGAATTAGGATTGGATTACTCGGGCAAAAGTTATTGTCAACATTAAGAAATTTTTACTTAGGACCTAAACTTCAAAGACACAACAGCGCCCGAGTATCTACCAAAATGCAGACTGTGTCAAGCCCTTGCCTTATGCAAAGAAGGATCTCTTTTTCTCTTTTCCTTCTTTTCTTTTTTTTTTTTTTGATTTTTTTTTGAGTTTAGGGTTTCAGAGCGGCTTTCTACGGCCACTCAACCTACCCAAGACTTGATGAGAACCCTAAGTTCTAAGCATCTTTTTGTGAATGTGATAGACTCGTTGATCAGCAATCAGAATGGACTTCAGGTTTCTACGCCCCTAGGTGACCTTAAAAAGAATTCTGCCTAAACGTGTATCTATATGTCAGGTAGCTTTCTCCCTACTTTTATTTTTTATGGGGTTAACACAAGGTGACTCTAGTGTATATCTATCCAGCTTATTTTACTTCTCCGCTTCTTTCTAAGTGTTTTAGGAATTTTTACGTGCATTTCTTGAGCTGGGTTCTGAACAACCTACCAAATGGGTTGTTACCCACGATAACTTGCCAGCTATACTCGTGCGGTGAAGTATGGCCTATTTCTTTTATTTTCTTTTTCTTTTCTTTTTGTACTTTCTTTTTCTTTCTTTAAGTAGGTGGCTTCCCTGGTCTAAGATTTACCTAAAGGCAGCAGGTAAAGAATGGTCCAGTGGTTGGGCTCTGGACAACCTACCTATGGGTTGTTTCCCACAATAACTTGCCAGTCATACCACACTAGAAGGTTGATTAGCTACCTAATTTTCATTAAAATCGTCGAACAATGAGTCAGTGCGAATAGTGTGTAGATGCTTAGACTTAAAGTTCCCTCAAATCAGAAGGTGGGTTGATAAGTCGTATACTTATCACCCTAATTTATTTAATCAAATTGAAATAGAATTCAAGATGGTGAGGACTCGATAAACAAATCTACATTTTAGTGGATACCCAGGCTGATTAAGCCCAAAGACCTGAAAGGTCTTAGTGTTCAGATCCTGCTATATTATTTCCTAAGATTGAAAAGTCCTAATGCCCAAGTATTCTCTCCTAATTAATTTTTTTTTTCATTTTTTTTCATTTTTTTAAAATAATAAATAAAAAGCATTTACAGAACTGACAAAATAATTCAGTGATGAATATCCACCCCCCAAGCCTATGTATTGCAATGTCCTCATTGTATTAAAAAGACATGAAGTAGAGTGGAGTAAAGTAGAAAGCACCTAAATCGCGTGAATAACGGGTCCGCTCCAGGATGAAAAGAACTGTATACATGCTGAATTCAGTGCCTTCAGCTAGGCACACTATACACAGAAGAAGAAATAAAGAATTCATAGGTGCAGGTCAGAATCAGAATAAAAAGATTCACCTCAAGACCTGCCAGCAGATGTCCATAGATGTGGAGTAGATTGTGGTGCAGACCCATACCCCATGGTCGAGTATATCTAAGGTTCTGGATAAAAATTACCCAGAACCTAAGATCAATATGCAAGCAGGGTCGAGCTTGCGATTTGTGAGGATGCAACCCAAGACCAAAAAGTCGGGTTACAGAAAAATCAAGCTCAAAAGGATAATCAATGAATGCGTGCTTGGGTTGGACATCCTCTGAAAATATGTCATAAGGGTCTTGGTAGAAGGTTGGGAGTTTTAGACAAATTGGAACCCTTAGACTTGGTTTTCTGCTTCCTCCGGAATCGACTTCCCAAATCAACATTTCCCACTTTCTATCCTTTGCAATTAGGATTTCAAGTTCTGGGACCTCCTGCGTATTAATCACCCCGTTTGAATTTTCCAAGTCTAAAAGATGTGACTAAATTAGAATGGACTTGGGTTTAGTTATTTCAAAATCAAAATCGTTAGTAAACTCAAAGGGGTGTAATTGAGGAATGGGGCTTTGAATTAAATCCTTCATGAAATCAGGATCTGAATCCACCATGCGAGCCCCAACAGGATCAAGTTCCTCAATTTCAGGGCCATCAAATGATTTATTGAATTCCTCAAGCCTAGTTGTCGCACTAAAATCATGTTCTGTAAACTAATGTGAGACTTCACCTAATGATTCTTCACCTTCAGAATCAAAGAAATCTTAATCTGCATTAATGTATGTCTCAAAATTATCAATCACTTTCTGATCTATGGGGACATACGTTTCCTTGTACCCCAGCTCAGGGATCTTAGGTGAAGGAAATCAGTTCATCCTTAATTGGTTGCTCTAGACCAATCTGGTTAATCCCGATCTCGTAACACATGTCCCCCCTAACAGGTGCCTGAGTGGGTTTTGACATCGGCTCTCCTATCAGGGGTTCATCTTGGGAATCCTCCCAAGATTAGACTAGAGCAATCACAAATCTCATCCTCAATTTAGATAACTTCCCAAGTAAAAACTCACCCGAGCCCTTATCCTTAACATCCTAGAGCCAATCCAACAAATACTTGTTCAGATCATCAATCATTTCAATCAGGGGCTCCAATTCTTCAGTGCAAGGTGTTGGCTAAGCTTCTAAAGATTGTATGGTGCTCCTCAAATTAGCCAACACCTTTTCTTGGACCTGGTTAACCAGAACCACATGGTTTGGTTCAAGGTTGGGTAGGTTTGAGTTTAGTGCAGAGGAGTTAACGAATTGAGGTTCTTGATACCCTCCTTGATAATAGGTCATTTCGGGTTGTTCATAAGGTAGTGATGACCTAAAGGCAGTGTATTCAGGGGAGGGGTAAGGATCAGTGTATCCTTCTTGATTGTAGATCATATTAGGTTGTCCAAATGAGGATGGTAATCTATAATCGATGTAGCTTGGAGGAGGATAAGAATCAAGATCATGGTGTCCAGGGTTAAACCCTAAACGCGGAGGTTCGAAACCATATTCCCAATCACGATTATCCCAACTAGAAGATGGATAAGAATGATTCTGGTTGGAAGAATAATCATTTTGGGAATAAGTAGTGGTAGGAGGGTAGGAGTGGAAGTGCGAATAGGATGTGGAAGGATCCATGACAAAACAAGAGGAAGAAAGGTGCCCTGCAATACAAACAAACAAACCTGTCCTTAAGTGAGCTAGCCTAAAGACCTACAAACTCCCAGAACCCATCTTGAGATAAATAAACGATTTGATCTACTTCTTTCTGGTCAATCCAACCAGTTAGAGGGAGGGACTAGGGAGAAGGTTCTTCTTTTGGCTTGTGCCTCAGGTTCCTAGCGTACCCCCTAGCCGTGATCGTTTGATTCTGCTCACCTAGCTAGACATCAGATTGAATAGTAGAAATAGACTAATCGAAAATAATCACGGTCTGGGCTCCGAAGAGCGAGTCCAATCCTTAAGGCCAACATCTACTTTGTTTTAATTAGGGTTAGGTTAGAATGTGCTTTAGAATGTGATGGGCCCTTCATCTGGGTTGTTCCCTTAATGATTGATTGATATGTGTGTGCGTGCACAACCAGTGATTTTCAAGCAAGATTATTTTTGGAAGCGGTGAATTTTAGGGTTGAAATCTTGCTCAGTAGGCTTTAGGATTCAACTTTAGGTGTATTCAATCAAGTTCAGTTGGCACACTAGGTTTTGAAAGCACAGGTGAAGATGTTTTCCTTTAAAGCTTAAAAGAATGTGGAGTGCCTAGTAAATCCCTAAAAGTTGAACCTATGTGGTAGCTACTTGATGAGTTGATTTTAATTAAAGTGGTGAGACCCAATCAACTCAAATAATTGGCCTGTTGCACCACTTAATTAGGCACACAGATGATTACCTAATATGATTTCTACTCGATTATGTGTTTGGGTGTCAGAAGAGGTTGTGTACCTCTGTGAGAAATTTTTAAAATTTTTCTTTTATATACAAAGGGTGAGGTGGGTGGAGGTGACAACCAAACAATCGAAACTAACCTTAGGGTTTAAGAGAACTCCTAGGTTAATTAGGGTTTGTGTTATTAAATGATGGAATGAAATCTAGTGGGTGGGGAGGTGGGGGTAAACTTATAAACCCTTCAACCACACTTTACTTCAATCTACCGCTTTTGCTCGCCTCATGAGAGTACTTGCAATCATAATAAGAGAGGAGAGAAGTGAGGTAAAAGATAAGTAAGGTAGGAAAACAAGAAAAAATCAAAGAGCGTCGGCTCCCCGGCAACAGTGCCAAAATGTTGAGTACGGAAAACTATGCAAAAAGGATTGGATTTTGAAAAACCCATCGTCGTAGTTTGGTTTGTGAAGAAATCCGTCAACAGATAAATTTATACCAAAACTCTAAGAATTTTGGGTCGAACACAAGGAGGCGGACATTTGATTCAAAATCGCATTTGTTTTGTTTGTCACGAAATAGATTAGCTGGTTGAAAACTAGCTATCTATTTAACAAATAATAAATAGAAGAGAGAAAGAGAATATTACAAATAAAGATAAAAGAGAGGTAAAATAAACATGGATTTCATCATCAAATGTTGTTCATTACACTAATCATTACAACTAGAAAGCAAGAAATCTATGCTAGAAAGTAGTAAATCTACTCTAGAAAGTAGTAAAGGGAATGGAGAGAGAAGTATCCTCCTCGACGATTGCTTGGAGGATGAGCCAGACGAAGCAACGCTTGGAAGATGGAGGACGGAGAGGGAAGAAGGAGGATGAAGCGAGATGAACTAGGGGCGAGGCAGGACGTCGTCATTGTCGCGGGATTCGCTTCCCGAATGGAGTGAGAGGACAACTGCAGGATGCTCCATGAAGTAGGGAGAAGGTGAAAAAATTATAATTTTTACTCTAGAGGAGCATATCGAGTTTGGGACAAGCTCTTAGAGCTTTGGAGGGGGTGAGAGAAGAGAAGAAGGGATGAAGAAAATGCAGTGGTCGTAGGGCTATTTATAGGTGAGGTTTGAATGGGCAAATAGGTCATTTTACTTTAAAAACATTAAATCACGGCCTTTAGTGATGAATAAAATGTCATTAAAGCCCAGATCATGGGCATAGTTGCCGCGCACGCCGCACCTCCTCTCCTCGGGCCTCAATGCACACGCACGTACACATCTTCTCAGCTGTTCGATCGCAAGATCGGACTGCTTAAACGTGCCACGCCCAGTCTCCTTCAACCCCTGTTAAGAGGCGACGCGGCCTCCTTCATCACTGTTGGATCGAGGATCAACGGCTTAAAATGCATGCTCGCCTGCCTTCACAAAAACACGTCTGATGGCACGTTCATGTTCCTCGCATTTGGGTGTGCCACGTCGCTTGCATCCGCGCCGCTCGCACTCTATCCAACGGTTGAATTGAGCCCGCACCCATGTCCTGCTTGATTTGAAGTGGAGCGCAGATCGAACTCGCACCCTTCACTTCCGAAGAGGAGCTTGCTTGCTGCGCTACATTCCACTTGAGGTGAGTGGAGGGTTTTGTGCATGAGCGACCATGGCCGTTGGATGGTGATCCAACGGCCTAGATCCATCACGCGGGTGAGGAGAAAGAGAGGATGCGACAGTACTTGCTAATTTGGCTCGGTTGGTTTGGGTGGTCGAGATGGCACCACATGGCGCCATCTTGGCCATCCATCTTCTGTGACTTGCGATGGTGCCACGGATGTCGGATTGGGTCAATTTTTGGGCTGTTGGGCTGCGATCGTCGATCCGAGTCTATCCGTGCGGTCGGATTTGTCATCTGAAGTGTAGATTTACACCATCTTGGCCCTTGATTTTTGACCTTCCTCGGATTATATCTGATGCTACGGAAGTTCGATCAGGGCGATCTTGGAGTCGTTGAACTCCAATCATTGCCCTAATCAAATCCGTATGATTGGATCTTAGATTCGAGGCCTCAATTAAAAGTCACCCTGTTACTTGACCACAAAAAGGGAAAATTAACCTAAAATTTACACAACCTAACCTAAATGCAAGATGATGTATGTTATGCAATATTTATAATGTATGATGCAACCATAATACTAAGAACATGCATAAATAGACATTTTAGGCTATTTAGATGCATACACATCTAGTGGTTTTCACCTGGTTTGGGTTTCTACTATAAATCCAGGTGTAATCTGTGCTTGATTCTTTTGTGGATTTATTTGTGTTATTTGAGAGATACAATTCACTCCTCCCCTCTAGTATACTATTATGATCTGTAGGCATCATCACTTTGTATTAAGGCCTTATTGTCCAGAAGATTTCGAAATCGTCTGTCGACACATATGCAAAGGGACAATCAATAGTTTGACCTCCATTATTTGATGGAATGAACT
This sequence comes from Thalassia testudinum, assembly GCA_037157565.1. NCBI lineage: Eukaryota > Viridiplantae > Streptophyta > Magnoliopsida > Alismatales > Hydrocharitaceae > Thalassia > Thalassia testudinum. The sequence continues at coordinate 10,090,780 of JAZHRO010000056.1, forward strand.
ATGGATACTGGAAGACCAGGATGTAGATTTTCCTAGATTCAATGGATTTCGAGGTATGGGATGTCATTGCCTCAAAGTACATACGCCTTGAGATTGAGGGAGTGGCAGCAATGGCAGACCAAGAGAAAATGGCAATGCATAACGCGAAGGCCATGAACGCAATCTTCTGCAAGCTTTCTAGAGCATAATTCAATCGGGTCTTTGCCTGCAAGGTAGCCTACGAGATCTGGAGCATTCTCGAAGTCACTCACGAGGGGACATCAAAGGTAAAGGAAACTAGAGTATTTACTAACGCAAAATTATGAGCTTATCAAGATGAAGAAGGGAGAGTCAATCAAAGAATTGTTCATAAGATTCATGGACATTATAAACTCTCTGAGGAACCTAGACCAAGAAATCAAGAATGAATCCATGGTGAGGAAGATCCTCCAATCTCTCACCAATGATTGGAAGACAAAGACCACAGCCATACAAGAATCGAAGGATTTGCCTACTTTGAAACTAGACGATCTTATCGGTAGCTTGATGGCATACAAAGTTCAGCTTCAGCACATGAAGGAGCATGAAAACGAAGGGATCAATAAGAAGCCAACCATCAATTAGAAGACTCTTCAAGCGAAGATGAAGAGGAAGATATAGCCCTTCTCTCCAGAAAGTTAAGAAAGTTTCTCAAGAACAAAAGGAGTTGGAGAAAGAAGAAAGAAGAATCTAAAGCAAACACCATTATCTGCTACAAATGCAAATGGAAGGGACACATTAAGAAGGATTGTCCACTTCTTAAGAAGGAATCAGAGAAGAAAGAGATTCTCCAGAAGGGATGAAAAGAAGGTGCTTCAAGCCACTTGGGATGAGTCAGATTAAAGTTTAGACGAAGAAGAGACCTATGGAGAAGATGCACTCCTAGGACTTATGGCTCTAGAAGATGAGGTAACCTCCTTTTCACAAGATGAATCACTAGAAGCTTTCTTTGAGTTGCATGACATAACTAAATTACTAAAGATATCAAACAAAAGTTTAATAAAAGCCTTAGGAGAAGAGAAAGCATAAAAAGATATGTTTGCTTTACAAAATAATGAACTATTTACTGAAATTGCTTCACTAAAATCACAAATAGATAATCTAAAAGTAGACATAGACAAGCTAAAGGAAAACTCTTCTATTCTCTTAAATGATCTAGCTAAATTTACTAAAGGAAGTAAGAATCTGCATAAACTCTTAAGAACACAAACCCAGAGAACCACAAAATTTGGGTTAGGTTATATACCTAAAAACTATCATGAAGCATCTAGTTCTAGCTAAAGGAAGGAGAAAGGTAGCTTGCCTAAACAGACAGCACCAGCTAACCACCGTGGACCCAAACAAAAATGGGTACCAAAAGCACTTTTGAAATCCTATTTTGTAGGCAAAGTAGATTATAAAAGGTGGACATATCAAGAAACGAATGGAAATTTGAAGCCACTTTATAGATCCAAGAATCCAATACCTCACAAACAGAAACAAATGACAGGATTGAGAAGAAAGAAGGTGGATCATGGACAGTGGATGTTCCAAGCATATGACCTAAGAGGAAGACCTGTTCCTGCAACTCCACCGCTAGGAAGGTGGTATAGTCACAGTTGGGAACAACCACAAGGGTCGTATTATTGGTACTGACCAAATTGGTAACTCCTCCACATCCTTTGATAATGTGCATCTAGTTAATGGATTAAAGCACAATCTTCTTAGTGTAAGTCAAATATGTGATAAAGGATATAAAATCACTTTCATATCAAATGGTTTTAAAATAAAACATAAAGAAATAAAGCAAATTCTTTTTAAGGGAAACAGACATAAAGATATTTATATGGTCAACTTCGATAAATGTGATAACGTTGAATGACTTTTCGAATTTGACAAAGAGGCAATACTTTGGCACAAAAGACTAGGTCATGTTCACATGAGAAATATCAGTAGACTTGTGAAACATGAGCTTGTCAAAGGCCTACCAAAATCCATTTCAAGAAAAGCAAAGTCTACGATTCTTGTCAAGTTGGTAAACAAACCAAAAAGAATGGTTAGTGATAGCATAACAATCATAGGACCTAATCTACCTGAATTAAGTTAGATTTTAGTTTAACTTAGGAACAATGCATGCATAAGCATCATAATTTGCATCATAGTTGATTTGCTAACTTTATAGATAATAATGTTATTTTATGCTCTAAAAGAGAGACAATATTAATTGCAGATGTTTTGGGGCAGCAGATGATAGATCAAATTGTATGATCTGATCAGGATGACGACGGGAATCCAATGCTTCCGAAATTGTCTTGATCAGACGTCTGTAGCATCACATGCAGCCCGTAGAAGATCAGAGGCCAAAGAGCAAGATAGCAGAGATCCAAACTTTAGATCTCAAATTCGATTGCATGGATGGATCTGGATCAACAATCGCAGTCCAATGATAGAAAAATCATCTCAATTGGAGCTTTGTAGCATCAACTACAAAGGAGGAAAGATGAATGGTTAGGATGGTGCCACATGGCACCATCCCAACGATCCACCATTGTGTCCCCAAATCATTGAAGGAAAAACATGGGCCATTGGATCGTTATCCAACGGCCACAAAGAGGTCACTTTACCCCCTCCATCTTACCTTCATCAACTAAGAGAACATCTCAGTCATTGGATCTTCATCCAATGGCTGAGAACTGCCACACACAAATCCAAACCGTGACACAAGAGGTGGCTTAGTGCATTGGTTAACTCCTCAACTTAAGAACACAAGGCACGCGTTCGAATCATGCTCAGTGCAAAATCAAGGAGGCGATGCACTCACGTGAAATCAGACCCTGCAATGGAGATCGAAGAGCACCCGATGGACCATGTGGTGCACGAAGAATCGACCGGTGTGGCGATGCGAATGATGCGAGATCTAACACTCGAATTGGTCCCCTGTTGCAGGCAGGGTCTTAAGGCGGTGTGGCACGCGATGTAAGTCATCCGATCTCATGATCGGACAGCTAAAATTGAAAGCGCGCGCAAGCATTGCCCATGATCGTGATCCAACGGCCGAGCGGCCACCACATAGCAGCATCCGGTGAGACATACGCGTTGGAGGTGTTTTGGAGGCTATTTTGAGGCATGATTTGGTCCATTGATCTCCTGATCGACGGATTTGATCGCACCTAAGTTGTTGCACGATTTTGGGGGCCTAATGCCTACTTTGCCCCTCAATGAAGCTATAAAAAGAGCCCCAGAGGCCCCAGTTGAGAGGCAACTCCCATCAGACACATCTCCAGCCTCTCTCTCTCTACAACTTCTCTCCGATCTTCTTCCCGGTGCTCTGGATTTGAAGTGCTGCCGCACTTCGCACAAGCATCCCACAAGCGGCGCCATCCTTCATCTACTTTTCTCTCCCTCCATTCTTTAGCACAATTGTTTAAATTCTTAGTTTGAGATATGTTTGCAAGTAGCAATGAAAATCTGATTCTATGAATATCCTGTCTCTATTTTCATGCTTTCATTAGGCTAGATTAGTTAGTACAAAAGGCTTTAAAAATCATGTTTTGCCTCCCTATGAATGACTCAATACTTACTGAATATTTATAAATTTTTTTGTTTCGATGTGATTCGCAACTACAACGATACAAAAATCTTTAATGCATTTCGCGATGAATAGTTAGCACCTCACGACCCCTGGAGCTACTTCACTTAGACTTATTCAGACCAACCAAATTCGAATGCTTAAGTGGGTGCAGATATTGTTTAGTCATAATTGATGATTTTTCAATATTTACCTAGGTATCTTTCTTAAAAAGTAAGGATCTAACTATTGATGTTTTCAGTAAGCTTGTAAGAAGACTACAGAATGAGAAAAGATCTGATGTAGTTAGGATTAGAAGTGATCATGACGGAGAATTTGAGAATGAATCTTTTTCTAATTTTTGTAATTAATATGGGATAAAACATGAACTTGCTTTTCCTAGAACCGCACCTTAGAATGGTGTTGTTGAAAGGAAAAATAGGACCTTGCAAGAGTGTGCCCGAACAATGCTGAGCGAGTCAAAGCTGCCTTGATATTTTTGGGTTGAGGTTGTAAACACTGCTTGCTATATCCAAAATAGATCCTTGATTAGACCAATCCTAAACAAAACACCTTTTGAACTCTATCATGGAAGAATACCTAGAATTTCCTATTTCAAGGTATTTGGTTGTAGATGTTTTATACTTAACACCAAGGATAATCTTGATAAATTTGATGCTAAGAGCTCAGAAGGAATCTTCTTAGGATACTCAACTAGAAGTAAAACCTATAGAGTATTTAACAAGAGGAATTTCATTGTTGAGGAAACTATGAATGTATCTTTTGATGAGACACTATTTCACCCTCAATCTTCTGTAAATGATGATGAAGACATAGTAGAAGATCCTTCAAACATACCAGAGGAGAACATTTCAGATGAACTACCCAAAGATATATCCTATATGAAGGATCATCCAAAAGAATTGGTAATAGAAGAACTATCCAAAGGAGTTCAGACCAGATCTTCTATCAACACCTTAGCCTTCATAGCTAAGGATGCTTTTTCTGACAATTGTTATATTATTGTAATGGAAGATGAGTTGAATCAATTCAAAAGAAATCAAGTATGGGAACTTGTTCCAAAACCTGACTCTTAAACCATTATAGGAACTAATTGGATCTTTAGGAATAAACTGAATGAATCAGGAGAAGTGGTTAGGAGCAGAGCTAGACTTGTGGCCTAAGGGTAGAAATCAAGAATAAGGAATAGATTTTGATGAAACATATGTACCTGTAGCTTGCCTAGAATCCATTAGAATGTTGCTAACCTTTGCCACCCACATGGAGTTTAAACTCTTTCAAATGGATGTCAAAAGTGCCTTTCTAAATAGATTTATCAAGGAGGAAGTCTATGTTAAACAACCTCCGGGTTTTGAAGACATTGATCATCCAGAATACGTATATAAATTAAACAAAGCATTATATGGTCTAAAACAAGCTCCACAAACTTGGTATGACAAATTAAAAACTTATCTAATTGAAAATAATTTCAAAATTGGTAAAGTAGATCCAACCTTATTCACAAAAAGAAAAATAAAATGATCTATTAATAACACAAATTTATGCCGATGGCATCATTTCCGGTGCTACCAATGATCTTTTATGCCAAGAATTCGCAAAGGTAATGTAGGATCAGTTTGAGATGAGTATGATGGGGGAACTTTGGTTCTTTCTCGAACTTCAAATTAACCAGCTATCCTTTGGAACCTTCATATCTTAAATCAAGTACACCATGGAGATCTTGAAGAAATTCTCCATGGACAAAGTAAAAGGAAAATAAACACCTATGGTAGCTTCTACACAACTAAAATTTGATGAGATAGGTAAGTCTATAGATCAGAAATTATATAGAAGCATGATAGGTTCCTTATTATACTTAACTACTAGTAAACCTAATATTCTATTTAGCACTTGCATATGTGCTTGCTTTCAAGTAAACCCTAAAGAAATTCACTTAAATGTTATTAAAAGAATACTTAGATACATAAACCACACACCAGATCTTTGACTTTTCTATTCGAAGTCAGACACATTAGAACTTTATTCCTTTTGTGATGTTGATTATGCGAGTAGCTTCATAGACAGAAAGAGTACTAGTGGAACATGTTAATTTCTCAGAAACTCCATAGTCTCTTGGTTCTCTAGAAAGCAACACACTATTTCATTATCCATAACAGAAGCTAAATATGTAGTTGCATCTTTAGCCTGTTCACAACTGTTATGGATGAAGCAAACCCTAGAAGATTTTAGCCTATCCTCTAGGAATAACAAAATACTTTGTGAAAACACTAGTGCCATCAATCTATCTAAAAATTCTATTCAACACTCTAGGACTAAACATATTGATGTTAGGCATCATTTTCTAAGAGATTATGTCCTAAAAGTTGAGATGAACTTAGAATTTGTTAAAACGGAAAATTAATTAGCTGATATATTTACAAAACCTTTACCAAAAGAAAGATTTAATCTTATTCTCCATTCACTAGGTTTATCTAGGTTAAAAGAGCTTAATTGATAATTTGGAAAGCATCTTTTTTAGCCTTTGATCGATCAATTTTTCAAAATTGATCAAGAAAACTTTTTGATCGATCAATTTACCTTTATTGATCGACCAAAATCTCTGGCAGGAAATTCCCTCTAGAAATTTGAGTTTTGATCAATCAACTTAGTTATTTGATCGACCAATCCAATTTGGCTGGAATTTTCCCTCCAATCGTTTGAACCCTGATTGTCCAATGAGCTTATTTGATTGGTCATTTTCTGTTTTGATCGACCAAAACTAGGTGGGTTTTCTTTTTGCGATTGTGATCCAAATCACCTCTAATCATGCCCCTAATCTCCTCAACCATACCCAATCTACATGATTACCTACCCTAAATGTATTTACCCATTTTCTAACCCAACTTTGTATAAAAACCTCAAATTTTACCACACAACCTATTTTTAACACAACCTATACCCCACCAAATGGTCCCACTTCCATCTTTCCTTCATCAAACAACCAACCACCCGACCCCACCTCTCATCCTCTGGCCACCCTGATCAACCAACCTCCTCGGTGCCACTGACCACCGCCGCACTTCGCGAGAGCAAGCCACGTTGAGATGAGCATCCTCCTGCACCGCCATCTCTCTGCATCGTTCTCCCTTAATTGACCATTCTTTGATCGATCATGGTACACTCTAAAACTTGGATTATATCCGTTTCTTTTGGATTTTTCTTGAGTATTAGATGTGCTATGACTTGATCTTATGATTGTCTTGTGTGATCTTGTGATTGCTTGTTAAATCTTGTAGTATTTGTGAGCTTATCACTCGTGGAAACACCTATTTTTTCACCTCTGTTTGTTTCTGGTTGACCAAAATTCTTGCTTGATTGACCAAAATCTGATTTTTCAGAACTCTGCACGGTTCCTTTTTTATCAACCAAAAGTTCTTAATTGATAGACCAACATATTTTTTCTGATTTGTTATGGCTCCCAAATGTGCACATGCCTCCTCTTCTCATTGTGATGACACATTTGGTTGCTTTTTTATCATTGAGGCTGCTTGTGAGAATTTTTCCATCTTAGCCAGACTTTCCTTGTATGTCGGTCGTTTGGTAGACTTTGCATATTTTGAGTCTATCTTTCAAGGGATCTGCGAAAAATTAGCATTTCACCATATTTTGCGTCTTTTTAAGTGGAACTTTTATGCAAGTTCCAAGAACAGCCGCATACCTGGTGTTGATCCCATGGCCTGTCATCTGTTTTATGTTAATCTCAAGAATACAGGTGAGGTTTTTCAACATCGACCTAACCTCGAATGTCTATGGCATAGAGGTTTTGGTTAATGCGGATGTCATATCCGAGATTCTAGGGTGTCCGTCTGTTGGTCCTACTTTTCTAGACCTTCACCAGTAGACATAGAAGGATTCTATTAGGGAGACCTTGCTCACTCCGTCACACTATGACTTGGGCTATCATGCTAAGTCTCCTTATTTCCGTTGTCTTCCACATTTTCTTAGTCATGTCTTTCTTTGGAATTTTATGTATAAGTCAACATTATTTGAGAACTACCTTGGTATTATGCTCGTTACTCTTTACGACTTTCTTAAGAACAAGCGATTCAATTGGAATGCTTAATTCTATATTTGATGAGCAAGCAACCCACCAGCTCCTTCTAGTTTGGGACACTTCTCTCTCATATCTTCCTACATTTTAGTGTTCCAATGGATATCAATCATAAACAATTCATTACGAGAGTCTCCATGTTTGATGAGCTCACTTATACAAAGATGGAGCAAGCTCAGGGAGCCCGTGGTGAGGATGCAAATTAGCAGCAGTAGCAACCTTAGAAGTCCTCTGTCGTACCTCCTCCTTTCCCACCATATGAGCATTTTACAGCGACTTGTCCTCCTCCAATGTGACCTGCTCCATCCTTTTACGACCAGGAGTGGGGTCTTCTTGACAGACTGCTTACAGGAAGAGATTACGTTAGCATTCAGGATGTGACTGATGGTATTTCCTTGATGATGCATCAACAGAGTGATAGATATGGTGATGATGAGACATGGGCATCAGGTATTTGAATACCTGAATGCTCAAGGCCAGTTTTTGGATAGACTTGGAGAGTCTATTCATGGGATTCAGTAGTTGCTTCATAGGCCTCCTCGTCCTTGCTGATCTACTATAGTATCTCCATCATCAGTAGCTCCTCCTCCTCCTATAGCAGTAGTAGATCAGTAAGTAATGCCTTCTCGCCGGACATTTAGGTAGCCGACCCCTAGATCGTTAGCTCAGAGATGCCTATGTCTTGGCTAGCTTGCTTCTTCAGAGAGATCTAACTAGATGGACCTTGAGTTAGACATCAACCTCCAGAGCACTATGGATGCACTCATGGCATCTTTAGAGCAGCTTTAGCTCAGATTTATTTCCACTTTTATGATTGTAGAACTCTATATTTCTTGTGGACTATCCTTATCCTTGCTATGTTTATCTGGACTCAATTTTGCTTTATAGTTATATGCATGATTATATCTCTCAGTGATGGGAACACCATCATGAGCCATAACTAGCTCAATTTAGTCATTATCAAGGAATAAAAGCTCCTACATAACCGCAAGAGAGCCATAATTCATTGCATAATCATTCTGAGAGAAAGATAAGAAACCAAGGTTAAAACTGCAATTTACCATCATATCTTGAATGCAGAAAAACCACAGGTTTTCTCAGGGGGTAATTAAGGGTCAAAAGGTCTTAAATGTCCAATAAGTGGGTTAGTATAGATAGAAATGAGTTTTCGCAAGTTTTGAGAATTAAATGACTTCTGAGAACGCATGAGAGATTAGGGTATCCTAGAATTCCTATCTCCGACGAAGCTTTCCAAGCTTGGGAAGCTTTCTTCCCAAGCTCAAAACTCCCTCCAAAGGCCTATAAAAAGACCTCCAGATCATACCTAACCTCTCAAGCTCGATTTCGACCAGATATACCCTAAATTCTTCTCTCTTAATCCGGTCGAAAGGCTCCTCGAGCTCTGGTGACTCTCCCTACCTCTCCTTGTCATCTGATCGCAATACTGGTGGCAGATACTCCTTTGTCTTCTTTCGCATCATGCAATATCGGCTGACGTCCCTATCTCCTTTGTCCTTGTCGTCATCACCCCACTAGAGTCATCTTCGTCTCCAGCGCTGGCCCTACTGCAACCCGTGCCAACTCTGATCCCTGTCGTCCGCTACCTAGCTCTATTAACTCCTCAGCTTCTCCCCTTCATGACAGCACCTCCGACACTCCGCTTCGACCTTTGCATCAACCTCCGCGACTCTGTCTTCCATCTCGCCAGCATACCATCGGCGAGTGCTAGCTGCCACCACAGACCACCTACGCTACCGCTTCCACACTCCTCACCATTGCCTCGACTCAGAGACTAAAACCCCTCAAGTAATTGAGTGGTTAGCCTCTCTAACACCTCACCGAACAACCCAGCTCTAGAACTTCATTTCCGCCTTCACTAGCCACCTACGACCACCTTCGCAGTGTGCTACCGCCACCATCACATTCATTACATCCCTACAAAGCTCCTGAACCTATTTAACGAGGCCGCAAGGCCGTGTTCTTCATTTCAGGTCTTTGCTACCTTGACCGCCATTAGCGAAACTTCAAGCAAAGCTTGCACCTTGCTCCACCACCTGCAGGCCCCAGGAGCAGTGGAACGTCTCCAGGAGGGCAACCAAGGATCCAATTTGGCTCTTTGACTGAGCCTTTGACCACAATCGCACAAAGCATCAGCAGCAATGCACGCAGAGGAAGGGACGTGGGATTAGTCCCACCTTGAAAGTTGAGAAGTGCTCGCACCCGCATAAGTTGTTTTTGTGTTCTGGGCTTATTGCCTCAAAAAATGGGGTGAGGTCCCATTAGCCTCACTCGATCTGACCCACCTAAGCTCTCACTCCTCACTCACCACCCACTACCAGTGAGCCTAGACCCGGGTGCATGCTTGACCTAAATACCCAATTACCCGTTACTGTGGAAGGCTCTGGGAGAGTGGATACCAGAGAGAGAAAGAGAGAGAGAGTGCATGGGGACAGGGGGTTTTTTCTCTCACTCGTACCTGTGCGACCCTTAGTCACAGAAAGAAGCAGAGAAAGAAAGGAGAAGAGAAGACGAGCAGCAGAAAGGCAAAGAAGAAAGAAAGAGTTATGAAGAGAATGAAAGGAGAAGAGAAGGAGAGCAGCTGAGACAGAAGTAAAGAAGAGAGAAGGAAGAGACCCTTGAGTCCCTTGGAAGGACAGTAGCAACCTGCTGTTTAAGCCATCTGATACAAGCCTCTATCATCTGATTGCATACATTTGAGGCTTTATTTCCTTGATTAATACTGTTGATCTAGTTGCTATTATTGTGAGGAGTAATTGGTGATTCAAATCACCATTTTACTCCATTCTTTTCGTACATTGATACTTGACAGTATTGTTATATCATTTTGATTTTAATCTTTTATATCTTTGATTCAAATTGTGATCTTGAGTTTTAAATTGTCATATTGCTCCCTGTGTTCGACCTCAGACTTTCATTCGAGTAATAAATATTATATGTTTTTGCACTAATTCTATCTATACTGCAATGTGACGATTTTAAAACCTGTTTTAAAGCAACTAACATTTTCGCGCTGTTGTCGGGTAGTAATGTGCAATTTAGATCTCTTAATTGCAATATCTGATTCGATACCAACTTGCTCTATCTCTTTTGACTGCGATCTATTTTAGGGATTCATTGAAAGGAAGATTAGCTGCACATCAGCCATTCCAGGGGCAGGTAAACTCTATCCATCCTCTTCTAAGCCCTTAATTCTGAAAAGGCTAAAAAAAAAAGGTTAAAATCAATTAGGGCTACTTGCATTCTATTCTTAGATTAATCATCAAGTTGCCTGATTTGATACATTCTATTTAGAAACATCCAAACCCTAATTTGTGCACCTACTTAGGGCTTAAGGTATCTCGAGATATCACATTCTTGCTTGAGCCCTAGGTACCACATTTTGACAGATTAAATTGGACCAATCAGAGCCAATTAGGGTTTCTAGTTTAGGGTTTTAGAGACGCACTTGCTTAATAAAAAATTGATCTTCCCAAACAATGTGTGCCTAAGCCTTGGTGAATTGATCTATTCAAGGAAACCCTAAAACTGGGCTCATAATCTCATTTGAACACTAAAAGAGAGACCTAAATATTTCAAAGGACAAAATAGGTGACGTTGACCCACCTTGTTGGGTTAACCAATCTTCAAATTAGGTCACTTTGCACAAAAACATCTTAAAAGTTTAAGTGAAATCATAAGCACCTTGCTCTTAATCTAAAACTGGTAGACTTAAGAGGTCAAGTCCCCATTCTGGTCTACTTGGATCCTCAGTGACAAGAGAGGTCGGGTGGGGGAAACCCTGTAACTCATGGCGGCACTCTACCGTGTAGGGGTCTTCACGGGACTCTCCCTCTCTGGCTACCCATGTAATTCTTAGGTGGATGACTTTCTGACTAAGGGGTATCATCCGCCCCGAACCTCTATAGTCATCCAAAAGTTTTGGGTGTCTTGATTGGGTCCATCACCTGCTGTCCCTCTTCCATTCCATCGGTGCATGTTTTGGAGGAGGTCCTTAAGACCATCCTTGATGCCTCCATTAGCTATTCACTCTCGTCGAGGTCAAGCCTTGACTTTCGTGTTTGTGCAACAGCTAGATCACATTGACATATCCTCTGATTCAGAACCTACTACCCCTTCATCAACTATGAATCACCAAGAAGAACAACCTAAGCTTGAGCAACAATTCCATGATTTCCAAAATCGAATCAATGCCATCATCAACCCACCGCCACGTCCTCAAATGTGAGATCACTATAATCCCACAGTGGTGGAGATTGAACCCCAAATCAACATTCCCATGGGAGGACCTGAGGTAGATCTCAAGCCTAGCATGCTTCATATGACCCCAAAAATTCATGGCTTGAACTCCGAGGATCCTTTCCAGCACATCAAAAACCTAAAACATTTGGCCCACACCTTTGGGGTAGATGTATAGAATTGAGATGGATTACTATTAAAGCTCTTCTCATTCTCCTTGGTTGACAAAGCCGTTCACTGGTTTCAAACTCACCCACACACGATCAACACATGGGGAGAACTTCAAACCACCTTCTTGCAAAAATTCTACCCCATTGGTTGTACCAACATGATGTGACACCAAATCATGCACTTCTCCCAAGGAGCGGGAGAATCTCTACACGAAGTGTGGGATCGCTTTCTGGATCTCATGCGTAAGTGCCCCCATCACGGAGTGCCGAAGTGGGAACAAGTCCAATCCTTTTACCATGAACTCCGTGAGGATATCAAGCTCTTTGTCAATGCAACCTGTGGTGGTAGCATCATGGGTCTACATGAGGACACGATTTGGGAAATTCTCGAGAACATGTGCGAGAACTCCCTGAACAATGAGTCATTGGGTGCGAATTATCGAACGTCCACCCGCGCATTGGCAAATAATCGAGGGGTACACGAATCCTGAGGCCTTTTCCAATCTGTTGATCTGGAGTTTGTAGCCAGTCAATTGGACAAGGTCTCCATTATCGAGAAAAAGGTGGACGACATCACTCGTCATCTACATAAATCCACCTCGCACCTCAAAGCACATACGTGCACCTACCCACAGGAAGGGAGGCTACGCACAACATCTACCACTCCCTCAGGATGGATGCATATCCACCCTCGTCTGATTATGGCTTCGGAGGCAACTCTGGGTTAGCCCACCTTAGTTGGGGGAACTCTGAACCGCCGTACCCTAATTATCACGGAGCTCCTCAGACCTGTGAGGATCTTCACGCCGTCTAGAATAATCCTTTCTTTAACACTTACAACTCTGGATGGCATAATCATCCTAACTTTTCCTAGTCGGGAAATAACTTGAATCTAAGACCTCAATTCCAACCTCGACCACAGACTCTGCGACCTTATCAGCCCACCCAACCAAGGCCCACTCAAAACTTCCAATTTGGACCACCTAAAGAAGATCATACATCTTTGATTCTCTAGACCTTGGTTGATATGCAGAAACAACACAAAGAGGAGATCTCTGAGTTATGAAATCAATTGGCCTAGCTGGCAAGTGCTCGCCAGCCTGGTGCACTTCCTTCTCAGCCTCTTCCAAACCCAAATAATGTGTCGAACCAGAGGCACGTTATGAACCCAAATCAAGGCTAAGCTCACTTTGTTTATCAGGCCCCTTCTGCTCCATCACCTGACGAGATGGATGTTTCAACTTCATACTCAGGATTTCAACAGCAAACACCTATTTTGCCTAACCCAAACCAAAATCAGGCAGGATTAAATTCCATCACCACCCGTAGTGGTAAAGCAACACAAGACCCACCCTTCCTTAGCCAAAGCATGCCTGAGATCGTAAACCTTAATCCTAGATTGGTCATTCAAGACACACCCATCCCTGATAAAGAGCCTGAGCCAATTCTAGAGGAACCATCTAAGGTTCCATTTCCTGAGGCCTTGACCAAGGGAAAGAGGACAGCCAAACCTGTGGCACCTAAGAAGGACCTAGTTAAGCTCTTTGAGCAGGTCCATATAAACATTCCCTTAATGGATGCGATACGCCACGTACTAGCTTATGCACGATTCCTGAAAGGTGTGTGTACACCTAAGTGTAAGTCGCGAACCAAAGGTGGGAACCCAATCGTATTGTCAGAGAAAGCCAGTTCTGTCATTTTGAGCAAACTCCCACCTAAGGCAAAAGATCCAGGCACCCCTCTAATCTCTTGTGCTATCGGTGATATACAGATTGACCGAGCTTTACTAGACCTAGGAGCTTCTATAAATTTGATACCTACATCCCTACTAGACTACTTTGAGGACTTTGAGCTTAAATCAACAGAAATGACTTTTCAATTAGCTGATCGATCGATTAAGTCGTCAAAAGGAATTCTCGAGGATGTCATAGTTAGGGTACATGATTTCTATTTTCCAGTGGATTTCATTGTCTTAGACATGGATGCTCCTGAGAACGTGAAAAATACATCGATCATATTTGGGAGACCCTTTCTGACCACTACTAGGGCCAATATTAATTGCGAGGAGAGCTAAATTGAATTAAAATTTGGGAGCAAGACATTGAAGATCGACATCTTTAAGGCCCAACAAGGAATTAATTGCAGGGTTATAGAACAAATTTGCGATATCGAGGATATGGTTGACGACCTATGTATCGAGGAAAACCCGACTATTTCTGATCAACCACAAGAAAATCAAAACTCGCAATTAGAGGAGCCTAAACCTAGACACACCCATAGCTCCTTCCTTTGCTCCTGACAACCACCTTGAACTACCTGCTTCTGCTAATAATCCTGTTATGGAATTGAAACCCCTTCCCGATCATTTGAAATATTTCATTTTGGGTTCCAATCAGACGTTTCCTGTGATTATCAACTCCCGACTCAAACCTAATCAGGAAGCATGCCTGATTTCTGTTCTCCAGCAGCATCAGAGAGCCATTGGATGGACTCTCGATGATTTGACTGGTATCAGCCCCTCATACTGCACACATCACATCTACACTGAAGAGGGCTCACGACCATCCCGTGATATGCTGAGATGCTTAAATCCAAATCTACAGGATGTTGTGAAAAAGGAGATCATCAAGTGGTTAGATGCAGGGATCATCTACCCGATCTCCGACAGTCAGTGGGTGAGTCCAATCCAAGTTGTGCCTAAGAAGGCAGGGCTCACCTTCATCACGATTGAAACCGGAGAAACCATACCGACCTATATAGCGAACTCATGGATAGTCTACATTGATTACAGAAGACTCAATTCCTCCACGAAGAAGGATCATTTCCTACTGCCGTTCATTGATCAAATCCTTGAGAAACTAGCGGGAAATTGATTCTTCTACTTTTGGATGGGTACTCTGATTATAACCAGGTCGCAATCCAAATTGAGGACCAAGAGAAGACCACCTTCACCTGCCCCTTTAGGATATATGCATTTCGAAGGATGTCGTTCGGTCTCTGCAATGCACCCGCTACTTTTGAACGGTGCATGCTTGCCATATTCTCATATATGGTATGTGAAGACCTTAAAGTCTTCATGGATGACTTATCAGTATTTGGAGAATCATTTGATGATTACCTCCTACACTTGGTCTAAATCCTCAAGCGGTGCATCGACGTGAACTTGGTTCTTTCCTGGGAAAAGAGCCACTTCATGGTACCTGAGGGAATTGCCTTGGGACATCTCGTCTTTGAAAAAGGCATCCAGGTTGATCGAGCCAAGGTGAACCTGATTTCCAAACTCCCTATGCCTAGCTCGGTCAAGGACATCTGATCCTTTCTGGGGCACGTTAGTTTTTACTGTCGATTCATTCCCGATTTCTCAAAAATCACGTGCCTCCTGACTGCTCTTCTATCTAAGGATGTCCCCTTTGAAATCTCAGAGGAGTGCACTCAGGCATTTGAGATCTTGCGTGATCGAGTTACCCAAGCACCTATCCTGCAGTCCCCTGATTGGTCTCAACCCTTTGAGATCATGTGCAATGCATCTGATTATGTTGTGGGTGCGGTACTTGGGCAGAAAATAGACGGGAAACCCATGGTCATCTACTACGCTAGCAAGACACTTGACGAGGCTTAGTGTAACTACATAGTTATTGAGAAAGAGTTGCTAGCCATAGCATTTGCCTTGGAGAAATTTAGATCATATCTTCTGGGTTCCCATGTTATCATATACTCAGATCACACTGCAGTGAGGCACCTCCTTGCGAAGAAGGACATGAAACCTCGACTAATCTGCTGGATCTTGCTATTGTAAGAATTTGATCTCGAGATTCGCGATAAAGCAGGAAAGCAGAATGTGGTAGCTGACCACTTATTCCGCCTTCCTTCTGGCATTATTAACCCTTTTGGACCCATCACAGAACACTTTCTCGATGAGCACCTCCTGACTATTAGTACGAGAATTCCTTAGTTTGCTGATTTGGTGAACTACTTGGCATCTCATCAGATTCTGTCCGATTGGCTGAAGGCCAAGAAAGGCAAATTGCTTTCCAATGCCAAGTACTACATCTGGGAAGACCCGAAGCTCTTCCGCATTGGTGCTGATCAGATCATCAAACGATGCATTCTGGAAGCAGAAATTTAGGACATTTTGTCCTTCTGCCATGACCAGGCTATGGCAGACACTTCTCTGGACATAAAACCGTAGCAAAAGTCCTCTAGTGCGGATTTTATTGGCTCTCGATTTTCAAAGACACATTATTGAAAGTGGAAAACTACACTATCGAAATTGGTTTCGAAAAACCTGTCATTGTAGTTCGATTTGCGAAGAAATCCGTCAACAGATAAATTTATACCGAAACTCTAAAAATTATGGGTTGAACACAAGGAGGTAAACGTTTGATTTAAAATCGCGTTTGTTAAATTGTCACGAAGTAGATTAGCTAGTTGAATTAAATATAAACTAATTATGTACTTAAAGAATAAAGAATAGAAGACAAAGAGAGAATATTACAAATAAAGACAAAAGAGAGATAGAATAAACATGGAATTCATTATCACAAGTTGATGTTCATTATGAATACAACTATCCATTACACTAGAAAGCAAGAAATCTACACTAGAAAGTGGGAAATCTATTCTAGAAAGCAGTAAAAGAGAAGATAGAGAGAGGTTATCCTCCTTGATAACTGCTTGGAGGACGAGCTGGACGAGACGATGCCTGGAAGACAGGGGACAAAGTGGGAAGGAGGACGAAGTAGGAAGAAGTGGGAACAAGGCAGTACGTCGTCGTCGTCGCGGGACCCACTTCCAAAATGGGGTGAGAAAATAGGATTTTGGCTTTAGAATAGCATCCCGGGTGTGGGACAAGCTTTTCTTGAGCTTTGGAGAGGGAGAGGGGTGAAGGAAGGGATGAAGAAGTGAAGGTTGGGTCTTCTTTTATAGTTGTAGGAATTGAAGGCAAAGTTGTCATTTCAAGCTTAAAGCATTAAAATCAGGTCTTTAGTGATGGATTTGTCCGTCACTAAAGGTCTGATCGTGGCCAACGTGAGCGTCACGTGTGCCTCCCCGCCTGCTATGCCTTCAAAAGATGGGGAGCGGTGCTGCGACTGATTTGGGCGGCTGTGATGGCGCCACGCGGTGCCATCGTGGCTGTCCATCTTTTGTGACATGTAGAAGGTGTCACGGATGTCGGATTGAGTCGATTTTCACACCATTAGGCTGCGATCATCGATCCAAACCCATCCATGCAGTTGGATTTGTCGTCTGAAGTGAGGATTGGCACCATCTTGGCCCTTGATCTTTAGGCTTGATCTCTATCATGTGTTACGGATGTCCGATCAGGGCGATCTTGGAGTCATTGAACTCTAATCGTTGCCCTAATTAGATCCGTACGGTTGGATCTTCGATCCGAGGCCCTGATTAAAAATCTCCCTGTCCCTGACCATAAAAGGAGATAATTACTATGCAATTTATATAATTTATCCTAAATGCGTAATTATGAATGTTATGTAATACTTACAATGCATGATGTTACTATGACACTAAGAACATATATTAATAGACATTTTTGGCTATTTAGATGTATGCACATCACACCCACATGCCTATCTTTTGCTAGTCCCTAGCAAAAACTACATGCTATTTATAAAAGAATTAGTGTTGGATTACTTGGGCAAAAGTTATTTTCAACATTAAGAAATTTTTACTTAGGACTTGAACTTTCAAAGACACAACAGTGCCCGGGTATCTGCCAAAATGCAGACCATCTCAAGCTCTCGCCTTATTCAAAGAAAGATCTCTTTTTTTCCTTTTTCTTCTTTTCTAATTTTTTTGGATTTTTGAGTTTAGAGTTATAGAGTGGCTTTCTACAGCCACTCAACCCACCCAAGACTTGATGAAAATCCTAAATTCTAAGCATCATTTTGTGAAAGTGATAGACTTGTTGATTGGCAATCAAAACGGACTTTAGGTTTCTACACCCCTAGATGACCTTAAAAAGAATTCTGCCTAAAGGTGTATCTATACGACCGGTAGCTTTTTCCCTACTTTTCTTTTTATGGGGTCAACACAAGGGTGAATCCAGTGTATATCTCCTTGGCTTATTCTACTTCTCTGCTTCTTCCTAAGTGTTTTAGGAATTTGATGTGCATTTCTTGAGTTGGGTTCTAGACAACCTACCAATGGGCTGTTACCCATGATAACTTGCCAGCTATACTCGTGCGATGAACTATGGCTTATTTCTTTTATTTTCTTTTTCTCCTTTTCTTTTTCTTTTCTCTTTTTGGTCTTTGTCTCTCTCTCTCTCTATTTTTTTTTTAAGTAGGTGGCTTCCCTGGTTTAAGATTTACCTAAAGGCAATAGGAAAATACTAGTCTAGTGGCTAGGCTCTGGGCAACCTACCTATGAGCTGTTACCCATGATAACTTGCTAGTCATACCACCCTAAAACGTTCATTAGCTACCCAATTTCTGTTAAAACCATCGAACAACGAGTTAGTGACGAATAGTGTGTAGATGCTTAGACTTAAAGTTTCCTCAAATCAGTGGGCAGGTTGATAAGTCGTATACTTATCACCCAAACTTATTTAATAAAATTAAAATAGAATTTAGGATGGTGAGGACTCGATAAACAAATCCACATTTTAGTGGATACCCGAGCTGATTAAGCCCAAAGACCTAAAGGGTCTCAATGTTCAGATCCTCCTGTAATATTTCCTACGATTGAAAAGTTTTAATGCCCAAGTATTCTTTCCTAATTCAATTTTTTTTTCAAAAATAAAGAAAAAAAATAATAAAAATCAACAGAGCTCACAAGATGATTCAGAAATGAATATCCATCTCCTCATGCCTATCTAATGCAATGTCCTCATTGTATTAAAAGACATGAAACAGAGTGGAATAGAGTAGCGAGCACCTGAATTACGTGAATAATAGGTTGTCTCTGAGATGAAAAGACCCTGTATATGTGCTAAAGTTCGTGCCTTCAACTAGGCAATCTATACAAATAAAGAAGAAACAAAGAATTCACAGGTGCAGGTTAGAATCAGAATAAAAAGATTCACCTCAAGACCTGCCAACAGATGTCCACAGATGTGAACTAGATTGTGGTGCACACCCATACCCCATGGTTGAGTATATCTAAGGTTCTGGATAAAAATTACCTATAACCTGAGATCAGTATGCAAGGGGGTCGAACTTGCAATTTGTGAGGATGCAACCCAAGACCAAAAAGTCAGATAACAGAGAGATCAAGCTCAAAAGGATAATCAATGAATGTTTGCTTAGGTTGAACATCCTCTGAGAAGATGTCATAAGGCTCTCGGTAGAAAGGTGGTTTTAAACAAATTGGAACCCTTACACTTGATCTTTCGCTTCCTTCGAAATTGACTTCCCATATCAACATTTTCCCCTTTCTATCCTTCACAATCAGGATTTCAAATTCTGGGACCTCCAGCATATTAATTACCCCGTCTGAATTTTCCAATTCTGAAAGATGTGACTGAACTAGAATGGACTTGGGTTTAATGATTTCAAAATTAAAATCATCAATAAACTCTATGGGGTGTGATTGAGGATCAGGGCTATGAATTGAATCCTTCAAAATAGGATCTGAATATGCCATGCAAGCCCCAACAGGATCAAAAATACTCAATTTAAGGCCATCAAATGATTTATCGAATTCCTCTAGCCCAGTTGCCTTACTAAAATCGTGTTCTGTAAACTCATGTGAGACTTCGCATAATGATTCTTCACCTTCAGAATCAAAGAAATCTGAATCCGTATTAATGTATGTCTCAAAATTATCAATCACTTTCTGATCCATAAAGACATACGTTTCCTCATATCCTAGCTCAGGGATCTCCAGTGAAGAAATCAAATCATCCCTATTTGATTGCTCTAGAAAAACTTGGTCAAACTCGATCTTGTAACACGTATCCCCCCCAACAGGTGCCTGAGCAGGTTCTGACATTAGCTCTCCTAAAGGGGGTTCATCCTGGGAATCATCCCAAGATTAAACTAAAGCAAGCACAAATCTCATCCTCAATTTCGATAATTTCCCAAGTAAAAATTCACCCAGGCCCTTATTCTTAACATCCTGGAGCTAATCCAATAGATACTTGTTTAGATCATCAATCATTTCAATCAGGGGCTCCAATTCTTCAGTGCACGGTGTTGGCTGAGCTTCTAAAGATTGTATGGTGTTTCTCAAGTTAGCCAACACCTTTTCTGGACCTGGTTAACCTGAGCCACATGGTTTGGTTCAAGGTGGGGTGGGTTTGGGTTTAGTGCCGGGGAATCAACAAATTGAGGATCTTGATACCCTCCCTGATAATAGGTCATTTTAGGTTATTCATAAGGTGGTGATGACCTAAGGGCGGTCTATTTAGGGAAGGGGT
This sequence comes from Thalassia testudinum, assembly GCA_037157565.1. Taxonomy (NCBI): domain Eukaryota; kingdom Viridiplantae; phylum Streptophyta; class Magnoliopsida; order Alismatales; family Hydrocharitaceae; genus Thalassia; species Thalassia testudinum. The sequence continues at coordinate 10,111,263 of JAZHRO010000056.1, forward strand.
AAGGATCAGTGTATCCTTCTTGATTGTAGATCATATTAGGTTTTTCAAATGAGGGCGATGATCTAACATCAGTGTATCTTCAAGAAGGATAAGAATCAAAATCGTGGTGTCTAGGGTTAAACCCTGAACACGGAGGTCCAAAACTGTATTCCCAATCAAGATTATCCTAACTAGAAGATGGATGAGAATAAGTTTGGTTGGAATAATAATCATTTTGGGAATAAGATGTATTAGAAGGATAAAAATGGGAAAGCGTGTAGAATGTGGAAGGAATCATGACAAACGGGAGGAAGAAAGGTGCCTTGCAATACAAACAAACAAACCTGTCCTCAAGTGGGCTAGCCTAAAGACTTATAAACTCCCAGAACCCGTCTTGAGTTAAAGAATCGATTTGATCTACTTCTTTCCGATCAATCCAACCAGTTAGAGGGAGGGACTGGGGAGAAGGTTCTTCCTTTGGCTTGTGCCTCAGGTTCCTAGTGTACCCCCAGCCGCGATTGTTTGATTCTGCTCCCCTAGCTAGGCATCAGATTGAAAGGTAGAAATAGACTAATCGAAATAATCTCGGTCTGGGCTCCGAAGAGCGAGTCCAATCCTTAAGGCCAATGTCTACTATGTTTTAATTAAGGTTAGGTTTGAATGTGCTTTGGAATGTGATGGGCCATTTATCTGGGTTGTGTCCTTAATGATTGATTGATATGTGTGTGCGTGGATAACCAGTGGTTTTTAAGCAAGATTATTTTTTGATGCAGTGAATTTTAGGGTTCAAATCTTGCTTAGTAGCTTTTAGGATTCAACTTTAGGTATATTCAATCAAGTTCAGTTGGCACAACAGGTTTTAAAAGCACAGGTGAAGATGTTTTCCTTTGAAACCTAAAAGAATGTTGAGTGCCTAGCAAATCCCTAAAAGTTGAACCTATGTGGAAGCTACTTGATGAATTGATTTTAGTTGAAGTGGTGCGGCCCAAACAACTCAAACAATTGGCCTAAATTTCACCACTAATTTAGGCACACAAAATGGTTAACCTAGACTGATTTCTACTCTTTTATATGTTGATTTGCATGTATCGGTTCCACATATCAAAATCCGGTTGAGTAGATGAAAATCAATTAGGTTAAGTGCCTTGAATGTGGGTGTATGTAGTATGTATGTTGATTTACCCCACAAGAAATATCTTTTTTGTTGATTTTTTATATGCGGGTGAGATGAATGTGAGTGGAAATCCAAGCAACCAAACTAACCCTAGGATTTATACAAACACCTAGGTTAATTGGAGTTTGAATTAATGTGGTGAAATGGAATCTATGGAGGGAGAAGAATGGGGAGCACTTACAGTTGTCTTCAACTGTACTTTACTCCGATCTACCACTTGAATATCCCCTGCTAAGGTACTTGCAAAAAAATAGGCAAGAAATAAAGCAAGTTAGAAAATAATAAAGTGCATGAAATGTGGAAAGAAAATCGAAAATCGTTGCCTCCCCGGCAACGGCACCAAAATGTTGAAGCGGAAAACTATGCTATCGAAATTGGTTTCGAAAAACCCATCGTTGTAGTTCAATTTGCGAAGAAATCGTCAACAGATAAATTTATACCGAAACTCTAAAAATTTCAGGTCGAACACAGGGAGGCAGATGTTCGATTTAAAATCGCGTTTGTTAAATTGTCACGAAGCAGATTAGCTAGTCGAATTAAATCTAAACTAACTATCTACTTAAAGAATAAAGAATAGAAGACAGAGAGAGAATATTACAAATAAAGACAAAAGAGAGAATAAACATGGAATTCATTATCACAAGTTGATGTTCATTACAATTGCAACTATCCATTACACTAGAAAGCAAGAAATCTACACTAGAAAGTGGGAAATCTATTCTAGAAAGCAGTAAAAGAGAAGATAGAGAGAGGTTATTCTCCTCAACGACTGCTTGGAGGATGAGCCGGACAGGATGACGCCTGGAAGACAGGGAATGGAGTAGGAAGGAGAACAAAGCAGAAAGAAGTGGGAACAAGGCAGCACGTCGTCGTCGTCGCGGGATCCACTTCCGGAATGGGGGTGAGAAAATTGGATTTTGGCTCTAGAATAGCATCTTGGGTATGAGACAAGCTTTTCTTGTGCTTTGGAGAGGGAGAGAGGTGAAGGAAGGGATGAAGAAGAAGTAGAGGTCGGGTCTCCTTTTATAGTTGTAGGAATTGAGGGAAAAATTGTCATTTCAAGCTTAAAGCATTAAAATCAAGTCTTTAGTGATGGATTTATCTGTCACTAAAGGTCTGATAGTGGCCGACGTGTGTACGCCGCGCGTGACTCTCCGCCTACCGCACCTTCAGAAGATGGGGAGCAGTGCTGTGGCTGATTTGGGTGGCTGTGATGGCGCCACGTGGCACCAACGTGGCCATCCATCTTCTGTGACATGTAGGAAGGTGCCACGGATGTCGAAATGAGTCGATTTTCATGCCATTAAGTTGCGATCATCGATCCAAACCCATCCGTGTGGTTAAATTTGTCGTTTGAAGTATGGATTGGTACCATCTTGGCCCTTGATCTTTAGGCTTCCTCGATCTCTATCTGGTGCTACGGATGTCCGATCAGGGCGATCTTGGAATCATTGAACTCCAATCGTCACCCTAATCAGATCCATATGGTTGAATCTTCAATCTGAGGCCTCGATTAAAAATCATCTGTCCCTGACCATAAAAGGAGATAATTACTATACAATTTATACAATTTATCCTAAATGCATAATTATGCATGTTATGCAATATTTATAATGCATGATTCTACTATGACACTAAGAACATGCATTAATAGATATTTTTGGCTATTTAGATGTATGCACATCGCACATACATGCACGCATTGCCAAACCTTAGGCAACATGAGTCACCACAATATGATGCCTTTGTAGTCGATTCTCGTATGCGAAATCTTTGATGTATGGGGGATTGATTTCATGGGTCCCTTCCCTATCTTAGACAGCTTCGAGTACATTCTTCTCGATGTTGACTACATGTCCAAATGGATCGAAGCCATCCTGACTTGAACCAACGATCACAAGGTGGTAATCAAATTCATTCATCAGAACATCTTTTCTCGGTTTAGGATTCCACGTGCCATTATCTCTGATGGAGGGACCCTGATGTAAACACGTTTACACTACTTAAAATGTCTATTTATGCATGTTCTTAAGCATAGGATTGCATTTCATGATATAAATAATGCATTACATGCATCATCTTGCATTTAGAGTAGTTTAAATAAAATGGAGGTTAATTGTCTCCTTTTATGTGCTTGGACAGGGCAAACATTTTATCGGGGCCTCGTATCAAAGATCCAACCGTATGGATGTGATCAGGGCGACGATTGGAGTTCAACGACTCCAAGATCGCCCTAATCAGGCATCCGTAGCATCAGATAGTGACCGGGGAATCCTAGAAGATCAAGGGCTAGGATGGTGAAAATTCGCACTTCAGATGACAAATCCGACCGCACGGATGAATTCGGATTGACGATCGTAGCCCAACGACACAAAAATTGAGTCAATCCGACATCCGTGGCACCATCTACAACTTCCAGAAGATGGACGGCCAAGATAGCGCCACATGGCGCCATCTCAGCCGCCCAAACGGACGCTTGCATCTTGTGAAGGCCCCGTGCCCGATCGCTCTTCGCCGTTGGATCTTAATCCAACCGCTGTGGGCACTCGCGCTTAAAAGCGTCTGCTCGACCATCCGCACCCCATAGCGCAGTGGTCGAGCGTGGTTTCGCGAGCGTCGGGCGTGGGTTCGAGCCGTGGCGAGGAGCGGCAGGCGCGGGCGATTGGGTGCGGGTGGAGCGTCAGATGGAGATCGGACGGCCGCGTGCGCCCGATAGCGTCGACGCGCGATTGGACGCGTAATCAGACGCGCAATCAGACGCGCGGGCGGGTGCGCAACGCAATGGGCGGAGACGCATCTTAAGCCATCCGATCTGGCGGTCGGACGGCTGAAAAGCGGCGAACGTGCTCAAGCCCTTGAGCACGCGAGCAGGCGAGGAGGCATGCGCGAGCCGCCCATGATGCCCACGTTGAGGGCTTTAGTGACGGATTTATCCGTCACTAAAGACCCCTCTTTTATTATTTTGAAGTTGTAATGTCCATTTTGCCCCCACTAATCCGTCACTAAAGACCCCTCTTTTATTATTTTGAAGTTGTAATGTCCATTTTGCCCCCACTCCTTGCAACTATAAAAGGAGACCCCCTCCATATGAAATTCTCATCCCTTCTTTCTCCTCTCTACCCCTCCAAAGCTCAAAAGAAGCTTGTCCCACACCTGGGATGCTTCTTGCGAGATAAAATCCAATTTTCGTTCCCCTTCGGAAGTGGATCCCGCGACGACGACGGCGTGCTGCTCCGTTCCCGTTCTTTTGCTTCATCCTCCTTCGTCCTGCTTCATTCTCTTTCATCCAGGCGTCGTCTCGTCCGGCTCGTCCTCCAAGCAATCGTCGAGGAGGATAACTTCTCTCTCCCATTCTTATTTACAGCTTTTCTAGTGTAAAATTTTCCTACTTTATGGTGCAATTGATTTTCCGCTTTCTAGTGTAACTTTTATTTAGTTTGATTATATAAACAATTGAAATATTGAATGCATGTTCTCTTTCTCTCTCTCTCTCCCTTTCTTTTAGTCTGATAGCTCCATTGTAATTATATTGCCCTACTTATCAAAAATCCTAAAAAAAAATATAATTACGAATATAGATCAACGTAGCCTCCCTATGTTCGACCCAGAATTCTTTTCGGTATAAATTTTATTTGTTGAACACGAATTCTTCGCTTTCGAACTACAACGACAGGTTTTCCAAAACCAAACACGTAAGCGTAGCAATTCGCAAAAAAATCGTTCAACATTTTGGCACCGTTGCCAAGGAGGCGACGCTCTTTGATTTCTCTTCGTGTTTTGTAACTTACAAATCATTTACCTCACTTTTATCCTTTCTTATTGTAATTGTAGGTACTCTTTTGAGACGAGCAAAAGCGGTAGATTGGAGTAAAATGCTGTGGAAGGTTTTGTAAGTTATCCCCCATTTTTTCCCCCTCCATAGATTTCATTCGCCACATTAAATCCAAATCCCAATTAACCTAGGTGTTTGCATAAATCCTAGGAATAGTTTGGTTGTCTGGATTTTCACTCACATTCATTCCACCCTCATCCATAAGAAAAAAATAACAAAAAGATAATCTTGTGGGATAATTTTCAACAAACACACAATGTACACCCACATTCAAAGGCACTTAACCAAATTGATTTGTTTCTTCTCAACCGAGTTCTGATCTGTGGGATCGGTACACACAAAGCAACACATAAAAGAGTAGAAATCATTCTAGGTTAACCATATTTGTGTGCCTAATTAAGTGGTGCATCAGGCCAATTGTTTGAGTTGTTTGGGCCGCACCACTTCAAATAAAATAAACTCATCAAGTAGCTGCCAATTAGGTTCAACTCTTAGGGATTTACTAGGCACTCCACATTCTTTTTAAACTTTAAAGGAAAACATCTTCACCTGTGCTTGCAAAACCTGGTGTGCCAACGAAACCTGTTTGAAAACACCTAAAGTTGAATCCTAAAAGCTACTAAGCAAGATTTGAACCTTAAAATTCACCACATCAAAAATAATCTTGCTTGAAAAACATTGGTTGTGCACGCACACACAAATCAATCAATTATTAAGGGCACAACCCATTTAAAGGGCCCATCACATTCCAAAGCACATTCAAATCTAGCCCTAAATAAAACAGAGTAGACGTTGGCCTTAAGGATTGAGCTCACTCTTCAGAACCCAGAACGAGATTATTTTCGATTAGTCTGTTTCTACTGCTCAATCTGATGTCTAGCTAGGGGAGCAGAGTCAAACGATCGCGGCTGGGGGGTACACTAGGAACCGGAGGCGCAAGCCGAAGGAAGAACCTTCTCCCCAGTCCCTCCTTCTAACTAGTTGGATTGAACAGACAGAAGTAGATCAAATCATTCCTTTATCTCAAGACGGGTTTTGGGAGTCTGTAGGTCTGTAGGCTAACCCATTTAAGGACAGGTTTGATTGTTTGTATTACAGGGCGCCTTTCTTCCTCCCGTGTCTCATGAATCCTCCCACATATTTCACGCATTCCCGCTCTTTCCCTCCTGTTGTGAATTATCCTCAACATGAAGATTATCCTAACTCGTATTGTAATCAACCATCAGTTAGTTGGGATAATTCAGATTGGGGGTACAATTCCAGACCCCCGTGTTTAGGGTCTAACGCTGAACACTTTAATTCTGATTTCTATCCTCCTCAGAGCTACATCGATTATAGATCGTCTTCCTTTCATGCACAACCTAATACGATCTACAATCAAGAAGGATACACCGATCCTTACCCATCCTCTGATTTCACTACCTTTAGGTCATCACCATCTTTTCAACAATCTGAAATGACCTATTATCAGGAAGGGTATAACGAATCTCAATTCGTTAATTCCTCTGCATTGATGTCAAACCCACCCAACCCTGAACCAACTCATTTGGTTCAGGTTAACCAGGTTCAAGATAAGGTTCTGGCTAACTTGAGGAATATCATTCAATCTTTAGAAGTTCAGCCAATACCTTGCATTGAGAGATTGGAGCCCCTGATTGAAATGATTGATGATTTAAACAAGTCTTTGTTGGATTGGCTCCAAGATGTTAAGGATAAGAACCCGGGTGAGTTTCTACTTGGGAAATTAGCGAAATTGAGGATGAGATTAGTGGTTGCTTTGATTCAATCTTGGAATAATTCCCAGGATGAACCCTCTTCAGGAAAGCCAATGACAGAACCTGCTCAGGCACCTATTGGGGGGGACACGTGTTACGAGGCTGACCAGATTGAATTAAAACAACCAATTAAGGATGATATGATTTCTTCACCTGAGATCCCTGAGCCGGGTTATGAGGAAACGTATGTTTCTGGGGAACACAAAGTGACAACTGATTTTGGGACATACATTGATACGGATCCTGATGGTGAAGATTCAAGTTGCGAAGTCTCATGCGAGTTTTCTGAAAATGATTTCTGTGAGACGATTGGGCCTGAGGAATCTGATAGATCATTTGATAGCCCAATAACTGAGGAAACTGATCTTATTAGGGCACACATTACGGATCCAAAATCGCATTTTCTGGAGGAATCAATTCAATGCCCTGATTATCAGTTACACCCTGTTGAGCTTATTGATGATTCTAATTCTGAGATAATTAGACCCAAGTCAATTTTAATTCTGCCACATCATTTAGACTTGGAGATTTCAGACGGGGTGATGAATATACAAGAGGTCCTGGAATTTGATATGCTAAATGAGGAGAATAGGAGTTGGGAAGTTCTAATTTGGGAAGTTAATTTTGGAGGAAATAGAAGATTGAGTCGAAGGGTTCCTTTTAAGCTTAAACCATCAAATCAGAACCCTTACGACATTTGTTTCGAGGATGTTCAACTCAAGCACACATTCAACGATTATCCTTTTGAGCTTCAATTTTCTGTAACCTGACTTTTTGGTCTTGGGTTGCATCCTCATAAATCGCAGGCCCGACCCCGCTTGCATTCTGATTTTAGGTTTTGGGTAATTTTTATCCAGAACCTAAGATATTCTCGATTATGGGGTGTGGGTCTACACCACAATCTGGTCCACATCTGTGGACCTCTGCTGACAGGTCAGAGGATTCTTCTGTTCATTCTAATTCTGACCTGCACTTGTGAATTCTTTATTTCTTTTCCTTGTATAGTGTGCCTAGCTGAAGGCACCAAACTCAGCACATATACAGTTTTTCTTAGTTTTCATCTCGGAGCGGACCTGACATTCACGTAATTCAGGTGCTTTCTACGCTTTTCCACTCTGTTTTATGTCTTTTTAATACAATGAGGACATTACATTAGATAGGCATGGGGGGTGGATATTCATCTTTGAATTCATTCGTCAGCTCCGTAGATTTGTTTTATTTTCTTTTATAAAAAAAAAATTTCGGAATTAGGAAAGAGAATTTGGGTTTAAGAAAATTTTCAATCTTAGGAAATACTACATTATGATTTGAATACAAAGACCCTTCAGGTCTTTAGACTTAATCAGCCTGTGTATCCACTAAAATGTGGATTTGTCTTTCGAGTCCTTGCCATCTTAATTCTTTCGTAATTGGAGTAAATAAGTTTGGGTGATAAGTACACGACTTATCAACCCACCCTCTGATTTGAGGGAATTTTGAGTCTTAAGCATCTACACATTTTCTTTGCACTGACTCGTTGTTCGGCGATTTTAACGGAAATTGGGTAGCTAATGAACCTTCTAGGGTGATATTGTTGGCAAGTTATCGTGGGTAACAGCCCATAGGTAGGTTGTCCAGAGCCCAGTCACTGGACCTTTCTCTTTTTCCTGCTCTTAGGTAAATCTTAGACCAAGGAAGCCACCTACTTAAAAAAAAAAAAATTGAAAAGGAGAAAAGAACAAAAAGAAATAAGCCACACTTCGCCGCACGCGTATGGCTGGCAAGTTGTCGGTGGTAACAGCTCATCGATCGGTTGTCTAGAACCCAGCTCAGAAAATGCACTAAAAAAATTCCCAAAACACTTAGGAAGAAGCGGAGAAGTAGAATAAACCGGGGAGATATACACTGGATTCACCCTTGTGTTGACCCCGTAAAAAAAAAAAAAGTAAGGAGAATGCTACCGGCTGTAAAGATACACCTTTAGGCAGAAGTTTTTTTTAGGTCACCTAGAGGCGTAGAAATCCGAAGTTCGTTTTAATTGCCGGTCAACGAGTCTATCACAATCACAGAAAGATGCTTAAAGCTGAGGGTTCTCATCAAATTTTGGGTGAGTTGAATGGCCGTAGAAAGTCACTCTTAAACCTGAAAATTTGAAAATCCAAAAAAATTAGAAAAGAGAGAAAGAGAAAAAGAAATTTTTCTTTTAATAAGGTGAGGGCTTGAGGCGGTCTGCATTTTGGCTGATACCCGGGCACTGTTGTGTCTTTGAAAGTTCAGTTCCTAAGTAGACAATTTCTTAATGATTGAAAAATAACTCAAGTCCAAATAATCCAACCTAATTCTTTTATAAATAGCATATAGTTTTTGCTAGGGACTAGCAAAAGATAGGCATGGGGGTATGATGTAAACACATTTACACTACTTAAAATGTCTATTTATGCATGTTCTTAAGCATAGGATTGCATTTCATGATATAAATATTGCATTACATGCATCATCTTGCATTTAGAGTAGTTTAAATAAAATGGAGGTTAATTGTCTCCTTTTATGTGCTTGGACAGGGCAAACATTTTATTGGGGCCTCGGATCAAAGATCGAACCATATGGATGTGATTAGGGTGACGATTGGAGTTCAACGACTCCAAGATTGCCCTAATCAGGCATCCGTAGCATCAGATAGTGACCGGGGAACCTTAGAAGATCAAGGGCTAGGATGGTGAAAATTCGCACTTCAAATGACAAATCCAACCACACGGATGAATTCGGATCGACGATCGCAGCCCAACGACACAAAAATCGAGTCAATCCGACATCTGTGGCACCATCTACAACTTCCAGAAGATGGACTACCAAGATAGCACCACATGGCGCCATCTCAGCCGCCGAAACGGTCGCTTGCATCTTGTGAAGGCCCCGCGCCCGATCGCTCTCCGCCGTTGGATCTTAATCCAACGGCTGTGGGCGCTCGCGCTTAAAAGCGTCCGCTTGACCATCCGCGCCCCATAGCGCAGTGGTCGAGCACGCTTTCGCGAGTGCCGGGAGCGGGTTCGAGCCATGGCGAGGAGCGGCAGGTGCGGGCGATTGGGTGCGGGTGGAGCGTCAGATGGAGATCGGACGGCCGCGCACGCCCGATAGCGTCGACGCGCGATTGGACGCGCAATCGGATGTGCAATCAGACGTGCGGGCGGGCGCGCAACGCTGCGGGCGAAGACGCATCTTAAGCCGTCCGATCTCACGATCGGACGGCTGAAAAGCGGCGAACGTGCTCAAGCCATTGAGCGCGCGAGCAGGCGAGGAGGCGCGCGCGAGCCGCCCACGTTGAGGGCTTTAGTGACGGATTTATCCGTCACTAAAAACCCCTCTTTTATTATTTTGAAGTTGTAATGTCCATTTTGCCCCCACTCCTTGCAACTATAAAAGGAGACCCCCTCCATACGAAATTCTCATCCCTTCTTTCTCCTCTCTACCCCTCCAAAGCTCAAAAGAAGCTTGTCCCACACCCGGGATGCTTCTTGCGAGATAAAATCCAATTTTCGTTCCCCTTCGGAAGTGGATCCCGTGACGACGACGGCGTGCTGCTTCGTTTCCGTTCTTCTGCTTCATCCTCCTTCGTCCTGCTTCGTTCTCCTTCGTCCAGGCGTCGTCTTGTCCGGCTCGTCCTCCAAGCAATCGTCGAGGAGGATAACTTCTCTCTCCCATTCTTATTTACAGCTTTTCTAGTGTAGAATTTTCCTGCTTTATAGTGTAATTGATTTTCCGCTTTCTAGTGTAACTTTTATTTCGTTTGATTATATAAACAATTGAAATACTGAATGCATGTTCTCTTTCTCTCTCTCTCTCTCTTTCTTTTAGTCTGATAGCTCCATTGTAATTATATCGCCTTGCTTATCAAAAATCCTAAAAAAAAATATAATTGCGAATATAGATCAACGTAGCCTCCCTATGTTCGTCCCGGAATTCTTTTCGGTATAAATTTTATTTGTTGAACACGAATTCTTCGCTTTCGAACTACAACGACAGGTTTTCCAAAACCAAATACGTAAGCGTAGCGATTCGCAAAAAAGTCGTTCAACAGACCCATTTCACGAATGCTCAGTTTAGATCACTGATCACAAAATATGAGGTATCACACCAAATTTCTACTCATCATCCCCAAACCAACAATCTAGCTGAGCTATCAAATCGGGAGATCAAGAAAATCCTTCAGGTCACTGTCTAACCTAACAGGAAAGATTGGTCATCTCGACATCTGGAAGCCTTGTAGGCTTATAGGATTGCCCACAAGAACCAATTGGGTATGTCTCCTTTCAGATTGGTGTACGGGAAGGCATATCACCTACCCGTCGAATTGGAGCACAGAGCCTATTGGTCTATACGGAGGTGTAATCTAGATCTTTCTAAGGCAGGAACCCACAGAAGGCTTCAAATGAGCGAGTTCGATGAACTATGCAATGATGCATACGAGAACTCGTGAATTTACAAAGAGTGGGTTAAGGCCTTTCACGACAAGCACATATCCAGAAAGATCTTTCACCATGGTCAGAAAGTCCTACTCTTTACTGCTAAACTCAAACTATTCCCAGGAAAACTCAGATCAAAATGGATTGGACCATTCTTGGTGAGAAGAATCTTTGGAAATGGAGCCATTGAAATTAGTCAACTCAGCCTTGATTTCGAACCCTTTATCGTGAATGGCCAGTGACTTAAGTCATTCATTGAACTCATCAATACGAACTTGGCTGAGATATCTTTTGATCTCCATTCTCCCTGAGCTCATTGCATCCGGTTGATGGCGTTAAACTCAGTGCTTAATGGGAGGCAACCTGTCATTTTTTTGAAAAACCAAAAATCTTTCTAACCACATCTTATGCTGAACTCATATTTCACTTTAGGGTTCGTCCATTAGAATAGCTGACTCCACTTTTAGTACCCGGACCTGAACTTGAAATCGTTTGCAACAGTCACCCTGACCCATCCACCCACCCAAAAAATATTATAATGTATATTAGGCTGAATTTGAACCCACCTAATTTACAATGAGGACATTGCAAATCATAGGCATGGGGGGTATTAAAGTGCAAAATGCTGTGAGAATCACTTCACAAGAAAGGGTTTCATCAAAAAATTACATATTCCAAAAACCAAAAAAGTAAAAAACTGAAAAAGAAAAAAATGGAGAAGGGAGGAAATTTTGAAAGATCAATTTGCATATCATTTTTGAGGAGGAAAATGGAAGGTGATATAAATGTCAAAAAGGAGCATAATTTGAAATAAAAAGAAATAGTCATTAGTAAAAGGTCAAGGAATCTACTTAATTCTAGACCAAATCAAAAGAAAGAAATAAAAAGACAAAAGTGCTAAGCGACAACAAGAGTTTAGTATGAATGCTGATCTTAGGCCTCTTGGGCTTGTGTTTAGGCTTAAAAATTCAAGTATTCATTAAGATCTGGATAGTCCTCAAGTGGTTGGGGAAAATGTGAAGCTTAAGTATTAGGTCTAAGGCTTATGGATTATTCGGCCTCATTAACTGACCTCTGGTTTGCTGGACTCGGTAACCTAAGCACCCCAATCCACACACAGTTTGGTTCAATAAGCTTAATTATCAAAATCATGCAAATGCGTTAATTCTGTTCTGAAAAAGTTACCTAGATTAGGAGCGGTTGATCGACACAAGTTGATTTGGAAGAGTTTTTGGTGCGGAGAAGTAGGAAATTCCCCTCAAAGATGCGCAATAGCATACCGTCTCCTCAGTGCTTGTTTCCTAGGATATTTAAATGTCCTATCGAGGGCATGTAAGCACCTTATGCTGGTTCAGATGCCATGGGTGGCATTGTCACGAAATGCAGATTGCTAGGGTCTGGATTTAGCTATAGAACGCCATGGGTGAGATTATCCTGAAATCTTGAAAGCCAGGGTTTTGGGGTTGCCATGGGTGGTGCTATCTCGAAGCATCGATTGCCAGGGACCCTGAGAGGATTGATGGGTGGGAGCTAGGAATTCGATACAGACTATGTTGTAAAGCCAATCCGAAGCTAGAAATAAAGAAAGAAAAGAGTGAGAAAACTCTCCAAACAAAAAAATCTTCTGTCTCTCTCTTACAAAAATGCACTACAAACTGAACCTGGGCCAAAACATATTACAAGCATGGGTGCTTTAACCGCGGAGTTCAACGAACCTTAGGTTAGTTCCTATGGGCCTTAGAAACCTTTGTGGTGGACTAAGGCTAAAGCTAGTTAGGTCCGGATATTGGTTGGTACTTGAGTACCTCTAGGCCTACTGTCGGCATTCTGATCTAATCTACAAAAGAAAGCACACGCAGAAATCTGAGCATAAAAATACATATGGTCTAGAATTTGAGTTAATTCCATGAGATTTTACTAAGGGACTAGCAAAAGCTAAGCATGGGGGTATGATGGGAACACCATTATGAGTCATAACTAGCTCAATATAGTCATTATCAAGGAATAAAAGCTCCTACATAATCGCTAGAGAGCCATAATTCATTGCATAATCATTCTAAGAGAAAGACAAGAAATCAAGGTTAAAATTATAATTTTACCATCGTATCTTGAATGCAAAATAACCATGGATTTTCTCAGGGGGTAATTAAGGGTCAAAAAGTCTTAAATGTCCAACAAGTGAGTTAGTACAGACAGAAATGAGTTTTCACGAGTTTTGAGAATTAAATGACTTCTGAAACCCTAAAAACAGACTTGCTTAATTAAATGAGGTTCTGGTCAGGATAAAATTCACCTAAATCTACTAAAATTCATAGAAAAATATTCTCTAGGGTTTGGTACCTTCAATTTGACCATTAGAACCCATCTTGACCCAAAATAGAGTTTCAGACTGACATTTGCGCTAATTTGGATTTTTGCATAAATTAATCAGTCAAACTTGGTCACAACCTAAATCTAACTTCACCATTTGATTCCTTATGTCCAAATTAGGTTTGTACCAAACTTTGGGCCCAATCTGAGACTATCTTGACCTAGTTTGCAATTTGGTCCTGTTAGATCACACATATGCCATTAGCTTTCAAAATACTTACAAAAAGGCCCCTAACTTTGTCATCATTTTCACAAACAGGTCCCTAACACCATGAATCCTATTCCTACAAACTCCGACGACCTAAAATTGGCAAGTTCTCCTTGATTCCTTGACGAATGCCTCTCAGATTTGAAAGGGAAGTTCGTCAAGGAATTTCCTTCCTTTTGAGCCAATTCTCACTCCCTAAAACCTTCCCAATCTCTCATGCAAACGCATGAGAGATTAGGTATCCTAGAATTCCTATCTTCGGTGAAGCTTTCCAAGCTTGGGAAGCTTGCTTCCCAAGCTCAAAACTCCCTCCAAAGGCCTATAAAAAGACCTCCAGATCATACCGAACCTCTCAAGCTAGATTTCGACCGGTTCTACCTTAAATTCTTCTCTCCTAATCCAGCCGAAAGGCTCCTCGAGCTCTGGCGACTGTCCCTACCTCCTCATCATCTGACCGCAATACCAGCGGTAGATACTCCTCCCTCATCTTCTTTCACGTCGCGTAATACCAACCAACGTCCCTATCTCCTTCATCCTCGCCGTCATCACCCCACTGGAGCCACCTTCGTCTCTGACGCCGGCCATACCGCAATCGGTGCCAACTCTGATCCTCATCTTTTGCTACCTACCTCTATCGACTCAGCTTCGACCATTCACGGCAGCACCTTCGACACTCCGCTTCGACCACCGCATCAACCTTCGCGACTCCGTCTTCCATCTCGCTAGCATACCACCAACGAGTGCTAGTGGCCACCACAGACCACCTACATCGCCGCTTTCACACTCCTTACCATCGCCTCGACTCAGAGACTAAAACCCCTCAAGTAATTGAGGGGATTAGCCTCTCTAACACCACACCGAACAACCCAGCTCCAGAACATCATTTCTGCCTTCGCTAGCCACCTACGACCACCTTCTCAGCATGCCACTGCCACCATCACATTCGCCGCATCCCTATGAAGCTCTTGAACCTATTTAACGAGGCCACAAGGCCGTGTTCTTCATTTTAGGTCTTCGTTGCCTCGAACGCCATTAGTGAAGCTTCGAGCAAAGCTTGTAGCTTGCTCCAGCACCTGCAGGCCCTAGGTGCAGTGGAACATCTCCAGGAGTGCAACCAAGGAGCCAATTTGGCTCTTTGACTGAGCCTTTGACCACAATCACACAAAGCATTAGCAGCAGCGCACACAGAGGAAAAAAGGTGGGATTAGTCCCACCTTAGAAGTTGGGAAGCACCCACACCCGCAAAAGTTGTTTTTGTGTTCTGGGCTTATTGCCTTAGAACACGGGGTGAGGTCCCATTAGCCTCACTCGATCCGACCCGCCTAAGCTCTCACTCCTCGCTCACCACCCACTGCCGATGAGCCTGGACCTGGGTGTGCGCTTGACTCGAATACCTGATTACCTGTTACTGTGGAAGGCTCTGGGAGAGCGTATCCTAGAGAGAGAAAGAGAGAGAGAGTGCACAGGAACAAGGGGTTTTTGCTCTCACCGGTACCTGTGCCACCCTTAATCACAGAAAGAAGCAAAGAAAGAAAGGAGAAGAGAAGTTGAGTAGCAGAAAGGCAAAGAAGAAAGAAAGAGTTATGAAGATAAAGAAAGGAGAAGAGAAGGAGAGCAACTGAGACATAAGAAAAGAAGAGAAGGAAGAGACCCTTGAGTCCCTTGGAAGCATTGTAGCAACCGACTGTTTAAACCATCTAATACAAGCCTCTACCGTCTAATTGCATACATTTGAGGCTTTATTTCCTTGATTAATACTGTTGATCTAGTTGTTATTATTGTGAGGAGTAATTGGTGATTCAAATCACTATTTTACTCCATTCTTTTTGCATATTGATACTTGACATTATTGTTATATCATTTTGATTGCAATCTTTTATATCTTTGATTCAAATTATGATCTTGAGTTTTAAATTGCCATATTACTCCCTGTGTTCAACCTCGGACTTTCATTTCAATAATAAATATTATATGTTTTCTCACTGATTCGATCTATACTACAACACGACGATTTTAAAACATGTTTCAGAGCGATTAACACTCAGCTACATATTTCTCTCTTTAAAGTGCATGATAGAATTGTTACTACTTCAATTTCATGTTTAAGGGGGAGATATTTTAATAGCTGCATGTCTTACTTTTTGCTAAAATAAAAAGGGGGAGATATTATGATATTATGCATGCATAACTCTTTCTTAATTCTATACACAATTATAATTTTGTTGTCATCAACAAGGGGGAGAATGTAAGTACCTCTATTTTTGATGCACCAAAATTATGCTATCTGTGAAACTAATATTTTAGGACTCTCACGGATCAAAGCTTCTCTCATGGATCAAAGCTAGAAGAATGTTGATCCGTGTCTCAATGTTCTTTTTTTAATCGAGTCTAGAATATATTTTGTAAGGAACCTCAAAATAAGTTTCAAATGGATTTTCACACTTCATATTAAAAATAAGTTTTTAAGGTTATTGATCGACCAACTAAATTCATTGATCGACTAACCAACCAATTGATCGATTAAAATAACTCATTTTAGGAAGTTGATAAATACACTTTTGATCAACCATTTAGACTAATTAATCGACCAATCATTGATCAATCAAATAACTAGATTGATCAACTAAACCTTATTTTGATCAACCAATCTACCTTAATTGATCGACCAATTTGATTTCCTTTTAAGGTCTATTTGCTAGTATAAATAGAGGTTGCACACAGCCCTTTTTGAAAACAAGAAAAGTAGAAAACTATTCAAAAGCAAAGAGGTTCTCGTGCTTCTCCAAGTGCTTTTATGGTCCTATTTTCATGCCTTCCAAAGCACAATAATTCAAGCCTCTGTTGAAATTCTGATTTGACTTTTATTGAGGTTCCACAGGTTTTATTGTTCTTTATATTGTTGCTTTTAATTAACAGATCCCAAGTTGTTATTGCTTCTCTTTAGGTTAGTAAGAGAAGAGATCTTGTAAATGTAATTCCCTGGTTGGAGGGGGTGAGATGTGCGTGACGTAATAAAAAGAAATTACGGAATTAAAATAGACAATCTCACAAAACTAAGCAATCACACAATGGGCACAAGTATTCTTACGTTGAAACCCAAACCCGGTGAAAACCACCACCTAACCCTCTCGAGTTAGGATTTCTCGATCGACCTAGTCAATCAAATCCACTAAACCCAGTCACTTAACCGAGGGTGATTGAACCTCAATTACAACCAAACTACTTAGACTGAGGGTAGTGTACCTCAACACCCCTTCTCTTCACAAGAAGGAATTTGTCTCGCGAAGGAGATGGGAACTCGCAAAGCGAATACCCAACCAAAGACAATATAAAATACAATAATCCTATAGAGCCTCAAATATGTAATCCTAGCTTCTATAGGAGTTAGGAAACTTCCCTTTGGTGGAAGTGCATCGAAGTGACGACATGGATGTGTGAAACACGCTTTGGCACAGCAACACTCTCGTAATGTCGACAGGAGAGCGGATGCACAGGAATCAAGCTCTCTAGATGTGAAGTGAGTGCTTGTAGAGCTAGAGCTTCTTCAATTTGATCTTCTACTACTTTTTGACACAAGTGAGTTGGAAATATTCTAGCAAGGGTGTGTCTTGGGTGTATCCACAAGCCAAGGGTTCCTCCTCTATTTATACAGCCCCTAGGAAGGCTTTGGAAGGCCTTGGAAGGCTTCCATAGCCATTGGGTGCAAGGCCCAAGAGAATCAGGCCGAAGTCAGAAATAATCATGATTCTGATAGGGCTATCAGATGTCTGGAAAACTCGTTTAAGACGTCTGGGAACTAAGTTAGACATCTGATTTTAAGCGGGTTTCCTTCCTGACTTGAATCAGATCTAAATAGGGTTCTAGTGTATGTCCATCATATGACACACAGGATGTTTGGCATAAGGTCTGGACATCTGGAAACCTATTTTTCTGCAAAAATGGATTCCCAAGGGAGTACAACTGCTAGAAAATCTCTGAGAAGAGATTTTGGGTCAACCGAGGCAAAATGGTCATGTATCAGACGTCTGATAATGTCTGATATAAGCTAACAATCAGATTCCTCAATGTCTGTGTGGGCAGCCAACGTTCCACTAATTGGACGTCTGGCAAAGGCATCAGATGTCTCCTAAGACATCTGTGCTAAGGTCTAGATGACTGATTCAAACGGACAGAACCTATTAAGTCCAGCCTAGATGTTATCGGACGTCTGAGTCAACAGTCAGACGTCTGATTTTCAAATTAGATGTTTGATAAGGCTGTTTGAACCCTATTTTGGTTTTCTAAGTTCTCTACAGAAAACCTAAGTATCCTAGGGTTGTACAAGTGTTCCTAGGACTACTGTGAGGGTTCTTTGAGGCTCTTTAACATGAATCTAAGAAACAAAATAAAGAGCAACAAAAGAAACAAAAATACGTAGTACAAAGGAAAGGAAATCTATCCTATTCTTCATCTCCTCCCTTCTTCAAGCTATCGCTCCTCGCGAAGCTCCTTTGTTCTCCATCAAGCTCCTCCAATCCGCTATGGATGCGAGCTCGAACTTCGTCTAAACACGTCTCCATTTGCAATTAACCTGAAATCTAAGACTTCAAGTGCAAATGTTAAATGACACGTGTTTTATTATCATCAAAATAAATGATCACGGTGCTCTAGCACCAACAATAAAGAGGTTGTGCCACCCTCGTTCATGTGGTATGTTAGTGGATTGACTAGCTTTGCCTCGTCGAAAAAATCCTAAGCTGAGAGGCTTATGTAGTGGTTTTTACCCGGTTTGGGTTTCCACTATAAATCTAGGTGTAATATTTGCTTGATTCTTTTGTGGCTTTATTTGTGTTATTTGAGCAATACTATTCACCCCTCCCCTTTAGTATACTATTACAATTTGTAGGCATCGTCAACCGCACCTGTAGAGGGTGGAATAGAGGTCGGTGGTGTATGGTCGGCGAAGAACGAGGGCAGTGATGAAGCTCAACGACAAAGGTACCTGAAACATGTAACATGGGCTCTATGCCCTAGCCCATAAGCATCATCGTGAGGTGGCGAAGGTGGTCAAGGTGTTGATTTCGTGCCTGTATGTGTAGAATGGCCAGACAGTGATGGCGGATGCGGTCATGAGGTGGGTTTCTTTGGGAGGCGAAGGGGTGTCCGAAGCTCCCAATAGGGAGAGGGCTTTTGGTGGCGAGGTTGAGGTGGAGCTTTTGGGAGTTGTGGTGTTAAGTTTGGATGCATGTGGTGTGCATGTGACCACGCCAGAGGCATGGCCGAAGATGGAGAAGAAAGAGGGGGAGAGAGCGATTTCATGGTCTAATCTAAGTCTTAAGGTCATAGTCCTAAACTAGAGAGTAAGAGGGAGGAAGAGACACAACTTATTGGAGGAAAGGGGGAGGTACCCGCATTAGTTTGCCTTACAGGACACGTGGAAGATGAAGTCTTTGGTGGGGGGATAACGGCGACGACAAAGGGCGAGATGGCATTAGCTAATGTGCACTAGGCGCGAAAGACTATGCAGAAGATCGTAGGCTGTCCAATTTGACTGTTGGATGGTCGAAGGATGGAGATTGAGAAGGGTTGCCAGAGTCGATGGAGCTCACAGCCTAAGAGGAGGGAAGAAGGGGATTTCCGATGTAGAATCGACTAGTTTGGACTTGGGAACATGGTAGAGTATATATAGAGCTCAAATTTAAGCTCAAACTGCAAGAATTCACACAATTGGGTCGCAGATTTGGAAACTAGAATCCCTCAAATTTCTTGAGCCCGCTGGAGCTCTACCCTTCAAGTTAGGACCTGAAATTGTGTTCAAACGATGGGGGATCTTTTGGTGGTTGCTCCTTTTAAGTTTGTCATGAATTGGTTGCTGATTGAAGAAGTTGATGTTTGAAAGATTTGAGCTTTGGGTTTAGTTTTATGTTCAGATGGAGGAGAGAGAAAAGGCGGCGAGGGCTTAGTTGTGAAGAAGATGAGAACTGAGGGGCCTTTATGTAAGGAAAGTTGAAACATAGGAGTCTAGATGTGAAAAATAGTGTTTTAGGGGCCAAAATGCAAATTAGGTTAAGATGGACTCTGATTGGGTCCAAATTTTGGTGTTAACCTAATTTATATCCAAGGAATCTAACGATAAACTTGGATTTGGGTTTTGACCATGTTTGACTGGGTAAATTGCATAGAATCCCAAATTAGGGTAAATTCTCGTCTGAATCTCTATTTTTGGTTAAGATGGGTTCAGATGGTCAAAGTGAAGGTACCAAACCTCTTATAATATTTTTCAATGATTTTTAGGAGGTTTAGATTGAATTTATCTTGACTAAAACCCTTTCAATTTGAGTGTGGCTTATAATCAGGGTTTTAGTACTGTTTAGTCCTCGAAATGTGTGAAATCCTGATTCGATTAGTATGAGCCCACTTATTGGATATTTAAGTTCATTTGACCTTGAATTAGCCCCTAATCAAACCCTTGGTTAATTTACATTTGTGATTGGATGTTAAAATAGTTGAATTAACCCCATTTTCCTATCTTCTCAAATCAGCCCGATATGGAATTATGATCCTCGGACAATCATTTAGAAGCATTTATCATTGGATTTGAACTAATTCAAGTTAGTTATGATGTATGATGGCGTTACCTACACTATAGTATTAGGCTCGCATTAGGTGTTCGTGCATATTTAGGGATGCTGCATGCATTATTAGGTTTTCTTAGTATTTTATCCTATTATTATATGTATTGCTTACTTGTCAGGGATTGCAGGACCTTGCAGACTATTTAAACCCTAACAAACGAAAAGGAAAGGCAAAAACCTAATAAAAAGAAAGAGATGGAAGATACCTCAGCTACGTTTCAGCTCACCTCAGCTTCCTTTCAGCTTAGTCAAGCTCAATCCAGCTCCTGCCTTCTCAACTCAACTCAGCTTAGCTATTAGCACCTAGCTAGCTAGCTAAGCTAATTGCTAAGTCCTCATTTAAGTCTACATCAAGGGGCATGATTGCATAGCAATCATAGGACTTAAAAGACCTAAATTGAGTTAGAACTTAGCATAATTGTAGCATAATTCATACATTAGTAGCATGCATTGCATCTTTCTTGCTTTACTTAGATAATCATGAAATAATTCTATAATAATGTACTAATTAGTATATTATTTGGTTTGTAGGTAATAAAAGCTTAAGAGATGGCCTGAAGCTGGATCTGAAGTAAGGAAGAAGCTAGAGCTGCAATAGAACTGGAGTAGAAGCTTTGGAATAATGCTGCTCAAGATGATGACCTTATGTAGGGAATAGGTATACTACATTACTTATAGGATTTTAATGTTTGAATTAAATTATGAAGAACATAGGACCTTCCCACACATATCTCTAGCTTTAAAACAGCCCTAGATACCTTCCCAAACCCTAACTACCCTTATATTAGGTCACCTTAGCCTAGAATACCTCAAAACCCATCTTCTGGCCCATCTCTAGATGTCTAGGTAGGATGCTGGACATTTAGGCCCCTTAGATACCACCTGCAGAACTTAGAACCTAATCTACTGGAAAATTGGATGTCTAGACAAGGTGTCAGATGTCCAATTTTTGCAGAAATCCAAGATAGAATCTTAAGTCCACACTGATTCATCATTGGACGTCCAGACTAGAAACTTAGATTTCTGATTTTGAAGTATAAGTCATTTGATCTTTAAATCAGATGTCTGGAACCCCTCTCCAGTTGTTGTTTTTGAAATCAAGCCTAGATCTTGATTCCTAAGGCCCTTAAACCCAATCCTACACCCTAGAAAACCCAAATTAAGGTATCCTAAGCCTAGTACACTACCCTAAGACCCCTTAAGAACCTAATTAGGTTCTCACTAAGCCTAATTGGCTTGGATCTAAGTCAATTACACTTCACCTAGTCAATTAGATTCATAGAGTCCAATTGAGCTCAAATCTTAACCAAAACAAGTCTAATTTGGCCCAATTGACTCAAGCCTAACCTAATTGGGAGCTTTCTCTCCCAATTACACATACCCACTCAATTAAGCTTGTGGTGAGTCTAATTGCACTTATCACCTTAGTATTAGGCTTTATGAACCCATTTTTAGAAACCTACCTAAACCTAATTGCCTAGACCTATAGGACTCAACCTAGACCACCTAGCCACCACCCATACTCACGCACACACACACACACACACCAACACCACCACTTGGTCGTACACTCTAGAGTATTCTAGAGTGGCCTCTAATTGGCGCCACCTTGAAGACTAAAAGTAGTCTTCAAGGAGTCCACAGCCTACCTCCTTAGGAAGTGAATCTATAATGACCCACTCCCTACCTCTCTAGCCACCACCTAAGCCTAGTTCTATAGAATTCTATAATTCTCTAGAGGGCCACTTCCTTAGTCTATTTAAGGACCTAAGGGGACGACCATGCACCCAATCTAGGATGCCATCTCCACTTCCAACCCCATTGGTGAGCTCCTCCACCTTCAAGCACCATCACCCTCACGTCCAAGATTCAAGAAGTCCTCCACAACCTTCTCAAGAGGCTAGCCTACACACCTTGGTTGTCCCTCTTTCCCCTCCCACTACCTCCAACCACATGGCCATTGGAGCCCACCTCTAATGCCCTAAGTTCTAGTAGCATAGATTTATTGTTCTTCTTAGTTTAATTCTAGCATTAATTTTTTCCTTAATAGTGTAGTATTCCTGCCTTCCATGTGTGCATCTCTATTCTGTTAGCATAGCTCTTATCGCTTTCAATTTCCTTGTATAAGCATTACTCTAAACTTGATTGTAATGATAATATTTTATGGAAATAAAAATAAGAGTTGCCCACTTCATATTTCTATTTTTATGCAACTAAAATGTCTGTTCCAAAGGATATTGAGGACTTAACGATTAATGAATTTTCTATGGGTTGCCATCGAAGAATTGACATTGTGCCCACTAATACACATACTTTCACGTTCATACTATTTTTGATGCATGCGCATGTTTTACGAGTTAACAATGCAACCAATGAATCCTATATTCATACCTTAAATACCGGATTGCAATTTTAAGAAAGTAGAGAAAAGAAAATCAAAATCAATTTTGCCTTCTTACGCCTCCCTAAGTTCGACCAGGACTCACCGTCTTATTATTAATTTTTGTTTGAGTCGTGATTCGCGCTATACTACGACGTGTTTCTAAACAAATCCACATTTTACGAGTTCAACAAATGGCGCCATTGCCGGGGAGGCAACGTAATTTTGGTTTTTGATTTTTGAGCTTAACCCTAACATATTTGCTTCTGCTTGCTTTAGGCAGATTCTACGCTCACATCAAGCGTAGTTGAAGAAAAATCAGATACACACCGAAATCTTACTTTGGTTTCCTTTGAATCCTAGGTAGATTTGATTTTTGAAAAAAAAAAGAAAAAAATCTAAATATTTTCATGCAAAAAGAAAAAAAAATAGATTTTAGACTTAGGTTTCTTTTGAATCTTAGGGTTAGATTTGCTTTTGAAAAAAAAAATCTGAAAAAATTTTCCCTCCCAAAAGAGAAAAAAATTTGCAAATTAAAAAAAAAAAAATTTTTTGTGAGAAGGCTTATTTTTGAATTCAAACCTTTTCAAAAGCCTTTTCACCACTCCTTGAAATTTAGCTAGATTTTTTTTGTAATTTCAAAATTCAACTGCCAAATATTTTAGGACCCAAAAATTCTGAAATTATAGTTGAAACTATATTTTCAAATTATCTTTCAAATGGAACCATTCATTTGAAAAAATTTGATTTGTGCAATTTTTGAAAATTCATGAAATACAATGGGGTCAAATTGACTTAGATTCGAATTTTTCTGAATTCAAAAAGTAATTATGAGCAGCACACAAATAAGATTTGACTAAAAATGGTGGGGTTTGAAAGTTTATTAAATTAGATTTCATTTTCATATTTTTCCCAAATTTTTGGAGTAAAATTGATACTGTTTCAGAAAGAAAAATCGACATGGGATCAAAATTCTAAATCTGACCCCCTGATAGTTAAAAATTTGTATTTATTCATTTGAAAAGGTAAAAATTCAAAAAAAATATTTTTTGAAAATTTAATTAAAAAATAAATTTTCCTGCCAAATTTGAAATCCTTTGGATTAAAATTGTGCTATGGAGAATATTTTGAACTGAATTGTGGTCTGCCTGAACTTAGTCCATTGCATGAACTCTAGGTGCAACTTTTAGGGTTATAACCTAGAGACCACACTTGACTGTCCTAGACTTAATCAAGCCTAGTGGCTAGTCGATGAGTTAGGTCACCTTATGGACCACTCACTAAAATCCAAATTAAAGAAAAAAGGTTAAGTAAAAATTTTGTAAAACTCATTAATTAACCTGAATTTGTTATCGAACTATTGGGTGATCACAACTGCTTTAGCCCAACCCATTGCCAAATCTGTGGAGCAGTGTCAAATGACCACATTGAAGGGGTACAAAGGAACTGGAGGTGAAAGCCAAAGGAAGAACTTTCCCCTTAGTTCCCCCGTAACAGATTGGTCGGGTTAGATTGAGGGGTTGAGATTATTTTCAGTAAGTTTTGTAATGAATTTTCTTCAATAATTAAAATATTAACGAAAAATTTGGTCACCCGATCTTAAGGACCACTTGATTGACAAGGCCTTAGCCTTGTTTGGCTTGATTGCACCAACCTGGGTTGGCTGGTGTATGCAAGGGATTAGGTCACTTAGACCCCAATTAATTGGACCTTGAGAGCCAATCTTAAGGAGGCAAAGGCAATTCATCTCATCGCCCAGACCTTCTTCTCATCAACCTTGTTCTCCTACTTGGTTAGCCAAGATGGCCAATTCAAGACCTAGACCTAGTCAGGATCCAGAGAATCTGGACCTGATGGCTCGCCTGGAAGCCCAAGTCGTTGAATCCGAGGAAAGATATCAGCAAAACATTGACATAATTCTTACGAAATTGCATATCCACCCCGTAGAGAATAGCTATGGCACTTCTACTATCCAGTGACTCCGATTCTAGCACCTCAAGTCTGAATTCCCATAGGCGGATACGCATTAGAGCTGAAGCCAAATGTAATAAGTCTGATTCAAACTTATTTCTATGGGAACTTGAATGAGGATCCTTTCCAGCACATAGAGGACCTGAGTCAAATCGTGGAAACGGTTAAACCCAGGAATGTTGATCTGGGAATAGTTCTCATGAAGCTTTTTCCATTTTCTCTCATGGATAAAGCTTCATATTGGTTCAAGACCATTGGGAGGCCAATTGGATCCTGGGTGGAATTACGATGTGAATTTCTCCAAAAGTTCTTCCCGATCGGTCAAACGAATGCGATGAGGTGTGCTATTATGACTTTCTTCCAAGGACCAGGGGAGAAGTTGCATGATGCCTGGGATCAATTTCACGATCTTCTCAGGAAATGCCGGCACCATGGTGTGCCCAAATGGCACTTAGCTCAGATCTTTTACCATGGGATGGATGACACACATCAGTATATGGCTAATGCATTTAGTGGCGGGAATTTCCTTGCAAAAGACGAGAACAACGCATTTGAGTTGTTCGAGTCCTTGGCGGAGAACTCAATGAATGTCATGTCAATGAACCAATTCCAGTGACCTGGATAGCAACGAGTTAGTGTCCATGAGGCTCACGCTGAATCTGGTCGACCAGATATGTACATTATCTCCAAGAAGCTAGATAAGGTGGATATTCTCGACAAGACGCTCGACCAACTGATTCGAGCTCGACCCGAATTCTCCAGTAGTTCTATTGCATCTAGATCTTCTTATGCACCCCAAGTCCCTCCTACTCAAGTTAATTTACTCACTTGGAATGCATCTTCTCCATATTCGCAGGATCCTGCATATCAAGAACCCATGAATAATCTCGATCTGGCATCGCAGATTCAGGGTTACGCACCACATGATGATTTTAATGCGTATTTCCTTGATGAATACATGCCTCAGACATCTTTGGCCTACGAGGATGTCAATGATATCCATGGATACGGTCATAATAACCAGTACTCATAAATGTATAAGCTTGGTTGGCTCTAGCATCCAAATTTCTCATGGTCTGGTAACTCCCAGAGACCATATCAAGATCCACACTACCAGACCAGACAATATGGGACTGCGTAGAGCACGTACCCAAAGTAGCAACCATTCTTGTCTCAGCAGCAATCCCATTCCATATTTCAGCCACTGCATCAAGCTGCCAGACACCCTCTAAAGTGGGCCGACCATTTGGAGGTGTTAAAAGAGGAATTGCAAGAATTTAAGTGGAAATCTACTCAAGATAGCTTGCAGATCATGAAGGCAATGGCCGACCAGATATAGAGCATCTAAAACATGCAAAACTAGCCGTTGTAGGAGCATATGACATAGGTAGACTTGCCCTCCCAACCTGTCCCTAACTCGCGATATGTGCAGAACTAGGGTGCCCTGCCTAGGTTTCAGGAACCACAGGGATAGGCACATTCCATACTACAGGCGCCTCTTGCACCACCTAGTTATGCTCAGGGTCAACCACCTTTGCTGTTAAACCATGTATATTCTGCCCCTTCCACTCCTTTGCCACCTCATGGACAACATGCTGATGCAAAAGCTGTTACATTGAGTGGGAAGAAGACACATGACCCACCATTTGGTAGGTGGGTCCTGATTTTTAGTGCCCTTCATTGCAAGTTGTTTCAACTCCTTTCTCTTCTCAGGAGCGACCTATGGTAGATAAGGGCAAGAGGCCAATGGACCTTGAGATTCCTGTCCCTTTTCCTGAGGCTTTGACATGAGTTGTAGCACAAAAAAAGGACGTGCAGAATTTAGAGGACCTGAAATCAATGTTCAAGGAAGTTCATATTCAGGTCCCTTTCCTCGAGGCTATAGATCACATCCCTGCTATCGTTAGGTTCTTTAAGGACTATTATACCCCGAAGCAACAACAAGAAAATGAACGATAGATAGTATTGTCTAAGGAAGCCAGCGTCGTGATTCTAGCTGACCTACCACCTAAGAAGAAAGACCCTATTGCCCTACTCATCTCCTGCTTTTTGCAGGATTCTCCATTTGATCAGGCCCTTCTTGATATGGGTTTGTCCATCAACCTAACTCCCACCACTTTGAAAAGCTAAAAAAATATGAAGAGAAAAAGCCAACAAAAATACAAAAAAAACCAACAAAAATTCAACATTAAAAAAGCATTGACATTTTAAGGGAGCAAAACAAAAAAAAAGAACAAAAAGATAAAAAAAAAGAGAGAGAAAAAAAGAAAAAAGTTGGCCAACCACAGAGCATTGACACTTGGATTTTCAATGACATGCAAATTGTGGATCGAGTTCTTAGGTTAAGTTCTAATTGCTAAGATGAAATTTCAAGATAGTTAGAATCAGAAGGGTGTAAATTAGTTGAGTTATTGGGAGGTTACGTAGATCCTGATTATTCTAGCCCTTAGTTCCAAAGATAAATCCAGAATGTTATCAAAAACAAATGCCATACCTTCCTTTATCAAAAACAACCAAAGTCCTACAAAAATTATTTTCCTCAAAATAAAAAAAAAATTATTGCTTTCAATAAGCACTACTTTGCGAATCCAGTTTTGCTAAGGACTAGCAAAAGCTAAGCATGGGGGTGTGATAAACTTTGGTGTATCATCATTCTTAAGCACATTTTACACTTGGTTCCTAGGTATTTTATGATGAGCTTTGGCTCATCTTAGCTAAAGTGCCCAAGTTAAGCTAGAAACTAAGTTAAACACTATCAAATTAAAATAAGAAAAGGGTTAAGTGTGGAAATTATGGAAAATAACCTAAAACACTTAATTTGTGCTAAAAATGCCTAATTAGGTCACTTTTGAGAGATTTCATACTTAAGTGTATAAATCGATGTATTAAATGCCAATTGAACACAAAATGAGCTCAAATTCACAAATCAATGATGGAAATAATTTTTAAAATGTTCAAAATATATGCCATAAAACTTTATTAAGATTTCACCTTGTTAGGACCTTGGATTGAGTACATTACATATAGGTCCTTCTCTCATAACATTCCCTTCACAAAATGTGTACTCAAAAGTTACTAGGGACCTATGTGCAAGTTGCCAAGGACCCTTTGGTAAACATTCCTACCACTATTGGATTCTTGCACAAAAGTCACACTGTTTCACCTTAAGGACTTAAGGTGCAATTGCACCAAAAGACCTGGGAAGCCTTCTTCACCTCCAACTCTTGCACGAAGAACACACGCATTGAGAGCCGTTCATTTCTCTTCATCTAATCCAATGGTGGATCTTGCTCTCACCTGCTTCGTGCCATTCCAGAGATCACATCCTACGGCCATACTTTGATCTTATTAATTCCACGCATTCCAGATCTCATCCCCACCTTTAATCTCCAATAGCCTTCACCTATCACCCAGGTCACTCAAAGCTCCCTCGCACCTATTTAAAGACCTCCATAGCCCCCTGCACGAGTATCGACTCCCTCCCCTTGAGTCGATCCATTCTTCCCTTCCAGCCTTCCTTCCCAATCGTCTATGGCTAGTGACAGTTGCCACTATTTCCTCCACCTTTGTCCACGTCGAGCTAGATCACATAACTCCAGGGGATGTCCCAGAGCTCTCCTACAAGCTTTCCTCTGCTGGAAGCCTCTCCCTCCATCGCCACAGCCACCAGCTATGGTTTCCCTCAAATCCCATTCGTCTGTAGAGTAGAATTTACTACTTTATTAGATTAGATTTATTGCTTTTGTAGCTTAATTAGATAGTTTATATTAGAATTTGTCAGTTGATTGCTTTAGATGAGGAGTAGATTAGCTTAATTTTAGTTCTCTATAGATCCGCACTCTCTGATCGATTCAGATCAGAAAGGTGATTTGCCACCTTCATTTCGATTCATTTGCCTTCCCTCTCATCTCATGAACATTTCTTACTAATTCCCTCATGAATTTTTCCATTTGATCACCCCATCCATCAGAGCAACTATGAGATCTAAAGCTCAGTAGCTTTCACATCTCATAACTCACCAATTCCACTTGGAGGGTCTTTCACCCACTTCAGATGATCACAAGATCCTCCCATGTGTCATGAATGGTGCATAATTAAGATTATTAGATGGAAATTGGCTCTAATGATTGATCGATGAATTAGAGATACAATTTCATTTTAATATGATCTACTGATTTCAATTGAGTTGATTAAATCATAATTGGATTGAGCGATTGTATTTTGATTTTCATCGAATATTTAATCCGCACCCAATCTCTCTCCCTGATACTGTTTTCTCCGCCTGGGTAGCAAGAGCCATGGAAAATCTAATGCATGAATTTGAGGCTTTTGCTATGATCTAATCACTTCTAGTGGATCGCAAAGGTATCTTGAACACCAATCAATGGTGCGCAAGATGCTTATGTGATCATATCACTGTGGCGTATCCATATGAATCGCCCACCTAGGCAACAACGTAGTCTGATTTTAATTTGTTGCAATTCACTGATTAGAGATTACTTGATGTTTGAGATGCTTTATCAAATGTTTAAGAATGATTTGAAAGGTATTTCATAGCCTGATTGGTTCCCTCCTAACAATTTGTCCATGGAAAATCATGGGGATCAATTAGGGTTTCTTCAGATTCTTTGAGTTTTGATTGGAGTTCAATGAAGTTTTAAACTCTTTTATGCACATTTGCGGCATATTAGAGTTATTTGAAGGATTTAAGCTTTAACTTTAATCTGAGAGAAGTTTTGATGGCAGTAGAGCGCAGCTGATATTTATATTTGATGAAGATAAGGCTTCAATTGTGAATTTCAGTGGCTTTATGATGAGTGTTTGCTTATGTTGATTTTGTTGGAATAGATCTTTTATAGATCTATCCACCAAATTTTTTTTAGCAAGCTTTTGGAGCACAAAAATCAAGTTTCATAACTACTTGGACCACTAATGACAGAAGCAGCAACTGAAGCATTATCCTTACTGTTTGATGCATTGATTAGAAGAGTTAAGAGAGTTCCTATGTTTAAATGGAGTTCCAGTGAGTTGATAGGATAGTTTATGTGTCAGATCTACTTGTAACAAGCATTCATGTACTATTGAGGTTTTAAATGTGAGTTATAAATTAGCATGCAACTCTTAGCAAAATGGCTTCTATAAATATCAAATTCACTATTTTGATGAAAATCAATGACTAAACCATGTTTATATGCTTGATTCTGATTTTAATGAATGACTGAAAGTTCATCATGGTTAAATCTTCATTTCTAGACTTTTACATGATTTTTAAGGCATGATTTGAATTTTAGATCTTTAACAACCATTTTTCCATCTTTATATCTGAAAATAACATGAAAAATACAAAAATAATGTAAATAAGTAAAAGAAATATATCTTGAGTTAGAGTAGAGTTTGTTTGAGGTATTTGCGTCCTTAGTTGTAGGTTTTGAGTCTCTTAATTAGTAGAACATGCCTACAGAAGTTCTACACTTCTCACATTTTTAAAAATAAAGAAACAAAAACAAAAACACCAAAAAGATGCTTCCATTTATTTTCATAGCTTTCTCTCCTATTTCACTCTTCTTCTAAAAGCCAAAAACAAAATAAAAATTAGAAAATCCCCTTTGTATATAATATATATAGTGTATATATGTATATAATACTAACTTAAATGTAAATATTTATATTCTACAAAAATATTGTACTTATATATTATTTGTATGTAAGTAAGGTATGGTTTATACAAATAACATAAGATTAACTTATCTTATTTATTAATTTATAGTATATAGTATTATATATATGTAAACTAATATATATTATATATAATTTATACGTGTACAATATATATATATGTATATATATAAAATTTAATATACTAATTACAGTAATTATTATGTAAGATAATTTTTATATAATCTTTTACTAAATTATGTATTGTAGAGTTATATATATATATATAAGTTAATGATGTACATTAATAAGTTATACTAATCTAAATTCGTAATTTAATTAATTAATAAGCTAAGTTATATGGTATTCTTATAATTTATATTTTAACCTATTTTAAATCTATTCATATCAGTATATGTATAATGTATATTAGTAGGTATTTATTGTATAATTAACCTATATGTATATCATGTACTTAGTAAACATATGTGTATAACGTGTATAATTAATAATAAACCTAAATAAATAATTTAAAAATATTAATTATAATATTTATTAGGTAAATTAACATATTTATTGCATAATTAGTATTGTACATAGGTATTTATAACGTGTATAATATACATTAGTTAATATAAGCTAAATGGCCATAATTTAATACCTTACCTAAATACTTGTTATATTTATAATTAAATTAATCTAACTTACATAATTAGTAGCTCTATATGCTAATTAAGTATTTATGAATTCAATTTGTAATTTGGATCACTAATTTAACTATAATTAAGACCCTAATTAACAAATAAACTCACAGACACGTGAGCACAACAGATCGCTAAGAAGTGCCACTCAAGTTAGTGCCACATCGAGCGCTATCGAAGCTTCTGCACAATATTTAAGCAATCCCACCGGCAAGCTCCCTAAGCGACTATGACGCAAGCCCTTAGGGGTGTCTTGCATGATCTCTGGAAAGCTCGTGCACTGCACGTGCCGCTGGGTAGGTGTATGCATTTGGGTCGCATGTGTGCATGTGCATGCGTGTGCGGGTGTGCATGCATGGGTCTGTGTGGGCCTAATCTTATGGCTATGCCCTTCCTCATAGGGGTTGCCCTAGTAGTGGTACTGATCTAGCCCATTAGGCTGTTGATCCTACGAACGGATGGCTCAAAAACATATTTTTTAGTCTAAGGGTTGTGTGTGAGTTGAGAGTTGAAACTAAAAGAAAACTAAGTGTTGCTAGTGTGTGTTGTGCATGTGTTAAGTATTAGTTATATATTAGCTAAGTTATGTTAGTTGTATATATATAAGGCTATATTATATAAATTAAGTAGTATGTATGATATATATAGCTATATATATATTGTGTGGGTTAAGTTATGTTAGAATGTATATAGGTTATGTTATATATTAGTTATATATATAGTTTAACTAGGTGTTGTATTATATGTATAGTTTGAAGTTGAGGTTTGAGTTAAGTATGATATACATGTACTTAAGTACTAATTATCTTTTTACCTTAAGTTGTAGATATTTTTGGGGTTTATGTATATATATATTCTTCCCATTCTTTTTGTCTTGTCTTTGTAGATAGTTTTTAAGGCAAGATTTACAATCAAGTTTTCTCATCTTTTCATTCATTTGTAGAATCAGTCGAGTTGTATTAAGTAACTACTCAAGTAAGTACTCAACTTTTATACAAAGATCAAATGTAATTAACATAGTTTATTTTGGACTCATTTTTTATGCCTTTACATTATATATATTTTTAAGGCATTTCCAAATTCATTTGTTCTAAATTATAAATAACTTAGATTAATTGATTCTTTGATTATTTTGCTTCTAACTCATTCTTTTGTAAATAACATTGACAGTTTTTAGTAAAAGATAGATTTTGGATAATAGAGAGTGATGTATATCAATAACTGCCTCCCAGTGAACGACCTAGAATAAACTAATAAATATTGTATACAAATAAAATGACATCCGTCTGGATTGCGACACTATACTAATATAGTGATTAATAAACCCAAATTATCAAGCGATCCAGATAGACATAGAAAGCTTACTTGTCAAGGATTGCATGACCTTGTAAACTGTCTAAACCCTGGTAAACTAAAAGAAAAGGCAAAACCCTAATAAGAAGAAAGACATAGAAAGCTCCCTCAGCTACATTTCAACTCACCTTAGCTTCCCTTCGGCTCAGTTAAGCTCCATCTGACTCCTGTCAGCTCAACTCAACTCAACTTGGCTACTAGCCCCTAGTTTGCTAGCAAAGCTAAATGATGAGTCCTCATTTAAGTCTACATCAGCTCATCTCAGGTACATTCCAACTTACGGGAGCTCCACTTAGCTTATCTTAGCTACTAGCTAGCTCAAGCTAGCTAAGTTAGCTACTAAGTACTCTTCCTACTCCTCCATCTAGCTCCCTACTCTACCCTTACCTCCACCTAAAAATGGCACCACGCACCACCATATAACCTCCCTTTTTCGGTGCCAAAACATCATATAACCACCTCCTACATGCACCTCTTCATTTCCCTGCAAAAAGCCCATGCATTCCTTCAACATGTGGTGCCAACTCAACCCACATAACAACCACCTATATGGCGCCAACTATGCTTCTAGAACCACCCAATATCCTTTACATCCCTCCACACTTGGAGCCAAAACCCAAGCCAACATCCACCATCTATCCACCATACTAGCCCTCCATTTTTGGCACCAAAAATAACACAATCACCTCCTTTCTAGAAGCTTAAGTTGGCACCAACTTAAGGCTTCCTTTCACTACCATAATCACCCTCCTATACTTCTATATAATACCCCTCTAACCACCACCCAAAAGCCACCCTTGGCTACTTTATTCTACCACCACAAACCCCAGAAGAAAGGGTTGGGAATGAGAATTAGAGGGATCCTTACCACCCCCCTCTAGTATCCCATTGCTCTCCATCTTCCATGGAGCCAAGCCAAAGAGCATTCTAGGAGGGCGGCCAGGCAAGGAGGAAGGGTGGATGTCACCACCCTTGGGAGCCAATTGGAAAGCATCACCATTTAAGGAGCAAGAGGAGGATTTACTTCAAGTTTAGGAGTAGACATTGATGTATACATATCCATTTAGGTTAAAATGTCTATTTATACATGTTCTTAAGCTTATAGATGCATTCTATATTATAAATATTGCATAGCATGTGTCATTCTGCATTTAGGATAGATTGTATAAATTATAGGTTAATTCGCTTCTTTTTGTGGCCAAGAGAGGAGATTTATTTTTGGGCCTTAGATTGAAGATACAACCTTACGTATCTGATCAAGACAACAATCGGAGTCGAACGCCTCCGAAATCGCCTTGATTGAAGTCCTATAGCACCATATGTAGTCTGAGGAAAATCAACAGCCAAGGAGTAAGGTGACGTAAATCCAAACTCAAATGCCAAATCCAACCACACAGATGATCCGGATTGACATTCATAGTTCAATAGCATGAAAATCAATCCAATCTGATGTTCGTGGTGCCACCTACAAGCATCTAAAGATGAACGGTCCAAATGGTGCCACATGGCACCATCCCAACAGTCCGAGCTACCTGTAGCTATCCTTCACATCTCTAAAGGGCCACCGGATGTTTGATCTCCACTGTAGGATCATCATCCAATGACGAAGATTAGATCTCACTGTGAGAAGACCAACGACGTAGCGCAGTGGCAATGCACACGACTCACAAGCAGCAGGCGGCCGTTCGAGTCATGCGGATCAACACCCCTTAGCGCAAGCAAGTGCTAAATTTGATCGTACGATGTAAGACGGATGATGGAGATGCGAGCCATGTCGCCAATAGTGAACACGCATGATTCGACACATCATCTGACGTGCACTTGAGGTGCTATTTGTGAGAGCGATCTCCGTGTAATCCTAGCCATTCATCTTTGATCCTACGGTTGTGGCTCCTCCAACCTCGTGACAGTTGTTCGTGCACAAGCGCTAGCGGGACTTGAATGACAACTGTAGTGGGTCTTCAGTGATGTTTTTAATGTCGCTATTGACTCATACCCGTTTAAGCCTCCTCTCCTCCACTATAAAAAGCCCTACACCCCTCCATTCATTTGCATCCCTTCCTATGCTCTCCTCACCTTCTTTAGAGCTCAAAATCTTCTTGAACTTATGTCCTAAGCTTTTGGGATGCTCCACTAGAGAAAAGTGAAAATATTTTTCCACCATCTCACCACCATTCGTGGAGCTCCCATTGGTCGTCTCCTCAACCCCATTCTGGAAAGCGGATCATGCTGCAACGCTGCCCTTCCTTACCTCATCATCTTTCGACCCTATTCTCCTTCCTCCAACTCCTCAACATCTTCATCTGGGCCCCGTCAAAGCAGCTTTGTCCTCTAAGCATTTGATAAAGAGGATTCTTCTCACCCTGTTTTCCTTTATTGCTTTGATAGTGTAGAATATTTTGTAATAAACAATTTTCAAGCATATATCTAGAAGTGTATTTCTATCTCTCTCTCTTTATTATTTTCAAGCAGAATAGCTCTTTCTTGCTTTCTAGAATAGTTTAGTTTAGATAATATTTCTTCCTATTTGCTTGCTATCATAAAATACCAAAAAAAAAGGAAATATCAAAATACCAACAAGAAATAAATCAAAGTGCGATCTTTCTTGCAAAATCAAATGTACCCTCCTTGTGTTCGACCCAGGGCTCACCTTAAGCATTGGTTATAAATTTTATTTGGTAGCAGATTTTCGCAATGATTTTTTGATCATCAGCCATACTTGGAGCGGAAATCACTTCGAGAACCACCTTGGGGATTCATTTCTATCTCTTTACTTTCTTTATATTTTACTTTGTAGTGACAAGCTTTCCTCTACTTTTGAGGTTACTTGTGTAGAAATCCTCTACAAAAGTGAGCCCTCCTTTTTTTACATTTATTTCCTCACTTCAAGTAATACAAAGTTTTGATTTTCAAATTTGTGTTATTTTATTTCAATGTTTCTTAGTTTGTATTTGTACACACATTCTTCCTAATAACTCTAGGACACACATGCCTAGGGTAAGCTTAGAAAGATTGAGTTTTGTCATTTTCAAAACTCACATTCCTACTTAGCCTTATCACCATTTCTGTTGCCCCGATTTCAAAAACCCCCCAAAAAGGTTGCAAAACCACAAAGCCCTAAAAAGGAAAATTTGAGAGAGTAAGAGAGAGTTTCTTCATTCCTAAAACTAGAGTTGCCTCCTTGGACGACCTTAGATACTTCCCTATCTAGGAATATAAATTTAAAAGTTGATCAGATTTACCCATTGCAATGGCTTAATTCATATCTTTTATAAAATTGTGTTTTTTCATATCAAGTACCTTAAGGCCTAGGGCTTGTATTTCAAATGAATCTTTGGAAGCAAAGAACGATAAGGCATCTTGACAATAAAATTCTGGTCTAAAGATTTGGTTCTTCTCCATATGATTTTGCTTGGAACCAGCAGAACTTAGGCATGGAGGTATTTGATAAGTCCACTTTAGTGGACTATAGTTACTCCTAAAAACTTTCAGTTTAGACATTTGAGTGGATTTCGAGCATGCATTATATTAGAAAATTAGTTAAGCTCATGTTTTGACGTTCCTGCATTTTTATGTAATCAATGTACTCTGCATACATATGTTTCATTAATTAATGCATAATCGTATATTGGTATATTATTTACATTTACATTTTTTGCAGGAATTGACTAAGGGTCAAACTTGGAATGCCACCTAGGCATTTTAAATTGGCAATAAGAAAATTAAGCAAGAAGTTATTGAAGGAAAGAAATTAATGAGGGACCTATTGAACCTTTGATTGATCTCCTTCTCTAATTAGGGGAAGATCTCTCTCTAATTTCCCTCACATCTATCGAGCTCAATTTGGCACAAGCCCTTCAATCTCTCTTATATTTCTCTCACCAGTCTTGTTGAATGCCCCTCTCTCATGCAAGATCGCAATCTCTCCTTATTTTACCTGTCACAGATCATCGTTCCACCCTCTTTAGACACACGAGACCCCCTCTCCCCATGCCCATCAATATTTTTCAACTACTGAAATGGAAACGCTCCTCTTTGGAATTGCCCATTGCAGACCGAAGACTATCGCACCCCTACCTTCTTCAATTTTTCTCTTCTCTACTCCTAATGAGAACACAAACACCACTACCCCGCTTGGGCCTTGATAATTTCATATTTATTTATGTTAATTAATGCCTAACTAATGTTAGTCTAAGGGTAAATTAGATTAGATTGCATCTATATAGGTTAGATTAATCATTTTAGAGCATTCTGTAAATAATGAATAGTTTTGGATTTTTATGAAAATTTTCTCTTAGCTATATCTGGTACCTTGATGTGTCCGTTCATATATGTATAGGTACCAAATTTTAGGTTGATTAGAGTATGGCAAAAGGGACTTTTGGATCTAAGCTCATTTAGAGAGGAAGACTAAGTCTAGTTGGTGAACCTAGTTGGAAATCCAATTGACTTAAAACTCTAGCCTAATTAGTCAACCCAATTGGCCAGCCATGAGCCTTGATTTTAGACGCAATTTGGCTGGTCAACCTAGGTCCTATCCCTTAGAAAAATCAAGCCGTAAAACCTAGATC
The DNA here is from genome assembly GCA_037157565.1 of Thalassia testudinum. Classification (NCBI taxonomy): domain Eukaryota; kingdom Viridiplantae; phylum Streptophyta; class Magnoliopsida; order Alismatales; family Hydrocharitaceae; genus Thalassia; species Thalassia testudinum. The sequence goes on from JAZHRO010000056.1 coordinate 10,148,285, forward strand.
TTATCCTCCCTGATAAACCCTAGCCACCACCTAGGAGCACTAATAGCTCCACTTTAGTGGACTAACTTAGTGCCTAAGCGCATTATTGTTGGATTAAGAATTTGATTTAAAGCATGCATTTCATTGAGAAATCAGTTAAGTTTATGTCTTGGATGTTCCAGCATTTTCCACGTTGCAGGCATACATTGATGAATACCTCATCTATGGACATTATTTTTCTTCAAGGGATTGATTGAAGGGCCAATTGAGGATTGTCATCCTGTCATCTGATTTTTCCAAACATTAAAAAAAGGAAACAAGTGGGCTTACCTTTGTTGGCTCTTGGTTTTAGCAAATGCCATTAAAAAGGAAAGTGTTGGCCGATGAATCAAAGGAAAGAGAGAAAGAAATCCTAGCATATTCTTTCCCCAAAATTTCTTTCTCTTAAATCAACCAAATCCACCACTTACCATTTTAAATCTCCACACTAACACACAGCAGAAGAGGAAAAAGGAAAGAAAGAAAAAAAAAAGAGAGGACCGTCTATTTTTTCCTCCAATCTCTCTCTCTCCCCGATAATCTCTCTCTCTCTCATTGTCTTTTTCTCTATCTTATATATAGACACATGGGGACAATAGGAGGATCATCTTCCTCCTTACGAGCAACTCCCTCTCCACCAGAACCACCAGAGTCCTCTGACCGTGCTTCATCCACCACCACAAGTTCATCACCACCGCGAGTCACCTCTGCGCACCCGCGTAGGTCCTCCGAGCAACCACAACAGCACCCACCAGCGCCATTCCCTCCATGCACCAACAACATCGCCCACCGTGTGTAGCAGCCTCCCGCGACTGCCGGCGCCCATAGCCGCCACACCCTCACAAGCAACCTCATTCTCACGTGCAGCCATGCCCTCATGCACAATTGTAGACCGCGCACCCGACCTATTGTTCTTCTCTACAGCCGAAGAGAACCCATCAACCGTCAACTACCCCTACACCAAGCCACCACCACGGGGCTCGAATCTTCGCACCGACAACACCACTAGACTCGCCACGCCACCATGAGCTCAACCACACCCTTCGACGGGCCAATCACTCCCCATGCACACACCTGAAGCCACCCACTACTAGTGGCCTACTCTCCTCCAACAAGTGATCACCGGCCATCGTTCGACATGCCACCACCACCATCGGAATGCCTTCGTCGTAGTCAACCTCCTTTGAGCTTCCCGCGACCGACCGTGCCTCCTCCTCGAGCACACAAGGGAATGAAGTCCACTATTGTACTACAGTAAAGGGGCAATTAATATTTACATGTTATGCCATTGCCACTTATGGATTTATGGATTTGAGTATTTTATTCATCTAAAATTGCACACTTTCCCTCAAGTTTCTACATTATTCTTCCATGTATTCATATCCTTATATATTGACTTAGGTCTATATAAATGCATGAAATATCATCAAGTACTCACATGGCTTAAAGGAAGCCCAATGTCTTGAAGTCTAATTACATTGCATGCCATTGTGGATTATTTTATTGAGGCAAAATTGCGCACATAATCATTGCATCCTTGAGTTATTACTTTCACCTCATTTCGCATCGGATTTAGGCATGAATTCCGCACATGATTGGGCGAATATAAGAGGAAAGTATTCATGAATTTATTGCAGTTGTTCCTCCCTATGGATACGACCTGACTCTTTGTGGTTAGTTTTACTAATAAATATTTTTGATCTAGGATTTTTCCACCACTCAATTTTACTACGACGATGTATTTTTCTGACACATCATCTTTCTAGAGTAATCTCCCATTCAAATGGCGTCGTTGTCGTGGAGGCAATAGACGCAATAGATTTTCACAATTATGTTTTGGGATTATTCTGAGGTGCACATTAATCTGACTAGTTGTTATTTTTTCTATGCGAGGAATCTAACGAGACAAGCGCAGCTAAGAAACGACGTCCACCATGAGTAATGCCCACACACGTAGAGAGGACGCAAAGAGAAGGAGACCTAGATCCCGCTTTCATAGGTGATTCTCCTTCATCGTCGAATTTATTTCATTTTAGTCTTCTTGCCCTTGTAGCATCAGGGCTAATTTTTAGGGGTCTATCCGCACTTTCTTTAGCATTTAGGGCTATTTCTCTATGGTGTGAGAGGTTCATGTCCTATTTGCTTGCTCTAAAAAGAAGAGACTAAAAAAAATATCGAGCTGCCTGTTTAGGAGTTGCATACCTTAGGTGCATGCACTTAGGAGTGATTGAGCAGCATACTAAATCTTTTTCCTTGCATTGCGTACATATCTACACGAAGATTGCTGGAGTCAGGTATATCATTCTATCTTACCATCCAGCTCCTATTCACGCATTGCATGTGGATTAAACCTCAAGACCACCAAATTGATTGAATTGACCTAATTCAATGGTCGCCTAACTGAAATTGGGACTGCTAATCAGATTCTAACTTAAAATCAAAATCACATTTGATCTAATCAAAAGTGACTTGTGTGTGATTCTTCTCAAAATCAAATTGACTTGTGGTGTGATGCACACTTATGACACTGAGCATGCATACTAGGCACCGCACTAGGTCTCAGTCCCTTAAGGCTATAGGCACCGATCTCTTTATTGGTGCAGACCCTCCTATTTCACTTTGTGGTGGTGGAACTATCCTGTGACCAAGTGTTTTGACACTTCAAGGAGGGGGACACCCCTTAATGGAAAAAAAGGGTAGTTAAGAGTCACCACATTTGCATCTCAAAGGAAGGGTTCGCCTTGCTTGCATCCCTCAGTTCCGTCCTTGGAGTAACTTCTCACTAGATCACCTAAGAGTATCATTGAAGCAAGGTATAGGTCCTAGGGCACTCAAAGGTTGGATTAGGTCACGTAACTGCGTTGAATAACTTGTTTGGCCATCTATATCAACCAATTCTAGCTCTTCCCCTCAAAACAGAGTAGGTTAGGATCTCAAGTCACCACTTTCCTCTTATACCACTTACATGGGAACGGAGGGACATCGCCTTGACCCTTTTTGACTGATCTGTTAAGTGGAGGTTTCACTTACTCAGTAGACAAGAACTTGAATTGTGATTGGTAGATATTGCATGCCACTCTTTTGAACCTAGGCCTGAGAGAATCCTTAGGAGAGCCAACCAAAGAGAAAAGAGAGAAGAAATGGTTGATCAAGGAGCAAATCAGCAAAATCCCCTAAGGGACTACTTCATTCTGACCAACCAACCTGCTCAAGCACTAAGACAACCGACAAGGGATAATCCATATGAGATCAAGAGTAGTACTTTGTTGCCCTCCTTTTATGGTACTACCAGGGAGGACTCCTACCGACATTTAGAGAAATTCACCGAGGTCTGCTCCACAGTGAAATTTTAGAACTTTACTGATGAAGCTCTGATGAGGACCCTCTTTCCATTCTCCCTTAAGGACAAGGCAAAACATTGGTATCACACCTTGGATGCAAGGGTGAATGATTGGAATGCCCTTAAGGGAGAATTCTTGAAGAAATATTTCCCGATGAGCAAAACCAACCACTTCCGAAGGGAGATCGTTGGTTTTACTCAATTAGATGGGGAACAATTCCACGAGACTTGGGAGCGCTTCAATGATCTAATTCGATTATGCCCCCATCATCAAGTGGCCAAATGGCAACTGGTAGAAAGGTTTTATACTGGACCATCTGATAGGCATAGGCAAATAGTGGATGGTGCTTGTGCTAGAACCTTTCTTACCAAAATGGAGGATGAGGCCTGAACATTATTTAAGTCATTGAGTGATAATTCTATCCATTTGACCTCAATCTATCAGGATAGAAAACCTTCCATCCTCCAAAGAAAACAGAAGCTAGTGAGGTCAGAGCCACTTGGAATTTAGCCTTCCAAATCCAATTGTTGAACTAGAACTTTAAAAGACTCATGACAAACCCCAGCACATTCCTGCAATCAGGTTCCCAAGTCCAAGCTCTTTCTGAATGCTCCCTTTGCCAAAGCACTCTTCACACCACTGTTGAGTGCCATTTGGCTTATCAATTTCTTGAATTAGTTCAGGCAGACCTGCATGCTACCCAAAAGTTTCATCCACCTCCTAGGAACAACCCTTTTGGAAACACCTACAATCCTGGGTGGAGAAACCATCCCAATTTCTCATGGAAGCAAGGTGATGCTTCCAACTCGAGGAATTCAAGAGCCCAACCCACCCAACCCTTTACAACAATTCCAACCTCCTCCTCAGCCCAACAATTTTGAGATGGATGACCTGAAAGCTATGATGAAGGCCATGCAAGAAAACTAGAGTATGATCATTCAATCTCAGAATAAGACAATCCAAGAAATGCAATCTCAAATTGGCCACCTTGTTGAGGCTACTAGACAACGTGATCCTAGGAAGTTGCCCAGCTCATCTGAGGAGAATCCTAGGGGTAAAGGGCCCTTCATATGGGAGCACGCTAAGGCTGTGACTATTCTGAGGAGTGGCAAACAACTCTCCCAACCTGAACTTACTCCTATGATCACCCCTCCTACCAACCCGACGATCACTTACACATCCACCGAGGAAGAGCCACTTAGCCCCTACTAGCTTGAAATCACACATTCGGAGGATGTTGTCCCCATTTTACCCCTATCTCGCCTTGACAACCCCTCCACCCAGAGGCCGAGAGTGCCCTTTCCTGAGCACTTATCCGCCCTTGAGGCATCTGTTGCTGGCTCATCTGGAGACAAAGATAGGATGGAAGAAATAATGGAGACATTCAAGAAAGTTCACATTAACTTGCCTCTATTGGATGCTATCAAACAAATCTCATCCTATGCTAAATTTCTAAAGGACCTATGCATGCAAAAGAGAAAATCAAGGAAACAAGTTTAGGCTAAGGTCGTCCTACCCGACCTAGTCAGCTTGGTCCTACAACAAGGTACACCCCCCATGATGGACCTAGGAGCCCCGTATATTTCTGTGGTCATTGGAGACCAACGCATCGATGAGGCTCTCCTCGATCTGGGCATGGGGGTTAATATATTGCAGAGCTTGGTCTATGAGCTATTAGGAGGAGGTGAATTGAAGCCTAGTCCTGTTATCCTCCAAGTAGTTGATAGATCACTGAAGACGCCACGCAGGCTTTTAGAAGATGTCCTGGCGAGAGTGGACTTCTTTCCAGTCGACTTTGTGATATTGGATACTAACCCATCCAACATGCCCACTAGACCTTCAATTATCTTAGGGCATCCCTTTTTGGCTATGACCAATGCATCCATCAATTGCAAATCAGGGACGCTCAAGATGGGCTCCGGGAATCAGAAAATTTGATGAATGTGTTTGATGCCTATAAACAACCTAAATTGGAAGATTATTCCCAAATTGAGGTGATTGATGAAATTGTAGAGGACACAACACCAGCTCTTTTGTGTGATGATCCCCTCCAAATAGTCATTTCTAATGACCATACCCTGAATCTTGAAGAAGGAAAGGGAGATATGCTTGAATTAGAAGAGTTGTTGGGTGTCAAAGCTGACTCCCTCTCCCTGCCATGGACAATCAAAGTAGATCCACTTCCTGAGACCCTCAAATATGTTTTCCTTGGGCCTAATGATACTCTCCCTGTTATCATCTCAATTGCTCTATCTAAGATGTAGGAGGGAGCATTGATTGAATGCCTAAAATGGCACAAGGAAGCCATTGCTTGGACTATAGCAGAATCAAAGGGGTTGACTCAACTCTCTACATGCATTACATTTACACGGATGACTCTATGAAACCCTTTTGAGATATGCAGAGATGGTTAAACCCCAACATGCAAGAAGTGGTGAAGAAGGAAATCCTAAAATGGTTGGATGCGGGGATAATCTACCCCATTTCTGATAGTAAATGGGTCAGTCCTATTCACATGGTGCCCAAAAAGGCAAGATTCATGGTGGAAACCAATTCAAAAGGGGAGCAAGTCACCACCCGACCCAAAACAGGATGGAGGGTATGTATATACTACTGCCGCCATAACATCGCAACCTAGAAAGACCACTTCCCTCTGCCATTTATTAATCAGATACTGGAGAAATTGGCAGGGAATAAATACTTCTATTTTCTCGATGGATATTCTAAGTACAATCAGATTGCCATCTTTCTAGATGACCAGGAGCACACTACTTTCACGAGCCCTTATGGCACATTTGCCTTCCACCAGATGCCATTTGGACCATGTAATGCTTCGAGAACACTTCAGAGGTGTATGATGTCCATCTTTTCAAACATGATTGACGAGTTCATAGAGGTTTCCATGGATGACTTTTCCATATATGGCTCATCATTTGACAACTGTCTCTCGCATTTAGAAAAAGTTCTCACCTGCCGTGAAGAGATAGGATTGGTGCTTAGCTAGGAGAAAAGCCATTTTATGGTTCAGCAGGGCATTGTTCTTGGGCATGTAGTGTCTAAGAGAGGTTTAGAAGTGGATAAGGCCAAGGTTGAGTCCATTTCAAAGCTTCCACTACCCACCAATGTCAAGCAGATCTAATCATTCCTAGGCCATGTTGGCTTTTATAGGCACTTCATTAAATACTTTAGCAAGATTTCTAGGCCACTTTGCAACTTACTGGAGAAGGATACTACCTTCATTTTTTATAAAAAGTGTGTTGAGGTCATCCAAGTCTTGAAGGAGGCCCTCGTAATTGCGCCTATCCTGTAAGCACTTGATTGGACCCTCCCATTTGAGTTGATGTGTGATGCCTCAGATTTTGCCATGGGAATGGTCCTTGGTCAGAGGGTTGATAAAAAGACTCATCTATTGTACTATGCTAGCAAGACCCTTACTGATCCACAGCAAAACTACACTGTGACAAAGAAAGAACTTCTTGCGATAGTATTTGCTCTAGCGAAGTTTAGGTCTTATCTTTTGAGATCTAAGGTTATGGTGTATACTGATCATTTGGCATTGAAGCATTTGCTTGTTAAGAAAGACACCAAACCTAGGCTGATTAAATTGATTATGTTACTTTAAGAGTTAAACCTTGATATCCGTGATAAGAAACGGGTCGAAAATGTTATTGCTGATCATTTATCCAAGTTCCCAATTGAGGCCTCAACCCCATCAGGAGATATTCATGACACCTTTCCAGATAAATCGGTGATGGCGGTGCAACCAACAACACCTTGGTATGTTGATGTCGCCAACTTCTTGGTTACTGGTGAAACCCTAGTACATGGAATAAGTAGAAATGAGATAGATTTCTCACTGACATTAAGTATTATCACTAGGAGGACCCCGAGCTCTTTAGAATAGGTCGTGACCAGGTCTTACATAGGTGTGTTCCATAGGAGGAACAACAGGGTGTCTTCAATTTCTGTCACACACTGCATTGTGGAGGACACATTAGTGCAAAGAAAACTATGTATAAGGTTCTCCAGCCTAGTTTTCAGTGGCCCTCACTTTTCAAAGACACACATACTTATGTGGGGGCATGTCTTTGTTGTCAACAGACTAGAATGATTGGGAAGCGAGATGAGATGCCCCAGTAGCCTATTCTTCCGGTTGAGATATTCGACGTCTGGGACATAGAATTCATGGGCCCCTTCTCATCATCTCACGACTATGAATACATCCTCGTGGCAGTTGATTATGTGTCAAAGTGGATAGAGGCTATTCCAATTAGGACCAACAATCACTCCGTGGTCCTGACTTTGGTTAAAGCCAATATCATTTCTCGATTTGGCTACCCGAGGATGATCATTAGTTATGGGGGACCTTATTTCAGGAATGCACACTTCACCCGTCTACTCAGAAGTCTTGGTGTCACCCACAAGGTGGCCACCCTGTATCACCCACAAATGAGTGGATAAGTTGAAGTGTCTAATAGGGAGATCAAATGCATTCTAGAGAAAACTGTAAAACACCACAGGAAAGATTGGTCGAAGAAACTTGATGCACTGTGGGCTTACAGAATTGCTTATAAGACCCCCTTGGGTATGTCTCCCTTCCATATAGTGTATGGCAAAGCCTGCCATTTGCCTGTTGAGATTGGAGCATAAAGCTTATTGGGCTATTAAGAATGTCAACATGGATCTCGAGAACACAGGAAAAGCATGCTTATTAGAATTGACTGAGCTTAAAGAATTGAGGAATGAGGCTTGTGAGACTACTCAAGCTTATAAAGAGCGCACTAAGTTCTTTCACGATAAACATATCCTCCATAAAACCTTTAAGCCCGACCAATAGGTCTGGCTGTTCAATTCTAGACTCAAGCTATTCCTTGGGAAACTTAAGTTCTGTTGGGATGGGCCATACATTATCATGCAGGTGTTCCCACATGGTGCAGTTGAGATCCAGAATATCTCATCCAGTAAAACTTTCGAGGTAAATGGCCAATGTTTGAAACCATATGTCACTCTTTCTGATGGCCAAGTATTGGACACCTACAGATTGGAAGAGCCTTAGCTCCAAACACTCTCTACCTCAGGTAATATCTTTTCTTGCTTTTGCTTTCCAATGAGGACGTTGTCAGATCTGGGCATGGGGGGTGTAACCTAAGGTTGTACATAGTAATTATACATATTTTGCATGCATGTAATTAGGACTTTTATTGCATAAAAAAAAAGAATGAGAAGAGAGAGACATAAAGAGAAAAGGTACAAAATTGTGTTGGTCCCATCATTTGATTATGGAAGAGTTTACCTAAGTTCTAGGCTAGAAAGAATGCCGAATTAAGTCCTGAAGTGCTAGAGAGAAGGAGATAAGTGAGGGATATCGACTTTAGGCCTCCTGGGTCTATTTTAGGCCTTAAACACTCGTGTATTTATTAAGATCTGGACTACTCTTGGAGAGGTTGAGGGAGTTGCAAGGCTAATGTATTAAGTCTAAGGTTGAGGGAGTATTCGGCCCTATTACCTGCCCTTTCATTTGCAAGACTTGGTAACTTAAGCACCTTAAAATCACACACTGGTCTGGTTCAGTGCGCGTAATGAAGAATAATGCCAAAAAGTGTTCTGCTTTGAAAATATTTTCCCAAAAATTTGAGTTAGGAGCGGCTCGAAGGCATAAGTTGATTGGACGAGTTCCAGGCAAGGAGAGGAGGAATGAAAAAATACTCCCCTCGAAGATGTGTTATAACATACCATCTCCTCAGTGATTGTCTCTTAGGATATCTAAATATCCTACCGGGGGCTTGGAAGCACCCTGTGCTAGTTTAGATGCCATGGGAGGCATTATCTCGAAATGTCGATTGCAAGGGTCTAAATTTGGCTACAGAATGCCATGGGCGGCACTATTCCAAAGTGTCGAAATCTAGGGTTCTGGGGGTTGCCATGGGCGGTGCTATCTTGAAGCATCGATTGCCAGGGACCCTACGAGGATTGATGGTGGGGAAAGGAATCCGATACAGATTGTGTTTAGGGCCAATCCGATGTTGGAGTTAGGGGAATTTAAAAAGAAAAGAGAGAAAACTCTCAAAATAAATATATATCTCTCTCATAAAAAATGCACTAGCAAACTAAACCTAGACTTGTTGCACATGCTCATGGGTGCTTTAACCGCTAGGGTCAACGAACCTCTGGGCAATTTTTGCAGGCCTTAGAAACCTTCCTGGTGGACCCAAGGTTGAGGCTAGTTAGGTTTATATCTTGGTCCGTACTTGAGAACCTTTAGGGCTATAGTTGGTATTTCAATCTAGTCTCTAGTTTGCGGCACGACAAGGCATCCTGATGGTAAAATCTGGCCTAGAGACCTGGTTCGATCCATATGATTTTGCTCGGGACTAGCAAAACTTAGGCATGGGGGTATTTGATAGTTCCACTTTAGTGGACTAACTTAGTGTCTAAGCATAATATTGTTGGATTAAGAATTCAATTTAAAGCATGCATTTCACTGAGAAATTAGTTAAGCTTGTGTCTTGGATGTTCCAACATTTTTCACGCTGCAGGCATACATTGATGAATACCTCATCTATTGGCATATTATTTTTCTTAAAGGGATTGATTGAAGGACCAATTGAGGATTGTCATCTAATTTTTCCAAACATATTAGCTAAAGGAAGCAAGTCGGCTAACCTTTGTTGGCTCTTGGTTTTGGAAAATGCCATTAAAAAGGAAAGTGGTGGATGATGAATCAAAGGAAGGAGCAAAAGAAATCCTAGCATATTCTTTCCCCAAAATCTCTTTCCCTCAAATCAACCAAATCCACCACTTACCATTTTAAATCTCCACACTAACACACATAGTAGAAGAGGAAAAAAGAAAGAAAGAAAAGAAAAATAGAGAGGACCGTCTATTTTTTCCTCCAAAATCTCTCTCTCTCCCCCCGATAATCTCTCTCTCATTCTCTTTTTCTCTCTCTTATATACAAGCACATAGGGATGACAAGAGGATCATTTCCCTCCTCACGGGGAAGAACTCCCTCTCTACCAGAACCACTAGAGTCCTTTGACTGTGCTTCACCAACCACCACAAGTTGATCACCACCGCGAGCCACCTCTGTGCAACCGTAGTAGCACCCATCGGTGCCACCTCATCCACGCATCAGCAGTAGCACCCACTACGTGTAGCAACCTCCCGCAACCATCGGCTCCCATAGCCACCATGCCCTCGTGCGTAGCCACACCCTCACGTGCAACTGCAGACTACACGCCCAGCCTGTTCTTCTTATTCTTCTTCTCTACCATCAAAGAGAACCCATCAACCGTCAACTACCCCTACACGCAGCCACCACCATGGGCCTCGAATCTTTGCAACGACGATGCCACCAGACTTGCCACACCTCCACGAGCTCAACCACACCCTCCAATGGGCCAAGCCCCACTCACACGCCTGGAGCCACCCATCGTTGATGACCTACTCTCCTCCGACCGGCGATCATTGGCCACCATTTGACATGCCATTGCCACCATCGGAATGCCATTGTCACAGTAGACCTCCTCCAAGCTTCCCATGACTGGCTGTGCCTCCTCCTACTCGCACGCACAAGGGAACAAAGTCCCCTGTCCTCCTCCTCGCGCGCACAAGGGAACGAAGTCCCCTATTTTGCTATAGTAAAGGGGCAATTAATATTTACAAGTTATGCCATTTCCACTTGTGGATTTATGGATTTCAGTATTTTATTCATCTGAAATTTCACACTTGCCCTCAAGTTTCCACATTATTCTCCCATGCATTCATTTCCTTATATATTGGCTTAGGTCTCTATATAAATGCATGAAAATCATCAAGTAATCAAATGGCATAAAGGAGAAAGTCCAATGTCTTGAAGTTTAATTACATTACATGCCATTGTGGATTATTTTATTGAGGTAAAATTATGCACATAACCCTTGCATCCTTGAGTTATTCCTTTCACCTCATTTCACATCGGACCTTGGCATGGATTTCACACATGATTGGGTGAATATACGGGGAAAATATTCACGAATTTATTGCAATTGTTCCTCCCTGTGGATACGACCTGACTCTTCATGGTTAGTTTTACTGATAAGTATTTTTGGTCTAGGATTTTTCCACCATGCAATTTTATTGTGACGATGTATTTTTCGGACACATCATCTTCCGAGAGAAATCTCCCATTCAAGCACCCATATCCCTTCCCTATGGCTAACCATGGACTTTAGAACTTATCCTTATGGCCAACCACCTAAGGATAAGAAAAACCCAACAACATTTGCCATTATCCCCACCCTCCATAACATATCCAAAGGCCTTCCTTTAAACCTATTCTACTCGTCCCCCCTTGATGAAATCCTAGCCTTACACCTCACCTATCCTAGGCATTAGAAACCAACCAATAGGAAGCCTTCCCTACTTCTATAAAAAAGCCTATGCATGTCCCCCTTTAGTCATTAATTTTCCTACTTTCAAATAAGAGCCACCAACTAGAACTAGTCTTCCTACTTCTTCTTCCTTCCCTTGGAGTTCTTGGATGTGCCTTCACATCTACTACTACGCCGCCGCTCTGGACTTTGCCTTCGAAGCCTTATCTTCTAGTGTTTTTGTTCTAGTTCTAGTTGTATTTAGTTTCATTTTCAAAGCATTCTTTTAGTTTTAATCCATAGTTCTACTTATTTTCAGTCTCTTAGTTTGCAATAAAATTTCTATTTCATTTACAACTTGCCTTCAAGTTGCTTGCTTTCTTCTAGTTCTAGTATTATAGTTAGTATTTGCATGTGGTAGTTCTAGTTAGTTTTGCTTTCATGCTAGTTATTCTAGTGGTAGTAATCTCACATCTGAATCAGCCTATCTATTTATTAGCACTTAGGAAAGTGAATTATTTAAATTGCCTCCCTGCCAACGACTCGGACTCCGTATTTTGAACTTCGATTTCTTTATTCACAAGTTCGATCTGAATATAAATTTAAGAGTTTCTCGTGCTTATACTACGACAAAAGCATATTTTTCGCAATCATCTCCACAATTAGAACAGCTCTTGATCTCTCTCCCTCACATAACACCACCACACATCACCAGTGCCCGCCAACCTCTTCTCATTTATTTTTTATGTCCACTAACTTCCCTCAATTATTTTTTTTCTTTGCAAGCACACCAGCATCTCCCTCCATCACGTGCGCACATACACATTGCCTCCTCTTCTTAGAGAACGCACCTTCCCCTCTCAACCTTACTGTGCGACCACCATCCACTATTCTCCTACTCATCGACCGTGCCCCTATTTCCTCCTCGACATCCTCCTTACAACAGACTAGTTTGCCTCCGACTCTCCACCGATAGTAGCCTCGAAAAAGCAACCACCATTGTGCACGACAACCACAACCACAAGTGGCCACCACCGCAACCCCGCATCACCTCAACACCAACTGTGATCATGTGCTCTTCCTCAACGTCATCTCTGCTCGCATGCATGGTGACATTTGCATGCCTCACACCGCAACCACGCTGTGATATCGCCACCACTATTCCATATTGCAACCGTGCCCTCTTCAACATCCTCGTCATCGCATCGTGTCCATGACCGCACGCTCTCATCACAACCACGTCTCGATTTTGACTCATTGAGTTTGCTTTGATTTCTATATTTCAGTTTCTTTCATAGAACCTTTGATTATCATGATCATCATTGATTAAACTTATTTGCACGTACTTGCCTCCTTATGGAGACAACATTTACTGTGGTCCTTTCCATATTTATATTGCAATGGAATGATGAATGGTTACTTATTTAGTCCATTATTTATTTCATTGATCTGATATTTTCTACATGCATTAGATATCCATTTTGTTCGATTTATTTAATTTGATATACATTTTAGTTGGTTCAATCTCACACTCATGCATATAACTTCCAATTATTTGTTGATCTAGGATTTTTCCACCACACCTGTAAGGGCTTGGATTTTTCTTATGTTTAATTAACTAATTAAAATCCTAATTGGTTGATTAATGGTGGATTAAGTGCTTTAGGAACCTTAATTTGGCAATGGTAATCTTAAAAGATAAGAATGTGCTTTAATCATTAAGCTAATGTGTATGTAATGAAAGGTGAGGAGTTGCATGATGATTGTTCGCACATGTTTCGCGAGTTTGAAATCGGGGTTACAAGTAACCTATCGTCGTAGTTGCAAAACACATCGATCAGATAAAATTTATACCGAAACTCCAAGGGAGTCCTAGGTCGAACACAGGGAGGCAACGTTTACTTTAAGTGAAGACTGCATTTCGTTTTGTTTCTTTTTGGCATTTTAGGGTTTTGATATTTTTTTGTATTTTTGAAAAGAGGACAAGCAGAATGAATCACAAGATAGAAATGGAACAAATATGATATATATATCAATCTAATGTCGATTACAATGAACTATAAAAGCATAAAAAGAGGGAGGTGACAGGAAATCTCCCGAATCGGCTGTTTGGAGAGACGATGACACCTGGCGGAAGCTCGAATGAAGGAGGTGAGAAGCGGGATGACGGAGGTGAGCTGCAGGAGGACGTCAGGTAGAGGAAAGTTTCGGCGTGGCTTTGAAATGGAGGTGAGAAGATAGAGATGATATGCTACCGGAATGGAGGTGGGAGGACGGCTCTAAGGTGACTTATGAATGGGGATGGGAAGATAGATGAATATTTGGTGGGGCAGAGGTTTGCTACACTAATAGGAGCCTTGGGAGCTTGAGAACAAGCTCTAATGGAGTGTTGGTAGGGTTGCTAGAGCTTGGGAGTAGGTGGGAGTAGAGTAGGTAGAGATGGCTTGGAAGGGAGGGGGTGTAGGTCCTTTTATAGTGGAGAAGAAGAGACAAAAATAGGTATGGGACCATTAGTGACATCTAGACCGTTGCTAGAAGTGTCACTGTAGGCAGCTCATGCATGCTTATGCCCACAACTGGCTTTGCTGGAGTGCGAAGAATTAGTGATGGCTATAGGCGTCGCTGTAGGTCAGCTCATGCGTCACTGTAGGCCAGCTCATGCGTCGCTGAAGCGCACTGTCCCCGCCTTTGCCGTGCATGCGCACGCTCATGCGCTGGCGCTGCACTATACGCATGCGCGCCTCCGTGTGTACGTGCACCCACATTGCTGCGTGCGTGTGTTGGGCGGCCTGGGCTATGCCACGTGGTGTAGTCTGGGTCGTCCATCTTCTTTTTGTTGTAGGGGCTACTACAGAGGTTGGATTGAGTCGATTTTCGTGCTGTTAGGTAGCGATCGTCGATCTGAATGCATCCGCACAGTCAGATTTGTCATTTGAAACTCTAAATTATGTCACCTCGTCCCTTGGCCGTTGATCTTCCTCGAACTGCATATGATGCTACGAAACTCCAATCGAGGCGATTTCGAAGGCGTTGGACTCCGATTGTTGTCTTGATCAGATCCGTAAGATTGGATCATCAATTCGAGGCTCCGAAATAAATATTCTTCTCTCCTGACCATAAAAGGGATGCAATTAACCTAAATTATATACAACTACTCTAAATGCAGAATGATACATGCTATGCAATATTTATAACATGAAATGCAAATCTAAGCCTAGGAGCATGCAAAAATGGGTATTTTACCCTCAATAAATGTGTTTATATCATACCCCTATGCCTATCTTTTCCTAGTCCCTAGCAAAATTAAACTATATGCTATGTATAAAAGCATAATTAGGATTAGATCGCTTAGGCCTAAGTCATTTATTAACAATAGAAAATTTCAACTAAGGTCCTAAACTACGAAAACTCAACAGTACCCGAGTGCCTGCCAGAATGCAGACCGCCCAAGTCCTCACCTTATTTGAAAAGGGAAGATACATTTTTTTATTATTTTTCTTCTTTTCTAATTTTTTTGTACTTTTGGAGTTTGAGGGTTCCAGGATAACTTTTTACGGGTACCTGACCCGCCCAAGTCTCGAAAAGGATTCTAAGTGCTAAGCATCTTGTGAAAATAGTAAAAGACTCACTTGGCGGTCGTTAAAATGGACTTCGGGTTTCTACGACCCTAGGTGACCTTGCCTAGAGGTTTATCTTTTCGAATGGTAGCTTTCTCCCTACTTCTTTTATTTATGGAGGTTTATCTTTTCGAATGGTAGCTTTCTCCCTACTTCTTTTATTTATGGGGTCAACACAAGGGCAAACCCAATGTATATCTCCCCAGTTTATTTTACTCCCCCGCTTCTTCCCTAAGTGCTTTGGGAATTATTGTGCATTTTTTTTGTGAGCTAGGTTTTAGACAACTGATCGATGAGCTGTTACCACAGACAACTTGCTAGCCATACTCGTGCAGTGAAGTATGGTTTTATTTATTTTTTTATTTTCTCCTTTTTCTGTTTTTTTTCTATATTTTCTTTTTTTTTAAGTAGGTGATTTTTCTGATCTAAGATTTACCTAAAGGTAGTACAATGAAAATGATCTTGTGACTGGGCTCTAGACAACCGGCCGATGAGTTGTCACCACCGACAACTTGCCAGCCATACCACCCTAGATAGTTCATTAGCTATCCAATTTATGAAGAAACCATCAAAAAGTGAGTTAGTGCAAAAAATGTGTGTAGATGCTTAGGCTTAAAGTCCCCCTAAATCAGAGGGTAGGTTGATAAGTCGCATACTTATCATCCCAATTTATTAGCCAAATTAGAAATGAATTTGAATTGGCTAGGACTCGAGACTAAGTCCACATTCCAGTGGACACTCGGGCTAATTAAGCCCGAGGACCTGAAGAGTTTAAGTGTTTAGGCCATCTTGTATCATTTCCTAAAGTTAATAACTTTCAACTGCCTAAGTTCTCTTTTCCTAATTTCTTTCTTTTTATATCTTTTTCAAATTTTCAATTTTTTTTAATTTTATAAGAAACTAAAAGAAATTCTACGGAGTTAACATAATGATTTCAGGAATTGATTATCCACCCCCCATGCCTAAATGATGCAATGTCCTCATTGTAAAAATAAAGACATGAAAAGGGCAGAGTAAACAGAATATCACCTGAGTGTCGTGAAAATCCGGTCAACTCTGTAGATAGAAGAGTATATACACACGTGCTAAATTTAATGCCTCCAGCTAGGCATAACATACATACAATGAAGAAATTGAGAATTTACAAGTGCAGGTCAGAATCAAAATTAAAAGGTTGATCCTAAAACCCGTCTGCAGAATATGTCCACAGATGTGGACCAGATTATGGTGCAGACCCATGCCCCAGGGTAGAGTGGTTCTAAGGTTCTGGATGAAAATAAGTCAGAATCGAAGGTTTTTGTGTTTGCAGGGCCGGACCTACGGTTTAGTGGTGTGCAACCCAAGACCGAAGTGTTGGACAATGGGTAAAAATGGTTCAATAGGTGTGGCTGTCCACTTAACATGTAGCTCATAAAAATAATCAGTTACTTCGAGCTTGGGTTGCATGTGAAAGATATTGTAAGGGTCATGGTAGAAAGTAGGTGGTTTCAGGTCAATAAGAACCCTTAGATCCAAAATCAAAGTTCCCTCAGAATTAGCTTCCCAGATTTTTAATTCCAACTTCCTATCCTCTGAAATCAATGTTTTTGGGACCTCCAAATTGTTGTATACCCCATCTAAAGTACCCAAGTCCAACAATTGTGGCTGAATCAGAATTGACTTGGATTTGGTGATCTCAAAAATATCATCATTCAATTTTTTAGGGTGTGTTTAAGGAATGGGGCTACTAATTGAATCATCAAGATTCGAATCGTCCAAGTTAGCCCCAACATGATCATAATCTTCAATGATTGGGCTATGAAATAGTTTGTCATACTCCTCGAGCCCAATTGTCTCACTAGAATCCTCTTCCTTGAGTTCAAATGAGACTTGACCAAAAGATTCTTCACCCTCAGAATCAAAGAATTCATGATCCTCATTTATATATGTCTCAAAATCATGTCATTTCCTGGTTCAAAGAGATATTTTCTTCGCTCCCTAACTTGAGGATCCCGGGTGAATCAATCGGTTCATCCTTAATGGGTTGCTCTAGCCCAACTTGGTCATCCTCAATCTTAGAAAATGTATCCCCCCCAACAGGCGCCTGAGCAGGTTCAGACATTGGCTCTCCTAAAGAGGGTTCATCTTGAGAATCATCCTAAGATTTGACTAGGGAAACCACAAATTTCATCCTCAACCTCGACAATTTTCCAAGAAGAAACTCACCCAAGTCTTTATCCCTAACACTTTGGAGCAATCAATAAAGAACTATTAAGTTCATCAATCATTTTGATCATAGGCTCCAGTGCATGGTGTTGGCTGAGCTTCTAATGATTGTATAGTGTTCCTCAAATTAGCCAACACCCTATCCTAGATCTGGTTCACCTGAACCGACTGATTCGATTCAGGTTTGGGTTAAATCTAGGGGAGTCAAGATGTCGAGGTTCTCGAGTCCCTCCTTGATAGTAGGTTGTTTCAGGTTGTTTAAAGGTTGGTGGCAACCTATATTCAGCATAATTCTGGGGAGGGTAAGTGTTATAATCAGCATATCCTTCATGGTTGTAGATCTGGTTAGGTTGATCATCAAAGGATGGAGATCTATAATCATTGTAGCTCTAGGAAGAATAGTAATCATAGTCTTGTTGTCCAGGGTTAGGCCCTGGACACTGAGGTCCGAATTCATATCCCCAATCAAAGTCATCCTAGCTAGTGGATGGATAATTACAAGTCAAGTCAGGATAGTATTCATCTTGGGAATAAGTGGTGGTAGGAGGATAGGATGTGAAATGTGTGTAGGATGTGGAAGGGTACATGGTAGAAAAGGAGGGAAAATGGAGAAGAGAAAAGGTGCCCTGCAATACAATCAACCAAACCTGTCCTTATGTGGGTAGCCTAAAGACCTACAGACCCCCAGGTCCCGTCTTGAGATTATAAACAATTTGGTTTACTTTTATTTGGTCAATCCAACCAGTTAGAAGGAGGGACTGGGGAGAAGGTTCTTCCTTTGGCTTATGCCTCCGGTTCCTAGTGTACCCCCCAGCCACGGTCGTTTGACAATACTCCCCTAGCTAGACATCAGATGGACCAGCAAAAGTAGATTAATTGAAAAAAATCTCAGTCTGAGCCCCGAAGAGCGAATCAATCCTTAAGGCCAATGTCTACTCAGTTTTAGTTAGGCTTGGGATGATCGTGCTCTTGGAATGTCATGGGCCCTTTAGTTGGGTTGTACCCTTAATGATCAGTTAAAATGTGTGTGCGTGCACAACCAAGGTTCTCAAACAAGGTTATTTGATGATGTGTCTTTTAGGATTTAACCTTATTTAGTACCTTTTAGGGTTTAATTCTTAGGTTGGTTCAATCAAGGTTTAGTAGAGCACTCCAAGTTTTGAAATCACGGGTGATGATATGTTCCTTTAAAAATAAAAAATAATGTGGAGTGCCTGGTTCAGCCCTAAGAATCAACCCTAAGTGGCAAACTACTTGATGGATCAGTTTTAGATTGAGTGGTGCGGCCCAAACAGCTCAATCAATTGGTCTGTTGCACCACTTAGTTAAGGCACACAAGAATGTTTAACCTATTCAGATTTCTACTCACTTATGTGTATTGAGTTGAAGTGTACTGGGTCCACAGGTCAGATCCCGGTTAAGCGGTAGAATCAAAGTGATTATGCACCTTATGATAAGAAATTGTGGGTGTTAAGTGTGTAGCTTTTAGTTAAATCCCACAAGAGAAGAATATTTTTTTTTATTTTTTTATATATGCGGGTGGATGAGGTGAGTGGAGTGACAATCAAACAACCAAAATCTACCTTAGGGTTTATGCAAAGCACCTAAGTTGATTTGGGTTTGAGTTATTAGGTTATGGAATGAAAACTAAGGTGGGGTGGTGTGGGGGACACTTACAAAACACTCTAGCCGCACTTTACTCCTGTCTACTGCACTTAGATCTCCATGATAGGGTACTTGCAAGGTAATAGATCAGAGATAAGCAGGGTTAGTGTTTTGTAAATGCAAAGAAGCACAGAAAATAATAAAGTAAATTCTATTGCCTCCCCGGCAATGGTGCCAAAATGCTCGCACGTGTTTCGCGAGTTTGAAATCGGGGTTACAAGTAACCCATCGTCGTAGTTGCAAAACATGTCGATCAGATAAAATTTATGCCGAAACTCCAAGGGAGTCCCGGGTCGAACACTAGGAGGCGACATTTACTTTAAGTGAAAACTGCGCGTCATTTTGTTTCTTTTTGGTATTTTAGGGTTTTGATATTTTCTGTATTTTTGAAAAGAGGATGAGTAGAATGAATCACAAGATAGAAATGGAACAAATATGATATATATATCAATCCAATGTCGATTACAATGAACTATAAAAGCATAAAAAGCGAGGGAGGTGAGAGGAAATCTCCTAAATCGGTTGTTCGGCGAGACGACAGTGCCTGGCGAAAGCTCGGACAAAGGAGGTGAGGAGTGGGACAACAAAGGTGAGATGCAGGAGGACGTCGGGTAGAGGAAAGCTTCGGCGTGGCTTCGAAATGGAGGTGAGAAGACGGAGATGATCTGCTTCCAGAATGGAGGTGGGAGGACGGGTCGAAGGCGACCTATGAATGGGGATGCGAAGATGGATGAATATTTGGTGGGGCAGAGGTTTGCTACACTAATAGGAGCCTTAGGATCTTGAGAACAAGCTCTAATGGAGCATTGGTAGGCTAGCTAGAGCTTTGGAGTAGGTGGGAGTAGAGTAGGTAGAGATGGCTTGCAAGGGAGGGGGTGTAGGTCCTTTTATAGTGGAGTAGAGGCAAAAATAGGTATGGGACCATTATTGACATCCAGGCCATCGTTGGAAGCGTCACTGTAGGCAGCTCATGCCCCCTCATCACCACAACTGGCTTTGCTGGCACATGAAGAATTAGCGACGGCTGTAAGCATCGCTGTAGGTCAGCTCATGCATTGCTGTAGGCCAGCTCATGCGTCGCTATAGGCCAGCTCATGCGTCGCTAGTGCACGCTGTCCCCGCCTTTGCCGCGCGCGCACACGCTCATGCGTTGGCACTGCATTGTGCACATGCGTGCCTCCGCACACGTGCACGCACCTACGCTGCTGTGTGCGTGCGGTGGCGCGTGTGTGCGTTGGGCGGCCTGAGCTACGCTACGTGGAGTAATCTGGGCCGTCCATCTTCTTTTCATTGTAGGGGCTGCTACTGAGGTTGGATTCAGTCGATTTTCGTGCCATTAGGCTGCGATCATCGACCTGAATCCATTCGCGTGGTCAGATTTGTCATTTGAAGCTCTGAATTATGTCACGTAGTCCCTTGGCCGTTTATCTTTCTCGAACTGCATATGATGCTACGGAACTCTGATCGAGGCGATTTTGGAGGCGTTGGACTTCGATTGTCATCTTGATCAGATTCGTATGGTTGGATCGTTAATCCGAGGCTCTGAAATAAATATCCTTCTCTCCTGACCATAAAAAGGATGCAATTAACCTAAATTATATACAACTACTCTAAATGAAGAATGATGCATGCTATGCAATATTTATAACATGAAATGCAAATCTAAGCCTAGGAACATACATGAATAGGCATTTTACCCTCAATAAATGTGTTTATATCAATGATTCTACAAATGTTAGTGTTAATTATATCAATTAGAGTCAATCTCAAGGACACACTTGCATAAATATGATAATATTATGGGCTTGAGAGCAATGCATGCATATTGTGTAATATGTACATTTAGATTGCTTATAATTAATGTTTAATGACCATGTACAAGTGCATATTGAAATAGGTCTCAGATGAGCAATCTAATCATAAGGATAGATCCAGATTGACGATCGCAGCCCAACGGCGTAAATATCACCTCAATCCGACCTCCGTAGCTCCCACAATGAAGTAAAGAAGTTAGACGGCCCAGATGGTGCCACATGGCACCATCTAGGTCACCTAATACCAACTATAGACCACCGCCCCACCTCAACTACACTTCTATCATGTGATCCCAGCCATTGGATCACGATCCAATGGCAGAGGATGACCCTCCCCCGTGCTTTAGAGAAGCAAAGGGGGACCTCCTCGCAAGATCTAGGCTGTTGGATGAGAATCCAATGGCCACCGAGTGGCCATGTCCTCAAAGGGCCTCCTTCATATCCTCAGCACAATATCTCGACCGCACGATCATCATCCAATGGTTGTGGACGCATGACTAGCAGCTCATCCAAGCGACAATCTGCACGCATGGCCCAATGGTTGCATCCCAGCGTCGCGAGTTCGAGACCTTGCAAGGACTCAAATTTGTGACAAGCGAGAGGTGAATGAAATTCAACCACTGGATTGGCAATGGGTGGACACCGAGCGGTGATGTAGCACAACTTCGCACGTCAAATGTGTGCAATATGAGCACGCACAATCCGACATGAAATCTAACACATGATCGTAGTGGTGAGGAGGTGCAATCTTGAGTGTACATTGTTGCATTGCTTTCGTCGAGTTTTAAGAAATGCACATTGTAGTACAGTCAACAAAAATGATACAACATTTAAAATTTATAAACTTGAAAACAAAATTGAGTCTGAGGTCATTCGCAGGAAGCAAGATTGGAATTCATGCACTAATCTCAATTAGAAACAATGAGCACAAAAATAAGGATATGCAATCAAGATATTCAATGAATAGTATACTTGAAAAATGTATTCACTAATAACAAATGTATCTCAAGAGTTAGTGGGGTAAAAGGAAATCAACAACCCTAAAAAGAATGGTGATTTAAATCACCACTTAATCCCTCAAATTAAGCATATATCCCACAACTCAAATTTTCCAATTAACTCAAATATTGCTACAGTTGTCTTGAACCACTTATGTCTCAATTTCCATGTCAGCACTATCAAATACATCCACAGTAACCAAGATCAAACATCGACCACAAGGGGCAAACGCCTTAAGAACCTCCAAGCAGCATAATGCACAAGAGCACAACATAGAGTCAACCTCTCAAATTCTCACTAAGGGTTAAGCACATAGGCATGAATTTCGAGGCAAAACCTACCCCTACCCTCCTCATATCCTTTTCTCTCTCTTCCTGAACCAGGTTTAGGGCTAATCGGGTAATCGGGTATATGGTTCAGAGGTCTAGGCTTGTCGACATGGAGGCAGGTGAGGAGTGAGAAGGTCGGGTGAGCGGGGCCTCACCCTTGTGAAGAGGCAATGAGACCTCTTCACTTTTCCCTTTTATGTGGTGTTGGCCACTTTGTAACCCACAATGCAGGAGTAAAAATGTTGGCCTCTTCTTCGTTCAGTTGCAGTGAAGGTCTTCGAGAAATTAGAGACACTGCGTCTGATGCTTTGACCAATTGGAGGAGTGGTTGAGGTCAAGAATGAATTCCGCAGCACCTGGAGTTGGATTTGAAGTCGAGGATGATCAAATGGCAGCGGAGCATGGTGGCGAGTCAATGGCGTCAGGAGGAGATTCGATGGATACCTAAAAACAAGAGCATGGCCTCTCAACCCAATTAAACCAGCTTAAGATGATCGCCGTGAAGCGAGGAAGGCAAAGGCGATGTCAACGTGGTGTTTGGAGGTGAATGGCGGTTGGCCGTAGTCGAAGATGACGACTAGGAGGTGGGTTGGTCGTCAGGGTGAAGGAGTAGGTGGAAACACAAATTTTGTTAGGGATTTTAGAGGTAGAGTAAGGGAGAAACTTATGGTGGTGGCAATTAGGTGTCTAGATGAGTGGAGCGAGTTCATGACCTTGCCAGAAGAGCAGTCGGCATTAGAGAAGAAGTGGGAGAGTGGCGTATGCTGGTCGGATTGAGGAAATAAGTGGCTAGGATTGTGATGGGAACACCATCATATGCCCTAACTAGCCACTTTTAGTTAGGTTTGAATGATAAATGCTCCTACATAACCATCTGAGGGTTATAACTCCACACCATTCTATTTTGAGAAGAGAACATGAAACTAGGGTTAATTCTATAATTTTAACAGCATATCACGAACACAGAATAACCATGGGGTTTATTAGAGGTTAGTTGAAGGTCAAGTGAGCATCAAACTCTAATAAGGTGGTCCATGTAGATAGAAACAGGGTTTCACGCATTTCGAGAGCCACAATAGCATATAAAACCCTAATTTCAGACCTGATCAAATTAAAGTGGTTTCAATTAGGATAAAAATCATCTAAGACTTCTAAAATTCATAGAAAAATATTTTGAAGGTTTGTTATCTTTTGTTTGACCATCTGAACACATTTTGACCTTGAACAGAGTCACAAATGGAATTCTACCTTAATTTGGGTTTATGTGCAAATTGCCTATTCAAACTTGGTCAAAATTGAAATCTGACTTCACCATTAGATTTCTTGGGTCTAAATTAAGTTGGTACCAAAATTTAGTCCCGATCAGAGTCCATCTTGACCTAGTTTGCATTTTAGTCCTTTTAAACTCTATTCCGCTCAATTAAGCTACTAACTTTTGAAATATTTGCAATCTGGTCTGTAAATTTATCATAATTTTTGCAAAAAGGTCCCTTTCGCCATTAGTGTGAACGAAGCTCCTCCACTGAGATTCGAGCGAGGTTTTCTCGCTCGATTCTCAGCTAAATCCTCCCAAAATTGAAAGGGAGAATCCTTGAGAGATCCTCAATCAATTAGACAAGGTCTTGAACCTTGACTCGCTCTAGTATCCTCATGCAAATGCTCGCAATCTCATGGATCCTTTTCCCTAAGTTTGTGAATTTGCCAAGCCTCCTACCTTACTTGGAACACCTTCTAAGGCCTTTAAATAGGTCCCTCTTGAGAAACTGAGCTCCTTAGCAAAGTTTAGAGCTGGAAAACCCCTCTTTTCTCCTCTCTGATCACCCACAACTTTGACTTCGGTGAGCTCCTTCGCCCCTCTCATCAAGCCAATCAATAGCCAAATTGATCAGCTCTCCTTCCTTAGCTCTTCGTCGCCACCGTATCCGGCCAAAGATCGATCGTCTTCGCCTCTCTCTGCTCCGTCGTCTGCTCACCAACATCTCTTCCTTCTTTGGCAACTGCCCATCACAGCCGACTGCCTCCATCCACTCTCTCCCTCTCTAAGTCCCTCTTTATCTTCCTCTCTCCTTCCCGATCTTTTATATCCACTTAGACCTTAGGATCACTCACACCACTGCCCTAAACCACCTCATCTTCTCCACATCCGGTACGAGCTCCAGCTAGCTTACGCCAGCACCACACACCTAATCACCTCGCTACCACTACCAAAAGCTCCGCCCTGACTCCCTGATCAAAAGCCCCAACTCTATTAAGACCTTTGACTATGCACACGACCCACTAACACACCCACCTGCATCGACATCCTCTGTCATCACTCGGTCACCTCCGACCTCAAATCACCTCCTCACCACCATCATCGTGTTCCTTAGAACACAACAAAACTCTTGAGCATACTGATTTGGGCATTTAGCCCATCTTTTGCATTTCAGGTACCTCACCAGACAATCGTCGTCGCCACCATCTTCATTGGCTCAGTCAGCCTCTCTCCGGTGCTCAATTGACCTGCTATGATTTGCACTTGACGCGGACTGCACCCAGAAGCCCACCTGGGGCTTCAATTGATCGAGACCTGCAGTAGAAGCTCGATCAGTTGAAGACTTTCACCTGCTACAGTCGCACGATTTCACACAAAGAAGAGAGGCGTAGGATTAGTCCCACATCGTAGTGTGCAACGCTTGTGGCAACATATAAGAGGAACAAGTGCCTTCGACTTATCGCCTCATCATGCATAGGGGGTGAGGTCCTTGCTCACGCACGTGCATACACATGCCCTCGCCTGCGATCACGCTAGGCAGGTTTGGGCTGATTCGGTTACTCGGGTCCGTTCTAGTTTTGAAAAGGAAAGGATCTGAGAGGGAGGGGAATTTTTGCTGCCTTGGGATTCATGCCCCATCTCCTCTCTCGTCACTTAGTGAAACTCTGAAGAGGCCCTTGAGCCTCTCTAGTGATTATTGTGCCGTCCTTAGAACCTCTAAGGCTCTTGTGAGACCCTTGTTCTCTATTGGTGTTGTACCTCTTCTGATGAGGCGTCTGAAGCCTTTGGTTGACATCTGACTCCCACTGGTGCTTGATTCTGAGTTACTATGTAAACATTTAAGTGCCTAGCATGGATTATTGATTGAGAATTATTGTTCATTTATTTGAGGATTTGTGAGCTTAACCTTAAGGGTTAAATTGGTGATTCAAATCACCATTTTAACACAATCTTTTTGCCCTGACACTCTATTCTTTATTGAAATAATATTCTGAGTAATTCATGGGTTTCAATCGCATATATATTTCTTACTAAATTGTGATTGGTGAATTGAATTGTACAATTGCTCCCTATGAACGACCTCGGACTCACTTTTGATTCTGAGCTTTATAAATTTGAGTGCTTTGCGTGATTTTGTCAACTATACTACAATGTATATCTAAAACAACGACTATTTCACGAAACAGATTGATCTAAGGAGAAAGAGGGAGAGATTAAAACTAACTATAGGACAAAAGGAAGGGAGTTGGCACTAGCTGTGATTGGCCAGCGACGAAGGAAAAGGGAACTCCAGTGATGAGGACGGTGACGACGATGAGGTTAGGAGGCCCTCGCTTTAGCCCACTAGGCACGGAAGAAGACAAGGAAGGAGGCACTCTCAATTTGATTGTTGAGAGGCCGTAGGAGGACAGGAGAGGCGGTCACCTAAGCTAAGGTCGGAGTTTGGCAGGGGAGAGGAGGAAGAAGTGTTTTGGCCTAATACCTAGTTGAAGAGAAACCTGGGACTTAGATGAACCTTTATAGAGCTCAAACCCGAGCTCTAAATCAAGGGATTTGCATGATTGAGTTGAGATTTGAAATCAAGAATCCCACTGATTTTGTGAGCTTCGCGTAATCTTGTTGCTTGAAATCAGGGTGTAAAATTATGTTCACATGAATCTTCAAGATCTGAACTCTAATCCCACCAAATTTGGTGAGATTTGGAGGTGATTTGATGAGGTTTTAACTTGGCCAAAGGTCGATTGTGGGTTGGTTAACCTAACAATGGTGAAGGGACCTTTCTGAAGGAGATGAGAAAATTAGGGATCCATTTGCAAGAAATTTTGAGAGTTAGGGGTCTGAGTGTAGGAAATAGAGGTTTTAGGGACTAAAGTGCAAACTAGGTCAACATGGACTTTGATTGGGCCCAAATTTTGACCTTAACCTAATTCTGACCCAAGGAATCTAATGGTGAGCTTGGATTTGAGTTTTGACCACGTTTGAGTGGGAAATTTTCACAGAAGCCCAAATTAAGGCAAAATCCTGTCTGAAACTCTATTCTAGGTCAAAATAGGTTCAGATGGTCAAACCAAGGGTACCAAACCTCTTAGCATATTTTTATATGAATTTTAAGAGGTTTGTATGAATTTAATCCTGACCAAAACCTATTCAATTCAAGTAGGTCTGATAATTAGGGTTTTGTGTATTTTGTTGGTTCTCGAAATGCGTACAACCCCGTTTCTTTCAATGTGGACCCACTTTTGGTCTTTAATGCTTAATTGACCTCTAATTAACCCCTGGGTGACCCCGTGGTTACTATACATTCATTGTGTGATGTTAAAACTGTAGGTTTAACCCTATTTTATTGTTCTCTCCTGAAAACAGATTTGAGTGGAATTATGGTCCTCAGGAAATTATTTAGGAGTATTTATCTCTTGATTCTAACTAATTCAAGCTAGTAATGGCTAATGATAGTGTTACCATCACGAGTTTGCATGCGAAACATTCATCGTCCATAGGATGACTATGGATGCTAGCATACAAATCGCAGCGAGCATGCGCGGGCTATGCGGTGTGCATGCGCTGGCTGTGCGTTGTACACACAACTGTGCCTGAGCAGGCGCATAGCTGTGCGCGAGATGGCCAAGATGAGCACGTGTTTGGGCACGATTTTGGGCCAAATGATTTGGCATGAGCCCTATAAATGCCCTATGGACCTCCATTTGATTCCATCTCTTCCTATCTTCAACATAAGCAAGTCTCCACCTCTCTAGAGCTCAAGCAGGTCTTCAGAGTCCTCGAGCCACCAGCGGAAGCTTCCTCCACTACCGTGGATGCCTCAACGCCCCATTTTTCATGCTTATTCTCTTGTATCTTTAGCTTTATGTCCATGTTTTCTTTAAGCATTTGTCTAGCACCATTATTCTTAGCGTAAAACTTTTATGCTCACTGAATACATTTGTTTTTCGTTATTATCATTGTTGCCTCATCTATCCAAAATAGATTTCATTCATTCCATCCATGATTCTAATATGACATTATTATATCTTAGTTAGCAATCACCATTGTCATGAATTTCTAAACCTACTCTCTCTTTCTTTCTATTCTTCACGCAACCAAACAAAATATCATGTGACAAGAAGCGACTAAATGATTCGATTTCACGCCTCCTTGTTACCTAACGTTAGGTGGCTGCTGGATGGCCTCCTAACATTAGGTAATAGATACCTAACGTTAGGTAGCTTGTTGAGTTTACTTTCTGGCCTGAAATTAGGGTTTTGTTGCTAGGGATCCGAAGGATTGATCGAGCCTAGTCTATAGCCTAATCGAAGATCTTGTAGGTCCCTAATAGGTGGGGAAGTAGTTAATTACAATTAAACCCTAGATAGGTAAGGGATGTTTCTAATTGAGCTTGAAGCTCTCAAGTTAGACTAAAAGTGATCTGAATTGGCTAAGTAACAAATTTAACCTCACATGATACCATTAATGACTCGATTCAAGTCTAATAAAGGATATGATTGGATCCTAAGGTTTGGGATAAGACCCTAGGTGATCTTGTAGATCCTTAGGATTTTCTGATCCGGTACCGATCAAGGGAAAAAGGACTTAAAAGCAATTAAGTCAAATAGGTGAGCTCATTGGATGAGACACCGGGACTTCGTGGATAGTTAGTTCACTATTACAGGTTATAAACTTGGGAGTTTGGTAGCTCGAGGCTACTGCAGTTCAGCCTAGGGATGGGAATAGTCCCAGTTGGGGTATTTCCAAGTGCCGTCATGAAAATGAGGCAGTGGGAGGTGCCTTGAGTCTAAGTCGATGAGAGTCGCTGTAAGATCTTGAGTGGGATAGTTTCTAGGCGTCTTAGGTCCATGACTTGAGGGATCTTAAGTGGAATAGATTCCAGAGATTCTCAGGTGACAGGGATCGTGTTGATCTTGAGTGAAACAGTTTCCAGAGATCCAGACTTGTGAGTGAGCGTGGGATCTTGAGTGGAATAGCTTCCAGGGATCTCATGAAGTGATGCGAAGGATCTTGAGTGGAATAATTTATAGGGATTTCAGCATCGGGAAATGCATGATCTTGAGTGGAATAGTTTCCAGGGATCACAGGCAGTGGGAAGTCGCTCCCACCGAATCTTTTGGATCGAATACTTAGGGTTGTCTTGAGTTGAATAGTTTCTAGGGACTCTGAGTACAGTCAATGTTCCGATGATCGGAGCGGGTATCCTTTGTCTGGTGGACATAAGTGCTTTAATCTTTCCTCTAGCCAAGGAAGGGTTAAGGTACAAGTGTACCATTGAAAAGGTCACATCAAGATCTCCTTTAGTATGAAGAGCTAATTTAGTTACTCCAAGACTTTGAGTAATAGGATCTTGGATTGTTAGGATAGTTGTGATAGAACGTGTGGATTTAATCAAGCGGATCTGATTAGTGGGCTAGGACCATAGTGGTTGGTCGAGTTGATCTGGGTTAGGGTTGAAACTTGGGGTTCTGTGTTAGGCTAAGGATCTAGCCGATTAGTGAAACTGTACACTACTTTATTTTTATTGGATTACAGTAGTTATTTGTTCCCTAATGAGCTGATTGGCTCATCCCTACTTTGTTATTGTTGTGTGTCATCAATGGACAAGATTTATCACTGCGCAGGTGGTTTGCTGGGACTTTTGACAAGTAACCTTTATGCTTTGGTTTCATAGCTTATTTCTATTTTATTTTCCAGATTAGTACATGTTTAACTTGTACCGTACATTTTCATGTATGTGTCATTCTCCCAATATTTCCTTCCATTTCCTTATGAAATGGAATTCTTGATAGCTCAACTTAGCGTACAGCCCGAATTAAATAGACTAGCACCTTTTCTGTTGCCATTCCCCTGAACTTCGACCCTTGTTGGGGGTCTGGGATTTTGGGGCATGACAACACCTGGTACTACAACAGATTATTATTATTATTATTATTATTATTATTACTATCATTGTCATTATTAGTTGCATAAGTGAAAATTCTCGTATCAAAGCACCTAAGTCAAGGAGCGCCCAATCAAAGGTAAAATCTCCAATTGTATATGAAATCAAGGGTTCTCTAGGGTCTCTTCTTTTAGGAGAAGGTTTTCTAGGATAACACAACTAGCTTGCTCAAATAGGACAACTTTCCTAGGTGCTTGAGATTTTGGCCTACGCTTCTGAGTGCAGAGATCTTTGAGGAACTTGGCATAGGCAGGGATATGCTTGATAGCCTAAAGGAATGGGATATTAATCTCAACCTATTTAAAGATATCCAAAACTCCTCATTACTAGCAAGGGCTTCTTCTTCTTCCTAGAAATCTCTAAGGCTTTAGGATAAGGGACATAATCAGAATCAAGAGTAATAGGCTCCTGAGCCTTGCTAAAATCATCTTCAGATTGGTAAACCAAGTCAGGTTCACTAGGGTCCTTATGATCATTAGGTGTGGACCAAATTGGATCTTGAGTTCTAGTTCCACTTATTAAGGTAACAACACTAACAGATGAGATTGCCTGTGGATCTTAATGGATACTAAAGGGGAGGGGTGAATGGTATCTCCTAAAAAAAACTTAAATTTAATAGTAGCAAAAACAATTCAAACCACAAAAATTCAAGCACAGAAGACACCTAGATTTATAGTGGAAACCCTTCCAGAGTGAAAGCCACTACCTAAGCCTCTCAACTTGGGATTTTTTCAACTAGTCAACACTAGTCAATCAACTAACGCACCACTTGAAATGAGGGTGGCACAACCTCTTACAATAGTCCCTCTCTTTACAACCTGAAGAGAAGCACAACAACAACAACAGATCTTTTCCAACAACTTGGGATCCGTAATCAAAGCAACAAGTAATATAAAAGTAATATAATCCTATGGAACCTCATGGAAAGTCAAACTAGATTTTAGCGGAGGTTCGAATCGACATGCTTTGGAAAGCATGAAAGAAGTGCAAAAGCACTTTGAGAGAAAGCATGAGAGCTCTTTTTCTAGATGGATTTCTTCTTTGAAAGTGTTTTTGAAAAAGACTACGTACGACCTTTATTTATACTAGCAAATCGACCAGAAAAAAAAGTCAAATTGGTCGATCAATTAAGGTAGTTTGGTCTATCAAAATGACTTTTGGTCGGTCAAACTAGTTATTTGATTGATCAATGATTGGTCGATTAATTAACCTAAATGGTTGATCAAAGGTATATTCATCAGCTTCCTAAAATGGGCTATTTTGATCGATTAACTAAGCTTGTTGGTCGATCAATCCATTTGGTCGATCAATTACCTTAAAAACTTATTTTTTATGTAAAGCGTAAAAAATCGTTTGAAACTTATTTGAGGTTCCTTACAAGATTGTATAGACGCAATAAAAATAAAAAGACATAGAGAAGAAATTAGCAATCTTTTAGCTTCAATCCATGAGAGAGTCTTGAAAGATCAGTCTTGCAAATAGCAAAATTTTGGTGCATCAAGACAGAGGTACTTACATTCCCCCCCTTTTTGATGACAACAAAATTATAATTATGTAGAGATAGAAAAATAAAGTCCTATGCATAATATCTACCCCTTTTTGTCTCAGCAAAAAGTAAACATGTAGCTATTAATTTTAACTATCTCCCCCTTAAATATGTAATTGAAGCAGTAATAGTTATAGCATGCAATTCAAAGAGAGAAATATTCAGCTGAGAGAGATATAACATGAACATAACTAGAAAGCAATATAAATGAGTCCAAATAAATGTAGCAAGATAAGCATGTCCAAAATAGAGTACTACATGCAATAATGCTAGGATAAAAAAGTAGCAACAAAAATAATATTACTCTAAGGAAGCCATAAAAGCGTCCATGGTGCTCTAAAGATCAGTATCTAACTTGAGGTCCATCAATTCAGATCTCGCTGATGAAGTCGGGCGACTAAGACAAAGGTGTCTCTAAGCTGACGAAGTGGGCATCGGCTGTGTAGATGTTTGGCGAGGAGGTGTAACATGCTGGTATGTGGCTACCGTAGTAGGAGGAGGAGGATGTGCTACTAATGATGGAGGCATTGTAGTGGACCGACGAGGACGAGGAGGCCTGTGAAGCTGCTACTAAATCCAATGAATAGACTCTCCAAGTTTATCCAAAAACTGACCTTGAGCAATCAAGTATTCGAATCCTTGATGCCCATGTCTCATCATCACTAAGTTTGTCTCACACTGTCGGTGCATCATCAAAAAATGTCGTCAGTAATGTTCTGAATATTGACATAGTCCCTGCTTATAAGCGGTCTGTCGAGAAGGCCCCACTCCTGGTCGTAGAAGGACGAAGCAAGTCACACCGGAGGAGGATAGGTCACTGTGAAATGCTCATATGGAGAAAAAGGAGGTGGTACTGCAAAAGAGGGTCTATCTAGCTGCTGAGGCTGCTGCTACTACTGGTCTGCATCCTCACCATGGGCTCCTTAAGCTTGCACCATCTTGGTATAAGTAAGCTTATAAAAAATGGAGACTCTCGTAATGAACTGTTTGTGGTTAATATCCATTGGGAAATTAAAATGTAGGAAGATGTGAGAGAGGAGTGTCCCAAACTGGAAGGAGCTAGTGGGTTTCTTGCTCATCAAATAAAGAATCAAGTGGTTCCAGTTGAACTGCTTATTCTTGAGAAAGGCGTAGAGAGTGATGAGCATAATACCAAGGCAGTTCTCAAAGGAGGTAGATTTAGACATAAAGTTCCACAAAAAAACTCAATTCAGGAAACGTGGAAGACAATGAAAATAAGGTGACTTGGTAGGATGGCCCAAATCATAATGAGTGTGAGTGAGTAGCGTCTCTCGAATAGACTTAGTCTGTGCCTACTGGTGAAGATCAAGAAAAGTAGGTCCAACAGAAGGACAACCAAGAATCTCAGAAATAACATCCGCATTGACCAAAACCCAATGCCGTAGACATTCAAGGTAAGCTCAATGTTGAACCCCTCACCTATGTTCTTCATATTGGCATAAAATAGGTGACAAGCCAAGGGGTCAACACAAGGTATGTGGCTATCCTTGGAACTTGCATAAAAATTCCACTCAAAAAGGCCAAACTTCTCACAGATTCTGGGAAAGACAGACTCAAAGTACGGAAAGTCAACAGGTCTACCAACGTGAGGGGAAAGCTTGGCAAGAATAAAGAAACGCTCAAGAGTGGCCTCAGTAATGAAAATATGATCAAAAGTGTCATCACGAGAACCCGAGGAGGAGGCATGTGCACATTTCGGAGCCATTGCAGTACTGAAAAAACATGTTGGTCGATCAATTAAGGAATATTAGTCGATCAAAAATAGATTGCACAGACTTAAGAAAAATTGGCTTTTGGTCGATCAACCAAGGAATTTGGTCAACCAAAAGTGAATAGACCGAATGGTGCATACACATCCATTTAGGTTAAAATGCCTATTTATGCATGTTCCTAAGCTTAGATATGCATTCCATATTATAAATATTGCATAACATGCATCATTGTACATTTAGAATAGCTTGTATAAAGTTTAGGTTAATTTGTGTCCTTTTGTGGCTAGGAGAGGATATTTATTTCGGGGCCTCAGATTGATGATCTGACCATACGGATCTAATCAGGATGACGAATAGAGTCCAACGCCCCTGAAATTGTCTTAATCAGAGTTTTGTAGCACACTGTGTAGTCTAAGGAAGATCAATGGCCAAGGGACTAGGTGACACAATTCATGGCTTCAAACGACAAATCCAACCACATGGATGGATCCAAATCAACAATCGTAGCCCAATGGCATAAAAATCGACCCAATCCAACATCCGTGGTTCCACCTACAAAGTGAAGAAAATGGACGGCCATGATGGTGCCACGTGGCACCATAACAGCTGCCCAAATCCGTCCAAGCCCCTCTGCTCCATCTTGCAGGTAGTGCCATCATGCAATCCAACGGTTGAGAAAAGCCCAACAACGCCTTCTCACATCACAAGGGGCAGATCAAGATTCAATGTGGACAGTTTGATCTTGATCCAACGAACTACAACTGCCTCTCGTCTCTACCAACCGATGCTCTTTTGGACCAAAGAGAGCACGTAGCGCAGCGGTCGTGTAGAGTACTTTCAAATCTGCAGTGCAGGTTCGAGTCCTCAGATGCTTGCAATTAATCGCATAAGTGGGAGGGCTAAATAGAGTCGCACGATCTCCATCAAGTGGCACGAGACACGCCATGGGGCGCAATGAATGAGCGCGGATACACCTGTGCGTGCACGCCCGATCCAACACCCTATCTGACACGCCAACTGAGCGCACAATTGTTCGGGCCCGGATAGGTTGTGTTAATATGGTGATTTTATCGTTGAAATGAGTATAGTGGTTAACCTAAATCGAGCCTGGAATGCAACCGCTTGGCTGTTTTTGCGTCTTTATGTTTATTATAGTACAGTCGTTATAGTATAAGACAAGACAGCTACGGTTGTCATTTCAATAGATTTTTTTTTACTCGGAAATAGTTTTCCCGAGGTCGAACTCAAGGAGCTACTGGAATTCTAGAAGTACAAAGTTTCTCTATTGGATTACAAAAATAAGAGAGAGAGAGATTTTGTCTTGGCTTCTTCTTCTTCTCTTCTTCTCTTTGTGCTTTCTCTCTGATCCTGTCTTCTTCCCTCTTCTTTCTTCTTCTGCTCTTCCTGTCTTCTTCTCTTCTTTCTTCTTTTTTTTCTTCTTTTGTCTTTCTCTCTTTCTTTTTCTCTGGCGGCCAAGTCTTCTTCTTTCTTCTTTCTTCCTCTTTTCTTCAGCTGCAGAGTCTTCTTCTTTTTCTTCTTCTTCTTCTCTGCTTTATCTCCTCTGGCCGCTGCTCAACCGTCGCCTGATACAGCGGTCAGATGACTTAACTGCAGGTATGCTACAGTGCTTGTCCTCTTTTCCTTCCTTTCTTCCTTCGCTACTTCTTCTTCTTCTTCCCTACCTTGAGCGGCCAAGGCTTCGGCCACCTTCTTCCTTCTTCTTCTTCTGCTCCTGCACACACACAACTGGTCAGAGAAAAACCTACCCCTACCCTTTCTCGCGTCTCTCTCTTTCTTAGATTTCTCTCATAGGATCGCTCTCCCAGAGCTGGGTATTCGGGTACGGGTATCGCTCCTGAGACCAGGCCCACCGGTGTGCGATGGTGGGCGAGGTGTGCGTAGTGTCGAGTATTCGGATCCGACCTAGACCCGGGGGGCGTGAGCGCGGGCGAGGGTGAGCGCGTGGGGCGCTCGTGCGTGAGGGACCTGACCCCTGTGTTCGAAGGCGAATAGCCTTGAACACTTTTTCAATTTATGTGTGGGCGCTGAGCCACGCACTTTCGAGGTGGGACTAAAGTCCCACCTCCCAGATTGGCGTCCGCAGGCGAGGAGCTCGCGGCTAATTGGGGCAGCCTGTGAGACTCTCGACCTAGCTGCAGACCTGGGAGTCTTCGCGGAGACACTCCACGCAACCTGGGACCAGTGCCTGGGCGAGATCGAAGCTGCAGCTGCAGGTGAAGGAGCTTCACCTGCTCAGCAATGGTGGCGAAGGGGCCGTGACCTGAACGCAGAAATACGGCCTCTCGGCCCAGTTAGAAGATGCAGGGGGCTGCGTCGGAGTGCGGCGAAGCCAGTGCGGGTGGTGGCGAGGTGTGAGGCGGTGTATGGTGGCAGCCCTAGGTCAGACTGTGGTCGGAAAAATGGGTCTGTTCGGGGGATCTTTAGGTGGCATGTGGCAGGGAATGAAAAGGGGGAAGCTGTGGAGTGGAGTGAGGGGAAGCTTCTGAGGTGATCGGCGAGGGGTGAGGAGGTCTGTGGAGGTGGAATGGGCTCGTCGGAGAGGGTGGTCGGAGACGGAGCAGGCGGTGGTGGAAGTTGTGTGTGGGGGCGCGAAAATATAAATTGACAGAGGGGAAATCTAAAGGAGGAGGAGAGGAAGCTTTTACCTACATTTTGGACGAAGGAGGAAGGGCGGAGCCACCGGGTCGTACCTGCCGGAGCTGGGGAAGAAGAGGCCCTGGAGGGGGAGATCGGCGACGAGGAGGCAGGCGAAGGGTGTCGGCAGGTGCGGCACAACACAGACGAGAGGGTTAGGGGAACCCTGCTGCAGGTAAGGCTGCAGAGTGACGAGGAGGAGGAGGAGTTAGTCGCCGGAAGCTACAGGTCGTGTGTCGGAGGTGGAGAGGATGAAGTGGGTGGATATTCTCTGTCAGAGACAGCTTACAAGAACTGGCAGGGGGTGCTGGTTCTTATAAAGGGGGTGGCGGAGAGGGAGGCGCAGGCTGGCGACGTGCGCGCCTCGCCGGAGTGTGGTCGGAGACGAGACCCATACCTTCCGCGCGTTCGCATGGAAGGTGT
This sequence comes from Thalassia testudinum, assembly GCA_037157565.1. Taxonomy (NCBI): domain Eukaryota; kingdom Viridiplantae; phylum Streptophyta; class Magnoliopsida; order Alismatales; family Hydrocharitaceae; genus Thalassia; species Thalassia testudinum. Next base: position 10,184,180 of record JAZHRO010000056.1, read on the forward strand.
GGGGGTCGTCAGGCAACATGGTCGAGTCCCTGCGATAGAAGACGTCGTAGGGAACTCTGCATACATTTTGCAGGACGATCCCCTCTCCCTGCGCGGTGCCATGCTCCGTGCAAAGTCGTTGGAGCATGGTGCTACGTAGAGTTTTGCAGGAGGGACCATTTTGCAAAGAACGACGAGAAAGTTGGGGGCCAAAATGCAAGGGTTTTGAAAGTTAAGGGTCAAAAAGTAAATGAAGAGGACAAAATTGCAAAGTCGGTCAAGGAGGTCTCTTCTTAGGCTCAAGTTTTTATGCATGACTATTTTGAACCTAAGGATTTTAATGGTGAATTTTTTTTCTAGGTTAGACCATGTTGAACCAGCCAATTTACGTAAAAACCCAAATTAAATCATTAATTGGGCATGATTCTCAATGTAGTTCAAAATGGGTTTCTAAGGCCAAATTAAAGGTTCTAAACCCCAGAGATTATTTTTCTATGAATTTTAGAGGGTTTAGTCGATTTTTACCCTGCCTCGAACCTCATGAATTGAAGTGGGTTTGTTTTAGGGTTATAGAATGTCATTTAATTTCTTGAAGTTGCTGCAACCCTCGTTAGATCAAATCATCCCACTTTCCTTCTTATTAGGTTTGTTTGACCTGTGTTTAGACCCTTAATTACCCTATTTGCAAATTGTGTTGGTGAAATTGCATTTTTTACCCCTTATGACTTCTTTTCTTCTTGAACTCAGAATTCTCTGAGTTAAGCCTTTCTTTGAGCTATGTAGGAGCTTTTTCTTGCATATCTAGGTTAGATTGTGCTAGTTAGGGTTCATGATGAGGTTCTCATCATACCCCCATGCCTAGCTTTTGCTAGTCCCTTAGCAAAAGCTTAAGGTTTCAATCTTTGTTCTAGACCATGAAGTTCTTAATGATTTCAAATAAGTGCTTTTTCATTTGAACCTGGATTAGGTTAGAATGCTAACCATAGGCCTAAAAGGTACTCTAGTACCAACCAAGATCCAGATCTGTCTAGCCTCAGCTTTAGTCCTTAGCAAAGGTTTTTAAGGTCTACAAGAACTAACCTAAGGTTTATTGGACTTTGTGGTTAAAGCACTCGTGCTTGAAATGATTTTAGCCCTGGCTCAGTTCGTAGTGCGTTTTGTAAGAGAGAGAGATAGAAGATTTATATGTTTGGAGAGTTTTCTCTCTCTTTTTCTTTTTAATTCTAGCTTAGGATTGGCTTCTCAACATGGCCTGTATCAGATTCCTTGTTTCCATCATCAATGCTCAAGGGTTCCTGGCAATCGATGCTTCGAGATAGCACTGCCCATGGCAACCCCCGGAATCCTGAATATTAAGATTTCGAGATAATCCCATCCATGGTGTTCCGTGGCTGAATTCAGACCCTGGCAATTGACACTTCGTGATAATGCCATCCATGGAATCTGAACCAGCAGAGTTCTTACATGCCCCCAGTAGGATATGTAAATATCCTAAGAGACAAGCACCGAGGAGATGATATTTTTTTATGCATCTTCGAGGGGAATTTCCCACCTCTCCGCGCTGGGAACTCGACCAAATCAACTTGTGTTGATTAGCCGCACCTACTTTAGGTGTTATTTTCAGAATTTTGCGATGCTTCTGTGTGGTTTTGATTTTTACGCTTACTGAACTAGGCTGTGTGTGGGGTTAGGGTGCTTAGGTTACTGAGTCCCGTAAACCAAAAGTTAGTTAACGAGGCCAAATACTCCCTAAGCCTTAGACCTAATACTTAAGCTTTTCATTTTCCTCAACCTCTTGAGGAGTGTCTAGATCTTAATGGGTACTAAGAGTCTATCCAAGAATGCCTAAGGTTTGCGTTCTTACTAATCTTACTATGCACTTTTCAATTTTTTCATGAATGAGGTCTAGAACTTAGGTCAATTCCTTAGTTTCTTACTAATGCTATCACTCTTTTCTCACATTTTTGTGCTCCTTTTTCATTTTGTTTCTTTTTCCTTCTCCCACAAAATTTCCTTTCTCCTCTTATTCTATTATTCTTTTTCGAAATTTTTTTTTAATTTTTATGGTGTTTTTGGCATATGTGAATTTTTTGTTTAAAACCTTTTCTTACAAGTTTTGCACTTTCATACCCCCCATGCCTAAGATTTGCAATGTCCTCATTGTGACTTAGGGGGTTTTTATTCAACTTAGTTCATTCCTTAGGACAGATGTTTTGATGAGTGAATGGGTTGGGATGATTGTTGCGGACAATTTCTAATCCCAGATGCAAGCATCTGAGGTGGAGTCGGCTGTCTTAAAGGGTGAACCTTAAGTGCACAAAGGTGTCAAAAAGGTTTTAGGTTTTCAAAGAAAATGATGGGCTGCCTCCCGTTAAGCGCTGAGTTTTACACCATCGGCCGGACGCAATAAGCTCATAGGGAATGGAGGATATAAGATGATTCAGCCAAATCAGTAGAAGCTACATCAATGAACAGCTTGAGTCTCTGACCATTCACGATAAAAGGTTCGGAATCATGGCTGAGCGAACTGATTTCCACAGCTCCATTTCCAAAAATCTATCGGATCAAGTATGGTCCGACCCACTTGGATCGCAACTTCCCAGGGAAAAGTTTGAGTCGGGCATTAAAGAGAAGGACCTTCTGACCAGGATGAAAGATCTTTCTAGAGATATGCCTGTCATGGAAGGCTTTGACCCGCTCCTTGTAGATTCGCGAGTTCTCATACGCATCAAGGCGTAATTCATCGATCTCACTGATTTGAAGCTTTCTATGGGTTCCAACCTTCGAAAGATCTAGATTACATTTCCATACTGCCCAATAGGCTTTGTGCTCTAGTTCGACAGGAAGGTGACACGCCTTCCCGTACACCACTCTAAAGGGAGACATGCCTAATTGGGTTTTGTGGGCGGTCCTATAGGCCCACAAGGCTTCCGGAAGTTGGGATGACCAGTCCTTCCTGTCAGGCCGAACAGTGACCTGCAGGATTTTTTTGATCTCTCGATTTGATAGCTTAGCTAGACCATTAGTCTGGGGGTGATAAGGAGTAGAGATTTGGTGAGACACCCCGTATTTGGTCATCAGTGACCTAAACTGAGCATTTGTGAAATGGGTCCCCACATCTGAGATGATAGCACGAGGAATCCGGAACCGTGAGAAGATATTGTGATGAATGAATTTGAGAACAATTTTGTGATCACAGGTTTGGGTCGGTATGGCTTCGATCCATTTGGACACGTAGTCCACATCTAGTAGAATGTATTCGAAACCATCCGAAACAGGAAAGGGGCCCATAAAATCAATCCCCCAAACATCAAAGATTTCGCATATGAGAATCGACTGCAAAGGCATCATGTCACGATGGCTCATGTTGCCCAAAGTTTGAAAACAACTGCATGCCTTGCAGTGATTGTATGCGTCTTTGAACAGTGTAGCCCAGAAAAAACCACACTGGAGGATTTTCGATGCAGTTTTGTGCCTAGAAAAATGGCCACCGCATGCCTGGTCATGGCAGAAGGAGAGAATATTATTGACTTCCTCTTCCAGGACACATCTCTGGATGATTTGGTCAGCACTTATGCGAAAGAGGTACAGATCTTCCCAAATGTAATACTTGGCATCAGAGCACAATTTGTCTTTCTTGGCCTTCGACCAATCAGACGGGATCTGATGAGATGCCAAGTAATTTACTATGTCAGCAAACCATGGAAGTCTAGTACTGATAGTCAGCAAGTGCTCATCAGGAAAATGTTCTGTGATGGGTCCAGAAGGGTTAATAATCTCAGAAGGGAGGCGGGACAAATGGTCAGCTACCACATTCTGTCTTCTCGCCTTGTCGCGAATCTCAAGATCGAATTCTTGCAATAGCAAGATCCATCGGATTAGTCGGGGCTTTGCGTCCTTCTTGGCAAGGAGATGCCTCACAGCCATGTGATCCGAGTAGATGATGACGTGGGAACCTAGGAGATAAGATCGGAATTTTTCAAGGGCAAATACTACGGCTAGCAGCTCTTTCTCCGTAACTGTGTAGTTACACTGAGCCTCGTCAAGTGTCTTGCTAGCGTAGTAGATGACCATGGGTTTCCCGTCAGCTTTCTGCCCCAGAACTGCTCCTACAGCGAAATTAGACACATCGCACATGATCTCAAAGGGTTGAGACCAGTCAAGGGATTGTAGGATAGGTGCCTGGGTGACTCGGTCACAAAGGTTTTCAAAGGCTAGTGTGCATTCCTTGGAGATTTCAAAGGGTACATCCTTATAGAGAAGAGTAGTCAAGGGGCATGCGATTTTCGAAAAATCAGGAATGAAACGACAGTAAAAACTGACGTGCCCCAGAAAAGAACAGATGTCCCTGATCGAGCTAGGCATAGGAAGGCGAGAGATTAGATCAACCTTAGCTCGATCCACTTGGATGCCTTTCTCAGAAATCAAATGTCCTAGGACGATCCCCTCAGGCACCATAAAGTGGCTCTTTTCCCAGGAAAGAACCAAATTAACGTCGATGCAACGCCTGAGTATATGGACCAAGTGCTGGAGGCAATCATCAAATGATGCCCCAAAAACTGAGAAGTCATCCATGAAGACTTCCAGATAGTCACCTACCATATCTGAGAATATGGCAAGCATGCACCGCTGAAAAGTCGCGGGTGCATTGCAGAGACCGAAAGGCATCCTTCGGAATGCGTACGTTCCGAAGGGGCAGGTAAACGTGGTCTTCCCTTGGTCCTCTGGATGGATTGCCACCTGGTTATAACCGGAGTACCCATCAAGGAAGCAGAAGAATCGATTTCCTGCTAATTTCTCAAGAATCTGATCAATGAAAGGTAGTGGGAAATGATCCTTCTTCGTGGAGGAATTGAGTTGTCGGTAATCTATACAGACTCTCCACGAGTTGGCTAATCAAGTAGGTATGACTTCTCCGGTTTCAGTCGTTATGGTGGTGAGTCCTGCCTTCTTAGGCACAACCTGAATTGGGCTCACCCAACGACTATCGGAGATCGGGTAGATGATCCCTGCATCTAACCACTTGAAGATCTCCTTTTTCACGACCTCTTGCAGATTGGGGTTCAAGCATCTCTGCATTTCACGAGAAGGTCGTGCGCCCTCTTCTGAATAAATACGATGCGTGCAATAAGAGGGACTTATTCCAGTCAAATCGTTGAGAGTCCATCCAATGGCTCTGCGATGTTCCTGGAGGATAGCAATCAGACGGGATTCCTGTTTAGGATTGAGCTTGGAATTAATAATCACAGGAAGGGTCTGATTAGAACCCAGGAAGATGTATTTCAAATGATCAGGAAGGGGCTTTAGTTCAAGGATGGGGTTATCAGCAGCAGCGGGTGGTTCAGAGTAGATGTGAGGTTCGAGGGTAGGAGCTATTGGTCTGTCTAAATCTGGATTTGACTCCTCTGTTTGCGGGTCAAACTCTTTTTGTGGTTGATGAGGTATAATCAGGTTATTCTCAAAGTGTGTTTCATCAACCAAAGCTCTGATATCACAAATCTGTTCGATGACACCGCAATTGATTCCTTGCTGGGCCTTAAATATATCAATTTTTAGGGTTTGATTTCCAAATTTGAGCTCTATTTGGCCTCCTCACAGCTGATGTTGGCTCTAGCAGTAGCCAAGAAAGGTCTCCCTAGAATGATCGGTGTATCCCTAGGGTTTTCAGGTGCATCCATGTCTAAGACTATAAAATCTACAGGAAAGTAGAAATCCCGCACTCTTATAATAACATCCTCGAGAATCCCTTTTGGTGACTTTATAGATCGATCAGCTAATTGTAATGTCACTTCAGTTGGTCTTAGCTCAGATTCTTCTAGGTGGTTAAGTAAGGATGTGGGTATCAGATTTATGGAAGCACCCAAGTCTAGCAATGCTTTGTCGAATTGGGTATCACCTATCTTGCAGGAAATCAGGGGAGTACCTGGATCTTTAGCTTTGGGTGGGAGTCTGCTTAGGATTACAGAGCTGGCTTGCTCTGACAGTACAATTGGACTCCCACTCTTGGTTCGTGGCTTACACTGAGGTGTACACACATTCTTTAGGAATCGTGCGTAAGCCGGTACGTGGCGAATTGCATCCATCAAAGGGATGTTTATGTGGACCTGCTCAAAGAGCTTGACCAGGTCCTCCTTAGGTGCCACGGGCTTGGTAGTCTTTTTCCCTTTGGTCAAGGCCTCGGGAAACGGAACTTTGGTTGGTTCTTCTAGGATAGGTTTAGGTCTTTGATCTGTGATGGGGATAGGAACGTCCTGGATTACTGTCCTAGGCTTGGGATCACTACCAGGCTTGGAGTGGTTTGGGTATGGTGGATCTTGGGTTTCCTTACCACTACGGGTCGTTATGGAAGTTAGTCCTGCCTGGTTTTGGTTGGGATTGGGTAAGATGGGTTGCTGCTGATAGCCTGCATAAGAAGTGGAAGCCTCCATCCCGTCGGGTGAAAGAATAGAGGGGGCCTGATAAATCATGTGGGCTTGGCCCAGGTGTGGGTTCATAACACGCCGCTGTGTTGGCACGTTATTTGGGTTAGGAAGAGGTTGGGAAGGAAGTGTGCCTGGCTGGTGAGAATTTGCCAACTGGGCCAGTTGATTTCGAACCTCTGTAAGTTAGTCCCTATGTTGCTTTTGAATAGCCGCATTCATTTTTTGAATGTCAGCCAGAGTCTGAAGAATAAGGGACATTTGGTCCTGATTTAGCCCCGATGGATAGGTAGGGTTGGGCCGAGGCTGAGGCGGCTAGTAAGGATGAGGGGGTTGTGGACGGGGCTGAAAGGGCGGTCTTTGGGTTTGGGAATTTCCCGTCCACTGAAAGTTGGGATGGTTTCGCCATCCAGGGTTATAGGTATTGGAGAATGGGTCATTCTGGATGGCGTTGAGGTCCTCGCAAGTTTGAGGAACCTCCAAAGAATCAGAAAAAGGGGGAATGGAATTCCCCGGATTGGTATAGAAGGGATTGGATGACCCTGCGATCCGAGAATCAGATGGGGGTGGATATGGATCCATCCCAGGAGAAGATCGGTGGAGAATGTTTTGCACAGTTTCCTGTGTGGAAGGAGGCTATGCAAAGGAGCTATGCGTAGAGGTGGCTCGCTGCAAGTGCTGAGTCAGCTCATCCACCTTCTTCTCAATGATTGAGACCTTGTCCAATCGACTGGCCATTAATTCCAGGTTGACTGATGCGGACAAGCCCTGCGTCTCGTGTGCTCCCCTAAGGTTCATCGATGCATGGGTATTCGTCCTATCGAATAATCCCATGGATTCATTGTTGATGGAGTTCTCGCACATGTTTTCGAGAATCTCCCACACGGTGTCCTCATGTTGACCCATGATATTCCCTTCGCAGGTTGCATTGACGAAAATCCTGATATCCTCACGAAGTCCCTGGTAAAAAGACTGGACTTGTTCCTATTTAGGAACTCCGTGATGGGGGCACTTTCTCATGAGATCCTGAAAGCGATCCCATGCCTCATGGAGAGGTTCTCCCGTTTACTGAGTGAAGTGAGTAATCTGATGGCGCAAGGCATTGGTCCGACCAACGGGAAAGAACTTCTTCAAAAATTCAGACTAAAGTTCTTCCCAAGTGTTGATCGGCCGGGTCTGAGTTTGATACCAATGAGCAGCCTTGTCCATAAGGGAGAAGGAGAACATCTTCATGAGGAGAATGTCCCAATTTTGTGCATCTGACCAAAAAGTTTGGGCCAGATGCTTCAGTTGTTTGATGTGTTGGAAGGGGTCTTCAGAATTAAGCCCATGGAATTTAGGTATATCATGAATCATATTGGGCTTTAATTTAGAATCAGGTCCTCCAATCGGGATTCTGACTCGAGGCTCAATAGCCACCACAGTAGGGTTATAATGGTTCGCATCATAGGACGCTGCAGTGGGTGCACAAAGTTCTAGAAGAGGTCATTGGGTCGCTGGAGTTGGTGCTCCAGATTGTTTTCTTCCTCAACTGGCTGAGCCATTATGGAAGAAGAAGGTGAGTTGGGTTCGGAGTCGAAGGAGAGGTCGATGTGAACTGTTTTTTTCTCACACAAGGGTACTGAGGCTCGACCTCGAGGAGAGTGGAGTGCTAAACGAGGTTTCAAGGACCTCCTACGAAACATACACTGTTGGAAGAGATGAGTTTAGCAGGTGCTGGACCCAATCAAGGCACCCAAAATGTTGGGTGACTATAGTGGTGCGGGGCAGATGGACCCCTTGATCAAAAGATTGACCACCTGAGAATTACCTGGGCAGCCAGAGAGGGTGAGTCCCGCGAAGACCCCTACACGGTAGAGCGTCCCCACGGGTTACAGGGTTTCCCCCACCCGACCTCTCTTGTCACTGAGATTCCAGGTAGACCAGAATGGGGATCTTGACCTCTTAAGTATACCAATTTTTAGTTAAGATCAAGGTGCTTAGGTTTTCACTTGAACTTTATCCTTTTGAGTGCAAAGAGTGACCTAAGTTGAAGGTTGGTTGACCCTAAGGGGTCAACTTCACCTATTGATCCTTTTGAGAACTTATTAGGTCTTGTCTTTTAGGGTTCAAGTGTTTTTAGAGAGCCAATTGCTTAGGGTTTCTCTGAATAGGTATTTTCAATCAATGGCTCAGGCACACTTCTTTTGGATTTTCTCAATTCTTGATTAAGGGGTGTGTCTCTGAAACACTGGTGTTAATTCCTATGTTGGCTCTATTTGGTCTAGTTAACTCCTTATTTGCTAATTAGGGCTCAGGCAAGAAGGTGTTAGCCCTTAATTACCTTTAATACTATGTGCAGGAATAGTAGTTTTGAGAACATGCAGCTATTACTAAGTATGAAAGACAAGTTATACCTATATATATATATATATTTTTTTTTTTCTTTTTCTTCCTCTTTAAGATTTAGGGTTTACTAGTGAGAGGATAGAAGTTACCTGTCCTTGGAGTGGTTGTGGTGCAACTACGTCCTAATTTTTCATGTACCTGCACACAAGAGGGAAAAGATTAGAAATTCTTAAATAAAGAGTTTAAAGCTTCTAGAATAGCCGTTGCTCCCCGGCAATGGCACCAAAATGGAATGCAACCGCTTAGCCGTTTTTGCGTCTTTATGTTTATTATAGTACAGTCATTATAGTATAAGACAAGACAGCTACGGTTGTCATTTCAATAGATTTTTTTTTACTCGGAAATAGTTTTCCCGAGGTCGAACTCAGGGAGCTACTGGAATTCTAGAAGTACAAAGTTTCTTTATTGGATTAAAAAAATAAGAGAGAGAGAGAGAGATTTTGTCTTGGCTTCTTCTTCTTCTCTTCTTCTCTTTATGCTTTCTCTCTGATCCTGTCTTCTTCCCTCTTCTTTCTTCTTCTGCTCTTCCTGTCTTCTTCTCTTCTTTCTTCTTTTTTTTCTTCTTTTGTCTTTCTCTCTTTCTTTTTCTCTAGCGGCCAAGTCTTCTTCTTTCTTCTTTATTCCTCTTTTCTTCAACTATAGAGTCTTCTTCTTTTTCTTCTTCTTCTTCTTTGCTTTATCTCCTCTCGCCGCTGCTCAACCGTTGCCTGATACAGCTGTCAGACGACTTAATTGCAAGTCTGCTACAATGCTTGTCCTCTTTTCCTTCCTTTCTTCCTTCACTGCTTCTTCTTCTTCTTCCCTGCCTTGAGTGGCCAAGGCTTCGGCCACCTTCTTCCTTCTTCTTCTTCTGCTCCTGCACACTCACACAACTGGTCAGAGCAAAACCTACCGCTACCCTTTCCCGCGTCTCTCTCTTTCTCAGATTTCTCTCATAGGATCGCTCTCCCAGAGCCGGGTATTCGGGTACGGGTATCGCGCCCGAGACCAGGCCCACCAGCGTGCGGTGGTGGGCGAGGTGTGCGCAGTGTTGGGTATTCGGATCTGGCCCAGACCCGCGGGGCATGAGCGCGGGCGAGGGTGAGTGCGTGGGGCACTCGTGCATGAGGGACCTGACCCCTGTGTTTGAAGGCGAATAGCCTCGAACACTTTTTCAATTTATGTGCGGGTGCTGAGCCACACACTTCCGAGGTGGGACTAAAGTCCCACCTCCCAGACTGGCATCCGCAGGCGAGGAGCTCGCGGCTAATTGGGGCAGCCTGTGAGACTCTTGACCTAGCTGCAGACTTGGGAGTCTTCGCGGAGACACTCCGCACAACCTGGGACCAGCGCCTGGGCGAGATTGAAGCTGCAGCTGCAGGTAAAGGAGCTTCACCTGCTCAGCAATGGCGGCGAAGGGGCCGTGACCTAAACGCAGGAATACGGCCTCTCGGCCCAGTCAGAAGATGCAGGGGGCTTTGCCGGAGTGCAGCGAAGCCAGTGCGGGTGGTGGTGTGGCGTGAGGCGGTGTATGGTGGCAGCCATAGGTCGGACTGTGGTCGGAAAAATCGGTCTGTTAGGGGGGTTTTTAGGTGGCGTGTGGCAGGGAATGAAAAGGGGGAAGCTGTGGAGTGGAGTGAGGGGAAGCTTCTGAGGTGATCAGCGAGGGGTGAGGAGGTCTGTGGAGGTGGAATGGGCTCGCTGGAGAGGGTGGTCGGAGACAGAGCAGGCAGTGGTGGAAGTTGTGTGTGGGGGCGCAAAAATATAAATTGACAGAGGGGAAATCTAAAAGAGGAGGAGAGGAAGCTTTTACCTACGTTTTGGATGAAGGGGGAAGGGCAGAGCCACTGGCTCATACCTACCGGAGCTGGGGAAGAAGAGGCCCTGGAGGGGGAGATCAGCGACGAGGAGGTAGGCGAAGGGTGTCGGCGGGTGTAGCATGACACAGACGAGAGGGTTAGGGGAACCCTGCTGCAGGTAAGGCAGCAGAGCTACGAGGAGGAGGAGGAGTTAGTCACCGAAAGCTGCAAGCCGTCTGTCGGAGTTGGAGAGGATGAAGTGGGTGGTTATTCTCCGTCAGAGACAACTTACAAGAACCGGCAGGGGGTGCTGGTTCTTATAAAGGGGGTGGCGGAGAAGGAGGCGCAGGCTGGCGATGTGCGTGCCTCGCTAGAGTGTGGTCGGAGACGAGACCCATACCTTCCGCACATTCGCAGGGAAGGTGTGGGGGTCGCCAGGCAGCATGGTCGAGTCCCTGCGACAGAAGACGTCGGAGGGAACTCCGCGTACATTTTGCAGGACGATCCCCTCTCCCTGCGCGGCGCCATGATCCACGCAAAGTCGCCGAAGCATTGTGCTGCACAGAGTTCTGCAGGAAGGACCATTCTGCAAAGAACGACGAGAAAGTTGGGGGCCAAAATGCAAGGGTTTCGAAAGTTAAGGGTCAAAAAGTAAATGAAGAGGATCAAATTGCAAAGTCGATCGAGGAGGTCTCTTCTTAGGCTCAAGTTTTTATGCATGACTATTTTGAACCTAAGGATTTTAATGGTGAATTTTGTTTCTAGGTTAGACCATGTTTGACCAGCCAATTTACGTAAAAATGCAAATTAAATCATTAATTGGGTATGATTCTCAATGTAGGTCAAAATGGGTTTCTAAGGCCAAATTAAAGGTTCTAAACCCCAGAGATTATTTTTCTATGAATTTTAGAGGGTTTCTGTGAATTGAAGCGGGTTTGTTTTAGGGTTACAGAATGTCATTTAATTTCTTGAAGTTGCTGCAACCCTCGTTAGATCAGATCATCCCACTTTCATTCTTATTAGGTTCGTTTGACCTGTGTTTGGACCCTTAATTACCCTGTTTGCAAATTATGTTGGTGAAATTGCATTTTTTACCCCTTATGACTTGTTTTCTTCTTGAACTTAGAATTCTCTGAGTTAAGCCTTTCTTTGAGCTATGTAGGAGCTTTTTCTTGCATATCTAGGTTAGATTGTACTAGTTAGGGTTCATGATGAGGTTCTCATCAGAGCCTAACCATCTCTTTTACAAAATTTTTTTACCTGGCCTACTTGATTTTATCTTGGTCACTTTTAGGCCCAGGGTCAAACTCAGGGAAGTGGGATTAGAAGTGAATAAGTTTCTACGCCTTTCCTACAACGAATCTCTTCTGTTCATTTATTATGTTTTTGGTATTTTTCTATTTAAGATTTTTTTCTGATAATTTTTGTCCTTGAGGTACACCCTCAAAATCAGGTTCTTGGCTTTGAGCCAAATTAGGGTTCCAAAACTGGTCTTGCTATTCACAAGACTGAGTACCTGCAAGTCAAGGATTATCTTTTCTCTTTTGTATATTTTTTTTATCTTTTTACTGGCAGGAAAGAGAAACAGAAATAAAGTAAATATAGTATATATATATGTATATATTATATATGTATATAGGGGTGGGGGTGGAGGTGGAGATGGCGTGTAGCACGGTGTCGAGTCAGTCGTCATCTAGGAAGATGTAACCAACAGGACGAAGTGCTGCGTGGAGTGTAGGAGGGATGGGTGGAAGACGTGTGCGAAAATGTTTTTTGTACGCGTGTATCAGGGAATATTAGAAACTGGTGCAGATATTCCGGTGATACAACGTATGGTAGGTGATATGAAAAAATATATATATGTATGTATATATGTAAATATATATATATATATATATATATATATATATATATATATGGTTATAATTATATAAGTGTATATGTAGCTATATATATATATGTATATATATATATATGTATCTATACTTATACTTAGTTATATAGGTGCTACTATATGTATAGATATAAGTATATAAATATATATATATATATATGCATGTATATATATAAGTATATAGTAGTGTATAAGTGAGTGGGTGTGTGTACGAGAGTGTGTGTATGTGTCTGCTGAGGTATTGAGAGAGTGTTGTAAGAGAGAGAGAGAGAGAGAGAGACTGTTGGAGTGAAGAAGCGCATGTTAAGCCGTCTGGAGCCCCAGCGGCTGTTGTCTGATGCCATGTGCATGCACAGGCGCGTAGGCGCGCGAAGATGTGCGTGCACGCAGGAGGGAGCAGGCGTGGGAGGAATTGCAGTGCACTGCACTACGCGAAGAGGCGGGTGCGGATGCAAAGTAGCAGGCGAAGACTCGGGCACAGAGAGAGACGCGGGCACAGGCGTAGGCGATGGAGATGGCGTGGGGAGAGACGTGGGCGCGAGCGTGCGCGGACGGGTTAGCGCCGATAGCGCGTGGAGAGATAGCGCCGGGTGACCGGATAAGTGAGAAACTTACCGGTCACTGCATTGTAGTCATAGTGTCGCGCTCTCTAGCGTGAACAGTGGCCACAGTGCGCGCTCGGCTCGCGTGACCGCCTGCGCTCGGTTCAGCGTGTGCGGACGCTGTGGAGCGGCTGGCGCATGCGCGGGAGAGGTTGCGCCTGCTGCTGGCTTACGCAGAGAGAGGCGAGGGCGGCCTGCTGGCACACGTAGAAAGATAGCGCCTGGCTGCTGGCATGCGCGGTGGAGGCTGTTGCTGCTGCTGCTGCATGGAGCTTCAGACCTTGACTCTGCAGCAATGGCGGAGATGCTTGGAACGACGAAATCAAAGAGAATCACCATGCCCACCGGCTCTTTGATGAGCTGGGCGGTGGTGGGACTCACAGTGGTGGTTATGCACCACTGTGAGTTGCTCCTACCCGCAGCGTGGCTCCTCAGAAAGAGGAGAGGCTGCGTATGGAGGCTAGAGGGGAGAAGATGACCTGGAGGAAGCTGTTGTGTGTGTTCTTTGTGTGGACCAGTCTCCACCGCAAGGAAGAAGGCTGGGCTCTTTTTGAAGAGGAAGAAGGCAAGCACAGCCATGCCTTGGCTGTGCATGGCTGAGCAGGGAGTGGCTGTTGCAAAGCATGGCACGAGGAAGAAGCTTCCATGCTGATTGCACAGCAATCATAGGTCTTAATTGACCTAAATTAAGCTAAGACTTAGCATAAGTTAGGGTTATTCATGCATACATACGCATTATCTGCATCTTTACTGCTTTCCCTTAGCTATGCATAAAATAATGTTATAATGTGCTGATTAAGTGTATTATGTCGATTGCAGGCAATAAGCAGATCTGGAGCTTGATCTGGAGCAGGATCTGAAGCTGGATCTGAGATAACGGGAGTTGTGGTAGAGCTGGAGTAGAAGGCCTAGTTTAGATGTAGGAATAATAATGTAAGGAGGTTAAAGGTTTTCCATTCTATTAAGTAGAAATAAAGCAGTAAAATGTGAAGAGCTTAGGTCCATCCTAGCCTTAGGATAGCCTAGAGACTTCCCCAAGCCTTAGCCACCCTTAGATTAGGTCACAACACCCTAGGAAGCCCTAAAACCCTAGTTCCAACCCTTCTCTGGACGTCCAGATAAGTTTTAAGACGTCCAGGACCCTTAGCCAACTCCCGCACACTTCAAACCCACTTCTGCAATGTTATTGGACGTCCAGACACTTTGTCAGACGTCCAATTTCTGCAGAATACCCAAAACAGAACCCGAAACCCTTCCTGACTCTGATTGGACGTCCAGACAACAAGTTTGGACTTCTGATTTTTTAGTATAAGACATCTGATTATATAATTAGACGTCTGATACTGCTCTCCAATTCCTGTTTTGAGATTTAAGCCTTGATCTTGGATCTCTAGGTCCCTAAACCCAATTCCAACCCCATAGGAACCTAAATTAAGGTGCCATAACCCTAGTACATCACCTCTAGACCTCCCTAAGGACCTAATTAGGTCCTCACTAAACCTAATTGACTTGGATCTTAGTCAATTCCATCAGCCTATTCAATTGGACTCATTGAGTCCAATTGAGCCCTGATCTCAGCACACACTGTCCAATTGGACTCAGTGAGAGTCCAATTGACCTAGACCTGACTTAATTGAGTTGTTTTACTCTCAATTAAGTTTCCACACACCCAATTAAACTTGTATTAAGTTTAATTGCACTTTACCTTAGTGAATTAGGGTTTATAACCCTAATTTGAGACCTACCTTGACCTAAACCCACTAGAACCCAACCTAATCAACCTAGCCACCTATGTTTTGACCCACACACACCCACACACACCATCCACACGAAAATATCTAGCCTAGAGTTCTCTAGAACTCTCTACCATGTGTGGTTGCCTTGGTTGCCAAAAATAGCAACCAAGAGCCATTCAATTTTTAGATCCACATTTGGTGGATCTAAAAACCACCATCCACCCTCTCTCTCTCACTCTCCCAAGAGCTCCCACCATAGGCCTCTCTAGAGAATTCCATAATTCTCTAGAGAGCTTCCATTGGGTCTATAAGAAGACCCCATGGGTGGCCATTGGCACCCATTCACTCCCTTGGCAATTGCTCTCCATTGGTGCCATTCACGCCACCTCCACTTAGCCACTCACTCCACCTCCACGAGCTCACTACCACCACCATGGAGGACACCATACCGGGATGCTGGATCAACCCTACCTCTCTCCAAGGGTCGGCCTAAGCTACATTGGCCGCCCCTCATTCTCCTCTCGACCACTCCAAGGCCATCGGGGAACACCCCTGAATGCCCTCTATTCTTTTAGCTCTAGATCATGCTCTTCATAATTTTTATTGCTTTCATTTACTACTTAGTAGAGTAGTCTTACTTCTCCCCCAATGATGCATGCGAAATCCCCCCGTTGATTCTTGTATGCAATCATTTTCTGGTAGTTAGATTTAATTTTAAGCATTCATGTATAAGCTTTCCTCTAGATTTCCTTGTGCAACAACTCTCCCATGATGAATGAAATTTCATTTTATATATATATCTCTTATGTGTTTGAAATCAACTTGAGCTGAATGATTATCATATTTGAGTGATTTAAGTGCCTGCTCTTTAACCTCCTTTATATTACGCACAAGCATGTCGTTTAAATAAAGTAGAGCGGCTTTAAGATCGATTTCAAAAACAAAAACAACGCCTCCCAGAGACGAACGATCGAGACTCAAGTCTCATTATCTTTAAAAATCAAATCTTTGATGAACGTTTTTGCGTGACTATACTACGATTTTCGACGACTTTCAATTGGCGCCGTTGCTGGGGAGGCAATGTCATTTTTATTGATTTCGATCTTTTACTTATCATTGACAAATCTGCCTCTACTTCGTTGTTGATGTGCAGGAACACAGAAGAAAAATGGGATCTGCGCACACATCGAGCGCGGCGAAGAAAGTCAAGTGCACATCACATTCTCTTAGAGTAAGTTTATTTTCTGAACCCTAGGACTAGATCTACTTCATGCAATTTCTTTTGAAAAAAAAAAGAGAGATTTTACTTATTTTCGTGAAAAAAAAATTTTTAAAAATCAAAAATTTTGAAAAAAAAAATCTATTTAGGTTTCCTTTTGAATCTAGGTTAGAAAAAAAAAAGAAAAAAAAGAGATATTTCCGTTTGAATCTTTTGAAAAATTCTTTTTTTTTTTAAAATAAAAATAAAAAAAAGTGCAAAATATTTAAAAAAAAAAAGCATTTTTGGTGGAAGGCTTGAATTTCAAATTTAAACCTCTTCAAAAGCTTTTCCAACACCTTCTGATTTTCGGCCAGATTTCAAATCTCACTTGAAAATTCAATTGCCGAAAAATATGTTAGCAAAAAATTCATAAATTTGGGAAAAACCTTCAATTTCAAACCATCTTTCAAATGGCACCATTACATTGAAAAACCTCCAAATATAAAATTTTTAAAAATTTGCGAAGTGCACGGGGGTCAGATTGACCCAGATTCAAAAATTTTCAAATTTCAAAAAGAGATTCCGAGAAATCCGTGAATCTGTTTTGACTAAAAATGGTGGAGTTTGAAAGCTAATCTAATTGGCTTTATTTTCCATATTTTTCCCAAATTTTTGAAGATCATTTGATACTGTTTCACGGTGAGAAATCGTCTAGGGGTCAAAGTTCCAAATCTGACCCCCTGATATTTAAAATTCCCTAAAAATTTGGTTGAAACAGTAAAAATTCCAAAAAAATATTCTCTGAAAAAATAATTGAAACAGGAATCTACTCGCAAAATTTCAAATTAATTGGATTCCAATTATTATTAGAGAATCTATATTATTTTTGTGATCTGTTGAAATAAAAAAAAAACCCTAGAAGTGCATGCAACTTAGGTTGAACCTTTAGGGTCACAACTAGAGACCACACTTTTGGCTAGCCTAGACTTAATCAAGTCTAGTTAGCCGGTGAGCTTGGTCACCTTGTGAGCCACTCACCACAAACCCCACTGAAGAAAACAGGTTAAAAATAATTTTAAAACATGAATTCAACCCGAGTTCGTTGTCGTACTACTGAACGAATTTAATCTCTCTTGCTAAACCTGGTGACTAAGTCTGCGGGGTAGTGTCAAACGACCATGGCTCGGGGGTCAACAGAACCGGAGGCGTAAGCCAAAGGAAGAACCTTCCCCTTAGTCCCCTCGTAACCAGACTGGCTGGGTTAGCTTGAGAAGCGGGATTCACGTTCAGTCGGTTGTATAACGAACTTACCTTTAGGAATTCAAATCCCTAACAAAAAAATCTGGTCACCTGATTTATAAGGACCATTTGATTGACAGGGCCTTAGCCTTGTCCTGCGTGGCTACACCAACCCCGGGGTTGGGCGGTGTATGCACGGAAGGAGGTCACTTCGACCTCACTTGGTTGGACCTTGGGAGCCACTCCCAAGGAGGCGAGTCACCTCGCCTGGGCCATCTTCTCCCCCCATTTCTTCTACTCCAAGAGACCATGGCAAATCCTTGACCTAGACCTAGACCAGGTCAGGACATTGAGAATCTGGACCCGATGGCTCGTCTGGAAGCCTGGGTCGCCAAATCTGAGGAGCGGCATCAGCAGAGCATGGATCGTATCCTGACGGCGCTTGACAGGAGAACAACTGCGGGATTTTTACGACCCAGCCGCACCTATCGTCGCACCGCTAGTCAGAATTCCTGCATGCGGAGACGCGTTTGAGCTCAAGCCCAATGTAATTGGGTTGATCAACACTCATTTCTACGGGAACTCAAGCGAAGATCCGTTCCAGCACCTTGAGGACCTGAGTCAACTCGCTGAAATGATCCGACCCAGGAATATTGATCTCGGGATCGTTCTGATGAAGCTTTTCCCATTCTCTCTAAGGGACAAAGCTTCATACTGGTTCAAGACTATTGGGAAGCCAATTGGAACCTGGCCGGAATTACGACGTGAGTTCCTGCAAAAGTTCATCCCAATCGGTCGAACAAATGCAATGCGATGTGCAATCACGACTTTCTCCCAGGGAGCTGGGGAGAAATTACATGAGGCATGGGATAGATTTCATGACCTTCTCCGAAAATGCCCGCATCATGGTATACCCAGATGGCACTTGGCTCAGATTTTTTACCATGGGCTAGATGACACGCATCGGTATCTGGCCGATGCATCTAGCGGCGGGAATTTTCTTGCAAAAGATGTGAACAGTGCATTTGAGCTGTTCGAATCATTAGCGGAGAACTTGATGAACGCCGCATCTATGAACCAGTTCCAGCGACCTGGTTAGCAGCGGGTTGGTGTCCACGAGGCTCACACCGATTCTATTCGAGCCGACATGGATATCATTGTCAAGCAGCTGGATAGAATGAACCTGATTGAGAAGAAGATTGACCAGATCAGTCAAGGTCAATCCAACTTGAGCTCTGTTGCCGCAAGATCCTCTTATGCATCCCGAGCCCCACCTGCTCTAGTTAATCTACTCACTCGGGATGCACCTTCTCCGTATTTACTAGATCTCGCATATCAGGATCCCATGAATAATCCAGATCTGGCACCCTACGACCAGGGCTACGCACCACCCGCAGATTATAATGCGTATCCCCTTGACGGATATACGTCTCAGACATCTTCGGCCTACGAGGACGTCAGCGCTGTTTGCACCTCAAAACACGCCTGTAATAACGCCTTCTTGTGCTATTTTCTAGCATTAACATTGCATAATAGAATCCTATAGCCACATTTGTAAAAACGGTTGCATGCATGCATTTAATCAAGAGAGGAAGAGGAGTGAAATAATCACCTGCAAAGTTACATTTTTCTTCAAGTGCCTCCTTGCAAAATCACCCTCTTTTTATTTTTCCTCTTGATTTCTTCTTTTCTCTCCTCCCGCGGCTGCACTCTTCCCGCAGTTGCATGCAACGCAGCACTTCTTCCCGTCACTTCTCCCTGCCAACGCCGCTCCCTATAGCTGCAACTTGCGCACCCTCTCCCTGTTGCAGCCGGCACGCCACTCTCTCCTCCTCTATAAGTAGCTGCAGCTTCATCCTCGCAAGGGAGGCTGCTGCAGCAACAAAAACCCGCAGCCATCTTCTCCACCGCTTTCCCCTCCCATACGTCGGCCCTCCGTCGAGGAGGCACCCGGCAAGTAGGAGAACCCACTGTGGTGCACACCACCACAGTGGGAGCACCACCGCCCAGCTCTTCGACGAGCCGGTGGGCGTGGTGCATTCCCTCGCTTCATTTTTTTTCTCTTTAACGCCATTGCCGCCGCTCCAAGCTTCGAAGCTTGAAGCCACGACAGTAGCAGCAGCAGCAGCAGGTCCTCCCGCTCCTCCGCGACCGTCCCCGCAGCCGCCCGTCGAGTTCGCGCGCGCCTGCAGGGCCATTCCCCGCTCAACCTCCGTCCTGACGTCCCCGCAGTTGCACCTGTAGCCGTCCGCCGCGCGCACTGCAGCGGCCGGCTACGGCCTCGCGCCGCCCCCTGCCCTCCTCCGCGACCCTCCGCGACCACCTGCAGACCTCCTCCACGCTCGCTCCACACCTTCGCCCGCCCGTCGCCTTCGCGCACGCCTGCAGGAACACTACGCGAAGCCACGCCCGCACCCGCCGTCTTCAGACGTCTGCCTCCGCCTTCAGACGACGCGGCGTCAGACGTCCGCCGGAGGCGGCAGATGTCTTAACTCGCGCGTCCGCGATCTCTCGCTCGCCCGCTCTCTCTCTCTGCTGATCTCTCCCGCCCGCTCCCGCTCTCTCTCTCACGTATTCTCTCTCTTTTTTACTCACTAACAGACACACACTCACAGCAACGCACACACACACACGTTCACCGACGCACACACACCTATACCAACACATACACACACACTCACACACTTATAGTACTATATATATAAATATATATATACATACATACATATATATATATATATATACATAGTATATCTATATAGTTATGTATACATACACATATATATAATATATATACATATATATATAATATAGATATATATATATCTACTTATATATACATCTATATACTTATACATATACTTATATATATATAGGCATATATACTTATATACATATATATATATATACATATCTATATACATATATATATACATATATATAGTAATATATATATATATACTTATATACATATACATACACATATATATCTATATATATATATCTATGCATATATAACTATACATATATATATATATAGATATATTTACTTATATACATACATATGTACATATATTTTCATGTTATTTATTATACGCTGTATCGCGGGAATATCTGCACCAGTTGCTGATATTCCCTGATACACGCGTACAAAAAAAGTGTGGTCCCATACATCATCCATCCTCCATCCACACTCCACGCGGCACCTAGTCGTGTTGGTTGCGTCTCTCTAGACGTCGACTGACTCGACATAGTGCTACACTCCATCGCCACCTCCATCCCCACCCCTTTATATATATACTACATATATATATATATATATACATACTATATTTACTTTCTGTCTATTTGCTTTTTTGTTAGTAAAAAGATAAAAAAAAATACATAAAAAAGAAAAGATAATCTTTGACTTGCAGGTACCTCGTCTTGCGAGTAGCAAGACTTGTTTTGGGACTCTGTTTGGCTAAAAGCCAAGGACACAATTTTGAGGGTGTGCCTCAAGAACAAGGATTACCATAAAAAAACCTAAATAAGAAAAACACCAAAAACACAATAAACGAACGGAAGAGACGCGTTTTAAGGAAAACGTAGAAACTCGACTTTAACCCCACTTCCCTGTGTTCGACCCTGGGCCTAAAAGTGACAAGATAAAATCAATTAGGCCAGGTTAAAAATTTTGTAAAGAGATGGTTAGGTTTGAATTAGGTTAACCACTATACACATTTCAACGATAAAAATATCATATTAACAACCTATCGGGCTGACCCATCATCACTTTTCTGGCGCCGTTGCCGGGGAGGTGCGATTTCGAGTAAGTTTCTATCCAATTCCTTTAAATTTGTCTCTTCTCTCTTCACGGGTATTGTTGTTTTTGGTGTGCAGGTGAACCTGGTGGAAGGAGAAGAAGGCTGACGAAGTCGAGGACGTGAGCAGATCCAAGGCGGGAACGAGAGCGTGAAGATGCCGACATCGCATTGGAGCTTCGCACACATTGCCGAACAAGTAGGTTTTCTTTTCTCATCAAATTAGGGTTAACTTGCCACCACAATAAAAAAAAAAAATTTAAAACTAAAAACTAGAAAAACTTCTTGGGATTTCTTGAGGGCAAGTGGATTAAAATTTACTTGATTGATTGGTTGTCTTCACTCCCACTGCCCCGGGATTTCCCGCCTTACTTCGCATAGCGAAAATCCGAGAATCTTGATTCTTAGATTTTTCGCCGTGGGAAGTATTCTTTGAGGCAAAGAAAAAGATTGCTTGTATCCCTCTTTTGCCTCACTTATCTTTAATTCAGGATCACATTTTTGGTGGGGAGACTTGGAATTGAGTTGATTCCAACCCCACCACGACTTTTCAAACTTGCCTGTGATTCGATCCTGAATACTTCAACCCCAACAATTTTAGTTTCTTTATCTGTTGGTTGAAGCCTTGTGTGTGGATATCTTTCTGGTGATTGGGAGCACTTGAATTGAAGTGCTTTGGCTCCCTTTCACATTGGTATAAAATTGATTCGCACATCCACACATAGAAATCTCCATTTAGGGTAGCCCATTGCATTTTAGCATGCATTAACTAACTGATAATTGAAGAAGGGTTTCTTGGGCTTTAGAAAAAAAAAAAAAAACCTGTATTATTGCAAAACCCGGAGATTGGTTGAATTGGTAATTCAGCAAAATCCTAAAATTCATACTACTTAAGGTTGAACTCTAAAAACCATTCACCAATTAAAACTTCAATTCGGGGAGATTTCCCTGTTGCATGCTTATTCTTACACACTCTTAAAATCAATCACTTGGGCATTACCCGTAAACAACGCCCTTCACATTCCAAAAGCACTTGACCCTAAGCCTCTAATTAAAATTGGTAGTAACTTGACCCTTTGTAAGGATTGGAGGTCTAACTACCTACGTGTAGCGGCTACGTGCTGGTGAGAGTTCCCGCGTGCTATCGGGTGTCTAAGACTGGCGCAAACGGCCTTTCAATCTGGCCCGGTGGTTCCGCGGTGCTCGCATTCGGTTCCGTAGTTCGTGATAGTAGGTAACTTAGATCTTTAAGTCTAAGGGAACACTGTCGAGGTTAGGAACTTGATTGTATTGATTTGTAACCAAGTGTATGTAACGACCCGGTTCCCGAGTCCCTACGAGACACGAGAACCGGACCGACTCGACTAATCCCAAGACCTAGTCGTCCAACGAGGAAGTAACCAAAAGACAGTAAAATAAACCACATTCAGCATGAATATAACTAACAGTAAGAAAGTACAGCAGTAAGGAAAGAAACTACTACAGTAGGTACCACCACAACAGTAAAACAACATTTATCATATAACAAGAACTGCAGGTAAAGAAGGTACAGCGGAAACAAAAACTACTCACTAGAACAGAAACAAAAGAGGTACAAAAGGCTGTGGTAACTCTACTGGACCCTACTCGGCCCAGCGTCCTCTGCAGCCACCGACCCTGGCTGCTCAACACCGGGTCCTGAAAAAGGTAACGAGTGTAACACGTCAGCAAAACGCTGAGTAGAGTGGCAAACTAACTAAAGGCAACAGTAGAGTGTACAGTAGCTGTTATGTTCTATTACTTCCTTTATTCACATCTTTCAATTTTTCTCACTATTTCATTTATTTCTCAGGTCCTTTACTTGATCTCTAATGTCCTCGTGGGAACGATCTTGATTGCAGTCTTTTCCAAAAGTAGAAGTAGCACGTGGTGCTCTCCTGGCCGGGAGAGTCCCCCGTGGTGATCCTACCCTCAGTCAACCACCCCAAGGTCACTGACAGACGTAACGGTGACTACGGCACGCGCGATAAACGCACAGGTAGCTAGCCCGCACTGGCACGCGGTCAGTCGTTTCCGTTAACGGGTGCGCCCAAAGCACAGCACGGAACCAGGGCAGAGCCCTCTCAGTAACAGGGGTCCAACCCCTCCACAGTAACCAAACCGGGGCCTCGCCCCTCCACAGTCCGCGCACCCTCGTCTGACTACCCTGGTTTGCCCTAGTGGGCCAAACAAGTCGGTGAAGGAGGCTAGCAGAACCCCGGGGCCCGTGGGGTAGCTAGTACTCTCCTAACACTACTAGCTCTCCTCGGTACTACGTACACGAGGGCCAACAAGTCGGTACAGAGCGGCCAATCCTAACCCCGGGTCCCTGGGGCGGCTGGCCCCACTCTGCACTAAACAGGTACAGGTACTTCCCTTGGTACTGCGTACCCAAGAGACAGTACAAATTACATCTCAGTTCCATTCCTTTTTCTTTCCAGGAGTTCCACTCCTAATTCCCCGTAGGGTTCCAGCTCTTTATCTCAGAACATCATATGTTTCACTTTCCAGATTCACGTTCTCAAAATCCATGATCTCAGACATGTTTCTTTATTCATAACAGGCAGCTGTTAATTCAAATTACAGGCAGCTTTATATTCCTTTCCATTTTTCCAAGACTGCAGTATTATACATTCCACTAGTTTTTCCATCCTAAGATTCATGCCACATCCTAGGATCTAGCATACAACTAGTTTTCCAGCCCTAGGATTCATGCATCACCTGGGAGCTATCATTCCATACATTTCTCATTCCTAGGATTCATGCAATGTCCTAGATTCTAGTTATGGTTTCATACTTTAACAGATTTTATTAATAACTTAAGCCACTCTACCAGGTACAACGGGAGTAATGGGGGCGTGATCGGGAATCCCGCGTGCCTCCGCGACTCTCAAGATTGCAACTGAACGAGATCCTGTTCAGCGTGGTTTCCCAGACGTCCAGAAGTTTGCGAGGACGTCTGCCTAGATCCCAGACGTCCGATGGTCACTCCGGACGTCTGGAGGTCACTCCCGCCGTCTGGTACAACTCCCAGACGTCTGATTCGCAAAAGATGGCGAATCAGCGAACCTTTCAGACGTCTGTATGATCTTACAGACGTCGACCTTGCCGTCTGGATATCAACTCAGACGTCTGATTCTGGAAATTTTTCCAGAATCAGGGCCCTGCTCGGCCTCCGCTCGTGACGCCGCCCGCGTCGAACCTCGCGCGTCTGCTGCTCAGCCCGCAGCAGGTCCCTCTCCGCGTCGCCCCGCGCCCCGTGCGCCCTCCGTCGGCCGGCCAAGCCGCTCCGGCGAGCTCACCCTCACGGCAGAGCTCCGCCCTCGCACGCCGCACCTCCGCGCTCACTGTGGCCGCCGCTTGCCGCCCTCGCGTCCGCTCGCTCTCGCGCACAGGAAGGAGAAGAAGGAGGAGACGGTGGAGACGGGAGGGGAGGCACGCCCCTTTTAATGCCGCGCGGAGAGGAGAGAGAGAAGGCGCCGCAGGCATCTGCAGCCGCAGAAGAAAAAGAGAGAATATGCGGTCTGCGCGCTCAGGCGCGCAGGCGACTCACGGGTGTCGACGATAACGTTTTTTTCAGACGTCTATAAACCATCCCAGACGTCTGGCAAGACGTCTGGATGTGATCCCAGACGTCTGGTCAGACGTCTGGGCCACCTCCCAGACGTCTTAAAATACGTCCGGGGCACGTGTTCTTAACAATATAACAAACTCAAAGGAAGTTTCGTCCCCGAAACTTGTGCCAACTAGGGTCTGGGAAAAGACGTCCAAATAACCATAACAAACTCAAAGAGGACCGAACCCGGTCCGAAAAGACATACCCGTGAAAAGCTCCGGGTACCGCTCCCGCATTGCCGCCTCACACTCCCAGGTAGCCTCCTCGTACCGCTGGCTCCTCCACAAAACCTTTACCAGGGGTACTTGCTTTCGTCTCAACCTGCGGACGGCTCGGTCTAGGATCTGCGCTGGCCGCTCGGGGTAGGTAAGGTCGTCGCTCACCTCGACGCTCTCGTGACTCAGTACGTGGCTGGGATCGGCTACGTACTTCCTCAGGTTGGACACGTGGAACACGTCGTGCACACCAGAATGCTGCGGGGAAAGGGCAAGTCTGTAAGCAACGGGTCCAACCCGCTCCAGGACCTCAAAGGGCCCCACGAACCTCGGCGCGAGCTTCCCTCTCACCCCAAACCGCTGTAAGCCCTTCATGGGCGAGACACGAAGGAAGACGTGGTCCCCAACCTCGAACTGCACCTCTCTGCGTCTGCGATCTGCGTAGCTCTTCTGTCTGCTCCTGACAGTGCGGAGTCGTCTGTGGATCTGCTCAACTACCTCCTGACTCTGCCGGATCAACCTGGGGCCAACCTCCCACTTGGTCCCCACCTCAACCCAACTCAAGGGTGCCGTGCATTTCCGTCCGTACAGAGCCTCGTAGGGAGCCATGCCGATGCTCGAGTGATAACTGTTGTTGTATGCAAACTCCGCCAGGGGCAGGTGCTCCTCCCAAGAGCCCCTCCAGTCTAGTATACAGGCACGCAAAAGGTCCTCAAGTGTCTGTATCGTGCGTTCCGACTGTCCGTCCGTCTGGGGGTGGTAAGCTGTGCTAAACCTCAACCTCGTCCCCAAAGCCTGCTGAAACTTAGCCCAAAACTGGGACGTAAAGCGGGTATCCCGGTCGGATACGATCTCCCGCGGAACTCCGTGTAGTCGCACCACATCACGGATATACCTCTCTGCCAACTGTGCTGGTCCCAAAGTGACTCGGATCGGCAAGAATCGTGCCGTCTTCGTCAATCTATCCACTATTACCCAGACTGCGTCGTGTCCTCGCTGGGTAATAGGTAAGCCCACCACCAAGTCCATGGTGATGCTCTCCCACTTCCATTCTGGTACTGGAAGCGGCTGAAGCGGCCCTGCAGGCCTCTGATGCTCGGCTTTCACCTGCTGGCACACTAAGCACTGCTGCACGAACTCACCCACATCCCGCTTCATCCCTCTCCACCAGAACTCGCGTCTCAAGTCATGGTACATTTTCGTGTTTCCGGGATGTATGGTGAATCTGGAACCGTGTGCCTCAGTCAGGAGCTCTCTCAACAGCTCCTCGTCTCTGGGGACGCACAACCGTCCCCTCAAGCGTAACACCTAGTCTGTGAAAGAGAAGTCCCCTAGGTCCCCTGATAGTACTCTGTCGCGCAAAGACTGCAAGTACGGATCGGCCATCTGTCTCGTGATGATGCGGTCTATCAACTCTGGCCTGGTCTGCCGTGTCACCGTCACTGCCCCACAGTACCCTCGTAACTCTAGAGGTCGCCAACTGCCCACCTCCTCCAAAAGGCTCCAACTCTGTAACTGTAGACTGGCCAAGCGTGCGGGCGCCTTACGGCTCAAGGCGTCAGCCACCACATTGGCCTTTCCCGGGTGGTAGGAGATGCTGCAGTCGTAGTCCTTCAGGAGCTCCAACCAACGTCTCTGTCTCATGTTGAGCTCCTTCTGGTCAAAAAGATATCTGAGGCTCTTGTGATCTGTAAAAATCTCGAAGGTCTCACCGTACAAGTAGTGTCTCCATGTCTTCAGCGCGAAGACAACAGCTGCCAACTCTAGATCGTGGGTAGGGTAGGTATGCTCATGGGGCTTCAGTTGCCACGAAGCGTAAGCGACAACATGACCCCTCTGCATGAGCACACCTCCTAACCCCTGCAAGGAAGCGTCCGTGTACACAACGAACCCGCCACTACTGTCAGGGATGGTGAGCACGGGAGCCGAGGTCAACCTCTCCTTCAGCTCCAGAAAACACGCCTCACAGGCGTCTGTCCAAGCGAAAGGCACGTCCTTCCGGGTCAACTGTGTCATAGGACGTGCAATCTGCGAAAACCCTCTGATGAACCGTCTGTAGTAACCTGCCAGTCCCAGGAAACTGCGAATCTCAGTGACTGAACGCGGTCTCTCCCACCTGAGCACTGCCTCGACCTTGGCGGGGTCCACCGCCAGGCCGTCTCCAGAGATCACATGACCCAAAAAGGTCACCTCCCTCAACCAGAACTCGCACTTGCTGTATTTGGCGTACAGCCTGCGTCGTCTCAGAGTGTCCAGAACCATCCGCAAGTGCTGTCCGTGCTGCGTCCGATCTCTAGAATAGATGAGTACATCATCTATGAAAACCACCACAAACTGGTCCAAGTACGGTCTAAACACCCGGTTCATCAGGTCCATGAAAGCAGCGGGGGCATTGGTCAGCCCAAACGGCATGACCAAAAACTCGTAGTGTCCGTACCGGGTGCGGAAAGCTGTCTTGGAGACGTCGGTCTCCCTAATCCTCAACTGGTGGTATCCAGACCTCAAGTCGATCTTGGAAAACACCGTGGCACCCCGCAATTGGTCAAACAAATCGTCAATCCTCGGCAGCGGATATCTGTTCTTGATGGTGACCCTATTCAGCTGTCGGTAGTCCACACAAAGGCGTAGGGTCCCATCCTTCTTCTTCACAAACAGTACCGGGGCTCCCCAGGGAGACGCACTGGGCCTCACGAAACCTTTCTCCAAAAGGTCCTGCAACTGGGACTTGAGCTCTCGCAGCTCAAGCGGTGCCATTCTGTATGGCGCAGTGGAGATGGGGCTGGTCCCTGGTACTAGTGAGATCTCAAACTCGATCTCGCGCTCGGGTGGTAGTCCTGGTAACTCGTCTGGGAACACATTGGAGAACTCTCTGACCACCGGGATGCTCTGGAAGTCTGCCACGGGGCTGTGCTCTGCCACCACACAAGCTAGGAAGCCCTTACACCCCTGGCTCAAAAGTCTCGCCGCCCGAAGTGCCGAAATGCACCTAAAACCTCCATCCACTGGCTGCCCGTAAAACTCGAAAGAAGGCAGCTCCGGAATGGAGAAGACAATCTTCCTCTCAAAATAGTCTACCAAGGTAGGGTAAGCGGATAGCCAATCCATCCCCAGAATCACTCCAAAGTCCTCCATCTGTATCATAATCAGGTCAGCTGGAAGGCTATGTCCCCCGATGCTGACCTCGCAACCCATGTACACCTCCTCAGCTACAAATAGCTGACCACTCGGACCTCTGATTACGAACGGATTCTCTAACAGTGTATAATCCTGGTCCAAACTAACTGCGAAACTGGCTGCGACAAACGAGTGCGTAGTGCCGGAATCGAAAAGCGTGTAAACGAGTCTGCCAGAAACTGAAACCATACCTGCTACCACGGATCCCGAAGCTCTGGCGTCCCTGTGTGTTAGGGCGTTGATACGCCCCTCAGCTCTAGGTGCGGACGAAGCAGCCACACTCTGCGTCGGACGGGTAGGTGCTGGCCGGTACCCTCCTCGCGACTGCTGTCCTCCTCCTCGTGCCTGGGAACCACGGCCTCCTGCACGCCCTCCAGTGCTCTGCACGGGAAGTATCTGCTGACCTCCTGCCCTAGATGGGCAGTCCCTCCTGACGTGGCCCGGCTGGCCACACTGGTAGCAGAGGGGAACCCGACTCCCGCCCTCAGTGAGTCCCTGCTGTCGGCTAGGCGGGGGTCCGGTGCTGGCGACTGGCCCCTGTCGAGGGCCCCCAAAGGCCACTGATGGCCCTGCACAACGTGACGGCTCTCCTGCGGACGTCACGTGTCTCCGTTCTCGCCGGCCCTGTGAGAAGTCTGGCTGAAAGGGCCTCTTCCGCCCGCCGTCGGTCTCTCGCGCGGACGGGTTGGTCTCCTCATAAGTCATAGCTTCCTCTACCACCCTCGAAAACGTCGGCAGCTTCAGGGGTTTGACATACCCCCGGATCGCAGGCCGGAGCCCCTCGGTGAACCTCCAAAGGCGCTCCTCCTCAGTGGCTACCGCTGTCGCTGCAAAGCGGGACAGCTCCAAGAAACGCGTGCGGTACGTGCTCACGGTCATCGTCCCTTGGCGGAGAGTGTGGAACTCCCGCCTCCTCTGGTCCTGCCACGTCTGGGGAAAGTACTGCTCGCAGAAGAGGGTGACGAACTGGTCCCACGTCGGCTCGTCCCTCTCCTGTCCCCGGACCGCCCTCCACCACCGGTGTGCCGCACTCTCCAGCTGGTACGTGGCAAAGGCCACGCGGCACTCCACCGGGGGCGAAGGGTGTCGAAGATCTTCTCCAGCTGCTCAAGCCAGTCCTCTGCCTCGGTCGGGTCCTCATCCCCCTTGAAGGAGGGGGGCTTCAGCTTCCGGAACTGTCCGAAAAGCTCGAAGTGGCGCTGTAGGGGAGGTGCTGGTGCACCTCCAGGCGAAGGTGCCTCTTGTACAGAAGTGTCGGAGGAAGGTGGGGGCGGCAGGGGCCCATCCCCTCCCTCGTGTCCAGCGCCGCGTCCGTCGCGTGGTCCCACAGAGGACTCCCCCTCTGCAACCCCAGGAGGAGGTGCTCGGGGCGGTGGGTGGAGCTCCTCTCGTACAATATCCCGTATCAGTCTGGCGAGGTCCTGGGCCTGGATGTCAGGGAGTGGTGGCTGGTCCATCGAGACGTCAACGACAGCACGTCCACCTCGCCGACCTCGCCCTCGGCCGCGCCCGCGGCCAGTCTCGCCAGTCCCGCGACGAGGCATCTCTTGCAAGGAGACGCGAAACAAAACGGAAACGTCAAAACAGACGGTACCTAACAAAACTTCTAGGAGCTCATGTCAAGAGACATGTTGTGGTGGCTACTCTAGCTATAAACATGTGAATTGGTTATTTTCCAGTCAGTTGATTCACTTCTCGGGACGACCTTGCTCTGATACCATCTTGTAACGACCCGGTTCCCGAGTCCCTACGAGACACGAGAACCGGACCGACTCGACTAATCCCAAGACCTAGTCGTCCAACGAGGAAGTAACCAAAAGATAGTAAAATAAACCACATTCAGCATGAATATAACTAACAGTAAGAAAGTACAGCAGTAAGGAAAGAAACTACTACAGTAGGTACCACCACAACAGTAAAACAACATTTACCATATAACAAGAACTGCAGGTAAAGAAGGTACAGCGGAAACAAAAGCTACTCACTAGAACAGAAACAAAAGAGGTACAAAAGGCTGTGGTAACTCTACTGGACCCTACTCGGCCCAGCGTCCTCTACAGCCGCCGACCCTGGCTGCTCAACACCTGGTCCTGAAAAAGGTAACGAGTGTAACACGTCAGCAAAACGCTGAGTAGAGTGGCAAACTAACTAAAGGCAACAGTAGAGTGTACAGTAGCTGTTATGTTCTATTACTTCCTTTATTCACATCTTTCAATTTTTCTCACTATTTCATTTATTTCTCAGGTCCTTTACTTGATCTCGAATGTCCTCGTGGGAACGATCTTGATTGCAGTCTTTTCCAAAAGTAGAAGTAGCACGTGGTGCTCTCCTGGCCGGGAGAGTCCCCCATGGTGATCCTACCCTCAGTCAACCACCCCAAGGTCACTGACAGACGTAACGGTGACTACGGCACGCACGATAAACGCACAGGTAGCTAGCCCGCACTGGCACGCGGTCAATTGTTTCCGTTAACGGGTGCGCCCAAAGCACAGCACGGAACCAGGGCAGAGCCCTCTCAGTAACAGGGGTCCAACCCCTCCACAGTAACCAAACCGGGGCCTCGCCCCTCCACAGTCCGCGCACCCTCGTCTGACTACCCTGGTTTGCCCTAGTGGGCCTAACAAGTCGGTGAAGGAGGCTAGCAGAACCCCGGGGCCCGTGGGGTAGCTAGTACTCTCCTAACACTACTAGCTCTCCTCGGTACTACGTACATGAGGGCCAACAAGTCGGTACAGAGCGACCAATCCTAACCCCGGGTCCCTGGGGCGGCTGGCCCCACTCTGCACTAAACAGGTACAGGTACTTCCCTTGGTACTGCGTACCCAAGAGACAGTACAAATTACATCTCAGTTCCATTCCTTTTTCTTTCCAGGAGTTCCACTCCTAATTCCCCGTAGGGTTCCAGCTCTTTATCTCAGAACATCATATGTTTCACTTTCCAGATTCACGTTCTCAAAATCCATGATCTCAAACATGTTTCTTTATTCATAATAGGCAGCTGTTAATTCAAATTACAGGCAGCTTTATATTCCTTTCCATTTTTCTAAGACTGCAGTATTATACATTCCACTAGTTTTTCCATCCTAAGATTCATGCCACATCCTAGGATCTAGCATACAACTAGTTTTCCAGCCCTAGGATTCATGCATCACCTGGGAGCTATCATTCCATACATTTCTCATTCCTAGGATTCATGCAATGTCCTAGATTCTAGTTATGGTTTCATACTTTAACAGATTTTATTAATAACTTAAGCCACTCTACCAGGTACAACGGGAGTAATGGGGGCGTGATCGGGAATCCCGCGTGCCTCCGCGACTCTCAAGACTGCAACTGAACGAGATCCTATTCAGCGTGGTTTCCCAGACGTCCAGAAGTCTGCGGGGACGTCTGCCAAGATCCCAGACGTCCGATGGTCACTCCGGACGTCTGGAGGTCACTCCCGCCGTCTGGTACAACTCCCAGACGTCTGATTCGCAAAAGATGGTGAATCAACGAACCTTTCAGACGTCTGTATGATCTTACAGACGTCGGCCTTGCCGTCTGGATATCAACCCAGACGTCTGATTCTGGAAATTTTTCCAGAATCAGGGCCCTGCTCGGCCTCCGCTCGTGACGCCGCCCGCATCGAACCTCGCGCGTCTGCTGCTCAGCCCGCAGCAGGTCCCTCTCCGCGTCGCCCCGCGCCCCCTGCGCCCTCCGTCGTTCGGCCAAGCCGCTCCGACGATCTCGCCCTCACGGCAGAGCTCCGCCCTCGCACGCCGCACCTCCGCGCTCATTGCGGCCGCGGCTTGCCGCCCTCGCGTCCGCTCGCTCTCGCGCACAGGAAGGAGAAGAAGGAGGAGACGGTGGAGACGGGAGGGGAGGCGCGCCCCTTTTAACGCCGCACGGAGAGGAGAGAGAGAAGGCACCGCAGGCGTCTGCAGCTGCAGAAGAAAAAGAGAGAATATGCTGTCTGCGCGCTCAGGCGCGCAGGCGACTCGCGGGTGTCGACGATAACATTTTTTTCAGACGTCTATAAACCATCCCAGACGTTTGGCAAGACGTCTAGATGTGATCCCAGACGTCTGGTCAGACGTCTGGGCCACCTCCCAGACGTCTTAAAATACGTCCGGGGCACGCGTTCTTAACAGTGTACCTTTGCGGCGTCATTTCTCTCATCTCTTCTCCCTACTCATCTCCTCAACTCTTCCTCCGGTAGTGCATGTTTGGGAGGAGGTCACAAAACCCTGAATTGCTTGTATTGACTGATAAATCTAGAAAAAGAGCCGAATCATCCTCCTCCTCCACAAACATGGCACACACCCCCGCCTCACCACTTCGTCACAATTCCAATTCTTTCAACACCAGGCTTATCCCGAGAAACCCTGCAAGACCTTCCTTATCGAGTGTCACGCCAAGCGACTTGGTAAGTCATGTGGAACTGGCTTCTGCGAGCCAGTATTTCAACATGGAGGACCAAGCCTCCGTGTACTCGGACACATATGCGGACACGTCTTCTGGCATAGAAGATGCCTGCACCCTGGGGAACAACCCGTTTTCTGCCACGTATAACCCAGGGTGGCACAATCATCCCAATTTTGCATGGTCCAACAACCCGCAGCGTCGAAACCCCGCTGGTGGACCAATGCGATCATCCGCACCCGTCATCCCAAGGGCCCAGTCTAATCCTATGGCAAATCTTCCATCAGGCCCTTGTGTGCAGAAAACCAAACACGCATCAAACCCTCTTGATAAATTGATGCGAATGATGACGGAAATGTCAAAGCGCCATAAAGAAAACATGACCTCTCTTCAGCATTTGGCGCAGCAGAATGCTGAGATCAGTCAACTAAGCATGGCGACTCGATCTCAGGGCACTTTTCAAGCCCAACCTGTTCCAAACCCGCAAAACTTTGTACCCTGTGGTTCGCAACCACAGGTACAACCTTCTCAGGAACAGGTTCATCAAATTCTACAAGCTCCGAGTATTCCCGCTGCAGCACCGCACTCTTATGCTGATAGTGATCACATCAAGGATGACACGTCTAACGAGGACGTGACTGTCAGTACGTGTATCGAACTAATTGGAGCCGATTCAGACTGCTGCGAATTACCTGACGACTGCCTGACCAACACAAACTGTGACGTTCCCCAATCCCTCCCTATTCCTGTACCTTCTCCTGACCAGACTTCTGACGAGGTTTTTTCCGCTTCCCATACCTTGTGGTCTGAGTCATCGCCGGGCTGCTCACCGCCGGTCCACACTATGGAAGACCGGATTGCCCTTTCTTTCCCGCTAAATCAGGAGGATTTGCAAATCCACACTGGGACCTTGAGCCCACATCTTACTCACCAGGGCTATTCCCTTTTGGATCCATCTATCCAAAAAGCCCCCCTTCTTGGCCAATCTAAGGGCCAACTTCCTCTTCCTGATCTATTTTCTGATCTGCCTGGGACACTCTCATCCCAGAAAATGCCAAATCTCTCACCATCCACCATTACTTTTCATGCCTCTATCGCGATTACTTCACTTTTCTCTTCACCACCCACCATCCACCCACCCTTCCACCCTGATTTATACCCTGAACCTCAGCTCCTGTTACCCGATCTGTCGTCCGTTCTCTACCTTTCCCTGCATGCATATGAGGACATAGCATTGTTTGGCATGGGGGGGTGGATAGGCATCCATAGGATCCGGGTATTTTATGGTATCAGACAATTACCACCTATTTATAAATATGCAAGAAAAAGAAAAAGAAAAGAAAAAAAATAATAAATATATATATATATATTATAATAAATGGTGTTTAGTAATGATCTTGAAGCTGAAACAAAAAGGCAATAAGTGTTTATGGATATTCAACCTCTGTTTTGAAGACTTTCCAGGCCACAAAAGCTTGATTCGCTCAGGCTCGGCTTAATTCACTTAAAGCATTGACAAAATAGATCAAGATCTCTCCTAACTAAGGATGTATTCTTGTACCTGAGACACAAGTACAAGATTCGTTGGTTTACTTTTACTTGAGAGCTTAAGTAAACTTGGTTCACACTACACATATCAGGAAAGACCAGGTGAACATAAGATCCAACCCTAGTGTTCATTAGGGAAGGTGGAGTCCTTACCTGTGCGCGTAGGTAGACTTTTTATCCCAGGCTTTAGTCTTGTGTTTAGGAGCGACTTTTTCCACCAAAAAGAAATTCTCCCACCAAAAAGAAAAAAAGTGTGCTCTTTCAAAATGTGTTGTAAGAGATATACTGACATATGTTTCAAAAAAAAAAAAAAAAGATGTTGCAAAAGAGTCAGTATATCTCATAAATGTCTGTATAATTTGTTTTTCGTTGAGCCAAAAAAAAAAAAAGAAAATGGGAGTTGAGTTTTCCGTCATCATCTTAAGGGTCAATTCGAAGACATGAGCTGAAACTGGGACCAACCTGTACTTAAAAATTCGTGAAACCCTGGGATTGAGTCTTAATGTTCATCTGGTCAGTCTTGATCCTTCACTATGCACAAACCGTAACCTCTTGAGCTCTCGAGTACGGCAAAAACCTCCTGGGTCCTGGAAATCGTACTTAAGGTTTAAATATCAAGAGTCCTGGTTAGTTGAGGGATGATCTATGTCATGTGAGACTTAAAGTATTGGTAGTCTTCTTTACAATTGGTTCTCACAATATTCGATAATAAACACACCTATATCACCTCAGAAGAAAATCTTCAGCTTAAGATTATTTCTAAATACTATTTTGCTAGGGACTAGCAAAAGATAGGCATGGGGGTATATGTTTGCACCTCAAAACACGCCTGTAATAACTCCTTCTTGTGCTATTTTCTAGCATTAACATTGCATAATAGAATCCTATAGCCACATTTGTAAAAACGGTTGCATGCATGCATTTAATCAAGAGAGGAAGAGGAGTGAAACAATCACCTGCATAGTTACATCTTTCTTCAAGTGCCTCCTTGCAAAATCACCCTCTTTTTATTTTTCCTCTTGATTTCTTCTTTTCTCTCCTTCCTGCGGCTGCACTCTTCCCGCAGCTGCATGCAATGCAGCACTTCTTCCCATCACTTCTCCCTGCCAACGCCGCTCCCTATAGCTGCAACTTGCGCACCCTCTCCCTGCTGCAGCCGGCACGCCACTCTCTCCTCCTCTATAAGTAGCTGCAGCTTCATCCTCGCAAGGGAGGCTGCTGCAGCAACAAAAACCAGCAGCCATCTTCTCCACCGCTTTCCCCTCCCATACGTCGGCCCTCCGTCGAGGAGGCACCCGGCGAGCAGGAGAACCCACTGTGGTGCACACCACCACAGTGGGAGCACCACCGCCCAGCTCTTCGACGAGCCGGTGGGCGTGGTGCATTCCCTCGCTTCATTTTTTTCTCTTTAACGCCATTGCCGCCGCTCCAAGCTTCGAAGCTTGAAGCCACGGCAGCAGCAGCAGCAGCAGGTCCTCCCGCTCCTCCGCGACTGTCCCCGCAGCCGCCCGTCGACTTCGCGCGCGCCTGCAGGGCCATTCCCCGCTCAACCTCCGTCCTGACGTCCCCGCAGTTGCACCTGTAGCCGTCCGCCGTGTGCACTGCAGCGGCCGGCTACGGCCTCGCGCCGCCCCCTGCCCTCCTCCGCGACCCTCCGCGACCGGCTGCAGACCTCCTGCACGCTCGCTCCTCCACGCCTTCGCCCGCCCGTCGCCTTCGTGGACGCCTGCAGGAACCCTACGCGAAGCCGCGCCCGCACCCGCCGTCTTCAGACGTCTGCCTCCACCTTCAGACGACGTGGCGTCAGACGTCCGCCGGAGGCGGCAGATGTCTTAACTCGCGCGTCTGCGATCTCTCGCTCGCCCGCTCTCTCTCTGCTGATCTCTCCCGCCCGCTCCCGCTCTCTCTCTCACGTATTCTCTCTTTTTTACTCACTAACAGACACACACTCACAGCAACGCACACACACACACGTTCACCGACGCACACACACCTATACCAACACATACACACACACTCACACACTTATAGTACTATATATATAAATATATATATACATACATACATATATATATATATATACATAGTATATCTATATAGTTATGTATACATACACATATATATAATATATATACATATATATATATAATATATATATATATATATCTACTTATATATACATCTATATACTTATACATATACTTATATATATATAGGCATATATACTTATATACATATATATATATACATATCTATATACATATATATATACATATATATAGTAATATATATATATACTTATATACATATACATACACATATATATCTATATATATATATCTATGCATATATAACTATACATATATATATATATAGATATATTTACTTATATACATACATATGTACATATATTTTCATGTTATTTATTATACGCTGTATCGCGGGAATATCTGCACCAGTTGCTGATATTCCCTGATACACGCGTACAAAAAAAGTGTGGTCCCATACATCATCCATCCTCCATCCACACTCCACGCGGCACCTAGTCGTGTTGGTTGCGTCTCTCTAGACGTCGACTGACTCGACATAGTGCTACACTCCATCGCCACCTCCATCCCCACCCCTTTATATATATACTACATATATATATATATATATATACATACTATATTTACTTTCTGTCTATTTGCTTTTTTGTTAGTAAAAAGATAAAAAAAAATACATAAAAAAGAAAAGATAATCTTTGACTTGCAGGTACCTCGTCTTGCGAGTAGCAAGACTTGTTTTGGGACTCTGTTTGGCTAAAAGCCAAGGACACAATTTTGAGGGTGTGCCTCAAGAACAAGGATTACCATAAAAAAACCTAAATAAGAAAAACACCAAAAACACAATAAACGAACGGAAGAGATGCGTTTTAAGGAAAACGTAGAAACTCGACTTTAACCCCACTTCCCTGTGTTCGACCCTGGGCCTAAAAGTGACAAGATAAAATCAATTAGGCCAGATTAAAAATTTTGTAAAGAGATGGTTAGGTCTGAATTAGGTTAACCACTATACACATTTCAACGATAAAAATATCTTATTAACAACCTATCGGGCTGACCCATCAAGCGCTATCCAAGGATACGGGTGTAATAACCAGTACTCGGAGGCATATAACCCTGGTTGGCGCCAGCATCCGAACTTCTCCTGGTCTGGTAATTCACAGAGACCACATCAAGATCCACACTATCAGACCAGGCAATACGGAAATGCGTAAAACACGTATCCTAGGCAACAGCCATTCCGTCTCAGCAGCAGCAACCCCGCTCGTTATACCAGCCGCTGCACCAAGCTGCCAACCACCCTCCAAAGCGGGCTGACCCTTTGGAGGCGCTGAAAGAGGAGCTGCAAGAATCAATGAGGAAGTCTACACAAGATAGCTTGCAGATAATGAAGGTGATGATTGATCAGATTCAGACCATACAAAATATGCAGAACCAGCTGTTGCAGGAGCATAGGACTCAGGGAGCCTTGCCCTCCCAACCCTTCCCAAATCCTCGATATGTGCAGAACCAGGGTGCCCCGCATAGGTTTCAGGCACCGCAGGGACAGGCACACGCCATACTACAGGCGCCTCCTGCACCACCCGGTTACGCGCAAGGCCAGCCGCCTTTGCAGAATCCTGCGTATTCTGCCCCATCCGCTCCCCCACCACCTCATGGACAACAAGCCGATGCACACGCTGTCTCATTGCGGAGCGGAAGGAAGACATTCGACCCACCACCTAGCCAGGCGGGTTCTGATTTTTCCCACCCTTCACCGCAGGCAGATTCGACTCCCTCAGCTTCTCAGGAGCCACCTGTGGTAGATAAGGGTAAGAGGCCACTTAACCCTGAGATTCCCGTCCCTTTTACTGAGGCTCTGACATGAAATATAGTACGGAAAAAGGACACGCGAAATTTCGAGGACCTGAAAGCGATGTTTAAAGAAGTGCATATTCAGGTCCCCCTCCTCGAGGCTATCGACCACATTCCCGCTGTCGCTAGGTTCTTCAAGGACTACTGTACCCCGAAGCGACAGCCGAGAGTTGGACGACAGGCAGTACTGTCGAAAAAAGCTAGCGTCGTGATTCTAGTTGACCTACCGCCAAAGAAGAAAGACCCTGGCACCCCACTCATATCTTGCTTTTTGCAGGATTCTCCATTTGATCGGGCCCTCCTAGATTTGGGTTCGTCCATCAACTTAACTCCCACCGCCGTATTTGATCGATTTCGATTTGGGGAGTTGAAACCCACCTCGGTTACAATTCAGCTGGCTGACAGATCAATCAAAACACCGAGGGGGGTGGTTGAGAATGTGATTGTAAAAGTCCGCGGGTTCTGCTTTCCCACAGATTTTTTCATTCTCGATATGGAAGTTCCTCCTAATCTTCGAGATGCACCAATTATTTTGGGTCGCCCATTTCTGGAGACAGCCCGAGCGAACATCGACTATGCATCCGGGTGTATGGAGATTGCCCTAGGCAATGAGCGACTTCGACTAGACATATTCAGGGCAGTAAAGAACTTCGACTGTGATCGAATAGAGGAGGATGGTGAAGATGAAGATTCGACTTACTGTGGTAACATTGGGCTCCTTTGTGACGACCCAATGTCTCATTCGTCTTCACTATCAGGGTTCTCGGACCTCAATCCACACGGGATTGAAACTACTGCATTACACATATCTCCTCGAGGATCTGACTGTTTGGGGTGTGCTTCTGACCATAGCACCCCTGAATCCAGCTATCTTGATCCATAGAGTACTGAATCACCCCTGTTATCACAGGAAGACGTGACTACAGCTAACGAGTTTCCCGTTAACGCACTCACAACCAACTTCACAGGGAGCGACTCAATCGGAATTCACGTGCACACGGATCAGCAGATTCCCACCCTCGATTCTACTCCTCCCACTCTAAATTCTGATTCTTACCCACCCGTAATTGAATTGAAGCCCTTACCTGACTCACTCAAATACGTGTTCTTGGGCGAAAGTGAGACATATCCAGTCATTCTCAATGCCCACTTAACCCAAGAACAGGAGCATCAATTAATTTCTACACTTCAAGACCATAGGGCTGCTATCGGGTGGAGTATTGCTGATCTCCACGATATTCACCCCTCGTATTGCACTCATCACATTTACACGGATGAGGGGGTGAAACCTTCGAGGCAACCTCAAAGACGGCTAAACTCGAATATGCTAGAGGTTGTTAAGAAGGAGATCAAATGGTTGGATGCAGGCATTGTATATCCAATCTCAGACAGCCAGTGGGTGAGTCCGATTCAGATAGTGCCCAAGAAAGCAAGACTCACCGTTATAAAGAATGATAAGGGCGAATCCATCCCGACCTGCACTGCGACATCTTGGTGGGTCTGCATTGACTACAGGAAACTGAACACGGCTACCCAGAAGGATCACTTTCCTTTGCCGTTCATTGATCAGATCTTGGAACGGTTAGCCGGACGCAGTTTCTTCTGCTTTCTGGATTGATACTCCGGGTATAATCAGGTAGCAATTAGCCCAGAAGATCAGGACAAGACCACATTCACATGTCCCTTTGGAACATTTGCCTTTAGGCAGATGCCCTTTGGCCTCTGCAACGCACCAGCTATATTTCAACGTTGTATGATGGCTATCTTCTCTGACATGATTGGGGATTATGTGGAGGTATTCATGGATGATTTCTCTGTGTTCGGAGATGATTTCGCGTCTTGTCTTGATAACCTCACAAAGATCCTTAAACGATGTATTGAGGTAAACCTAGTACTATCCTGGGAGAAAAACCATTTCATGGTGAGGGATGGTATAGTACTAGGGCACAGGATCTCCAAAAATGGACTCGAGGTCGACCGAGCTAAATCAGAGATTATCTCCCACTTACCACCACCTAGCTCGGTCAAGCAGATTAGATCATTCTTGGGCCATGTCGGCTTCTATCGGAGATTTATACGCGATTTTTCAAAAATTGCGTGGCCTTTGATGAATCTCCTAGTTACCGATATCCCATTTGAATTTAATACCTCGTGTCTCAGTGCCTTCGAGACTTTACGAAGTGCTGTTTCTGACTCCCCGATTCTCCAACCACCCGACTGGTCGCTTGATTTTGAAATGATGTGCGACGCTTCTGATTTTGCCGTCGGTGCTGTTTTAGGCCAGCGTCGGGAGAAACAACCTTTTTTCATATACTATGCTAGCAAGACGCTGAATGAGGCTCAGTGCAATTATACTGTCACCGAGAAAGAGCTGCTAGGAGTAGTATTCAGGTTGGAGAAATTCAGATCATATTTATTAGGGTCCAAGGTCATAATCTTCACTGACCACTCCGCCCTCCGGCATTTATTGGCAAAGAAGGATGCCAAGCCACGACTCATTAGATGGATCCTTCTATTACAGGAATTTGATATCGAGATCCGCGACAAAGCTGGGAAACAAATGCTGTGGCGAATCACCTATCCAGATTGGACCCAGACCACATTCCTTATTCCCTGCCTATCCATGAACAATTTCCAGATGAATCACTTTTGGCAATTCATTCTATTGAGTTCCCCTGGTATGCGGATTTCGCGAACTACCTTGTTGCAGGCAAAATTCCTGCGAACCTATCCAAAGACCAAAAACTCAAATTCATTGCAGCGGCCAGATACTATCTCTGGGGTGACCCACTACTCTTCCGCATTGGAGCAGACCAGATTATCCGCAGATGCATCCCAGACTCCGAGATCCCCAGTGTGTTATCTTTCTGCCACAATGATGCATGTGGTGGCCATTTCTCAGGACGGAAAACCACTGCAAAAATTTTGCAGTCGGGATTTTTCTGGCCAACCATCTTCAGAGATACACATGATTACCCCCAACGCTGTAAACGATGTCAATCGATTGGTTCTATGACCAGGAGAGACATGATGCCACTCCAATCCATCATGGTCGTAGAAGTGTTCGACGTCTGGGGCATAGATTTTATGGGCCTTTTTCCGAACTTGCATGGCTTCGAGTACATATTGCTAGCCGTTGATTATGTCTCGAAATGGGTCGAGGCCATCCCGGCAAGACGGGCTGACCACAAGACCGTCATTTTTTTTATACGGCAAAATATTTTCGTGAGATTCGGAATACCCCGTGCTCTGATTAGCGACGAGGGAAGCCACTTCATCCACGCCCATTTCAGGTCGTTATTAAAG
The DNA here is from genome assembly GCA_037157565.1 of Thalassia testudinum. Lineage (NCBI taxonomy): Eukaryota > Viridiplantae > Streptophyta > Magnoliopsida > Alismatales > Hydrocharitaceae > Thalassia > Thalassia testudinum. The sequence goes on from JAZHRO010000056.1 coordinate 10,225,399, forward strand.
AAATATGGGGTACATCACCGCATAGCCACCCCGTATCACCCACAGACCAATGGGCAGGCTGAAGTGTCTAACCGTCAAATCAAGCTGATTCTCCAGAAGACGGTTAGACTGGACAGGAAGGACTGGTCCGACAAATTAATCGATGCACTCTGGGCATATCGGACCGCATACAAGGCCCCACTCGGAATGTCACCATATCGCATGGTATATGGCAAGGCCTGTCACCTTCCTGTAGAGCTGGAACACCGCGCCTTTTGGGCGGTGCGAAAATGCAACCTCGACCTCGATGCAGGAGGTCGAGAACGGAAACTCCAGCTCAGCAAATTAGAAGAAATCCAGCGAGAGGCCTATGAGAATGCATTAATATACAAGGACAAGACCAAGGCCTTTCACGACCGCCACATCCGGAGGAAAGTATTCACGCCCAACCAGCGAGTCTGGTTATTTGATTCAAGACTGAAACTGTTTGCAGGGAAGCTTAAATCCAAATGGACTGGCCCGTATGTTGTGATGCAACCATATCCTAATGGGGCAGTCCAGATCAAGGACCCCAAATCTGGGCATATATTCACGGTAAATGGCCAGCGCCTCAAGCCATTTTTGGCCCAAGAACCTCCTCCACCTGACGAGACTATTCATCTTAGTGAGGACATCTAATTGAGTTTTCGCCCAGCTGGAGATGTTAAACTCAGCACATATAAATACCATTTCACCATCATCTATACATAACCATTTTTATACATAGCATATTTTTGTTTTAGCATATTTCCCTTTTGTATATTGCATGTTAACAGGTTGGCCGGTGCTGAATGAATATAATTTCAGGAGCAATTACAGGTGCTTCTACCCACTCATCCTCTGTTAGAGTTATTTTCTTTTATATTCATGCATGAGGACATGCAAGAACTTAGGCATGGGGGGGTAGATACATCAAAAACTGAAAAAAAATTTTGTGCCAACACTTAGGAAAACCTCGGAGCTACATGTAAAATGTACTTTAGGACCTTAAATAAAAGAACAACCGACTCAACCTCCAGTGCTCGCATTGGAGCTAGAAATCGTTCGCAACAGCCACTTCCGACTCACCTGCTCACCTTTTGTTCTAAATTTAGGGTCAAGCTAATTGTAACCTGATACGGGAAATTCACGAAGTACAAATTATATGAGGTTACTGTAATTCCCCACTAGGAGGGGGTGACGTAATAATTGTGGAAATAAATATAAACAATCACACAAGTACACAAGTATTTTTAGGTGGAAACCCAAACCGGGTGAAAACCACCACCTAACCTCTCGAGATAGGATTTTCCGATCAACGAAGTTGATCAAAATCCACTAAACGAATCACTTTAAATGAGGGTGATTCAACCTCAAATACAACCACGCTACAAGTGCGAGGGTAGCGTTCCTCAACCCCTTCTCTTCATGAGAAGGATTTTGTCCCTCGAAGGAGATGGGAATTCGCAAAGCGAATACCCAACCAAATAACAAAGATAAAAGAACAATAATCCTATAGAGCCAACAAAGTAATTTTAAACCTAGCTTCTATAGGAATTAGGAAACTCCCCTTTGAAAGGAGTGTGTCGGCGACGCGGATGTGTGAACAACACGACGGTGCTACGTCGCTCTCGTGAACTACGGCGGGAGAGTGGGTGCGCAAAGCTTGATGCTCTCAAGATGAAGAATTAGAGCTTGGCGAGCAAGAGAGTCTTTTGGACACAAAAGAGTGTGAAAGTGTGTAGCTAGGTACATTTTTGTGTTGCAAAGGTTCCCCTCTATTTATAGAGGCCTTAGGAAGGCTTTGGAAGGCTTAGGAATGGTTCCATAGCCGTTGGGTGCAAAGCCCAAGTGAATCAACCCGAAATCAGGAATAATCATTGCACTGACAGGGTTATCAGACGTCTAATTCTGGCATCAAACGTCTGGAAGACCACTTTAAGACGTCTGATTTCAAGGTCAGACATCTGATTTCGGGCGGGTTCCTTCCTAACTTGAATCAGATCTAAACAGGGTTCTTGTGCAAGTCCATCAGACGACATACAGGACGTCTGGCACTATGTCTGGACTTCTGGAAACCTACTTTTTCTTGGGAAGGGATTTGCAACAGCTAGAAAATCTCTAAGAAGAGATTTTTGGGTCAGTCGAGGCAAAACGGTCAATTATCAGACGTCTGGAAGGGCTTAAGGACGTTTGATAAGGCTCTAACAGTCATATCCTTGAGTGTATGCTAAGAGAGCCAACGGTCCACTAATTGGACGTCTGGCAAAGTCATCAAACGTCTCCTAAGACGTCTGGTCTAAGGTCTGGATGTCTGATTTCATCAGACAGAACTAACTTGTCCAGCCTAAATGTTATCAGACGTCTGAATCAACAGTCAGACGTCTTAAAACACTTTATTAGACGTCTGATTTTGGAATTAGACGTCTGGAAACTCTGTTTGAACCCTACATTGGTTTTCTAAGTTCTCTACAGAAAACCTAAGTATCCTAGGGTTGTGCCGGTGTTCCTAGGACTACTGTTAGGGTACTTTGAGGCTCTTTAACATAATTTTCTAAGGAAATAAAGAGCAAGAAAATAAAGACAAAAGTACATGAAAGGAATAAAATGGAATTCTATCCTATTCTTCTTGTCCTTCCATCTTCAATCTATCGCTCCTCGCGAATCCCCTCTGTTCTCCATCAAGCTCCTCCAATCCATCCGGGATGCGAGCTCGAATTCCGTCTAAACAAGTCTACATTTGCAATTGACCTGAAATCTAAGACTCCAAGTGCAAATGTTAAATAACATGTGTTTTGTTATCATCAAAACAAATGATCGTGGTGCTCTAGCACCAATAGTTACATGTTTATAGCATATATAGATATTGCATTCATGAATAAGATTATTTTATTAAGAGAATGCATTAGAGATTTTATCCTTTAGTTGATTCCTGTAATCTGGAATCCAGTACAACTTTTCACACACACGTAGAATTTGCAATGGATTCACGGTGAAGGCTGATAAACGTCTTCAGTCTATCGAGAAGAAGAAGTGCTTCTTTTCCTGAACCCCTGGATAGTGTTTTCGGAGTCAGGTTGATTCTCTTCCAAAAATCCACCAAATAGTGTGAGATGAGAGTAGAGTGTATTGGTGCTCTAAGATTAGTGTAAGGAATCTGGAATCCTAGATAATTAGGTAATGATACTCCGAGTTTAGACATAGTTGTCGCTCTCGGTTCTCGCGTATACATTTTTGTGCGAAATTTTGAGAGCTACCAAATAAGGCAAATACGCGGAAAGCGAGTTTTCATAAAATAGGGCTAAGGTGGATGGTTATGACCATTCTTTACGGAATCCTCGGTTGAAAGAGGGTATTGATGTCAAGGTCAGAAATACACCATCCTATCTGTCTCTCCCGGTGCCATGAGTAGGCACTTCCACCAAATAAGCCACCCAATGTCTCTTGAGTACCACCAATCCCTAATAATGCCTCCTTAATAAAGTTCATGGATGTATGCTAGTTGTGCTATGCAGAAAAAAAAAATGATGAAAAGGAAGAAAAATTGAAAAAAAAAAGAAAAAGAAGAAAAAGAAATTTTGGAAGAAGAAGAAAAAGAGTTTGTGAATATTTAGTATTTATTTCATTTGCATTGAAGCAATACCACCAAACAAAATTGAGCTCCACCAAGTATGGCCTTAACCTATTTTTCTTGTGTTTCTGACTGCCTGAATAATGGCTGAGGAATTCCGACTTAGTGTTAGGGTTATGAGAACTCAATTAAAGTGTCAATGCCTAGTGAGACCACCAAATACAGATCCTATGTGTGAATCTAGTGAGGTTGTGAGCTCTAAGAAAAAGAAAGAAAAAGAGCAAGAGAGAATGAATACAAGGGAATCAAAAGGGAGCATAGTTTTTCTCGTCTTTCTCTGAGTTGAGTTACTTAGTAATTCGGGAATCTGGATTCTGTAGTACTAGTCTCTATGTAGCACCAAGTAAGAATGAGCCACCAAATATATAATCCTTTTCATCAAAGATTCTCTACCTAAGCCCAAAGCCGGGGTGAAATTCATAGAATATCTTGAATACCCCGAGGGAAGAAATCCTCCTATCCTGCTAGAATTTTTATTAGGGGCCAAGTACAGGCTTTAGAGGTGTATTAGTTTTCACTCGAATCCGTTGCCAAAGCTACATAGCAACACCTTCACGATTGTCTGGATTTCTAGAGCATAGGATGAAAACAAAAAGGAGAAAAATCTCTATGCAAACACTTGGTAAAATAACCAGTCCCTTAGGGACCCTTGCTGTAAATAATTTAGTCTTGCATTTGCTAAGGACTAGCAAGATTTAGGCATGGGGGTATGATTGCGCAGCAATCATAGGTCTTAATTGACCTAAATTAAGCTAAGACTTAGCATAAGTTAGGGTTATTCATCCATGCATACGCATTATCTGCATCTTTACTGCTTTCCTTTAGCTATGCATAAAATAATGTTATAATGTGCTGATTAAGTGTATTATGTCGATTGTAGGCAATAAGCAGATCTGGAGCTGGATCTGGAGCAGGATCTAAACCTGGATCTGAAATAACGGGAGTTGTGGCAGAGCTAGAGTAGAAGGCCTAGTTTAGATGTAGGAATAATAATGTAAGGGGGTTAAAGGTTTTCTATTCTATTAAGTAGAAATAAAGCAGTAAAATGTGAAGATCTTAGGTCCATCCTAGCCTTAGGATAGCCTAGAGACTTCCCCAAGCCTTAGCCACCCATAGATTAGGTCACAACACCCTAGGAAGCCCTAAAACCCTAGTTCCAACCCTTCTCTGGATGTCCAGATAAGTTTTAAGTCATCCAGGACCCTTAGCCAACTCCCGCATAGTTCAAACCCACTTCTGCAATGTTATTGGACGTCCAGACACTTTGTCAGACGTCCAATTTCTGTAGAATACCCAAAACAGAACTCGAAACCCTTCCTGACTCTGATTGGACGTCCAGACAACAAGTCTGGACTTCTGATTTTTGAGTATAAGACATCTGATTATATAATTAGACGTCTAATACTGCTCTCCGATTCCTGTTTTGAGATTTAAGCCTTGATCTTGGATCTCTAGGTCCCTAAACCCAATTCCAACCCCATAGGAACCTAAATTAAGGTGCCATAACCCTAGTACATCACCTCTAGACCTCCCTAAGGACCTAATTAGGTCCTCACTAAACCTAATTGACTTGGATCTTAGTCAATTCCATCAGCCTATTCAATTGGACTCATTGAGTCCAATTGAGCCCTGATCTCAACACACACTGTCCAATTGGACTCAGTGAGAGTCCAATTGACCTAGACCTGGCTTAATTGAGTTGTTTTACTCTCAATTAAGTTTCCACACACCCAATTGAACTTGTATTAAGTTTAATTGCACTTTACCTTAGTGAATTAGGGTTTATAACCCTAATTTGAGACCTACCTTGACCTAAACCCACTATAACCCAACCTAATCAACCTAGCCACCTAAGTTTCGACCCACACACACCCACACACACCATCCACATGAAAATATCTAGCCTAGAGTTCTCTAGAACTCTCTACCATGTGTGGTTGGCAAAAATAGCAACCAAGAGCCATTCAATTTTTAGATCCACATTTGGTGGATCTAAAAACCACCATCCACCCTCTCTCTCTCACTCTCCCACGAGCTCCCACCATTGGCCTCTCTAGAGAATTCCATAATTCTCTAGAGAGCTTCCATTGGGTCTATAAAAAGACACCATGGGTGGCCATTGGCACCCATTCACTCCCTTGGAAATTGCTCTCGATTGGTGCCATTCACGCCACCTCCACTTAGCCACTCACTCCACCTCCACGAGCTCACTACCACCACCATGGAGCACACCATGCCGGGATGCTGGATCAACCCTACCTCTCTCCAAGGGTCGGCTTAAGCTACATTGGCTGCCCCTCATTCTCCTCTCGACCACTCCAAGGCCATCGGGGACCACCCCTGAATGCCCTCTATTCTTTTAGCTCTAGATCATGCTCTTCATAATTTTTATTGCTTTCATTTACTGCTTAGTAGAGTAGTCTTACTTCTCCCCCAATGATGCATGCGAAATCCCCCCGTTGATTCTTGTATGAAATCGTTTTTTGGTAGTTAGATTTAATTTTAAGCATTCATGTATAAGCTTACTCTAGATTTCCTTGTGCAACAACTCTCCCATGATGAATGAAATTTCATTTTATATATATATATATATCTCTTATGTGTTTGAAATCAACTTGAGTTGAATGATTATCATATTTGAGTGATTTAAGTGCCTGCTCTTTAACCGCCTATATATTACGCACAAGCATGTCGTTTAAATAAAGTAGAGCGGCTTTAAGATCGATTTCAAAAATAAAAACAACGCCTCCCAGAGATGAACGACCGGGACTCAAGTCTCGTTATCTTTAAAAATCAAATCTTTGACGAACGTTTTTGGGCGACTATACTACGATTTTCGACGACTTTCAAATGCACGAAAATGCCATTCTGTCACATGCCTTGCAGCCGCGGAGAAGAAGAAATTTAAAGTTAAATAAAAAATGAGGATGGTAATTTTGCGAGGTAGCACTTGAGGAAAACGTTAATTTCAAGGCCATTTTATTCACTCTCCTCCCCTCTCAAATAAATGCATGCATGCGTTTATTTTAACAAATGCGACTATGGCTATCTAATCTACAATGGCAATGCTTGGAAATAGCACAAGATGGCACAATTGCCGGTGTATTTTTGCTGTGCAATCATACCCCCGTGCCTATCTTTTGCTAGTCCCTAGCAATACATTTTTGTATTGTATTTAGAAATGATCTTAAGCTGAAGATTTTCTTCTGAGGCGACATAGGTGTGTTTATTGTTGGATATTGTGAGAACCAATTGCAGAGAAGACTGCCAGTACTTTAAGTCTTACATGACATAGATCATCTCTCAACTAACCAGGACTCTTGATATTTAAACCTTAAGTACGATTTCCAGGACCCAGGAGGGTTTTGCCGTACTCGAGAGCTCAAGAGATTAGGGCTTGTGCTTAGTGAAGGATCAAGACTGACCAGATGAACATTAAGACTTAAGCCCAGGGTTTCACGAATTTTTAAGTGCAGGTTGGTCCCAGTTTTAGCTCATGTCTTCAGATTGACCCTTCAAAAGATGACAGAAAACTCAATTCCCATTTTCTGACATTTGTGGCTCAAAGAAAACAGGGTATTTGCCCTGAAGAACTTTTTTGTAGGAAGATTTTACAAACATTTGTGAGATATATTGACTTATTTGTTCCCCTTTTTTTTGGAAACACGTGTCAGTATATCTCTTACAACATTATTTAGAGGAGCACACTTTTCTTTTGGTGGGAGAGTTTCTTTTTGGTGGAAAGAGTCTTTCCTAAACACAAGACTAAAGCCTAGGATAAAAAGTCTACCTGCGCGCACAAGTAAGGACTCCACCCTTCCTAATGAACACTAGGGTTAGATCTTATGTTCACCCGGTCTTTCTTGATATGTGTAGTGTGAACCAAGATTACTTAAACTCTCGAGTAGAAGCAAACCAACGGATTCTGTACTGGTGTCTCAGATACAAGAATATGTCCTTAGTTAGGAGAGATTCCGATCTATCTTGTCAATGCTCAAGTGAATTAAGTCGAGCCTAAGCGAATAAAGCTTCTGTGGCCTGGAAAGTCTTCAAAACAGTGGTTGAATATCCACAAACACTTATTGTATTTTTGTTTCAACCTTCAGATCATTACTAAACACCATTTTTTTTTTAAATATAGATAGATGAAAACTGCATGATATCATAAAATACCCAGATCCTATGGATGCCTATTCACCCCCCCATGCCAAACGATGCTATGTCCTCATATGCATGTAGGATAGGGAAGAGGAAGGACGAAAGATCGGGTAACGAGAGCTGAGGTGCAGGGTATACAGCAGGGTGGTAGGGTGGGTGGATGGTGGGTGGTGAAGTGCAAAGTGAAGTGAGCGTGACAGTGGCGGAGTGTTGTTGGGGTGCCTCCCAACGAGCACTGAATTTAACGTCCCCAGCTGGACTCAGAATGAGGCACAAAATTAGTTACCCTCCAGCAGGGCAACAGATTCTCCAACGGGGGCAGGTTCACGAGTAAGATAGGGTTTCAAACGCTGCCTGTTGACTGTAAATTTATGCCCAGATTTGGGATCTTCAATCTCAACAGCCCCATTGGGAAATGGTCTCGAGACCAGGAAAGGACCAGTCCATTTGGACTTCAGTTTCCCAGGAAAGAATTTGAGCCGGGCATTACAGAGCCAAACTTGCTGAGATGGCTCAAATTCCTTCCACCGAATATCGCTGTCGTGAAAAGCCTTAGTGCGTTGTTTGAAAGTTAAGGCAGAATCATAGGCTTCACGACGGAGCTCTTCCAACTCCTGGGTTGGAGTTTCCTTTCTCGACCACACAGGTCTGGGTCAAGGTTACATTGGCGAACCGCCCAATAAGCGCGATGCTCCAGCTCCCCAGGCAAATGACAAGGCTTCCCGTAAACGATTCTATAAGGAGACATACCAAGGGGAGCCTTGAAGGCAATTCGATACGCCCAAAGTGCGTCAATCAGCTTGTCGGACCAATCCTTACGGTCAGGCCGAACCATTTTCTGGAGAATTTGTTTGATTTGCCGGTTCGACACCTCTGCCTGGCCGTTAGTCTGAGGCTGATACGGAGATGCTATATGATGGCGAACTCCGTATTTCCTCAGAAGTGCCCGAAAAGACACATGGGTAAAGTAGCTTCCTCCATCTGAGATAATAGCTTGAGGGATCCCAAAGCGCGCAAAGATGTGGTCTTTGACAAATCGAGTGGATATGATATGGTTAGCACGGTGTGTGGGAATAGCCTCGATCCATTTCGAAACATAACCAACAGCCACAAGGATAAATTCGAAGCCGTTGGAAGGAGAAAGGAACCCATGAAATCAATTCCCCAAATGTCGAAGATTTCTGCAGCTAGGATGGGTTGCAAGGGCATCATGTCACGACGTGACATTGACCCTAACGACTGGCACCTAGTGCAATGTTTGGCATAATTGTGTGCATCCTGGTGAAGGGAGGGCCAGAAGAAACCGCACTGCAACACCTTGGCTGCAGTTTTCCTCCCAAAGAAATGGCCTCCGCAGGCCTAATTGTGGTAGAAGGATAGCACACTAGGGAAGTCACTGTCAGGAATACAGCGACGGATGATTTGATCAGCACCTATCCGAAAAAGAAGTGGATTATCCCAGAAATAATACTTTGCTTCTGCCATGAGACGCTCGCACTGGTTTTTAGGCCAGCCACATGAAGGGATCCAGAAGCAAGGTAATTGGCAATGTCGGCATACCAAGGTCCACTTGCCACATTAATTGCCAATAGGTGCTCATCAGGAAAAATCTCATTGATTGGCAAAGTGAGTCCAATATGGTCAGGGTCCAGTCTAGAAAGATGATCAGCCACAACATTCTGGGCTCTGGCCTTATCATGGATCTCAATGTCAAATTCTTGGAGAAGGATCCAACGGATCAGTCTAGGCTTGGCATCCTTCTTATGCTTGAGATGGCGAATGGCCACGTGATCAGTGAAAACAATAACATGTGAGCCCAGAAGGTAAGAGCGGAATTTCTCTAGCCCAAAGACGACCACCAGTAGTTCCTTTTCAGTGGTAGTATAATTATGCTGGGCCTTGTCCAATGTCTTACTGGCGTAGTACACCACGAAGGGGTGTCTATCGCATATTTATCCCAGGATGGCTCCGACTGCAAGGTCGGAAGCGTCACACATGAGTTCAAAGTCGAGGGACCAATCAGGTGGCTGGAGAACAGGGGCCTTGGTGACTGCACTACGCAGCTGCGTGAATGCTCGTATGCAATCGGGGCCCATATCGAAGGGTACGTCGGTTGATAGGAGATGAGTTAAAGGTCGAGAAATCTTGGAGAAGTGTTTGATGAATCTCCTATAGAAATCGACGTGTCCCAGGAAGGAGCGGATTTGTTTGATAGACCCAGGCATAGGTAAATCAGCAATTACATCAAGCTTAGCTCTGTCAACCTCGATACCCCTATCGGAGATGATATGCCCGAGAACAATTCCCTCGTGTACCATAAAATGACTTTTTTCCCAAGAAAGCACGAGGTTTACATCAATACATCTCCTAAGGATACAGGTCAGGTTAGCAAGATAGTTATTGAAAGATGGTCTAAAGACCAAAAAGTCATCCATGAAGACCTCGAGAAAGTCACCCACCATGTCATGAAATATTTCCAGCATACATCTCTGGAAAGTTGCTGGCGTGTTGCAAAGTCCGAACGACATCCTTCTAAATGCAAAGGTGCCGAAGGGGCATGTAAAGGTGGTTTTCTCTTGGTCTTGGGGATCAATTGCCACCTGGTTATATCCTGAGAATTCATCTAGGAAACAGAAAAATTTATTTCCCGCTAACCCCTCCAAGATTTAGTCAATGAAAGGTTGCAAAAAGTGATCTTTCTTAGTCGCAGCATTGAGTTTCCTATAATCTACACACACTCTACAAGATGTAGGAGTGCATGTAGGGATGGATTTGCCCTTGTCATTGACACAGATGGTGAGTCCCGCCTTTTTGGGCACGACGTGAATCGGACTCACCCAGGGGCTATCGCTGATCAGGTAGATTATGCCCGCATCCAACCACTTAATAATTTCCTTCTTAACGACCTCCCGCATGTTAGGGTTGAGACGTCACTGCATCTCGTGGGAAGGTCGAGCCTCCTCCTCCGTATATATACGGTGAGTGCAGTAGGAGGGGCTATTGCCAGATAAGTCTGATAAAGACCATCCAATGGCTGCCTTGTGTTCCATAAGGACCTTAGTTAGTTTGCACTTTTGCTCCTTGGTCAATTTTGAACTAATGATTACGGGGAGCATTTCATTTGGTCCCAGGAAAACATACTTAAGTGTACTAGGCAGCTCTTTCAGCTCGGGAGTGGATGGTGAAAGATTTGGCATTTCTTGGGACGAGAGTGTCCCAAGAGGATCGGAAAACAAGTCAGGAGGAAGATGTTGGCCCTCAGATTGGCTAAGAAGAGGGGCTTCTTGGATATATGGATCCAAAAAGGAATAGCCCCAGTGAGTAGTATATGTTTTCAAGGTCCCGGTGTGGAGTTGCAAATCCGCCTGATTTAGCGGGAAAGGGCAATCCGGTCTTCGAGTGTGGACCGGCGGTGAGTAGCCCGAATATGACTCAGACCACGAGGTATGGGAAGCGGAGAAAACCTCGTCAGAAGTCTGGTCAGGAGAAGGTACGGGACAAGGGAGGGATGGGGGAACGTCACAATATGTGTTGATTAGGCAATCGTCAGTGTTTACAGGTAATCTGCAGCAGTCAGAATAGGTCCCAATTAGTTTGATACACGTGCTGACGGCCATGTCCTCGTCAGACGTGTCATCCTCGATGCAATCGCAATCAAAGTTCTTGGCTACCTTGAAGATGTTAAGCTTGAGCTTTTCAGATCCAACGGCAATCTCAATGCAGCCCGACTTGCAGTCGATGTGGGCGCGGGCTGTGGCCAAGAAAGGTCGACCAAGGATGATCGGACAATTAGAAAGTGAGCTAGGAACTTCCATATCTAAAACAAGAAAGTCAACATGAAAACAGAGACTGTTGACCCTATCCTCCACGTCTTCCACCACACCCTTTAGGATTTTGACAGTACGATCTGCCAACTGTAACGTGATAGGGGTGGGTTTCAAATTTCCCAAGGAAAATTTTTTGAGCATGATGGTTGGTATAAGATTGATGGAAGATCCTAGATCAAGCAGGGTACGGTTAAAATTGCAGCCTTGGATGCTACAGGAAATAAGCGGTGTGCCCGGATCTTTCTACTTCAGTGGTAGATTTGACAGTATAGCACAACTTGCATGAGGCGAGAGAACCACCGGATTCTTAGTTTTCTTTGACTGTTGCCTGGGTGTTGTGTAGTCTTTGAAAAATCGAGTGACTGTAGGTATGTGGTCGATAGCCTCGAGCAGGGGTGCCTTGATTTCAACATCCCTGAACAAATTTCTCAGGTTATCAAAGGCCTGCATATCCTTCTTCTTGCCATTTCGCTCCCTCAGTAGAGCCTCAGGGTATGGGACTGATTCTGGCACCAATTTGGGTGTATCGTCCTCTCGCGAATGCGGTGCGCATCCCGAATGAGAGGGCAATGAAGAAGAAGGGCCAGGATCAGGTCGAGGCAGATCGACAGTCTGCTTACTGCTCCTCGTAGTGATCGCATTGGACGATGCGAGTCTAGTGGGATCATAAGGTGGAGGAGGGTTTGCAATAGGGACATAAGAGTGAGGTGCTGCAGCGGGATTAGCCTGAAATCCCGGTGGAATGCTCGGAGCCTGCGAAATCTGCTGAACCTGCCCCTGAGAAGGTCGTACCTGTGGTTGAGGACCACGGGGTATGAAATTTCGTGGGTTGGGAACAGGTTGGGCTGGAAGAGTGCCTTGAGATTGAGTCGCCATGCGTAGTTGACTGATCTCAGCATTCTGCTACGCCAATTGGTGCTGAAGAGAGGTCACGCTCTCTTCATGGCGCTTTGACATTTCCTTCATCATTCGCATCAATTTGTCAAAAGGACTTGATGTGTGTTCAGTTTGCGGTACGCAAGGGCCTGATGGCGGATTCACCATAGGATTAGATTGGGCCCTTGGGATGACGGGTGCGGACGGTCGCATTGGTCCACCTACGGGGTTTTGGCACTGCGGGTTGTTGGACCATGCGAAATTTGGATGATTTCGCCACCCTGGGTTATAAGTGGCAGAGAACGAGTTGTTCCCCAGGGCGCAAGCGTCTTCTATGCCAGAAGACGCATCCGCATGTAAATATGCGTCCGAGCACACGGAGGCTTGGTCCTTCGTGTCAAAATACTGGCTTGCAGAAGCCAGATCCACATGACTTACAGAGTCTCTCGGCGCGACAATCGGTAAGGAAGGTCTTACGGGGTTTCTCGGGATAAGCCTGGTGTTGGAAGAATTGGAATTGTGATAAAGTGGTGAGGTGGGGGTGTTTGCCATAGAATGGGCAGGGTTGGCCAGAAGCTCGTCCAGCTTCTTGTGCACGACGGAGACTTCATCCAATTTCTGTGCGATAAGGCTAAGATATGTGGATGAATGGGAGGGTCCCGTGTCAACTTCGTGGACATTATGGGGCAGGCTGGTACGATTAAAGGTGACAATGGAGGCATTGTTCATTGAGTTTTCACTCATATTTTCAAATAATTCGAATGCTCCATTCTCATCTTTATTCATGAAATTCCCTCCGCAGGAAGCGTCTGCAATCTGCTTCAAAGTCTCATTTAGCCCATAGTAGAAAATCTGGGCTATATGCCACTTAGGCAAACCGTGGTGCGGACACTTCCTGAGGAGGTCATTATACCTCTCCCATGCCTCATGAAATTGTTGCATGAAGGAGGTGATAGCACGGCGAAGCGCATTGGTTCGCCTGATTGGGAAGAACTTCTTGAGAAACACTGTTCGCATCTCTTCCCAAGAGTGGATGGTTCTCCCAAGGGTGCGTAACCACTGCGACGCTTTATCCCGCAATTAAAATGGGAACATTTTCATGAGGACTATAGGTAACCCGATATTTCTTGGTTTAACTATTTCAGCCAATCAGGTTAGGTCTTCCAAGTGGAGAAAAGGATCTTCACTTGCAAGACCATGGAAGTGAAAATTTATCAGACCAATTATGTTAGGTTTTAGTTCAAAGTCATCCCCACCCACGGGGACCCGAATTTGTCCTATGGTCTCTGTAGCAGCGGGATTTTGATAGAATCTAAGAGACCTAGGCTCCTCCCATTTGGGAGGGTTCTGCATTTCCTCTAATGTTTCCCTAATGGCCTCAATTTGTTCCCATTTAGGCTTGGAGGTGGGTTATGGGATCCAAGGCTCCACCACCTGGTGGGTTTTGAGGGTGGTTTCCTCCCTCGAGATTTGGGGGTGGGCGTGCAGCCATGTTTGTGGAGGAGGAGGACGATTCGGCTTCTTTTCTAAATTTATCTGGCAATTCACACAGTTCAGGATTTTGTGATCCCCTCCCAAACATGCACTACCGCAGGAAGAATTGGGGGGATGCGAAGGGAAAAGGGGGTGAGAGAAATGACGTCGCAAAGGTACACTTGATGACAAATCGATACAATCAAATTCCTAACCTCTACAGTGTGCCCTTAGACCTAAAGATCTAAGTTACCTACTATCATGACCTAAGGAACCGAATGCGAGCACCGCGGAACCACCGGGCCAGATTGAAAGGCCGTTTGCCCCAGTTTTAGACACCCGATAGCACATGGGAACCCTTACCAGCACGTAGGTGCTACACGCAGGTAGTTAGACCTCCAATCCTTAATAAGGGTCAAGTTGCTACCAATTTTAGTCAGAGGCTTAGGATCAAGTGCTTCTGGAATGTGAAGGCCGTTATTTACGGGTAATGCCCAAGTGATTGATTTTGTAGAGTGTGTAAACCAAGCATGAAACAGGGAAATCTCCCCGAATTGAAGTTTTAATTGGTGAATGGTTTTTAGAATTCAGCCTTAAGTAGTATGGATTTTAGGATTTATCTGAATTACCAATTCAACCAATCTCTGGGTTTTGAGAGAATACAAGTTTTCTTCTATGCCCAACAAACCCTTCTTCAATGTCAATTGGTTAATGCATGCTAAAATGCAATGGGCTTCCCTAGATGAAGATTTCTTTGTGTGGATGCATGAATCAATTTTAGATTAGTGTGAAAGGGAGCCAAAGCACTTCAATTCAAGTGCTCCCAATCACCCAAAATGATTTCCACACACAAGGCTCAACCATAAGATAAAGAAAATCAAATTGTTGGGGTTGAAGTATTCTGGATTGAATCTTAGGCACATGAAAGGTTGTGGTGGGGTTGGAATCAACTCAATTCCAAGTCACCCTACCAAAAATGTGATCCTGAATTTGCAGATAAATGAGGCAAAGAGGGGTGGCAATCAATCTTTTTATTTGCCTCAAAGAATACTTCACACGGCGAAAGATTCAAGAATCAAAATTCTAGGATCTTCACTATGCGAAGTTTGGCGGGAAATCCCAGGGCGGTAGGAGTGAAGGCAAACAAGAAAACAAGTGATTTTTAATCCACTTGCCCCAAGAGATCCCAAGAAGTGTTTTTTTTTTATATTATTAAGGTGACAAGTTGACCTAAGTTGCTAAGAAAGAAAGACCTACTTGTTCAGCAATGTGTGCGAAGCTCCAGTGTGGTGCTGGCGTCTTCACGCTCTCATTCCCGCCTTGGATCTGCCCACGTCTCCGACTTCGTCTGCCTGCCTTCTCCTTGCAACAGGTTCACCTGCACAGCAACAAACAAAAACACCAGTGAAGAGAAGGGTGTGAGAAGAGAAAAATTAAAGGAATGGAGTAGAAACTTACTTGAATATGCACTTCCCCGTCAACGGCGCCAGAAAAGAGGTGTTTTCGGGCTCAGATAGGTTGTGTTAATATGGTGATTTTATCGTTGAAATGAGTATAGTAGTTAACCTAAATCGAGCCAAACCATCTCTTTTACAAAATTTTTTTACCTGCCCTACTTGATTTTATCTTTGTCACTTTTAGGCTTAGGGTCAAACTCAGGGAAGTGGGATTAGAAGTGAATAAGTTTCTATACCTTTCCTACAACGAATCTCTTTCGTTCGTTTATTATGTTTTTGGTGTTTTCTATTTAAGATTTTTTTCTGATAATTTTTGTCCTTGAGGTACACCCTCAAAATTAGGTTCTTGGCTTTGAGCCAAATTAGGGTTCCAAAACTGGTCTTGCTATTCGTAAGACTGAGTACCTGCAAGTCAAGGATTATCTTTTCTCTTTTGTATATTATTTTTATCTTTTTACTGGCAGGAAAGAGAAATAGAAATAAAGTAAATATAGTATATATATATGTATATAGGGGTGGGGGTGGAGGTGGATGATTGCGCAGCAATCGTAGGTCATAATTGACCTAAATTAAGCTAAAACTTAGCATAAGTTAGGGTTATTCATGCATGCATACGCATTATCCACATCTTTACTGCTTTCCTTTAGATATGCATAAAATAATGTTATAATGTGCTGATTAAGTGTATTATGTCGATTGCAGGCAATAAGTAGATCTGGAGCTGGATCTAGAGCAGGATCTAAAGCTGGATCTGAAATAACGGGAGTTGTGGCAGAGCTGGAGCAGAAGGCCTAGTTTAGATGTAGGAATAATAATGTAAGGGGGTTAAAGGTTTTCTATTCTATTAAGTAGAAATAAAGCAGTAAAATGTGAAGAGCTTAGGTTCATCCTAGCCCTAGGATAGCCTAGAGATTTCCCCAAGCCTTAGCCACCCTTAGATTAGGTCACAACACCCTAGGAAGCCCTAAAACCCTAGTTCCAACCCTTCTCTATACGTCCAGATAAGTTTTAAGACGTCTAGGACCCTTAGCCAACTCCCACACACTTCAAACCCACTTCTGCAGTGTTATTGGACGTCCAGACACTTTGTCAGATGTCCAATTTCTGCAGAATATCCAAAACAGAACCCGAAACCCTTCCTGACTCTGATTGGACGTCCAGACAACAAGTCTGGACATCTGATTTTTGAGTATAAGATGTCTGATTCTATAATTAGACGTCTGATACTGCTCTCCAATTCCTGTTTTGAGATTTAAGCCTTGATCTTGGATCTCTAGGTCCCTAAACCCAATTCCAACCCCATAGGAACCTAAATTAAGGTGCCCTAACCTTAGTACAACACCTCTAGACCTCCCTAAGGACTTAACAAAATGGTGCCGTTGCCGGGGAGGCAACGTCATTTTTCTTGATTTCGATCTTTTAATCTATCACTGAGAAATCTACCTCTACTTTGTTTTTGATGTGCAGGACAACACGGAACGAAAACGGGATACGCGCACACATTGAGCGCGGCAAAGAAAAATCAAGTGCACATCATCTTTCATAGATTAGGTTTATTTTCTGAACCCTAGAACTAGATCTACTTCCTGCAATTTCTTTTTTTTTAAAAAAAAGAGGTTTTTCTTATCTTCATGGAAAAGAAAAAAAATCAAAAATTAAAAAAAAAAAATCTAGATTGGATTTCCTTTTGAATCTAGGTTAGAAAAAAAAGGAAAAAAAAGAGATTTTCGTTGAATCTTTTGAAAAATTCTTTTTGAAAAAAAAAAGTGCAAAAGATTAAAAAGAAAAAAAAAGCATTTTTGGTGGAAGGCTTGAATTTCAAATTCAAACCTCTTTAAAAGCTTTTCCACTACCTTCTGATTTTCGATCAGATTTCAAATCTCACATAAAAATTCAATTGCCGAAAAATACGTTACCGAAAAATTATTAAATTCGGGAAAAACCTTCATTTTCAAACCTTCTTTCAAATTCCACCGTTACTTTAGAAAACTCTACGTATAAAATTTTTAAAAATTCGTGAAGTGCACGGGGGTCAGATAGACCCAGATTCAGAAATTTTCAAAGTTCCAAAAGCGATTCCAAGTAATCCGTGAATCTGTTTTGACTAAAAATGGTGGGGTTTGAAAGATGATCTAATTGGCTTTATTTTCCATATTTTTCCTGAATTTTTAAAGATCATTTGATACTGTTTCAAAGCGAAAAACCATCCAGGTGTCAAAGTTCCAAATCTGACCCCCTGATATTTAAAATTCCCTAAAAATTGGGTTGAAACAGTAAAAATTCAAAAAAAATATTCTATGAAAAACTAATTGAAAAAGGAATCTACTCGAAAAATTTCAAATTAATTGGATTCCAATTACTATCATAGAATCAACATTATTCTTGTGGCCTGCTGAAATAGAGAAAAAAACCCTAGAAGTGCATGCAACTTAGGTTGAACCTTTGGGGTCACAAATAGAGACCACACTTTTGGCTAACCTAGACTTAATCAAGTCTAGTTAGCCGGTGAGCTTGGTCACCTTGTGGGTCACTCACCACAAATCCCACTGAAGAAAATGGGTTAAAAACTAATTTTAAAACACGAAATCAACCCGAGTTCGTTGTCGTACTACTGGATGAGTTTAATCTCTCTTGCCAAACCTGGTGACTAAGTTTGCGGGGTAGTGTCAAATGACCGTGGCTCGGGGGTCAACGGAACCGGAGGCATAAGCCAAAGGAAGAACCTTCCCCTTAGTCCCCTCGTAACCAAACTGGTTAAGTTAGCTTGAGAGGCAGGATTCAGGTTCAGTCGGTTGTACGACGAACTTATCTCTAGGAATTCAAATCCCTAACGAAAAATCTGGTCACCTGATTTATAAGGACCATTTGATTGACAGGGCCTTAGCCTTGTTCTACGTGGCTACACCAACCGAGGGGTTGGGCGGTGTATGCACGGAAGGAGGTCACTTCGACCTCACTTGGTTGGACCTTGGGAGCCACTCCTAAGGAGGCAAGTCACCTCGCCCGGACCATCTTCTCGCCCCATTTCTTCTATCTGCTGAGCTGTAATGGCTAACATTAGATCTGGACCTAATCAGGATCCAGAAGAGCTAGACCCACGAGCTTATCTGAGAGCTCGGGTCACTAAATCAGCTCAACCTTGGGATCAGAACCCAAGGTGGCAAAGACGACTTTTCGCTTCGCTTGATCCTTCTCCTCGGGTTATCGAAATGGTTAACCCATATCCTAACCCTGGATATTATGACCCATACCAGTCGGTCCCTCAAAGGATCGCATCTTATAACCCAGGATATGGATTTCATACTCCGGCTTCTCACCCATGGAACATAGGTACACCTGATTCACCCCCTGGAACCCCTAAAGAGCTACCGGTGCATATGCGGCCACATTATAGAATACAGAGAGCTATAGCGAGTGCTAAGGAAAAGGTCGCATCCTATCTACGTGAAATCCAGGCTATCATTGAGTCGAACCAAAGACAAAGCCGGATTCCACATCAACAAGCTGTGATGGAGCTCCTTCAGGAAATAGCAGAGATAACAAAGCGAATGGGACAAAATCGGGAAACTCAAGAACTATTGCTTTTGAGATATCAAGTCAAAAATAGCATTGAAGACCTCGAAGAATCTGAAACTACTCCAGAAGAACACACAGAAGATTCTCGGGAGCAGATGCCCGAAGATCACTCAGGGGAAAAAGAATCTAGCATGGATATGAGGCAGGAGCAAGAAGTATGCCGAATGGGTTCATCTGAGAACTCCATTCAGAAAATTGAGGAAAGGACTGATATCTCCAGGACTGAGCCACAATCAGATTATCCTGAATCCTGGGAGACACCTTTTGGGTTGGATAACCCAATCGAGATAGGGGAAGCGGATCCAATTGAGGATATGGATCCTAAGGCAGACATTACATGCGACACTATTGATCAATCTAGACCACTTCCCATTGTAGGTGAACTTGTGCTAGAGCCAACATCTTCTCATCTGCACTCTTCTTCTTTCACCTACATCCCTAATTCAGATATTAGAGATTCTGAGATGACACTTTCTATCCCTGATCCTAACATCCGAAAACCAGAAGTAGCTATGGACGACTTAACTGAAGAAATAAATATGCTACCTGAGGCAGGAATTATTGAGGAACCCAATGCATATGAGGGTAAAGCTTTGAGCAGAATGAGCTGGAGATGCACCTATCATCCTAGTCAATCTAATAGATGGCTCGACTCTAAGCCTGAAGAGTCAGCCTTTGATGAATCAGAGATGGGTACTGATGACGACGAAGTAATTTTTGACGAGGATTTCAGTGGCCTCCCCACAGATCTTCTACTTTCACAGATACCCCTATATGACCCAGAGCCTGGAGAGGGAATGATCTTTGATGTCAATTATCATTATGAGGATCCCTATGACTCAGATTCTGGTTCTGAGATACATGTTGATCTACTCCCTCAGCAACTTCTTGCTAAATTGTGGGACATAATAAATCAGCTAAATCAACATCATGATCCCACCTCTGATTATCCTCTATTTTCCACTACCACTCCACACTTTCTTATAGCTAGACTTTTTGGAGTAGGGGTGCACAATTAGCTGGTTCACATCTCCGGACCACTGATTCTGGGAGCATACGAGCATATCTTTCTCTTAATCTTAGCCAGCTCCTATGCTCGAAATGACACATCAGATTGAGTTTTCACCCAGCTGGAGGCGTTAAACTCAGCACATATAGATACCATTCGCCCCACATTCCGCCATCATTTTTATACATAGCATACTTTTGTTTTAGCATATTTCCCTTTTATATTGCATATTAATAGGTTGGCCGGTGCTGAATATAATTTCAAGAGCAATTACAGGTGATTTCTACCCATTCTCTCCCTGCAGCATTTATTTTCTTTTACATTCATGCATGAGGACATGCAAGAACTTAGGCATAGGGGGGTAGATACAGAAAAACTGAAAAAAAAATTTTGTGAAAACACTTAGGAAAACCTCAGAGCTGCATGCAGAACATACTTTAGGACCTTAAATAAAAGAACAACTGACTCCACCTCCAATGCTCGCATTGGAGCTAGAAATCGTTCGCAATAGCTACTTCCGACTCACCCGCCCACCTTTTATTCTAAATTTAGGGTCAAGCTGATTGTAACCCGATACGGGAAATTCACGAAGCACAAATTATGCGAGGTTACATGTTTATAGCATATATAGATATTGCATTCATGAATAAGATTATTTTATTAAGAAAATGCATTAGGGATTTTATCCTTTAGTTGATTCCTATAATCTGGAATCCAGTATAACTTTTCACACACACGTAGAATTTGCAATGGATTCACGGTGAAGGCTGATAAACGTCTTCAATCTATCGAGAAGAAGCAGTGCTTCTTTTCCTGAACCCCTAGATAGTGTTTTCGGAGTCAGGCTGATTTTCTTCCAAAAATCCACCAAATAGTGTAAGATGAGAGTAGAGTGTATTGGTGCTCTAAGATTAGTGCAAGGAATCTGGAATCCTAGATAATTAGGTAATGATACTCTGAGTTTAGACATAGTTTTCGCTCTCAGTTCCCGCGTATACATTTTTGTGCGAAATTTTGAGAGCCACCAAATAAGACAAATACGTGGAGAGCGAGTTTTCATAAAACTAGGGCTAAGGTGGATGGTTACGACCATTCTTTACGGAATCCTCGGCTGAAGGAGGGTATTGATGTCAAGGTCAGAAATACACCGTCCTATCCGTCTCTCCCGGTGCCGTGAGTAGGCACTTCCACCAAATAAGCCATCCAATGTCTCTTGAGTACCACCAATCCCCAATAATGCCTCCGTAATAAAGTTCATGGATGTATGCTAGTTGTGCTATGCTGAAAAAAAAAATTGAGAAAAAGAAAAAGAAAAAGAATGATGAAAAGAAAGAAAAATTGAAAAAATTAGAAAAAGAAGAAAAAAGAAGAAAATAATGAATATTTAGTGTTTATCAAGGCAATACCACCAAATAAAATTGAGCACCACCAAATATGGCCTTAACCTATTTTTCTTGTGTTTCTAACCGCCCGAATACTGGCTGAGGAATCCCAACTTAGTGCTAGGGTTATGAGAACTCAATTAAAGTGTTAATGCCTAGTGAGACCACCAAATACAGAACATATGTGTGAATCTGGTGAGGTTGTGAGCTCCAAGAAAAAGAAAGAAAAAGAGTAAGAGAGAATGAATACAAGGGAATCAAAAGGGAGCATACTTTTTCTCGTCTTTCTCTGAGTTGAGTTACTTAGTAATTCGGGAATCTGGATTCTGTAGTACTAGTCTCTATGTAGCACCAAGTAAGAATGAGCCACCAAATATATAATCCTTTTCATCAAAGATTCTCTACCTAAGCCCAAAGCCGGGGTGAAATTCATAGAATATCTTGAATACCCCGAGGGAAGAAATCCTCCTATCCAGCTAGAATTTTTATTAGGGGTCAAGTACAAGCTTTAGAGGTGTATTAGTTTTCACTCAAATCCGTTGCCAAAGCTACATAGCAACACCTTCACGATTGTCTGGATTTCTAGAGCATAGGATGAAAACAAAAAGGAGAAAAATCTCTATGCAAACACTTGGTAAAATAACCAGTCCCTTAGGGACCCTTGCTGTAAATAATTTAGTCTTGCATTTGCTAAGGACTAGCAAGATTTAGGCATGGGGGTATGATTGCGCAGCAATCATAGGTCTTAATTGACCTAAATTAAGCTAAGACTTAGCATAAGTTAGGGTTATTCATGCATACATACGCATTATCTGCATCTTTACTGCTTTCCCTTAGCTATGCATAAAATAATCTTATAATGTGCTGATTAAGTGTATTATGTCGATTGTAGGCAATAAGCAGATCTGGAGCTGGATTTGGAGCAGGATCGGAAGCTGGATCTGAAATAATGGGAGTTGCGGTAGAGCTGGAGCAGAAGGCCTAGTTTAGATGTAGGAATAATAATGTAAGGGGGTTAAAGGTTTTCTATTCTATTAAGTAGAAATAAAGCAGTAAAATGTGAAGAGCTTAGGTCCATCCTAGTCCTAGGATAGCCTAGAGCCTTCCCCAAGCCCTAGCCACCCTTAGATTAGGTCACAACACCCTAGGAAGCCCTAAAACCCTAGTTCCAACCCTTCTCTGGACGTCTAGATAAGTTTTAAGATGTCCAGGACCCTTAGCCAACTCCCGCACACTTCAAACCCACTTCTGCAGTGTTATTGGATGTCCAGACACTTTGTCAGACGTCCAATTTCTGTAGAATACCCAGAACAGAACCTGAAACCCTTCCTGACTCTGATTGGACATCCAGACAACAAGTCTGGACTTCTGATTTTTGAGTATAGGATGTATGATTCTATAATTAGACGTCTGATACTGCTCTCCAATTCCTATTTTGAGATTTAAGCCTTGATCTTGGATCTCTAGGTCCCTAAACCCAATTCCAACCCCATAGGAACTTAAATTAAGGTGCCCTAACCCTAGTACATCACCTTTAGACCTCCCTAAGGACCTAATTAGGTCCTCACTAAACCTAATTGACTTGGATCTTAGTCAATTCCATCAGCCTATTCAATTGGACTCATTGAGTCCAATTGAGCCTTGATCTCAGCACACACTGTCGAATTGGACTCATGAGAGTCCAATTGACCTAGACCTGACTTAATTGAGTTGTTTTACTCTCAATTAAGTTTCCACACACCTAATTAAACTTGTATTAAGTTTAATTGAACTTTACCTTAGTGAATTAGGGTTTATAACCCTAATTTGAGACCTACCTTGACCTAAACCCACTAGAACCCAACCTAATCAACCTAGCCACCTAAGTTTCGACCCACACACACCCACACACACCATCCACATGAAAATATCTAGCCTAGAGTTCTCTAGAACTCTCTACCATGTGTGGTTGCCTTGGTTGCCAAAAATAGCAACCAAGAGCCATTCAATTTTTAGATCCACATTTGGTGGATCTAAAAACCACCATCCCCCCTCTCTCTCTCACTCTCCCACGAGCTCCCACCATAGGCCTTCTAGAGAATTCCATAATTCTCTAGAGAGCTTCCCTTAGGTCTATAAAAAGATCCCTTGGGTGGCCATTGGCACCCATTCACTCCCTTGGCAATTGCTCTCCATTGGTGCCATACACTCTCCCATCCATCCTCTCCACTCTAAATTGGCTTCCACCCTCCAAAACTCAAAGGCCGTCCTCCTCATCCTCCTCCAAGGCTCCATGGATGGCTAGCTAGAGAAGCTTCTCTCCAAAGCTTCAAGGACGGCCATTGGTAGAGAAGGGGACCAACACCCTCCTCTTTCCACTTGGGTGCACTAGCCCCCATCTTCTTCTTCTTCTTGGATGGCCATGAAGGCTCACCCATAGCCTCTTGTGGCTGGCCATCTCTTTTGGTAGGCGTGTAGACGGGTTTGCATACCCAAGGTCTAGCCTACACCCTCACACAAGGCCGATGGCCCTAGTGGCAACTTTCTGGCATGAGGGATTTTCTTTTATTTATATGCTTTCTAGTGTAGATGATGTGTGATAAATTTCTATGCATAAATAATATTTCTGTGATTGATTGTCCTCATGTTTGCTTGCTTATATGACACTTTGGTTTGTTCACACCATGCACGACCACCATGGCCTCATTTAGATGCACATAGTCACTTAGGTTTTTGCTAGTTTATCTAGATCTAGGTTTCAATTCGCTTTTCGAAATAAAAAAATCAAAAACACAAAAAGACAAAAATAGTAGCTTAGGTTAGATTTAGGTTATAAAAGCCGATCCAAATCTCGATTCATTTTCACGCCTCCCAGAGACGAATGACCGGGACTCAAGTTCTAAAAAGAATAAAGATCTACGAGAGTTTCGTTATCACAAATATCTTTGACGAGTGGTTTTTGCGACTATACTACGATTTCCAACGATTTCAAAATACACGATTTCCACTCCTGTTAATGGAGATGACATGTAGCACGGTGTCGAGTCGGTCGTCGTCTAGGAAGATGCAACCAACAGGATGAAGTGCCGCGTGGAGTGTAGGAGGGATGGGTGGAAGACGTGTGTGAAAATGCTTTTTGTACGCGTGTATCAGGGAACATCATCAACTGGTGCAGATATTCCCGTGATACAACGTATGGTAGGTGATATGAAAAAATATATATATGTCTGTATATATGTAAATATATATCTATATGTATATATATATGTATATATATATGTATATATATATAAATATGTAAATATATATAAATATGTAAATATATGTATAGATAGATGTATGTATATGTATGTATATATATATAGATATATATATATATTTCTAATTAGATATATGTATGTATGTATATATCACTATATATATATATGTATATAGTAATATATGTATATAGTTATATATATGTATATATGTATGTATGTATGTATTTATAATTATAGATATATGTATATATGTATGTATATTTGTATATATATATATATATGTATAAGTCTATGTGTATATATATATGTGTATATATATATATATGTATCTATACTTATACTTAGTTATATAGGTGTTACTATATGTATAGGTATAAGTATATAAATATATATATATATAAATATATATATATATGTATATATATATATAAGTATATAGTAGTGTATAAGTGAGTGGGTGTGTGTACGAGAGTGTGTGTATGTGTCTGCTGAGGGAGTGAGAGAGTGCTGTGAGAGAGAGAGAGAGAGACTACTGGAGTGAAGAAGCGCGTGTTAAGCCGTCTAGAGCCCCAGCGGCCGTCGTCTGATGCCACGTGCACGCACAGGCACGTAGGCGCGCGAAGACGTGTGCGCACGCAGGAGGGAGCGGGCGTTGGAGGAACCGCACCGCACCGCACTATGCGAAGAGGCGGGTGCAGGCATGAAGAAGCAGGTGAAGACGCGGGCGCAGAGAGAGACGTGGGCGCAGGTGTTGGAGCGGGCGCGGGGAGAGACACTGGCGCGGGTGTGCGCAGACGGGCTGGCGCCGGTAGCAGCTCGGAGAGAGACTACCGGGTGACCGGATAAGTGAGAAACTTATCGATCACCGCACTGTAGCCACAGTGTCGCGCTCTCTAGCATGAATAGTGGCTACAATGCGCGCTCGGCTCACGCGACCGCCTGCGCCTGGTTCAGCGTGTGCGGACGTTGTGGAGCGGCTGGTGCACGTGCGGAAGAGGCTGCGTCGACTGCTGGCTTGCACAGAGAGAGGCGAGAGCGGCCTGCTGGAGCGTGCGGAAAGAGAGTGCCTGGCTGCTGGCGTGCGTGATGGAGGCTGCTGCTGCTGCTGCGCGGAGCTTCAAGCCTTGACTCTACGGCAATGGCGGAGATGCTTGGAATGACGAAATCAGAGAAGAGAACCACCACGCCCACCGGCTCTTTGATGAGCTGGGCGGTGGTGGGACTCACAGTAGTGGTTGTGCACCACTGTGAGTTGCTCCTACCCGCAGCGTGGCTCCTCAGAAAGAGGAGAGGCTGCGTATGGAGGGGAGAGGGGAGAAGACGGCCTGGAGGAAGCTGCTGTGTGTGTTCTTTGTGTGGACCAGGCTCCACCACAAGGAAGAAGGCTGGGCTCTTTTTAAAGAGGAAGAAGGCAAGCACAGCCATGCCCTGGCTGTGCATGGCTGAGCAGGGAGTGGCTGTTGTAGAGCATGGCATGAGGAAGAAGCTGCCATGCCTTGCAGCCGCGGAGAAGAAGAAATTTAAAGTAAAATAAAAAATGAGGATGGTAATTTTGCGAGGCAACACTTGAGGAAAACGTTAATTTCAAGGCCATTTTATTCACTCTCTTCCCCTCTCAAATAAATGCATGCATGCATTTATTTTAACAAATGTGATTATGGCTATCTAATCTACACTGGCAATGCTTGGAAATAGCACAAGATGGCACAATTGTCGGTGTATTTTTGCTGTGCAATCAACGATCCTTATGTAATTCCAGTTGTCCATCCTTGATCCAACAGCTGTCTGTCGACCACGCCTCAGCAGCTGTGAGCACGTAGGCATGCATGTTGGCTGCAGACCTTCAGCAACGTTTGAGGAGGAGTTTTAGTGGCGTCTTTGATGCTGTTGTTCACCTATGAACAACCAAGCCTCTTCTCTTCCACTATAAAAGGACCCCTACCCCTCCCATTCTTCTTCATCTCTTCCTTTCTCTCCCTCACCACCTCTAAGGCTCTAGAGAGAGTTGTCCCAAGCTCGAGATGCTCCTCTAGAGTAGAAAATCAAATTATTTTCCCACCTCTTATCCCCCTTCGTGGAGCATCCCATGGCCGTCCTCTCACCACTTTGGGAAGTAGATCCTCGCTACGACACCGTCCCGCCCCGTCCTCCTTCCTCCGACACCATTCTTCATCCAACTTCCCGCCACCTTCAATAGGGGTGTTGTCAGAGCGAGTCATCTTCCAAGCGACCGTCGAGGGGAATTCTTCTCACCATTATCTTTTATTGCTTTCTATTCGAGTTGTAATTTCTCGATTATCTATGGAAAACGTTGTTTGAACATATATGTTGATTGTTTCTCTCTCTCTTATTTTGCAAGTAGATTAGTTAGATAAACTTTTATTGACCTGATCTCTTGCCTTATAAAAATACAAAAAAAATCATAAAAGATAAAAACACTGATGTGCATACATCTAAATTGCCAAAAATGTCTATTAATGCATGTTCTTAGTATCATATTAGCATCATACATTGTAAATATTGCATAACATGCATAATCATGCATTTAGGTCAAGTTGTATAAAATGTATAGTAATTGTATCCTTTTAAGGTTAGGGACATGGAGATTTTTAATCGGGGCCTCAGATTGAAGATCCAACCATACGGATCTGATCAGGGCGACAACTGGAGTTCAACGACTCCAAGATTGCTCTGATCGGACATTCGTAGCACCAGATAGAGACTGAGGAAGCCTAAAGATCAAGGGCCAAGATGGTGCCAATCTGCACTTCAGACGACAAATCCAATAACACGAATGGGTTCGGATCGATGATCGCAGCCTAACGGTGTGAAAATCGATCCAATCCAACATCCGTGGCACCATCTACAATACGCAGAAGATAGACGGCCAAGATGGCACCACATGGTGCCATCACAGCCGCAGCACCGCTCCCCATCTTCGAAAGGCATGGAGAGGAGTGATATGGGCTGTTGGATCTTGATCCAATGGCAGTGAAGTGCACGCGATTAATTCTTAACTGTGCTAAAGCACGCCGCTAACACAGCGGTCGAGCGACGTTGCACGAGCACGACATGCATTCGAGTCGCCATCTGCATCACGCGAGCGTTTAATCGTGACCGCGCGATTGGCTGTGGGTAGCTTGGATCATCCAATCGCACGCACGCGCGATCTGACACACAACGTGCACGCCCGATCGCACGCGGGCGCGTAGTTAAGCTCAGACGAAGGTGCACGCGAGGAGAAATCTGAGTCGTCTGATCTTGCAATCAAACAACTAAGATTTAAAGAATGTGAGCATGCGCTATGAGCACTGCAAGCAGGGAGGTACGCGCGGCGTGCGCACATCAGCCACGATCAGATCTTTAGTGATGGATAAATTCGTCACTAATGACATGATTTTAATGCTTTAAGCTTGAAGTGACAAATTGGCCCACAATTCCTACAACTATAAAAGGAGACCCGACCTCCACTTCTTCATCCCTTCCTTCACTTCTCTCCCTCTCCAAAGCTCAAGTGAAGCTTGTCCCACACCCGGGATGCTATTCTAGAGCTAAATCCAATTTTCTCGCCCCTATTCTAGAAGTGGATCCCGCAACGACAACGACGTGCTGCCTCGTTCCCGCTTCTTCCTGCTTCGTCCTCCTTCCTACTCCATCCTCTGTCTTCCAGGCGTCGCTCCATCTGGCTCATCCTCCAAGCATTCATCGAGGAGGAAACATCTCTCTCCCTTCTTTTTAATTGCTTTCTAGAATAGAATTTTCTGCTTTCTAGTTGTAATCATTTCCCGCTTTGTAGTTGTAAAAACATTCTGATTATATTAAGTGATTGTTCTCTCTTTCTCTCTCTTATTGTTTATATCAATTCCAGCGTAATTATTTCGTTTTCAAACAAAAACACAAAAAAATATAAACTGCGGATTTTAGATCGACGTAGCCTCCCTATGTTCGACTCAGAATTCTTAGAATTTCAGTATAAATTTATTTGTTGATGGATTTCTTCGCAAATCAAACTACAACGACAATTTTTTCGAAACCAACTTCGATCGTGTAGTTTTTCGCTTTCAACAAACATAAAAAACAAATAAAATCAAAAGCGCAGATTTCAAAACCAAATGTTTACCTCCTTGTGTTTGACTCGAAACTCACTTTGAGTTTCAGTATAAATTTTATTTGGTAGCGATTTTTGCGACTACGATGATCGGTTCTCTAAAACCCTAACTTTTCCTTGCAAAAACATGCTTAATCATTTTGGCACTGTTGCCGAGAAGGCAACGCTCTTTGGTTCTTCTGCATTTTTTCGCCTTGCTTAACTTTTATCTCACTTTTTCTCTAATCTTACTATGATTGTAGGTACTCTTCCGAGGCGGGCCAGAGAGGTTAGATTCGAGAAAAGTGCAGATGAAGGTTCTGTAAATGTATCCCCACCATCCCTACCCTAGATTTCATTTTGCCACAATAATAACTCAAACCCAAATCAACTTAGGTGCTTACATAAACCCTAGGTTAGGTCTTGGTTGTTTGATTGTCACTTCACTCACCTCACCTACCCGTATAAATTAAAAAATTAAAAAAAAAACTATCTAACTATGGGATTTACTGAAAGTTACACACATGAAACACCTTTAACTCTCAACCTAAGATGCACCACTCTACATTGATTCTACCACTTAACTAGAATCTGACCTATGGATTTGAAATGCCTTAACTCAACACACAAATAAGCGAGTAGAAATTTGATTAGGTTAAACATTTTTGTGTGCCATAATCAAGTGGTGCAATAGGCCAATTGCTTGAACTGTTTGGGTCATACCACTCAAATTAAAAATGATTCATCAGTAGCTTGCCCCATAGGGTTGATTTTTAGGGTTGAACCAAACACTCCACATTATTTTTGAGTTTTAAAGGAATATACCATCACTTGTGATTTCAAAAGTTGGAGTGTTCTACTGAACTTGATTGAACGAAACTAAAGATTAAACCCTAAAAGCTACTAAACAAGGTTACACCCTAAAAGACACATCATCAAATAACCTTGTTTGTAAACCCTAGTTGTGCACGCACACACATATTAACTAATCATTAAGGGCACGACCTATCTAAAAGGCCCATCACATTCCCAGAGCACAATCATCCCAAGCCTACTTAAAACTGAGTAGACGTTGAACTTAAGGATTAACTTGTTCTTTGGGACTCCAACTGAGATATTTTTTGATTAATCTCCTTCTACTGGTCCATTTGATGTCTAGCTAGGGGAGTAGCATCAAATGACTGTGATTGGGGGGTATCAAAGGAATCGGAGGCACAAGCCAAAGGAAGAACCTTCTCCCCAACCCCTCCCTCTAACTGATTGGATTAACCGGATAGAAGTAGATCAAATCATTTCTGTCATCTCAAGACAGGTCCTGGGAGTCTGTAGGTCTTTAGGTTAATCCACTTAAGGATAGGTTTGGTTGATTGTACTGTAGGGCACCTTTCTCTGTTTTGTTTTCCCTCCTACTTCAGAATGTATTCTTCCACACCATACACACAATTCCAATCCTAACCTCCTACCACCACTTAACCCCAAGATGATTATTATTCTTACCTGACTTATGACTACCAATCCCCTAATCTGGATAACTTTGATTGGGGACATGATTCTGGACCTCAATGTCCAGGGTTTAATCCTGGACAACCAGACTATGATTATTGTCCTTCTCATGCCTATATTGATTATAGATCTCCACCCTTTTGAAGATCAACCTAACTTGATCTACAATCAAGAAGGATATGATGATTACAACTCTTACCCTCCCTAGGATTATACTGAATATAGGTCACCACCCCTCTTTTAACAACCCGAAATGACCTATTATCAGGGAGGACCTCAATTTCTTGACTTCCTAGATTAAACCCAAGCCCACCTGATGTGCATACATCTAAATAGCCAAAAATATCTATTAATGCATGTTCTTAGTGTCATATTAGCATCATACATTATAAATATTGCATAACATGCATAATCATACATTGAGGTCAAATTGTATAAATTGTATAGTAATTGTCTCCTTTTATGGTCAGGGATAGGGTGACTTTTAATTGGGGCCTCAAATCGAAGATCCAACAGTATGGATCTGATAATTGTGACGATTGGAGTTCAACGACTCCAAGATCGCTCTAATCGGACATCTGTAGCACCAGATATAGACTAAGAACCCTAAAGATCAAGGGCCAAGATGGTGCCAAATCACACTTCAGATGACAAATCCGACCACATGAATGGGTTCAGATTGATGATCGCAGCTTAACGGCACAAAAATCGGCTCAATCCAACATCCATGGTACCTTCTACATGTCACAGAAGATGGACGGCCATGATGGCTCCACGTGGCACCATCACAGCTGCCCAAATCAGCCGCAGCACCGCTCCCCATCTCCTGAATGTGCGGTGAGGTGAGATCTGGGCCGCTGGATCTTGATCCAACGGCCGTGAAGTGCATGCACTTAAATCGTAAGCACGACAAAGTAGAGTCGCTAGCGTAGTGGTCGAGCAGTGTTGCTGGAGCGCGAGGCGTGCGTTCGACTCGCGATTTGTGGCACACGTGTGATTAATTTTGATCGCACGATCGACTGTGGATGGCCCAGATCGCCCAATCAGGTGCACGCACGATCAAACACGTTTCTGCACTCCCCATCTCATGCGTGGGCAAGGTTAGGAGCAGAAGAAGGTGCACAAGAGGAGTAATCTAAGCCGTCCGATCGTGGCTGAGATTTCGAGAACGTGGGCGAGAGCATCAAGCACGCAGCAGGCAAGGAGGCAGGCGTGCGTGCGAGGCTGTAGAGACATGGGGTCTTTAGTGACGCTTAAATCCGTCACTAAATACCCCCTTATTTAATGTTTTAATTATGAAATGACCAAATTGCCCCCTATCCTTGCAACTATAAAAGGAGACCCCTACCCTACGAAATCCTCATCCCTTCCTTCACCTCTCTCCCTCTCCAAAGCTCAAGAAAAGCTTGTGCCACACCTGAGATGCTATTCTAAAGCCAAAATCCAATTTTCTCATGCCTATTTCGAAAGTGGATCCCGTGACGACAACGACATGCTGCCTCATTCCCGCTTCTTCCTGCTTCATCCTCCTTCTTCCCGCTCTATCCCCCGTCTTCCAAGCATTGTCATGTCCGGCTTGTCCTCCAAGCAGTCATCCAGGAGGACAACTTCTCTCTATCTTCTCTTTTACTGCTTTCTAGAATAGATTTCCCACTTTCTAGTGTAGATTTCTTGATTTCTAGTGTAGTGGATAGTTGTAATCGTAATGAACATCAACTTGTGATAATGAATTCTATGTTTATTCTATCTCTCTTTATCTTTATTTGTAATATTCTCTCTCTGTCTTCTATTCTTTATTCTTTAAGTAGATAATTAGTTTAGATTCAATTCGACTAGCTAATCTGCTTCGTGACAATTAAACAAATGTGGATTTAAATCGAACGTCTGCCTCCCTGTATTCGACCCAGAATTCTTAAAATTTTGGTTAAATTTATCTATTGATGAATTGCTTCACAAATCGAACTACAACGACGGGTTTTCTAATCCAACTTCGATCGTGTAGTTTTCTGCTCTCAACATTTTGGCATCATTGCCAGGGAGGCGACACTCTTTGATTTTTTGCATTTTCCCACCTTACTTATCTTTTACCTCACTTCTCTCCTCTTTTATTGTGATTGTAGGTACTCTCATGAGGCGGGCAAAAGAGGTAGATTGGAGTAAAGTGCTATTGAAGGGTTTATAAGTTTACCCCCACCTCCCCACCCACTAGATTTCATTTCATCATCTAATTACAGAAGCCCTAATTAACCTAGGAGCCTACATAAACTCTAAGGTTAGTTTTAATTGTTTGTTTGACACCTACACCCACCTCACCCTCCGCATATAAAAGAAAAAATTTTTTAAAAATTTCTCATTGAGGTACACAACCTCTTCTAATTTTCAAACTCAAACGATAAACCAATCTTTGGAATCGGTACAGATACTCAAATACATAATTGAGTAAAAATCAGATTAGGTAATCATTTGTGTGCCTAACTAAGTGGTGCATCAGGCCAACTATTTGAGTTGTTTCAACCACACCACTTCAACTAAAATCAACTCATAAGTAGCTGCCACATAGGTTGAACTTTTAGGGATTTACTAGGCACTCCACATTCTTTTAAGTTTCAAAGGAAAACATCTTCACATTTTCTTTTAAAACCTGGTGTGCCAACTAAACTTGATTGAATATACCTAAAGTTGAATCCTAAAAGCTACTAAGCAAGATTTGAACCCTAAAATTCACCGCATCCAAAAATAATCTTGCTTGAAAACCACTGGTTGTGCATGCACACACATATCAATCAATCATTAAGGGCACAACCCAGATAAAGGGTCCATCACATTCCAAAGCACATTCAAACCTAACCTTAATTAAAATAGAGTAGACGTTGGCCTTAAGGATTGGACTCGCTCTTCGGAGCTCAGATCGAGATTATTTTCGATTAGTCTGCTTCTATCGTTCAATCTGATGTCTAGCTAAGGGAGCATAATCAAACGATCGTGGCTGGGGGGTACACTAAGAACCTGAGGCGTAAGCCAAAGGAAGAACCTTCTCCCCAGTCACTCCCTCTAACTGATTGGATTGACCGAAAAGTAGATCAAATCGTTTATTAATCTCAAGACGAGTTCTAGGAGTTTGTAGGTCTTTAGGCTAGCCCACTTAAGGATAGGTTTGTTTGTTTATATTGCAGGGCACCATTCTTCCTCTTGTTCTATCATGGATCCTTCCACAGCTTATTCACACTTCCACTCCTACCCTTCTACTACTACTTATTCTCAAAATGATTATTATTCCAACCAGACTTATTCTCATCTATCTTCTAATTGGGATAATCCTTATTGGGAATACAATTTCAGACCTCCGTGTTCAAGGATTAACCTTGAACACCATGATCTCGATTCTTATCCTTCTCCAAGTTACACTGATTATAGATCATTACCCTCATTTGGACAACCTAATATGATCTACAATCAAGAACGATACATTGATCCTTACCCCTCCCCTAAATACACTGCCTTTAGGTCATCACCACCTTATGAACAACCTAAAATGACCTATTATTAGGGAGGGTATCAAGATCCTCAATTCGTTAACTCCCTTGCACTAAACCCAAACCCACCCAACCTTGAAGTAAACCAGTTGGTTCAAGTTAACTAGGTCCAAGAGAAGGTGTTGTCTAACTTGAGGAATACTATACAATCTTTAGAAGCTCAACCAACACCTTGCACTAAAGAATTGGAGCCCCTAATTGAAATGATTGATGATTTTAACAAGCATCTATTGGACTGGCTCTAGGATGTTAAGGATAAGGGCCTGGGTGAATTTTTACTTGGGAAATTATCGAAATTAAGGATGAGATTTGTGGTTGCTTTAGTTCAGTCATGGGATGATTCTCAGGATGAACCCCCTTTAGGAGAGCCAATGTCAGAACCCGCTCAGGTACCTGTTTGGGGGGACACGTGTTACGAGATCGGGTTTGACCAAGTCGTTCTAGAGCAATCAAATAAGGATGATTTGATTTCTTCACTGGAGATCCCTGAGCCAGGATACGAGGAAATGTATGTCTCTATGGATCAGAAAGTGATTGATAATTTTGAGGCATACATTAATGTGGATTTAGATTTCTTTGATTCTGAAGGTGAAGAATCATTACGCGAAGTCTCACATGAGTTTACAGAACACAATTCTCGTGAGACAACAGGGCCTAAGGAATTTGATAAATCATTTGATGGCCCTGAAATTGAGGAACTTGATCCTGTTGGGGCTCGTATAGTGGATTCAGATCCTGATTTCATGAAGGATTTAATTCAAAGCCTTATTCTTCAATTACACCCCTTAGAGTTTATTAACGATTTTGAAATCACTAAACCTAAGTCCATTCTGATTTAGTCACATCTTTTAGATTTGGAAAATTCAAATAGGGTAATTAATATGCAAGAGGTCCTAGAATTTGAAATCCTGATTGTGGAGGATAGAGAGTGGAAAATGATGATATGGGAAGTCAATTTCGGAGGAAGCGAAAGACCAAGTCTAAGGGTTCCAATTTGTCTAAAACAACCTTTCTATCGAGACCCTTATGACATCTTCTCAGAGGATGTTCAACCTAAGCAAACATTCATTGATTATCCTTATGAGCTTGATCCCTCTATTATCTGACATTTTGGTCTTGGGTTGCATCCTCACATATCGCAGGCCCAACCCCACTTGTATACCGATCTCAGGTTCTAGGTAATTTTTATCCAGAACCTTAGATATACTCGACCTTGGGGTATGGGTCTGCACCACAATCTAGTCCACATTTGTGGACATCTACTGGCAAATCTTGAGGTGAATCTTTTTATTCTGATTCTGACCTGTACCTGTGAATACTTTATTTCTTCTTTATTTGTATATGGTACCTAGCTAAATGCACT
The DNA here is from genome assembly GCA_037157565.1 of Thalassia testudinum. Taxonomy (NCBI): domain Eukaryota; kingdom Viridiplantae; phylum Streptophyta; class Magnoliopsida; order Alismatales; family Hydrocharitaceae; genus Thalassia; species Thalassia testudinum. Next base: position 10,260,510 of record JAZHRO010000056.1, read on the forward strand.
AACTTCAGCACATATATAGGTTCTTTTCATCTCAGAGCGAACCCGTTATTCTCGCAATTCAGGTGCTTTGTACTCCACTCTATTTCATGTCTTTTTAATGCAATGAGGACATTGCATTAAATAGGCATAAGGGTGTGGATATTCATCACTGAATTATTTTGTTAGCTCCATAGATTCCTTTTTCTTATGATTTATTTTAAAAAAAAATTGAATTAGGAAAGAATACTTGGGCATTAGGATTTTTCAATCTTAAGAAATATTACAGTAGGATCTGAACACTAAGACCATTCAGGTTTTTGGGCTTAATCAGCCCGGGTATCCACTAAAATGTGGATTTGTTTATCAAGTTCTTGCCATCCTGAATTCCATTTTAATTTTATTAAATAAGTTTGGGGTGATAAATACATGACTTATCAACCCGCCCTCTGATTTGTGGGAACTTTAAGTCTAAGCATCTACACACTATTTACATTGATTCATTGTTCGACAATTTTAACAAAAATTGGGTAGCTAATGAACCTTCTAGGATGGCATGGCTGGCAAGTAATCGTGGGTAACAGCCCATAGGTAGGTTATCCACAGCCCAGCCATTGGACTATTCTTTTCCTGCTGCCTTTAGGTAAATCTTAGACTAGGGAAGCCACATACCTAAAAAAAAAAAGAAAAAGAAAGTTGATGTAAACATGTTTACACTACTTAAGATGTCTATTTATGCATATTCTTAAGCATAGGATTGCATTGCATGCTATAAATATTGCATAACATGCATCATCTTGCATTTAGAGTAGTTTGAATAAAGTAGAGCTTAATTGTCTCCTTTTATGTTAATGGACAGGGCAAACTTTTTGTCGGGGCCTCGGATCGAAGATCCAACCGTACAAATGTGATCAGGGCGACGATTGGAGTTCAACGACTCCAAGATCGCCCTAATCAGACATCTGTAGTATCAGATAGTGACCGGGGAACCTTAGAAGATCAAGGGCCAAGATGGTGTAAATCCGCACTTCAAACGACAAATCTAACTGATGGATGGATTCGGATCGACGATCGCAGCCTAACGGTGTGAAAATCGACTCAATCCGACAACCGTGGCACCATCTACATCATCCAGAAGATGAACGGCCAAGATGGCACCACGTGGCACCATCTCAGCCATCTAACCGACCCTCAAGTACTGCCGCACCTTCTCTTCTTCAATCAGAGCACCGCTTCTTCGCCGTTGGATCTTGATCCAATGGCTGTGGACGCGTGTGCCTTAAAACATCCGCTCAACACTTTCCACCGCACAGCACAGCGGTCGTGAGGCGTTGTGCGTTCACAGGATGCGAATTCGACTCGCGATCTGCGGCGTAAGCGCAATTAAAGGCGACCGCCCGATTGGCTGTGGGCAGCCCAGATCACCCGATAGCGCTCACGCGCTATTGCACGCGCGGCGAAGACGCAGCATCGCATGCGATGGGGCGCGTAGCGCAGGCGGGTGAAGGCGCGATTTAAGCCGTCCGATCTCGCGATCGGACGGCTAAGATCGGCTGGACGTGCATGAGCGTTGAATGCGCAGGCAAGTGAGCGGGCGCACGCGTGCCACCCACTACGCCCACATTCGGAACTTTAACGACGGTTTTATCCATCACTAAAGGTCCTAAATTAATGTTTTAAGAGTTATAATGACCAAATTGCCCCCACTCCTTGCAACTATAAAAGGAGACCCCCTCCACATGAAATTCTCATCCCTTCCTTCTCTTCTCTCCCTCTCCAAAGCTCAAGAGAAGCTTGTCCCACACCCAGGATACTTCTCGCAAGATAAAGTCAATTTTTTGTCCCCCTTTCGGAAGCGGATCCCACAACGACGACGACGTGCTGCCCCGTTCCTGTTCTTCCTACATCGTTCTCCTTCATCCTGCTCCGTCCTCCTTCGTCCAGGTGTTGTCCTCTCCGGCTCATCCTCCAAGCGATCGTTGAGGAGGATATTTCTCTCCCCATTCTTTTACTGCTTTCTAGAGTAGTTCGGCTCGTCCTCCAAGCGACCATCAAGGAGGATATCTCTCTCTCCATTCTTTTTTCTGCTTTCTAGAGTAGATTTACTACTTTCTACAGTAGATTTACTTCTTTCTAGTGTTCCCACTTTCTAGTCGTAATGTTTAGTGTAACAAACAATCTTTTTAATGATGAATTCCATGTTCATTCTACACCTCTTTTTGGTTTTTGTTTGTAATATTCTCTCTCTCTCTTACTCGCTCTCTTCTTTTTATTGTAAATAGTTAGATAGTTCTAATCAATTAATTTACTTCGTAACAAATAAAACAAACGTGAATTTTTTAAATCAAACGTCCGCCTCCCTGTGTTCGACTTGGGATTTCCATTCCAGTATAAATTTTATTTGTTGAACACGAGTTCTTCGCTTTCATACTATGATGATAGGTTTTCAAAACCAAACATGTTAGTGTAGCAACCTGCATGTTCAATATTTTGGTGCCGTTGCCGGGGATTCAACAATTTGGCGCCATTGCCGAGGAGGCGACGCTCTTTGATTTTTTTTCTTCGCATTTTCTAACTTACAAATCATTTACCTCACTTCTCTCCTTTCTTATTGTGATTGCAGGTACTCTTTTGAGACAAGCAAAAGTGGTAGATTGGAGTAAAGTGCTGTGGAAGGTTTTGTAAGTTACCCCCACTTCCCACCCATTAGTTTTCATTCCACCACATAATAACACAAACATCAATCAACCTAGGTGTTCTTATAAACTGTAAGGTTAGATTGTTTGTTGTTTGACACCTACACCCGCTCCAAACCTCACATTAAAAAAGAAAAATAAAAAAAAATATCACAGAGGTATACAACCTCATCTAATTTTCAAACTCAACCGGAAAATCGATGGAGCCGGTACACACATCCAAACACATAATTGATTAGAAATCAAATTAGGTAATCACTTGTGTGCCTAATTAAGTGGTGCAATAGGCCAATTGTTTGAGTTGATTGGGCCGCATCACTTCAATTAAAATCAACTCATCAAGTAGCTACCAATTAGGTTCAACTATTAGGGATTTACCAGGCACTCCACATCTTCACCTGTGCTTTCAAAACCTGGTGTGCCAACAAAACTTGTTTGAAAACACCTAAAGTTGAATCCTAAAAGCTACTAAGCAAGATTTGAACTCTAAAATTCACCACATAAAAAATAATCTTGCTTGAAAACCACTAGTTGTGCACACACACACACAAATCAATCAATCATTAAGGGCACAACCCAAATAAAGGGCCCATCACATTCCAAAGCACATTCAAACCTAGCCCTAAATAAAACAGAGTAGACGTTGGCCTTAAGGATTCGACTCGCTCTTCAGAGCCCAAATTGAGATTATTTTTTATTAGTTTGTTTCTACTGTTCAATCTGATGTCTAGCTAGGGGAGCAGAATCAAAAGATCACGGCTGGGGGGTACACTAGGAACCGGAGGTGCAAGCTGAAGGAAGAACCATCTCCCCAGTCCCTCCTTCTAACTGGTTGGATTGAACAAACAGAAGTAGATCAAATCATTCCTTTATCTCAAGATGGGTTTTGGGAGTCTGTAGGTCTTTAGGCTAGCCCACTTAAGGATAGGTTTGATTGTTCGTATTGTAGGGCACCTTTCTTCCTCCCGTCTCTCATGAATCCTTCCACATATTACACGCATTCCTGCTCTTTCCCTCCTATTTTGAATTATCCTCAACATGACAATTATCCCGACTCGTACTGTAATCAACCATCAGTTTGTTGGGATAACTCAGATTGGAGATACAGTTCCAGACCTTCGTGTTTAGGGTCTAACCCTAAACACTATGATTGTGATTTCTATCCTTCTCACAGCCACAGCGATTATAGATCGTCAACTTTTCATGAACAACCTAATTTGATCTACAATTAGGAAGGATACATTGATCCTTACCCATCCTCTGATTACACTGCCTTTAGGTCATCACCACCTTTTGAACAATCTAAAATGACCTATTATCAGGAAGGGTATAACGAATCTCAATTCATTAATTCCCCTGCATTGATCCCAAACCCACCCAACCCTGAACCAACTCATTTGGTTCAGGGTAACCAGGTTCAAGATAAGGTTCTGGCTAACTTAAGGAATATCATACAATTGTTAGAGGTTCAGCCAATACCTGGCATTGAGAGATTGGAGCCCCTGATTCAGATGATTGATGATTTGAATATGTATATGTTGGATTGGCTCCAGGATGTTAAGGATAAGAACCCGGGTGAGTTTATACTTGGGAAGTTAGTGAAATTGAGGATGAGATTTGTGGTTGCTTTGATTCAATCATGGGATGATTCCCAGGATGAACCCTCTTCAGGAAATCCAATTTCAGAACCCGCTCAGGCACCTGTTGGGGAGAACACGTGCTGCGAGGCTGACCAGATTGAATTAGAGCAACCAATTAGGGATGATTTGATTTCTTCACCTGAGATCCTTGAGCCAGGGTACGAGGAAACATATGTCTCCATGGACTAGAAAGTGACAAATGATTTTGGGACATACATTAATACGGATCTTGATTTCCTTGATTCTGATGGTGAAGATTCAAGTTGCGAAGTCTCACGCAAGTTTACAGAACATGATTTTTGTGAGACGATTGGGCCTGAGGAATCTGAAAAATCATTTGATAGCCCAAGAACTGAGGAAACTGATCTTATTAGGGCACACATTACGGATCCAGAATTGCATTTTCTGGAGGAATCAATTCAATGCCCTGATTGTCAGTTACACCCCGTTGAGCTTATCGATGATTCTATTTCTGAGATAATTAGACCCAAGTTAATTTTGATTCAGCCACATCATTTAGACTTGGAGATTTTAGATGGGGTGATTAATATGCAAGAGGTCCTGGAATTTGACATGCTGAATGAGGAGGATAGGAGCCGGGAAATTTTGATTTGGGAAGTAAGTTCTGGAGGAAGTACAAGACTGAGTCGAAGGGTACCTATTAAGCTGAAATCGTCAAACCAGGACCCTTACGACATTTATTTTGAGGATGTCAAACCCAAGCACACATTCAATGATTATCCTTTTAAGCTTGAATTCTCTGTAACCTGACTTTTTGGTCTTGGGTTACATCCTCATAAATCGCAGGCCCGACCCCGCTTGCATACTGATTTTAGGTTTTGGGTAATTTTTATCCAGAACCTGAGATATTCTCGATTATGGGGTATGGGTCTGCACCATAATTTAGTCCACATCTGTGGACCTCTGCTGACAGGTAAAAGGTTTCTTTTGTTTATTCTGATTCTGACCTGCACTTATGAATTCTTTATTTCTCTTCTCTGTATAATGTGCCTAGCTGAAGGCACTAAATTCAGTACGTATACAGTTCTTTTTAGTTTTCATCTCGGAGCAGACCTGACATTCACGCAATTTAGGTGCTTTCTATGCTATTCCACTATGTTTTATGTCTTTTTAATACAATGAGGACATTGCATTAGATAGGCATAGGGGGTGGATATTTATCTCTGAATTTATTCGTTAGCTCTGTAGATTTATTTTATTTTCTTTTATCAAAAAAAAAATTTGGAATTAGGAAAGAGAACTTGGGCTTAAGAAAATTTTCAATCTTAGGAACTACTACATTATGATTTGAACACAAAGACCCTTCAGGTCTTTGGACTTAATCAACCTGTGTATCCACTAAAATGTGGATTTGTCATTCGAGTCCACGCCATCTTAATTCTATCGTAATTGGAGTAAATAAGTTTGGGTGATAAGTACACGACTTATCAACCCACCCTCTGATTTGAGGGAACTTTGAGTTTCTAGCATCTACACACTTTCTTTGCACTGACTCGTTGTTCGGCGATTTTAACGGAAATTGGGTAGCTAATGAACCTTCTAGGGTGATATAGCTGGCAAGTTATCGTAGGTAACATCCCATAGGTAGGTTGTCCAGAGCCCAGTCACTGGATCTTTCTCTTTTTGCTGCCTTTAGGTAAATCTTAGACCAGGGAAGCCACCTACTTAAAGAAAAAACAAGGGAGAAAAGAAAGAAATAAATCACACTTCACCGCATGAGTATGGCTAGCAAGTTGTCGGCGATAACAACTCATGGATCGGTTGTGCAGAACCCAGCTTAATAAATGCACTGAAAATTCCCAAAACACTTAGGAAGAAGCGGAGAGTAGAATAAACCAGGGAGATATACACTGGATTCATCCTTGTGTTGACCCCATAAAAAAATAAAAGTAGGGAGAAAGCTACCGATTGTAAAGATACACCTTTAGGCAGAATTCTCTTTTTTAGGTCACCTAGAGGCATAGAAATCCGAAGTCTGTTTAACTGCCAGTCAACGAGTCTATCACATTCACAATAAGATGCTTAGAACTTAGGGTTCTCATCAAATCTTGGGTGAGTTGAATGGCAATAAAAAGCCACTCTTAAACCTTAAAACCTGAAAATCCAAAAAAAGTAGAAAAGAGGAAAAAGTGAAAAAGAAATTTTTCTTTGCATAAGGCGAGGGCTTCAGCAGTCTGCATTTTGGCAGATACTCGGGCACTGTTGTGTCTTTGAAAGTTCAGATCCTAGGTAGACATTTTCTTAATGATTGAAAATAACTCATGCCTAAATAATCCAACTTGATTCTTTTATAAATAGCATATAGTTTTTGCTAGGAACTAGCAAAAGATAGGCATGGGGGTATGATGTAAACATGTTTACACTACTTAAGATGTCTATTTATGCATGTTCTTAAGCATAGGATTGTATTGCATGCTATAAATATTGCATAACATGCATCATCTTGCATTTAGAGTAGTTTGAATAAAATAGAGGTTAATTGTCTCCTTTTATGTTAATGGACAGGGCAAACTTTTTGTTGAGGCCTCGAATCGAAGATCCAACCATACAGATGTGATCAGGGCGACGATTGGAGTTCAAAGAATCCAAAATCGCCCTAATCAGACATCTGTAGCATCAGATAGTGACTGGGGAACCTTAGAAGATAAAGGGCCAAGATGGTGCGAATCCATACTTCAAACGACAAATCTGATTAGACGAATGGATTCGGATCGACGATTGCAGCCTAACGGCGCGAAAATCAACTCAATCCGACAACCATGGCACCATCTACATCATCCAAAAGATGGATGGCCAAGATGGCGCCATGTGGCACCATCTCAGCCATCCAACCGACCCTCAAGCATCGCCGCACCTTCTCTTCTTCAATTAGAGTGTCGCTTCAAGATCCAACGGCTGTGGACGTGCAATACTTAAAACATCCGCGCGACACTTTCCACCGCACAACGCAGCGGTCGTGAGGCGTTACGCGTTCACAGGACGCGAGTTCGACTCGCATTCAGCGGCGTGCACGCGATTAAAGGTGACCGCCCGATCGGCTGTGGGCGGCCCAGATCACCCGATAGCACTCACGTGCTATTGCATGTGATGGGGCGGTGAAGACGCGACCTCGCACGCGATGGGGCACGCAGCGTAGGCGGGCGAAGGCGCGATTTAAGCCATCCGATCTCGTGATCGGACGGCTGAGATCAGCTGGACGTGCGCGAGCATTGAACGCATGGGCAAGCGAGCGGGCGTACGCGCGCCACCCACTACGCCCACGTTTGGACCTTTAACGATGGTTTTATCCATCACTAAAGGTCCTAAATTAATGTTTTAAGAGTTGTAATGACCAAATTGTCCCCACTCCTTGCAACTATAAAAGGAGACCCCCTCCACACGAAATTCTCATCCCTTCCTTCTCTTCTCTCCCTCTCCAAAGCTCAAGAGAAGCTTGTCCCACACCCAGGATACTTCTCGCAAGATAAAGTCAATTTTTTGTCCCCCTTTCGGAAGCGGATCCCACGACGACGACGACGTGCTGCCCCGTTCCTGTTCTTCCTACTTCGTTCTCCTTCATCCTGCTCTGTCCTCCTTCGTCCAGGCGTCGTCTTGTCCGGCTCGTCCTCCAAGCGACCGTGGAGGAGGATATTTCTCTCCCCATTCTTTTACTGCTTTCTAGAGTAGTTCGGCTCGTCCTCCAAGCGACCATCGAGGGGGATATCTCTCTCCCCATTCTTTTTACTGCTTTCTAGAGTAGATTTACTGTTGCTTTCTACAGTAGATTTACTGCTTTCTAGTGTTCCCATTTTCTAGTCGTAATGTTTAGTGTAACAAACAATCTTTTTAATGATGAATTCCATGTTCATTCTACACCTCTTTTTGATTTTTGTTTGTAATATTCTCTCTTTCTTACTCTTTCTTTTTTTTATTGTAAATAGTTAGATAGCTCTAATCAATTAATTTACTTCGTGATAAATAAAACAAAAGCAATTTTTTTAAATCAAATGTCCGCCTCCCTGTGTTTGACCTAGGATTTCCATTCCGGTATAAATTTTATTTGTTGAACATGAGTTCTTTGCTTTCATACTGCGACGACAGGTTTTCAAAACCAAACACATTAGTGTAGCAAACCCGTAACGCTCAACAAAAGTCCAAAAAGAAAAAAAGAAAAGGAGAAAAAAAAAAGAAATAAGCCACACTTCACCGCACGAGTATGGCTGGCAAGTTATCGTGGACAACAGTTCTTTGGTAGGTTGTCCAGAACCCAGATCAAGAAATGCATGTTTAATTCCTAAAACACTTAGGAAGAAGCGAAGAAGTAGAATAAGCCAGGGAGATATACATTGAATTCACCCTTGTGTTGACCCCATAGAAAGAAAAGTAGGGAGAAAGCTACTGGTCGTATAGATATACCTTTAGACAGAATTCTTTTTAAGGTCACCTAGGGGCATAAAAACCCAAAGTCTGTTCTGATTACCGATCAATAAGTCTATCACATTCACAAAAAGATGCTTAGAACTTAGGGTTCTCATCAAGTCTTGGGTGGGTTGAGTGGCCGTAGAAAGCCACTCTATAACCCTAAACTCAAAAATCCAAAAAAAATAGAAAAGAAGAAAAAGGAGAAAAAGCGATCCTTCTTTAAATAAGGCGAGGGCTTGAAGTGGTCTGTATTTTGGCAGATACCAGGGTGCTGTTGTGTCTTTGAAAGTTTAGGTCCTAAGTAAAAATTTCTTAATATTGAAAATGACTTTTGCCCGAGTAATCCAACCCTAATTCTTTTATAAATAGCATGCATTCTTTGCTAGGGACTAGCAAAAGATAGGCATGGGGGTGTGATGTGCATACATCTAAATATCCAAAAATGTCTATTAATGCGTGTTCTTAGTGTCATATTAGCATCATACATTGTAAATATTGCATAACATGCATAATCATGCATTTAAGTCAAATTGTATAAATTGTATAGTAATTATCTCCTTTTATGGTCAGGGATAGGAAAACTTTTAATCAAGGCCCCGGATCGAAGATCCAACCGTACAGATCTGATCAGGGCAACGATTGGAGTTCAACAACTCCAAGATCGCCCAGATCAGACATCCGTAGCACCAAATATAGACCAAGGAAGCCTAAAGATAAAGGGTAAAGATGGTTCCAAACCTCACTTCTGATGACAAATCTGACCACACGGATGGGTTCGGATCAATGATCGCAACCTAACGGTGAAAAAATCGGCTCAATCCGACATCCGCGGTACCTTCTACATGTCACAGAATATGGACTGCCATTATGGTGCCACGTGGCACCATCACAGCAACCCCAGTCAGCTGCAGCACTGCTCCCCATCTTCTGAAGGCACGATGAGCTGGGATATGGGCCATTGGATCTTGATCCAATAGCCGTGAAGCACGCGCACTTAAATCGTAAGCACGATAAAGCAGAGCCGCTAGCGCAGTGGTCAATCAGCGTTGCGTGAGCGTGGGGCGTGCGTTCAACTCATGATCTGCGGCATGCGCGCGATTAATTTCGACCGCGTGATAGGCTGTAGACAGCCTAGATTGCCCAATCGAGTGCACATGTGATCAGATGTGCTTTTGCATGCCCCATCGCACGTGTGGGCGCGGTTAGGCGAAGAAGAAGGCGTGCGCGAGGAGCAATCTGAGCCGTTCGATCTTGCATTCAGACGATGAGATTTCGAGAATGTGGGTGAGCGCTAAGCGTGCGACGCGAGGCTGCGGTGACGTGGGGTCTTTAGTGATGCTTAAATCCATCACTAAAGACCCCCTCATTTAATGTTTTAATTATAAAATGAACAAATTGCCCCCTATCCTTGCAACTATAAAAGGAGACCCCTACCCTACGAAATCCTCATCCCTTCCTTCACTCTCTCCCTCTCCAAAGCTCAAGAAAAGCTTGTCCCACACCCTGGATGCTATTCTAGAGCCAAAATCCAATTTTCACATCCCCGTTCCGGAAGTGGATCCTGTGACGACAACAACGTGCTGCCTCATTCCCACTTCTTCTTACTTCATCCTCCTTCTTCCCACTCCATCCCCCATCTTCCATGCATCGTCTTGTCGTGCTCGTTCTCCGAGCAGTCGTCGAGGAGGATAACTTCTCTCTATCTTCTCTTTTATTGCTTTCTAGAATAGATTTCCTACTTTCTAGTGTAGTGGATAATTGTAATCGTAATGAACATCAACTTGTGATAATGAATTCCATGTTTATTCTACTCTCTTTTGTCTTTATTTGTAATATTCTCTCTCTATCTTCTATTCTTTATTCTTTAAAGTAGATAGTTAGTTTAGATTCAATTTGACTAGCTAATTAGCTTCGTGACAATTAAACAAATGCGATTGTAAATTGAATGTTTGCCTCCCTATGTTCAACATGGAATTCTTAAAATTTCGGTTAAATTTATCTGTTGACGGATTTCTTCGCAAATCGAACTACAACGACGGATTTTCAAATCCAACTTCAATTGCATAGTTTTCCGCTCTCAACACCACCCAACCCTAAATCGAACCATCCGGTTCAGGTGAACCAGGTCTAGGATAGGGTGTTGGCTAACTTAAGGAACACTATATAATCTTTAGGAGATCAACCAACACCATGGACTGAAGCATTGGAGCCTATGATCAAAATGACTGATGAGCTTAATAGTTCTTTATTGGATTGGCTCCAAGATGTTAAGGATAGGGGGTCGGGTGAGTTTTACTTGGGAAATTATCAAGATTAAGGATGAAATTCGTGATTGCCTTAGTCCAATCTTGGGATGATTCCCAGGACGAACCCCCTTCAGGAGAGCCAATGTCTAAACCTGCTCAGGCACCTGTCGGAGGGGGCACATTTTCTGAGATCGGGGATGACTAGGTTGGGTTAGAGCAACCAATCGAGGATGATATGATTTTCTCACCTGAGATCCTCGAGCCAGGGAGCGAGGAAAAATGTCACTATAGACCAAGGAACAATAAAAGATTTTGAGACATATATAAATGAGGATCAAGGATTCTTTAATTATGAGGGTGAGGAATCTCTTAATGAAGTCTCTCTTGAAGTTAAGGAAAATGATTTTAGTGAGACAAATGGGCTCGAGGAGCATGATGAACCATTTGATAGCCCGGTAACTAAGGATTATGATCCGATTGAGGCTGACATGGAGGATTTTGATCCTATTATAATAGATGATCCAATCAATAGCTCTAATCTTCAAACACACCCCAAAGAGATGAATGATTTTGATTTGGAAATGATTGAATCCAAGTCAGTTCTGATTCAGCCATGATTGTTTGACTTGGATGTCTTTGATAGGGTGTACAACGATCATGAGACCCCGGAAGCCGAACACTTGATCTTGGAGGATAGGAATTTGGAAATTAAGATTTGGGAAGTTAACTCCAGGGAAGATAGGATTTTGGATTTAAGGGTTCTTGTTGACTTGAAACCACCTACCTTATATCAAGACCCTTACGATATCTTTGATGTGCAACCCAAGCTCGAAATAAATGACTCTCTCTGAGCTGAACTCTAAGTGGACTCCCGAATCTATTAAATCAAATCTACCCATTGTCCGCTACTTTAGACTTGAGTTGTACACCACAAAACTGCAAGCCAGGTCCCGCAAGCACAACAACCTACAATTCTAGGTGATTTTCATCTAGAATCTTAGAACCACTAGACCCTGAGGCATGGATCTGCACCACAATCTAGTCCACCTCTATGGACATCTTCTACTGATGGGTTTAAGGATCAATCTTTTAATTCTGATCCTAACCCACACTTGTGAATTCTTAACCTTATCTTTGTTTGTAAATTATGCCTAGCTAAAGGAAATAAACTTAGCACATGTGTATATTCCACGTTCTTTGCGAAGCTGAATGGATTTTCACAAAATTCAAATGATAGTGTGTTTATTTCACCCTGTTCATATGTTTATTTTTACAATAAGGACATTGCATCATTTAAGCATGGGGGGTGGATACTTAATTCTGAAATTATTTTGTTAACTTTGTGGAATTTTTTTATTTTCTTAAAAAAATTTAAATTCAAAATTCAAAAATTCAAAAAATTAGAATTAAGAGAAGAGAACTTAGGCATTAAGAGTTGTTAACTTTAGGAGACGATAGTTTAGGACCTAAACACTTAGACTCTTCAGGTCTTCGGGCTTAATCAGCCCTGGTGTCCACTAAAATGTGGACTTGTTCTCGAGTCCTTGCCACGTTAACTCTATTTTAATTTGGTTAATAAATTAGGGTGATAAGTATGCGACTTATCAACTCGCCCTCTAATTTGAGGGAACTTTAAGTCTAAAGCATCTACACACTATTTGCACTAACTTACTTTTCAATGGTTTTTACGGAAATTAGGTAGCTAATGAACTTTCTATGAAAGTATGGCTGGCAAGTTGTTGTGGGTAACAGCTCATTGGTCGGTTGTCTAGAACCCAGCTACATAGCTATACTCATTCTACTACCTTTAAGTAAATCTTAGATCAGGGAAGCCACATACTCAGAAAAAGAAAAAAAATATATACTCAGAAAAAAATAAAAAGAATAAAAATAAAAAAAAGAAAAAGGAGAAAAAAAAATAAACCACACTTCACCACACGAGTATGGTTGGCAAGTTGTCGTGGGTAACAGCCCATTGGCCGGTTGTCCAAAGCCCAGCTCACAAAAATGCATAAATAATTTCCAAAATATTTAGGGAAGAAGCGGGGAAGTAGAATAAATTGGGGAGATATACACTGGGTTCGTCCTTGTGTTGACCCTATAAAAAAAAACAAAAAGTAGGAGAAAGCTACCGATCGGAAAGATAAACCTTTAGGTAGAAACTCTTAAGGTCACCTAGGGCTGTAGAAATCTGAAGTTCATTTTAATGGTAGCCTAGTGAGTCTATCAGATTCACAAAGATGCTTAGAACTTGAAGGTCTATTTGACTCTTGGGTGGGTTGGGTAGCCGTAGAAAGCTATCCCAAAACTCTAAACTCAAAAATCCAAAAAAATAGAAAAGAAGAAAAAACGTAAAAAATGTATCTTCCCTTTTCAAAATAAGGTGAGGACTTGGGCGGTTTACATTTTGGCAGGCACCCGGGCACTGTTAAGTTTTCATAGTTTAGGACCTTAGTCGAAATTTCCTTTTGGTAATAAACAACTAATGCCTTAAGCAATTAAGTCCTAATTTTGTTCTTATACATAGCATTTAGTTTGATTTTGCTAGGGACTAGCAAAAGATAGCCATGGGTGTATGATGTATACACATTAATTTAGATTAAAATGCCTATTTATGCATGTTCCTAAGCTTAGATATGCATTCCATATTATAAATATTGCATAGCATGCATCATTTTTTATTTAGAATAGTTTGTATAAAGTTCAGGTTAATTCGTGTCCTTTTGTGGCTTGGTGTTGAAGAGGAAATTCTATGCAAAAAGGATTGGATTTTGAAAAACCCATCGTCATAGTATGATTTGCGAAGAAATCTGTCAATAGATAAATTTACCGAAATTTGTAAAGAGATTCCGAGTCGAACACAGGGAGGCTATTCGATCTAAAATCCACAATTATATTTTTTTGGTATTTTGGTTTTAAAGGTGAGATAATCACAATGAGTTTGATATTAACACTAAGAGATAGAGAGAGAGAGAAATCACCTTGCAACTGAATGTTGTTTTTACAACTAGAAAGTAGGAAATGATTACAGCTAGAAAGTGGGAAATTATATTCTAGAAAGCAATAAAGAAGGGAGAGAGATGTTATCCTCCTCAACGGTTGCTCGGAGGATGAGCTGGATGGGGCGATGCCTGGAAGATGGAGGACAAAGATGGAAGACAAAGAACGGAGCAGGAAGAACTGGGGGCGAGGCAGGGCGTCGTCGTCATCATGGGATCCACTTCTGGAATGGGAGAGAAAACTTTGATTTTGGCTCTAGAGGAGCATCCCAAGTTTGGGACAAGCTTCTTTAGAGCTTTGGAGAGGGTGAGAGGTGAAGGAAGGGATGAAGAAAGTGTGGTGGTCGTAGGGCTATTTATAGGTGAGTTTTAAATGGGAAAATAGGTCGTTTTACATTAAAAACATTAAATTAGGGTCTTTAGTGACAGATAAAATCATCACTAAAGCCCAGATCATTGGCGTAGCTGCTGCACACGCCACGTCTCCTCCTCTCCCCGTGCCTCAACGCACGTGCACATACGTGCATTCTCAGTCGTCCGATCTCGAGATCAGACGACTTAAGATGCACGTACCCGCTCGTTGCTTCAGCGCCTTAATGTATGCGCACACCAACACTCAGCCGTCCATCTTGCATCCGATGGCTCAGATCGCATTGGGCCCATGCCTCTTCAACACAAGCGCCTGCCCACACGCGATCCTTGCTCATCCGTGCAGCCACGTTGCATGCCATCTGACCGCTCACACTGCATCCAATGGTTGAAATCAGCGTCTCTGTGCCTGCGCCTTGATTTGAGGCATAGCAGGGATCGAACCCATGCCTCTCTCTTGCGAAGAAGCACTCGACCGCTACACTGCGGCTGCCGCTTTGTCGCAGTTATGTTTTAAGTGTGTGATCTTGCCTCACGCGAGCCTTTAAACGTTGAGAAGGGGTGCTGCGACCGGTTTAGGTGGCTGTGATGGCACCACGTGGCGCCATTATGGCCGTCCATCTTCTGTAAGTTGTAGATGGTACCACGGATGTTGGATTAGATCGATTTTCACACCGTTGAGTTACGATCGCCGATCTGAACACATCGATGTGGTCGGATTTGTCATCTGAAGTGCAAATTTACACCATCTTACCCTTGATCTCTGACCTTCCTCAGATTATATCTGATGCTACGGAAGTCCGATCGGGGCAATTTTGGAGTCGTTGAACTCCGATCGTCGCCCTGATCAAATCCGTATGGTTGGATCTTCGATTCAAGGCCCCAATTAAAAGTCACCCTATCCCTAGCCACCAAAAAGAAGAAATTACTATACAATTTGTACAATTTGACCTAAATACATGATGATGCATGTTATGCAATATTTACAATGCATGATGCTAATATGATACTAAAAACATGCATTAATAGACATTTTTGGTTGTTTAGATGTATGCACATCACACCCCCATACTTATCTTTTGTTAATCACTAGCAAAAACTATATGCTATTTATAAAAGAATTAGGTCAGATTTCTTGGGCAAAAGTAATTCTTTAATACTAGGAGATTTTTACTAAGAATCTGAACTACAAAGACACAACAGCGCCGGGGTGTCTGCCAAATGCAAACCTCCTTAAGCTCTTGCCATATTCAAAGGAGGATCTTTTTCTTCTTTTCTTTTCTAATTTTTTTGGATTTTTGAGTTTAAGGTTTCGTAGTAGCTTTGTACGACTACTCAACCCACCCAAGACTCGAAGAGAACTCTAAGTTCTAAGCATCTTTGTGAAATGTGATAGACTCACTGATCAACGATTAGAATGGACTTCAGGTTACTACACACCTTGGTGACCTTGAAAAGAAATTCTACTTAAAGGTGTATCTATTCGACCGGTAGCTTTCTCCCTACTTTTATTTTTACGGGGTCAACACAAAAGTGAACCCAGTGTATATCTCCCCAGCTTATTCTACTTCTCTACTTCTTCCTAAGTGTTTTGGAATTTTACGTGCATTTCTTGAGCTGGGTTTTAGACAACCTACCAATGGGCGGTTACCCACAATAACTTGGCAACTATACTCGTGTGGTGAAGTGTGGCTTATTTCTTTTTCTTTTCTATTCTTTTCTCCTTTTCTTTTTTTTTTTGGATATTTTTCTTTTCCTTTTTCTTTCTTTAAGTAGGTGGCTTCCCTGATCTAAGATTTACCTAAAGGCAGCAGGAAAGGAATGGTCGTGTGACTGGTTTTTGGACAACCTACCAATGGGCTGTTACCCACGATAACTTGCCAGCCATACCACCCTAGAAGGTTCATTAGCTGCCCGATTTCCGAAAAAACTGTCAAAAAGTGAGTCAATGCAAATAGTGTGTAGATGCTTAAACTTAAAATCCCCTCAAATCAGAGGGCAGGTTGATAAGTCATGTACTTATCACCCCAACTTATTTAACCAATTAAAATATGAATTTAGAATAGCGAGGACTCAAGAAACAAGTCCACATTTTAGTGGACACCCAGATTGATTAAGCCCGAAGACCCGAAGGGTCTAAGTGTTTAGATCCTACTGTATTATTTCCTAAGGTTGAAAAATCCTAATGCCCAATTATTCTTTCCTAATTCAATTTTTTTCATTTTTTTTTCATTTTTTTAATAATAAAGAAAGAAAGAAAAAAAAAGTAGAATTTACAAGAATTCCACAAAGCTGACAAAATGATTCAGAAATGAATCCACCCCTCCATGCCTGGCTGATGCAATGTCCTCATTGAAAATAAAAGGCATGAAAGGAAAGGTAGAATGTAGAAGATATCACCTGAATATGATGCTCGAGTCAACTTTGAGTCAGACTATACAAACGCTGAGTTTAATTCCATCAGCTAGGTGAAGTCCACCCAAAGAAATCATGATATGAGTAGAGCAACCATGTCTGAGATGGGTTCTGGAACAATACGATCAACAAAAGGCTTCAGATGTTGACCATTGACTTTAAAAGAATTACCCATCTTTGAGTCAGAAATCTGAAAAGCTCCATTTGGAAATATCTGATCGACGATGAACGGGTCGTTCCATTTTGACCTAAGTTTGCCAAGAAAGAGCTTAAGTCGAGAATCAAAGAGCTAGACCTTCTAGTTCGGCACAAAGTTCTTTCAGGATATCAATTGGTCTTGAAGAGCTTTGGTCCGAGCCTTATAAATCTTGGCATTCTCGTATGCATTGTTTCTAAGCTCCTTCAACTCAGATAGTTGGACTTTCCCGGTCTTTCCGGCTAAACTCAAATCCAAATTACATTGCTTGATTGCCCAGAATGCCCTATGTTCAATCTCTACTGGTAAATGGCACACCTTTCCATACACCAGATGAAATGGTGACATGCCAATAGGCATTTTGTACACCATACGGTAGGCCCAAAGAGTATCCTCAAGCTTATGAGTCTAATCTTTACAAGCAGGTCTAACCATTTTCTGCAGAATATTCTTGATCTCCCGATTGAAGATCTCGGCCTGTCCATTTGTCAGGTGGTAAGGTGTGGAGATTCTATGATTTACCCCGTATTTTGCCAGTAAACTATGGAATTGGGCATTAGTGAAATGAGTACCACCATCGCTGATGATGGCCCTCGGAATCCCGAACTGATTGAAGATGTTCTTCTTGACAAAATCGATGACCACCTTGTGGTCATTGGTTCGGGTGGGAATAGCCTCAATCCACTTGAACACATAATCAACAGCGACAAGAATATACTGGTGTCCAAATGAAGGGAGGAAGGGTCCCATGAAGTTGATGCCCTAAACGTCGAAGATTTCGATAGGAAGAATCTGGTTTAGAGGCATCATATCTCTCTTAGTTTTGCTCCTAAGTGACTGGCATCGGGAACACGACCTCGAGAATTCCTGGGCATCCTTGAATAAAGATGGCTAATAGAATCCAGATTGCAAAATTTTTGCAGCCATCTTTTTCTCGGAGAAATGTCCACCACACGTAGATCCATGGTAGAACTCGAGTATACTTTGGAATTCATTCTCCAGAACACATCGGTAAATAATCTGATCAGAGCCGATGCAGTACAGTTCAGGGTCCTCCTAGAAGTAATATTTGGACTAAGATTTGAGTCTATCTCATTGTTGCTTGGTCCAATCCTGGGGGATTTAACCAACGGCCAAATAATTTACAATATCTGCAAACCATGAGGTTTGGACACTTGATATTGTAAGAAAAGTTACATTCTGAAAAGTATCAGCAATCGAAATATTCAAACGAGAAGAATCTCTTAGAAGTCTCGAAAGATGATATGCCACCACATTCTGTGCCTTGGATTAATCTTTAATTTCAAGATTGAATTCTTGAAGCAAAAGAATCCATCGGATAAGCCAGGGTTTGGCATCCTTTTTGGCCAAGAGATGTCTCAAGGTCAAGTGGTTGGTGTAAATTATGATGTGAGACCCTAAGAGATAGGCCCTGAATTTCTCTAAAGCAAATACTACAGCTAGTAATTCCTTCTTAGTAACAGTGTAATTCCTCTAAGCTTCATCCAGAGTTTTGCTAGCGTAGTAGATGATAGAGGGTTTTCTGTCAATCTTTTGACCCAAAACAACCCTGATTGCGTAATCAGAAGCATCGGTCATGATCTCAAATGGGGCTGTCCAAATAGGTGGTTGAAACACCAGAGCATAAGTGACTGCCATTTTAAGAAAATCAAATGCCTTACGGCATGATTCGTTGAAATCAAACGGCATATCTTTGGCGAGAAGGTTGCTCAGAGGGTGAGCAACCTTAGAGAAGTCCTTGATGAACCTCTTATCGAATCCCACATGACCAAGAAATGATCGAATTTGTTTGACAGATGTGGGAGGAGGAAGTTTGGAGATAGCATCAACCTTAGCTTTGTCAACTTCAATTCCCTATTCAAAGATAACATGATCCAAGACGATACCTTCATGTGTCATGAAATGACTCTTTTCTTAACTAAGGACCAATCTAGTTTTGATGCATCTTTTAAGGATCATTTCAAGATTAGTCAGGCAAGAATCAAACGATTCTCCAAAAATAGAGAAATCGTCCATGAAGACTTCCATAAACTCCCCCACCATGTCAGAGAATATAGCTAGCATACACCTTTGAAAAGTCACAGGTGCATTGCATAAGCCAAATGGCATTCTACAGAAAGCAAAGGTTCCGTAGGGATAAGTGAAAGTCATTTTTTCTTGATCCTCGGGATGAATAGGGACTTGATTGTATCTCGAGTAACCGTCTAGGAAACAGAAGTACTTCTGCCTGACTAGTCTTTCAAGTATTTGATCAATGAAGGGCAAAAGGGAAATGATCTTTTTTCATGGCTGTGTTTAGCTTCCTGTAATCGATATAGACCCTCCAAGAGGAAGCTGAATGAGTTATAACAATTCTCCTTTCTCATTAGTCGCATCGGTAATCCCAACTTTCTTGGGAACAATTTGCACGGGACTTACCCAAGGACTATCTGAGATCAGATAAATGATTCCTGCGTCGAGCCACCTAATTATTTCCTTCTTGACCACTTCTCGCATATTAGGGTTTAATCTCCTTTGCATTTGGCAAGAAGGCTGGCATCCATCTTCCAAGAATATTCTGTGATTGCAGTAAGATGGTTCGATCTCCCTAAGGTCATGAATGGTCCAACCAATTGCCTCCTGGTGTTCCTTTAGGACCTTGATCAGTTTATTCTCCTGCTCCTTAGTTAATCCAGCACTGATAATCACAGGGAGCGTCTTTTGAGGTCGCAAAAATTGATATTTCAAACTCTCAAGCAATGGTTTCAGTTCGAGCTGGGGCAGGTTTAGGATGGAAGGTAAGGATGATGCTGATGAAGATTCATTAAGAGGAAGAGGTTGAAAGTGAACAAAATCAATAAGCTCTTTAGAATGTGGTAGGTTTGCCACAGAGGGTTGCAGGTCAGATCCATCACAACAGGAGGAACTTTCAATTGTAGAAATCGCCATACACGTTTCAATATTCAACTTATCTTCCTCAAGTTCCTTTATAAACCCACAATCCTCAAATTTGTTAATCACCTTAAAAATATCTAATTTCAATTTTTGATACCCAAAGGTGATTTCCATGTTACCGCTCTCACAGTTGATATTGGCCTTAGCTGTAACCAGGAACAGATGCCCTAGAATGATGGGTGTGTTCCTTAAATTCTCAGGTACATCCATATAAAGGACAAGGAAATCTACAAGAAAATAGAAGTCCTTAACCTTGACAATAGCATCCTCAATAACTCCTCTCGAATTTGTGACCGAACGGTCTGCTAACTACAGCATTACTGAGGTTGGTCGAAGTTCACCTAATCCGAACTTCTTGTAAACAGAAGTCAAAATTAGGTTCATGGATGCACCTAGATCCAGAACTACCCTATCAAAGGTGAAATCTCCGATGACATAAGAAATCAAGGGGGCACTTGGATCTCTCTTTTTCGGAGGAGGGTGATGCAAAATAACAGAACTAGCCTGCTCGAAGAGTATCACCTTCCTCGGAACAGATTCCCCCGACTTACGCTTCTGTGTGCATAAATCCTTTAAAAATCTAGCGTAAGCCGGTATGTGTTTGATAGCATCGAGGAGCAGGATACTGATTTCTACGTTCTTGAATATATTCAAGAGCTCCTCGTTCCTATCAACAGGCTTCTTCTTCCTAGGTTTAATCAAGGCCTCAGGAAAAGGAACATGAGTTAGATCTTTGAAATCAGGTTCCTAAGCCTTGATTTCTTCTTCAAAGTCCTCCTTTCTCTCCTCAGGCTCTCCAGGATTTGGTAGATCATAACAGGGTAGTTGTGGGTCTTGGGTTTGCTTTCCACTCCTCAAGGTAACAGAGTTAGCAGATGCATATGAGTTTGAGTCTTGGGGAGGGTTAGGAAGGATTGAAGGGGTTTCATTAGCCAGAAACCTCAGGTTTGATGAAGCAGAAGAAGAAGGACCTTGCTCAACCACCTAAGCATGTGTGTGTGGGTCCCTCTGATTCCCGTACCCTTAGGCTTGATTGCTCGGATTCTGTATATTACGCGAGTTAGGTACGGGTTGAGATGGTAGAGATCCGGGTTGTCGGGAATTAGCAATGAACCCACTTTGTAAGTTGTCCAGTGAGGTTTTCATTTGCTACATGAGCTAGAGCATAGATCCTTGCATCTCTACCATTTGGCGGTTCAAATCAACCTGCCCTACAAGTTGATGGGCATTCCAAGCTGGCTGATTGACCTGATTTAGGGGCCGCTGAGTGTAAATATGACCTTGACCCATTGGTCTTTGCGGAGCATAGTTGCTGGGTCGGAAGTGGGTCAGCTACCCTGGGTTTTTCCAGGAGAAGTTAGGGTGGTTCCTCCAACCAAGATTATAAGCATTGGAGTAAGGGTTGGACCTAACATTCTCCTATACAGCATAGACATTCTCATAGCGTGAGGATGGAGAGAAAGAAAGGGAGGGATAAGAAAAACTACGATCAAAGGCCCCAGTTTGGAACCCGTGGGGTTCCGAACAATGCTAGCTCATAGGTTGATCCGCATCCAGTTGATTCACGAACTTCCATCCAACAGGAGCTCGCGAAGAATGGAATCCCAATTTCTGGGATTGAGTGGATCGAGAATTGTTTGCAGAGTTTTCCTCCATCCACTCCATCCTTTAGTAACCAAGTCCACCTTATCTAGTTTATTACAAATCAGTTCTATATCGAATGAATGAGAGTTGTGGACCTCATTAATATTCGATTTGGGTTGTTGGGACCAGTTAAAAGTATCCATGGAGGCATGATTGATTGAATTTTCACTCATTTCCTCAAACAAATCGTGCGCACTATCTGCATCTTTGTCAAGGAAATTGCCTCCGCAAGAAGCATCCATGTGATTTCTGAGTTGCTCAGTCAACCCGTGGTAAAAGATCTACATGAGCTGCCATTTTGGCACCTCGTGGTGTGGACACTTCCGCAATAAGTCCTAGAATCACTCCCAGGCAACATGAAACTGCTCTCCTGGCTGCTGGGCAAAGGTAGTAATCGCCCGCCTCAAAGCATTGGTACGTCTGACATGGAAGAATTTCTTCAAGAAAGTCAATTTCAGATCGTTCCATGTTGCGATCGGCCTTCCTATGGTTCTGTACCAATGAGCGGCTTTATCCCTAAGAGTGTCGGGAAAGAGCCTCATGATCATCTACTCTTCATTCATGTTTCGCACTTTAGTGGTCTGGACCAAAGTGGTCAAGTCCTCCAAATGCTGAAACGAGTCTTCAGAGCCAAGCCCATGGAAATGTTTGATCAGGCCTAACACCTAGGGCTTGATTTCTACGTCTCCGGTAAGAATATGGATGCCGGGACGTTCTTTGTAATTTGAAGGATCATAAAAATCCTTCAAGGGCTGAGTGCCCTGCATTCTCTGGAGCCATTCTTGCATTCTTTGCATATGTTCCAGCTGCCTTTGAAACATCTCCTGTTGATTCTAAGGCAGAGGAGGTTGTTGATCGGCCATGGGATCAATTTGGCCAAAATTCAATCTACGCCTCCTAGAATGATCTAATGGTCCTTCCAATTGGGGATTCAATGACCTCCTTCTAAGCATAAACTAGAAAAAGGTCGGAAGGACTGGGGATAAGAACCCTGCAGCACAACAAAACAAGCCTGTCCTTAAGTTGGGTAGCCTAAGAATCTACAGACTCTTAAAATCTGTCTTAAAATTATAGATGATTTACTCTACTTGTATACAATCAATCCAACCAATTAGAAAGAGGGACTGGGGAGAAGGTTCTTCCTTCGACTTGCGCCTCCGGTTCCTAGTGTACCCCCCAACTGCGATCGTTTGATTCTACTCCCCTAGCTAGACATCAGATTGACTAGCACAAGCAGGTTAATCGTAAACAATCTCAGTTTGGGCCCCGAAGAGTGAATCAGTCCATAAGGCCAACGTCTACTTGATTTTACTTAGGCTTAGGATTGCAGTGATTGTGGAATGTGGTGGTCCCTTAAAATGGGTTATGCCCTTAATGATTGATTGAATATGTGTGAGTTCGTGCACAACCAGGGTTTTCAAGCAAGATTATTTGGATGAATGGATTTTAAGGTTTAAATCTTACTTAAGTACCTTTTAGGGTTTAGAATTAGGTGAGTTCAATCAAGTTTCAGAGGCAAACCAGATGTTCAAACACGGGTGATGATCTTTTCCTTTTGAAATCAAAAAGTAAAGTGGAGTGGCTGATATTGACCTAAATTGTAAACCCTAAGGGGAAGCTACTTGATGAGTTGATTTTAAAATGAAGTGGTGCGGCCCAAACAATTCAAACAATTGGCCGAAATGCACCACTGAGTTAGGCACACAAGATGATTAACCTAGACTGATTTCTACTCTCTTATATGTTTATTTACATGTACCGGTTCCACAGGTCGGAATCCTGGTTGAGTAGATAAAAATCAAGTTAGGTTATGTGCCTTGAATGTGGATGTATGTAGTGTGTATGTTGATTTATCCCACATGAAGTATCTTTTTATTTATTTTATTTTTTTTATGAAGGTGAGATGAGTGGAGGTGGAAATCAAAGCATCCAAACTAATCCTAGGGTTTATGCGAACACCTAGGTTAATTGGGGTTTGATTTAAGATTGTGGAATGAAATCTATGGAGGGGGGAAGAATAGGGAGCACTTACAGTTGTCTTCAATTGCACTTTACTCCTTTCTACTAGTTGAAGATTCCCTGTTGAGGTACCTGCAAAATAATAGAAGAGAAATTAAAGCAAGTTAGAAAACAATAAAGTGCGCGAAATGTGGAAAGAAAATCGAGAATCATTGTCTCCACGGCAATGACGCCAAAATGTTGAAGCATAAATTCTACGCAAAAAGGATTGGATTTTGAAAACCCATCATCGTAGTATGATTTGCGAAGAAATCCATCAACAGATAAATTTAACGAAATTCGAAAAGAGATTCTGGGTCGAACACAGGGAGGGTACGTCGATCTAAAATCCACAATTATAATTTTTTGGTATTTTTGTTTTAAAAGTGAGATAATCACAATGAGTTTGATATTAACACTAAGAGAGAGAGAGAAATCACTTTGCAACTAAATATTATTTTTACAACTAGAAAGCAGGAAATGATTATAGCTAGAAAGCGGGAAATTCTATTGTAGAAAGCAATAAAGAAGGGAAAGAGATGTTATACTCCTCGATGGATTCTTGGAGGATGAGCCAGACGGGGCGATGCCTGGAAGACAAAGAACAGAGTAGGAAGAACTGGGGGTGAGGCAGGGCATCATCGTCATCATCGGATCCACTTCTGGAATGGGGGGAGAAAACTTTGATTTTGGCTCTAGAGGAGCATCCCAGGTTTGGGACAAGCTTCTTTAGAGCTTTAGAGAGGGAGAGAGGTGAAGGAAGGGATGAAGAAAGTGTGGCGGTCGTAGGGCAATTTATAGGTGAGGTTTGAATGGGTAAATAGGTCATTTTACTTTAAAAACATTAAATCAGGGTCGTTAGTGATGGATAAAACCGTCACTAAAGCCCAGATCATAGGCGTAGCTGCCACGCACGCCGTGTCTCCTCCTCTTCCCATGCCTTAACGCAAGCGCATGTACGCGCATTCTTAGTCGTCCGATCGCGAGATCGGATGGCTTAAGATGTATGCACCCGCTCGTTGCTTCAGCGCCTTAACGTATGCGCACGCTAACTCTTAGCCGTCTATCTTGCATCCAACGACTCAGATCACATCATGCCCATGCCTCTTCAATGCAAGCACCCAGCCACATGCGATCCTCGCTCATCTGTGCAGCCACGTTGCATGCCATCTGACCGCTCGTATCACATCCAATGGCTGAAATCAGCTGCTTTGCACCCGCTCCTTAATTTTAGGCGCAGTGGGGATCAAACCTGTGCCTCTCGCTCGCGAAGAAGCACTCTACCACTACACTGCAGCTGCCACTTTGTCACGCTTATGTTTTAAGCATGTGCGCTAATGGCCGTAGGATCAAGATCCAATGGCCCAGATCTTGTCTTGCCCGTGCTTTCAGAGGTTGAGAAGGGGTGCTGCAGTCAATTTGGGTGGTTGTGATGGTGCCACGTGGCGCCATCATGGCCATCCATCTTCTGTGAGTTGTAGATGATGCCACGGATGTCGGATTAGATCGATTTTCACACCGTTGAGCTACGATCGTCGATCTAAACACATCGGTGCGGTCGGATTTGTCATCTGAAGTGTGAATTTACACCATCTTGGCCCTTGATCTCTGACCTTCCTCGGATTATATATGATGCTAATATGAACTCCAATCGAGGCAATTTTGGAGTCGTTGAACTCTGATCGTCGCCCTGATCAAATCCGTATGGTTGGATCTTCAATTCAAGGCCTCGATTAAAAGTCACCCTATCCCTAGCCACCAAAAAGAAGAAATTACTATACAATTTGTATAATTTGACCTACATGCATGATGATGCATGTTATGCAATATTTACAATGCATGATGCTAATATGATACTAAGAACATGCATTAATAGACATTTTTTGCTGTTCAGATGTATGCACATCACTAGGAGAGCAGGAGATTTATTTTGAGGCCTTAGATTGATGATTTGACTGTACGGATCTGATCAAGACGACGAATAGAGCCCAACGCCCTTGAAATTGTCTTGATCAGAGTCCTGTAGCACATTGTCCAGTTCAAGGAAGATCAACGGCCAAGGGACTAGGTGACACAATTCGAAGCTTCAAATGACAAATCCAACTACACAGATGGATCTGAATCGACGATCGTAGCCCAATAGCGCAAAAATCGACCCAATTCTACATCTGTGGTGCCACCTACAAAGTGAAGAAAATGGACGACCATGATGGCACCACGTGATGCCATCACAATCACCCAAATCCATCGAAGCCCCTCCGCTCCATCTTTCAGGCAATGCCATCACGTGATCCCTGTTGTTGGATCGCGATCAATGGCTGAGAAAACTCCAACAATGCCCTCTCACAACACAAGGAGCAGATCAAGATTCAACGTGGACCATTGGATTTTGATCCAATGGCCCACAATCGCCTCTCACCTCTAGCAGCCGATGCTCTTTTACCAAAGAGACCATGTAGCGTAATAGTCGCACAGAGCACTCGCAAATCCGTGGCGCAGGTTCGAGTCCTTCAGCGCTCACAATTGACCGCATAGATGGGAGCGGCTAAATAGAGCCACGCGATCTCCATCGAGTGGCACAAGACCCACCACGTGGCGCAATGGATGAGCACGGATATGCCCCTGTGCACACACGTGGTCACACACGTGGTCCAACACCCTATTTGACGTGCCAGCTGAGCACGCTATCCTCACGCATTCCTAGCTGTCCATCCTCGATCCAACGGTTGTCCGTTGACCACGCCTCTATAGCTATGAGCGCGCGGGCTTGTGCATTGGCTGCAAACCTTCAACGACGTTTAAGGTGGAGTTTCAGCGACGTCTTTGATGTCGTTGTTGACCCATGAATGACCAAGCCTCTTCTCTTCCACTATAAAAGGACCCCTACCCCTCTCATTCTTCTTCATCTCTTCCTTTGTCTCCCTCACCACCTCCAAGGCTCTAAAGAGAGCTTGTTCCAAGCCCAAGATGCTCCTCTAGAGTAGAAAATTAAATTATTTTCCCACCCCTCATCCCCATTCATAGAGCATCTCGTGGTTGTCCTTTCACCACTTCGGGAAGTAGATCCTCGACACGATGCTGTCCTATCCTATCCTCCTTCCTCCGACACCGTTCTCCTTCGTCCAGCTTCCCGCCACCTTCTTCCGGGGCATCGTCAGAGTGAGTCATCCTCCAAGCGACCATCGAGAGGGATTCTTCTCACCTTTATCTTTTATCACTTTCTAGTCTAGTTGTAATTTCTCGATTATCTGTAGAAAACATTGTTTGAACATATATGTTGATTGTTTCTCTCTCTCTCTTATTTTGCAAATAGATTAGTTAGATAAAGTTTTGTCGACCTAATCTCTTACCTTATAAAAATACAAAAAAATCATAAAAGATAAAAACACCAAAAACAAATAAAATTGAAAGCACGGATTTCAAAACAAACGTTCACCTCCTTGTGTTTAATCTGGGACTTACTTTGAGTTTCGGTATAAATTTTATTTGGTAGCGATTTTTGCGACTACGATGATGGGTTCTCCAAAACTCTAACTTTTCGTAGCAAAAACATGCTTAATTATCAGACAAAAACAAGATTTCCACGAGTGATAAGCTTACAAATACTATCAAAATGGCATGCAAACACAAGATTCACATAGGAGTACCATGAGATCAAGTCATAGCACATCTATACTTAAGAGAAATCCAAAAGAAACAAATTTAATTTAAGTTGTAGAGGGTACCATGATCAATTAAAATGGTCAATCAAGAGGGAGCCGACGTGGTCATCGGTGACGGCAAGTGCGGTCGGCAAGAGCGAACAGTGTGCACGGACGATGAGGGTGTGCACGAGATGCTCAGCGTGAATGGTGTCGACGATCGGAGAGGAGTGTCGATAGCAAGGCTGTAGGGAGTCGTCGGCGAGTACGTGTGTGTGTTGTGCGAAGGCGACAACAAGGATGTGCAGTGGTGGTCAGTGGCACTGGAGAATGTTGGTCGACCACGATGGTCGGAGGAAAGGTGGGGTCGGTGGTGGTGTGGGGATAAAAGATGTGGGGTAGAGGTGTTGAGTAAAAAAAATTAGGGAATGTGGTAAAAAGATGATATTTTATATAAAGTTGGGTAAGTAAATAAGGTAAATGCATTAAGGGTAGGTAATCATAGAGATTAGGTACAATTTAGGTGATTAGGAATGAGAATAGAGGCATTTAGGATCGCAAATGTGGATTTCAAATCCACCCAATTTTGGTCGATCAAAAGAGAAACTGATCGATCAATTAAGATCATTGGTTGATCAAGGTTCAAAGGTTTGGAGGTAAATTTCCCGCCCAACCAGATTGGTCGATCAAATAACAAAGTTGGTCGATCAAACTTCAAATTTTTGGAGGGAAAATTCCCGCCCAAGATTTGGTCAATCAATTAAGGAAAATTGATCAATCAAACAGTTTGGTCGATCAAAGCGAAATTTTAGATCGATCAAAGGTTGGAAACGATGCAATCAAAATTACCAAATTAGCTCTTTGAACCTAGATAATCTTAGTGCATAGTAGATAATGTTAAATCTTTCTTTTGATAAAGGTTTTGTAAAGATATCAGCTAGCTGATCTTCAATTTTAACAAACTCTAAGTTGATCTCCCCCTTTCGGACATAATCCCTTAGGAAGTGATGCCTAATATCAATGTGCTTAGTCCTAGAGTGTTGTACAAGGCTTATAGATAGATTTATGGCACTATTTTTGTCACAAAGTATTTTGTTATTTTTATAGAATAGGCCAAAATCTTCTAGTGTTTGTTTCATCCATAAAAGTTGTGAACAAGCTAAAGATGCATCTACATATTTGACTTTTGTTGTAGATAGTGAAATAGTGTGTTGTTTTCTAGAAAACCAAGAGACTAGGGAATTTCCAAGAAATTGATACATTCTACTAGTACTCTTTTGGTCTGTAAAACTACCCGCATAATCACCATCACAAAAGGAATAAAGATCTAATGTGGCTATCTTTGGATAGAAAAGTCCTAGATCTGGTGTGTGGTTTTGGTATTTAAGTATTCTTGTAATTGCATTTAGGTGTAATTCTTCAGGGTCAACTTGAAAACGAGCACATAAGCAAGTGCTAAAAAAAATGTCAGGTCTACAAGCTGTTAAATACAGTAGAGAACCTATCATGTTTCTATAAAACTTTTGATCTTCAGACTTACCTGTCTCATCAGTTTTGAGTTGTGTAGAAGCTGCAATAGGCATTTCCTTTCCTTTTACCTTGTCCATGGGGAATTTCTTCAAGATCTCTGCGGTGTACTTTGTTCGAGATATGAATATCCTGGAGGATAGCTGATCAATTTGAAGTTCGAGAAAGAATCAAAGTTCTCCCATCATACTCATTTCAAACTGATCCTGCATAACCTTGGCAAACTTTGGCATAAAGGATCATTAGTAGCACCAAAAATGATGTCATCTACAAAGATTTGTATTATTAAGAGATCATTTTCTTTTCTTTCTGTAAATAAAGTTGGATCTATTTTGCCAATTTTAAAATCATTTTCAATTACGTAAGTTTTTAATCTATCATACCAAGCTCGTGGCACTTGTTTTAGACCATATAATGCTTTGTTTAGTTTATATATGTATTTTGGATGGTTTGTATCTTTAAAACCTGGAGGTTGTTTAACATAGATTTCCTCCTTAATAAACCCCTTTAGGAAAGTGCTTTTGACGTTGTTACGATCCGGTTCCCAGATCCCTACAGGACCCGAGACCGGCTTGCCTCAACTAATCCCAAGACCTAGTCGTCGAACGAGAAATAACCAAAAGTAGGAAATAACCACATTCACATGTGCAATATAACTAAGTAGAAGGAAAAATGAAACAGTAAAGGAAAGTAGAGCAACTATCTCAAAATAGAACATGCCACCACAACAACAACAGTGGAAAGAAAACAGAAAGCAATAGGAATAGTAATTTAAAATTCCAGTACTCACAACTATAGCAGAAACAAAAGAGTTGGAAAGAAACTACTACGGCTGGGCTTGGTTGGGCCTAGCTCTCTCTGCAGTCGGAAACTCAAGCTGCTCAACTCCTGGTCCTGAACAGGGTTACGAAAAGATAGAGTCAGCGAACACTGAGTAGAGTGGTGTTTCCATTACTTATGTGCAAGTAAAGTAAAACAAACAACCAGGTTTTCTTCTCATTTCCATTTATCTCATCTATGTATTTCTGGTTCATTTATTTCACAGAGGATCCAAGTATTTCTTGATTTTGCTTGTTCCTCGTGGGAACGATCTTGATTGCAGTCTTTTCCATGGAGAAGAAGGTACACGTGGTGCTCTCCTGGCTGGGAGAGTCCCCCACAGTAGTCCTACACCCAATCAACCACCCCGAGGTCACTGTCGCGACGTAGCGGTGACTACGGCACGCATGATAAGCGCACGGGCAGCTACCCCACACTGACACGCGATCAGTCGTTTCCGCTAGCGGGTATGCCCAAAGTAAAGCACAGAACAGTATAGGGCCCTGCCCTCTCAGAACAGGGGTCTCGCCCCTCAGAACTAAACAAGGGTCTCACCCCTCCACAGTCCGCGTACCCTTGTCCGACTACCCCAGTTTGCCCAGTGGGCCTAACAAAGTCAGTGTAGGGTGGCTAGCTTAACCCTGGGCCCTGTGGGGTGGCTAGCTCCCTCCCTACACTAGTAGCATGCCTCGGTACCACGTGCGCGAGGGCCAACAGGAGTCGGTGTAGAGTGGCCAATCCTAATCTCGGGTCTCAACCCAAGGGCGGCCAGCTCTGCTCTACACTAAAAGGGATAGTTGCTCTCCTTGGTACTGTGTAAGCAAGGGCCGGTTCACGTCCCGTCTACATTCTAGATTCCTTTCATACATAGGAGTTCTACTCCTAATTCCCCATAGGGTTCATGCTCATATTCATCTCATTTATCCATATTCAGGTTTCATGTTTCATAACTCGTTCCTCATCCATATATAGGTAGCTTGTGTTTTCACAATTCTATTCTCAATCATAAGTAGGAAACATGTGGTTTCATAGTTCAATTTCTTATTCACATACAGGCATTTCGTATTTTCACATACATCTCAAGTAAACAGAGTAGCTCAACATTAGGCTCATACATTTCTACCCTAGGGTTCGTTCCACATCCTAGAGTTTCAATCAATTTAATCTAAGCAAGCATATTCTTTATTCACATCTTAACAAATGAATTAAACTACTCTACCAAGTATCACGGGAGGAATGGGGGCCTGCACCGCAGATCTCGTCGTCTCCATGGGCCCAGAATAAGCCACAGGCTGGTAACCTGTACCAGTGACTAATTTACATCAGATGGGCTCAAAATAGTAGGTACTCAACACAAACACGTAGAGAAACTCAAGTGGAAAATAGCGGAACTTCGTTTGTGGAAATCTGATTCCGTTTGGGCCCTAAACGGGCCAAAAACACGATTACTGTCAAAAATCAAACGTCTGAGACTAGTCCCAGACATCTTAAACGACATCAGATCTCACCTTGTGTCTCCTACAGCACCCTCAAACGTCCTGATCCTTCCATGACCGTTTGGGGGCAGCTCCAGACGTCGGACAAAGACTTTGGTCGTCTGGAAGTACCTTCGGACGTCCGGCGACATGATCAGACATCCAAAAGTTCCTAGGATAGCGCACTGCATGCCTTCCCAAAGCCCTTCACCTGTGTATGAAAATTGCAGGCCCATTCTCAGCCTGACATCTCCTGTGCTATAATCTGGATGGTAGAAAGTAGTGCGAGAAGATACGTACCTCGTGTAATATTATGCGTTCAAACGTCTGGCTTTAGCTCCGGACATCCTGGTGCCTCTCCAGACGTCTAGTCGATGCTCCAGACATCTGATACTAGAACTTTTCCAGTACCAAAATCTCCTTTGCGACACTGCTCTCCTCTCAACTCCATCCGCAATGCAATGCAGCAGCTTCAGTAGCTGTAGAGTGCCGGGAGGCTGCCTCCCTGAGCCTCTCCTCATGCGTGTGCCCGCCGCCAGCCACGTAAGCTCCGTTGAGCTCCTCGAAGGTCCACCGACCTTGTCCTCCTCTCTCACGCTCTTCCTTCCTCTCTCCCTCTCATTCTCCCTCGCTCACCCTCTCTCTCGTCACTCTCGTTCTCCCTCGCCATAGCTGCACGGGGAGGACGCTGGAGATGGTTGGTGGAGAGTGGCATGAGGGTGGTGAGAAGGGGGGTTTAAATAAAAGGAGGTTTAGGGTTTAGGGTGAGGGGTGTGGAGGAGAGAGAAGCTCTGCGTGATGCCCTTGCGTAGAGCGCAATGGAACATATGAAAATTCCCACTTTCAGACGTCTGGGCTTATGTCCAAACGTTTGACTGAAACTCCAGAAGTATTATCCGACTAAAAAGGCAACGGGTCATTTCATGATAACAAACTTAAAGGAAGTTTCATCCCCGAAACTTGAGCTAGCCAGAGTGCGGAAAAAGGAACATAAAAATGCATAACAAACTTAAAGAGGACTGAAGTAAATCCGAAAAGATGTACCCTCAAAAAGCTCGGAGTATCGCTCTCGCTTCACTACCTCAGGCTCCCAAGTCACCTCTTCGTACTACTGGCTTCTCCAAAGAACTTTCACCATTAGTACCTACTTCCATCTCAAATTCCGAACGGCTCTGTCTAGTATCTATATTGGCCTCTCGGGATAGGTCAGGTCATCCCCCACCTCGATGCTCTTGTGGCTCAGAACATGACTGGGATCGGCGAGGTACTTCCTGAGGTTGGACACGTGGAACACATCATGCACTTCAGAAAGTTGGGGAGGAAGGGCAAGCTAGTAAGCAACGAGTCCTACCCTCTCCAAGACCTCAAAGGGGCCCACAAACCTCGGTGCAAGCTTCCCCTTCACCCCAAAACGCTGCAAGCCCTTCATGGGAGAAACATGAAGAAAGACGTAATCCCCAACCTCGAACTGCACCTCTCTGCGCTTTCGGTCAGCATAGCTCTTCTGCCTGCTCCTGACAGTGCGGAGTCATCTGTGAATCTACTCTATCATCTCCTGACTCTGTCGGATCAACCTGGGACCAACCTCCCACTTGGTCCCCACCTTGACCCAACTCAAGGGTGCAGTACACCTCCGCCCATACAGGGCCTCGTAAGTGATGAGCCCATATTTGTGGGCTAATTAGTTACTTAAATGCCTAGGAATTAGATTAATATTGGCATATAAATTGCATACAATAAGATGTAAATAGATTAGTCTAGGTATTCATTTATTTACATATTCCATGCATTGCATTCATACTTAGAATTCATTTAGAGTAGCATGCATTAGAATAGTTAATCTTTTAGGTTGCATTACATGTATTATTTTATTTCACATTTCTTTTAAGGGTTTGCACATAAATAACCCCTTATTTATTTTCTTTATTTGTTTCTTCTCTAACGACTACATGCAGGAGAGTGCGCGAGCTAAATGCACAGGCAAAAATCGTGGATCTCTGTTCCCACGATCTGTGTCGCTTCTTCTTCAACCAATGCCTGCCTACACCTACACTCCTCTTGCAGCATAAAAGAAGGGTTCCTGGGTCCTTAACGAGTAGGCCACCACCATTCTGATCCACCACTGCATAGAGCATTAGAGCCTTTCCATTCCACCACCACCAGCCTCCTACCGCGAGTGCAAGTCCACACCATCGTGGGAAGGCGGGGTGACAGACTGCCATGCCATCAGTGGCTTGTGCAACTCACCACGAGCGTGTGCCTAAAGGCCACGCAACCACCGCCAGCAACCACCTTCAGTTCCTTGCCCCCGCGCCAGTTAAAACATCTGGGAATGATCCTAGACGTCTAACTTCCCATATCTTTTTCCATCTTCTTATTTCTTGTTGCTTTGTGATGAGAACCTCATCATGAGCCATAACTAGCTCGTTTTGACCTAATACAAAGGATAAAAGCTCCTACATAACTCAAGGAAAGGCTTAACTCAGAGAATTCTGAGTTTAAGAAGAAAACAAGTCATAAGGGGTAAAAATGCAATTTTACCAGTATAATCTGCATACAGGTCCAAACATAGGTCAAACAAACCAAATAAGAAGGAAAGTGGGATGATCTGATAAGGGCTACAGCAATTCCAAGGAACTAAATGATAATCTGTAACCTTAAAACAAACCCACTTCAATTCGCGAGGTTCGAGGCAAAGTAAAAATAGAATAAACCCTCTAAATTTCATAGAAAAATAATATCTAGGGTTTAGAACCTTCAATTTGGCCTTCGGAACACTTTTTGACCTACATTGAGAACCATGCCCAATTAATAACTTAATTTGGGTTTTTGCATAAATTGACCGGTCAAACAAGGTTTAATCTAGAAATAAAATTCACCATCAGATTCCTTAGGTCCTAATTAGTCATGTATAAAATCTTGAGCCTAAGAAGAAACCTTCTTGACCAACTTTACACTTTGGTCCTCATATATTTACTTGTTGGCCCTCAACTTTCGAACCCTCACATTTCTGCCCCTAACTCTCCTTCGTTCTTTGCATTCAGGTCCCTCCTGCCAAAACCTGACCAGCACCATGCTCCGACGACCTTGCGCGGAGCATGGCGCCGTGCAGGGTAAGGGGGAGGGTCTGGCAAGACAACCGGGGGTGCCCTGCGTCGTCAGCCGTCGCAGGAACACCCCCCTGGTCGCTGCAACCCACCATACCGGCCGTGCGAACGCACGGACGGTATGGGTCTCCATCTTCGATGTCCTCCGGCGAGGGAGACACGTCGTCTCCCTCCACCCTCCTCTCTGATTCCGCCTCTATAAATACCCCTGTCGCTCCGCCGTTCTGAGCAGCTCGGTCCTAACGGAGAAAGACCCCCACTTCCTCTCTTCCCACTCCGACAGGAAGCCCTCCAGCTCCGGCGGCCTCTCCTCTTCCTCCTCGTCGCTCTGCCGCACTACCAGCTGCAGGGTTGCCCTCCCTCGCTCTTCCCGCGCCACGCCGCACCCAGCTGGCGCCTCTCCGGCCCTCTCCTCGCCGTTGCCCCTTCCCCTGGGCATCTTCTTCTCCGGCGACACTCGATACGACTGCCGCGTTGCTCCAGCCCCTTTCGTCTCCGTAGCTAGGTCAGAACTTCTCCCCATCTGCCCCTCTTTCTTTTCCTCACTGTCTTTTATTTGATTAAACCCTCGACCGCTCCTGTCCACCGTCACCCCCTTCGTCTCCGGCTAAACTCCGGCGAGACGCCCCCGTCGCGCCACAGCCCCATACGCCTCGCCGACCCTCACAGAACCTCCACCCTCCAATCTGATTCCGGCTCTATAAATACCCCCGTCGCTCTGCCGTTCTGAGCAGCTCGGTCCTGACGGAGAAAGACCCCCACTTCCTCTCTTCCCACTCCGACAGGAATCCCTCCAGCTCCGGCGGCCTCTCCTCTTCCTCCTTGTCGCTCTGCCGCACTACCAGCTGCAGGGTTGCCCTCCCTCGCTCTTCCCGCACCACGCCGCACCCAGCTGGCGCCTCTCCGGCCCTCTCCTCGCCGCCGCCACTTCCCCTGGGCATCTTCTTCTCCGGCGACAGTCGATACGACTGCCGCCTTGCTCCAGCCCCTTTCGTCTCCGTAGCTAGGTCAGAACTTCTCCCCATCTCCCCCTCTTTCTTTTCCTCACTGTCTTTTATTTGATTAAACCCTCGACCGCTCCTGTCCACCGTCACCCCCTTCATCTCCGGCCAAACTCCGGCGAGACGCCCCCGTATTTCCACAGCCCCATACGCCTCGCCAACCCTCACAGAACCTCCGCCTCCTCACCCTGATCAACCTCCGCCCTTCCACTTCCCGCCACTCGCCCTCTACAGACCCCCCGAATAAACCCACTTCTCCGCCCGCAGTTTGACCTAGGGCGACCCTCACGCTCTGCCCCGCCGCCTGCCAGACCCCCCACCACCTTCGCCGTGCCACGGCGAAGGTTCTCCGCGTATCTGATTAGGCCGAGAGGCTGTTCCTCTGTGGACAGGTATCTCGACCGCCGTCGCCATTGCTGCGTGGAAGGAGCACCTTCAACCTGTAGCTCCAGGTGCGATTCGCCCAGGTTCGACTCCCAGGCTGCGTGGGGCATCTCCGCGAAGCGTCCCAGGCTTGCAGCTAGGGCAAAGGCCTCACGTGCAACCGCGAACTCCTGCAGCGTCTTCAGCTGCGGGCGCCCAATTGGGGTGGGACATTTAGTCCCACCTCGGAACTTTTCAGAGGAGCGCGCCCGCAAAAAGGCAAAAAGTGCCTTAGGTTCGTTGCCTCCTGAGCACGGGGTGAGGTCCCTCTCACTTACCCGCTCAACCCAGCCTCGTCTGCGACCATGCCCCGCGGACCTGGCCCGACCCGACTAAGCCCGACCTGCACTCCTCGCCCACCACGCACGCCAGTGGGCCTGGACCTGGGCACGACCCGTACCCGAATACCTGGCAGCTCTGGGAGAGCTTTCCTAAGAGCGGCTTCCGTGAGAGAGAAACGCGGGGGAGAGGGTAGAATTAGGTTTTGCCCCTCTGATCAAGCTGTGCAAGTGTGCAGGCAGAGATGAAGAAGAAAGACGCCCGCTGAACAGAGAAGGAGAAGAAGACTGAAGGAAGAAGAGCAGCCAGGGCTGCCCGAAGCAGAGGACTGAGGAAGAAGAACTGAAGCAACACTGTAGCATCCGCGGATTAAGTCATCTGATTGGAAAATCAGACGACGTCCTGAAGACTGGTGAAGAAAGAAGAAAAGAAGAGAGACGGAGCAGCCAAGCAGAAGAAGAAGAGAAGCAAGAAGAAAAGAAGAAGAAGAGCACGAAAGGGAGATCTGAAGCAAGAAAAGAAGAACAGGAAGAACAAAAGCTAAAGAGAAGACAAAGAGAAAGAAAGAAGAAAAGAAGAAGAAGCCAAACCTTCATCTCTCTCTCTCTCTTTATTTTTGTAATAGAACATGTATATCTCTAGAATACAACTTGCTCCCTGAGTTCGACCTCGGGAACTCTTTATTTTCCAAGTAAAAAATTATATATTAGCAAATGATGGCAATAACTATCTGTACTACAACGACTTAAGAAAAGCTAGTTGCTGCCACCGTTTCGCCAGTTGGCGCCGTTGCCGGGGAGCAACGGCTATTCTAGAGGTAAACATTCCTGTTTCTTTTAGTTTCTGATAATCTCCTCTCTTTTGCGCAGCTACAGGAAATCAAGAAGACAAGCAACCGCACGACAACCACTCCGAGGATAGGTAATTTTTCTTCCTCTCGCTATTAACCCCTAAACTCTAAAGAGGAAGAAAAGAAAAGAACAAGCAATATAGGGCTAACCTGTCTTCTATACTCAGTAAACCATCAAAAGTCGCATGTTTTCAACCCATTATTACTGCACACTATTAAGGGTATTTAAGGGCTAACACATTCTTGCTTGAGCCCTAATTACCCAACAAAGAGCTAACTGGACCAAGTAGAGCCAACCTAGGATCCAACACTAGGGATTTAGAGACACACTCCTTAAGCAAGAATTGAGAAAACCAAATGAAGTGTGCCCAAGCCCTTGTCTGAAAATACCTATTCAAAGAAAACCTAAAACAATTGGCTCTCTAAACACTTGAACCCTAAAAGACAAGACCCAAAAACTCTCAAAGGAAACAAGAGGTAAAGTTTCCCCCTTGGGTCAACCAACCTTAAATTAGGTCACTCTTTGCACTCAAAGAACTAAAGTTCAAGTGTAACTTTAAGCACCCTAATCTTAACCTAAAATTGGTAGACTTAAGAGGTCAAGATCCCCATTCTAGTCTACCTGGAACCGCAGTGACAAGAGAGGTCGGGTGGGGGAAACCCTATAACTCGTGGGGACGCTCTACCGTGTAGGGGTCTTTGCGGGACTCTCCCTCTCTGGCTGCCCAGGTAATTCTCAGGTGGACGATATTTCTGATCAAGGGGTCCATCTGCCCCACACCTCTATAGTCACCCAACACATTTTTGGGTGTCTTGATTGGGTCCAGCACCTTCTAAACTCATCTCTTCCAACAGTGCATGTACGGTAGGAGGTCCTTAAGACCACCCTTAAGACCTCCTTTAGAAATTCACTCTCGTCAAGGCCAAGCCTCGACGCCCGTGTTTGTGCAGCAACCCCCTCACATTATTCTCTCTTCTGATTCAGAACCAAGTTCTTCTTCTTCCCCCATCATGGCTTAGCCAGTTGAGGAAGAAAACAATTTGGAGCACCAGCTCCAGCGACTCAATGACCTCTTCCAAAACTTCGTGCACCCACCACAGCGTCCTATGATGCGGGACCACTACAATCCTGCTGCAGTGGCTATTGAGCCTCGAGTCAGAATCCCGACTGGAGGACCTGATTCTGAATTGAAGCCCAACATGATTCATGCTATACCTAAATTCCATGGGCTTAATTCCAAAGATCCCTTCCAGCACATCAAACAGCTAAAGCATCTGGCCCAAACTTTTGGGTCAGATGCGCAAAATTGGGATATTCTTCTCATGAAGATGTTCTCCTTTTCTCTTATGGACAAGGCCGCCCATTGGTATCAAACTCAGACCCGGCCGATCAACACTTGGGAAGAACTTCAATCCAAGTTTTTGAAGAAGTTTTTTCCCGTTGGTCGGACCAACGCCTTGCGCCATTAGATTACGCACTTCACTCAACAATCAGGAGAACCTCTCCATGAGGCATGGGATCATTTCCAGGATCTCATGAGAAAGTGCCCCCATCACTGAGTTCCTAAATGGGAACAAGTCCAGTCTTTTTACCAGGGACTCCGTGAGGACATCCGTCTTTTCGTCAATGCAACCTGTGGGAGATTCTCGAAAACATGTGCGAGAACTCCATCAACAATGACTCCATGGGATTATTCGACAGGACAAATACCCGCGCATCGATGAATCTTAGGGGAGCACATGAGACGCAGGGCCTGTCCGCATCAGTCGACCTGGAATTAATGGCCAGTCGATTGGACAAGGTCTCAATTATCGAAAAGAAGGTGGACGAGCTGACTCAGCATTTGCAGCGAGCCACCTCTGCGCATAACCCTTTCGCACAGCCTCCTTCCACAAGGGAAACTGTGCAAAACATTCTCCATCGACCTTCTCCTAGGATGGACCCATCATCCGAATCTTTGCCCGGTGGTCCTTCCGATTCCTTCTACACCTACCAGGGGAATTCCATTCCCTCTTTCCCTGACTCTCTGGAGGTTCCTCAGACCTGCGAGGACCTCCACGCTATCCAGAACGACCCATTCTCCAACACCTATAGCCCTGGATGGCGAAACCATCCTAACTTTCAGTGGGCGGGAAATTCCCAAACCCAAAGATCATCCTTCCAACCCCGCCCACAACCTCCTCGTCCTTACCAGCCGCCTCAGCCTCGGCCCAACCCTACTTACCCATCTGGGCCGAATCAGGATCAAATGTCCCTTATCCTTCAGACCCTGGCTGACATTCAAAGAACGAATGCGGCTATCCAAAAACAACACAAGGACGAACTTACAGAGGTCCGTAACCAATTGACCCAGTTGGCAAACTCTCGCCAGCCAGGTACTCTTCCCTCCCAACCTCTGCCTAATCCTAATAACGTGCCAACCCAGCGGCGCGTTATGAACCCAAACCCGGGCCATGCCCATATGATTTATCAGGCCCCCTCTGTTCCTTCACCTGACGGGATAGAGGCCTCCACTTCTTTTGCAGGTTACCAGCAGCAAGCTATCTTACCCAATCCCAACCAAAACCAGGCAGGACTTAATTCTGTAACGACCCGTAGTGGTAAGGAAACCCAAGACCCACCTCATCCGAACCACTCCAAGCCGGGCATTGATCCCAAGCCTAGGACAGTAATCCAGGATGTCCCCACCCCTGTCCCGGATCCACAACCTGGACCTATCCTAGAAGAACCACCTAAGGTCTCGTTTCCCGAGGCCTTGACCAAGGGAAAGAAGACTACCAAACCCTTGACCAAGGGAAAGAAGACTACCAAACCCGTGGCCCCTGAGGAGGACCTGGTCAAGCTCTTTGAACAGGTCCACATAAACATCCCCTTGATGGATGCAATCCGCCACGTACCAGCTTACGCACGATTTCTAAAGAATATATGTACACCCTAGCGTAAGCCGCGAACCAAGGGAGGGAGCCCAATTGTTCTGTCAGAGCAAGCCAGCTCTGTAATCCTCAGTAGACTCCCACCCAAGGCAAAAGATCCTGGTACTCCCCTGATTTCCTGCAAGATAGGTGGTACCCAATTTGATAGAGCATTGCTAGACTTGGGTGCATCCATAAACCTGATACCCACATCCTTACTTGACCATCTAGAAGAATATGAGCTAAAACCAACTGAGGTGACATTACAATTAGCAGATCGATCTATAAAGTCACCAAAAGGGATTCTCGAGGATGTTATCGTAAGAGTGTGGGATTTCTATTTCCCAGTGGACTTTATAGTCTTAGATATGGACGCACCTGAGAACCCTAGGGATACACCAATCATTCTAGGGAGACCTTTCTTAGCTACTGCTAGAGCCAACATCAGCTGTGAGGAGGGCCAAATAGAGCTTAAGTTTGGAGATCAAACCCTAACAATTGATATATTTAAGGCCCAACAAGGAATTAATTGCGGTGTCATCGAACAAATTTGTGACGTCAGGACTTTGGTTGATGAATCACACTTCCAGAATGACTCGATTATGCCTCATCAACCACAGAAGGATATTGACCCGCAAACAGAGGAGTCGAATCCAGACATACACAACCCAGTAACTCCCACCCTTGAACCTCACATCTACATTGAACCACCCGCTGCTGCTGAAAACCCTGTCCTCGAGTTAAAGCCTCTTCCTGCTCACTTGAAATACATCTTTTTGGGTTCTGATCAGACCCTTCCTGTGATTATCAATGCCAACCTCAATCCCAAATAGGAATCCCGTCTGATTACTGTTCTCCAGCAACATCGTAGAGCCATCGGGTGGACTCTCGATGATTTGACTGGAATAAGTCCCTCCTATTGTACTCATCATATCTATTCAGAAGAGGGCACACGACCTTCTCGTGAAATGCAGAGACGCTTAAACCCCAATCTGCAGGAGGTCGTGAAAAAGGAGATCATCAAGTGGTTAGATGCCAGAATTATCTACCCGATCTCCGATAGTCGTTGGGTGAGCCCAATTCAGGTCATGCCCAAGAAGGCAGGACTCACCACTATAATGACTGAGATCGGAGAAATCATTCCTACCCGACTAGCCAACTCGTGGAGAGTCTGTATAGATTACCGCCGACTCAATTCCTCCACGAAGAAGGATCATTTCCCACTACCCTTCATTGATCAAATTCTCAAAAAACTTGCGGGAAATAGGTTCTTCTGTTTTCTTGACGGGTACTCCGGTTATAACCAGGTGGCAATCCATCCTGAGGACCAAGAAAAGACCACGTTCACCTGCCCCTTCAGAACATACGCTTTCCGAAGGATGCCTTTCGGTCTTGGCAATGCACCCGCTACTTTTCAGCGATGCATGCTTGCCATATTCTCAGATATGGTAGGTGATTATCTGGAAGTCTTCATGGATGACTTTTCAGTTTTCGGAGCATCATTCGACGATTGCCTCCAACACTTGGTCCAGATACTCAGGCGGTGCATCGATGTGAATTTGGTTCTTTCCTGGGAAAAGAGCCATTTCATGGTGCCTGAGGGAATTGTCCTGGGACACTCAATTTCGGAAAAAGGCATCCAGGTGGATCGAGCTAAGGTTGATCTGATTTCTCACCTTCCTATGCCTAGCTCGATCAAGGACATCCAATCTTTTTTGGGGCATGTCGATTTTTATCGACGATTTATCCCTTATTTTTCAAAAATCGCGCGCCCCCTGACCACTCTTCTCTCCAAGTATGTACCTTTCGAAATTTCCAAGGAATGCACTCAAGCATTTGAAATCCTGCGTGACCGAGTCACCCAAGCCCCGATCCTACAGTCCCCTGATTGGTCTCAACCCTTTGAGATCATGTGCGATGCATCCGACTTCGCTGTAGGAGCGGTTTTGGGGCAGAAAATTGACGGTAAACCTGTGGTCATTTACTACGCCAGCAAAACACTCGATGAGGCTCAGCGTAACTATACGGTTACTGAGAAAGAGCTGCTAGCTGTAGTATTTGCCCTAGAAAAATTCAGATCGTACCTTCTGGGTTCCCGTGTCATCATATACTCGGATCACACAGCTGTGAGGCATCTCCTTGCAAAGAAGGACGTGAAACCTTGATTAATCCGATGGATCTTGCTGTTGCAAGAATTTGACCTTGAGATTCGCGACAAAGCGGGAAAGCAAAATGTGGTAGCTGATCACTTGTCCCGTCTTCCTTCTGAATTAATTGACCCTTCCGGACCCATCACTGAGCATTTTCCCGATGAGCACCTGCTGATGGGTCAGCCCGAATAGGTTGTTAATATGATATTTTTATCGTTGAAATGTGTATAGTGGTTAACCTAATTCAGCCTTAACCATCTCTTTACAAAATTTTTAACCTGGCCTAATTGATTTTATCTTGTCACTTTTAGGCCCAGGGTCGAACACAGGGAAGTGGGGTTAAGGTCGAGTTTCTACGTTTTCCTTAAAACGCGTCTCTTCCGTTCTTTTATTGTGTTTTTGGTATTTTTCTTATTTAGGTTTTTTTCTGGTAATCCTTGTTCTTGAGGCACACCCTAAAAATTGTGTCCTTGGCTTTTAGCCAAAACAGAGTTTCAAAACACGCCTTGCTACTTGCAAGACGGGGTACCTGCAAATCAAAGATTATGTTTTCACTTTTATACCTTTTTTTATCTTTTTACTAAGAAGGAAGATAACAAATAGAAAGTAAATATAGTAGCTATAGATATATATTTATATGTAGTATATATATAAAGGGGTGGGGGTGGAGGTGGCGATGGAGTGTAGCACTATGTCGAGTCAGTCGACGTCTAGAGAGACGCAACCAACACGACTATGTGTCGTGTGTAGTGTGGATGGATGATGGATGATGAATGCGAACACGCTTTTTGTACACGTGTATCGAGGAATATCAGCAACTGATGCAGATATTCCCGCGATACAGCGTATAGTAAATAACGTGAAAATATATGTACATATGTATGTATATAAATGTATAAGTATATATGTATAGATATATATAGATATATATGTATATATATATAGGTGTATATGTATATATGTATATAGCTATGTATATATGTATATAAGTTTATATATATAATACTATATAGATGTATATATATATATATGTATATGAGTATGAGTATATAGATATATATACGTATATATATATATATATATTATATATATATGTATGTATACATAACTATAGATATTACTATGTATATAAGTATATATATATATATATAGATATATGTATGTATATATTATATATAGATGTATATAAGTATATATGTGTTACTATAAGTGTGTGAGTGTGTGTGTGTGCGTCGGTGAATGTGTGTGTATGTGCTGGTATAGGTGTGTGTGTGTTGGTGTGAGTACAGAGAGAGAGAGAGAACGAAGAGAGAGAGAGAGTATGTGAGAGAGAGCAGAGAGCGCCAGACAGAGAGAGAGCGGGCGGGAGAGATCGGTAGAGAGAGAGAGCGGGCGAAGGAGTGATCGCGGACCCGCGAGTTAAGACGTCTGCCGGAGGCGGCAGACGTCTGACTCTGCGTCGTCTGAAGGCGGAGGCGGACGTCTGAAGACGGCGGGTGCGGGCGCGCCTTCGCGTAGGGTTCCTGCAGGCGTGCGCGAAGGCGACGGGCGGGCGAAGGCGTGGAGGAGCGAGCGTGGAGGAGGTCTGCAGGTGGTCGCGGAGGGTCGCGGAGGGTCGCGGAGGTCGGCACGAGGCCGTAACCGGCCGCTGCAGTGCGCGCGGCGGCCGGCTGCGGGTGCAATGCGGGGTGGACAGAACGGAGACGGAGGCGGGGAAC
Organism: Thalassia testudinum; assembly: GCA_037157565.1. Taxonomy (NCBI): domain Eukaryota; kingdom Viridiplantae; phylum Streptophyta; class Magnoliopsida; order Alismatales; family Hydrocharitaceae; genus Thalassia; species Thalassia testudinum. The sequence continues at coordinate 10,303,969 of JAZHRO010000056.1, forward strand.
GGGCCTACAGGCACGCGCGGAGGGTTGCGCGCCTCCGGGGAAGGTCGCGGAGGAGGCGGGGGGTGCTGCTGCTGCTGCTGTCACCGCGGTTTAGCTGCTGCTGCTGCTGCTTCAAGCTTTGGAGCTTGAAGCGGCAGCAATGGCGTGGAGGCGAAAACGAAGAGAAAAGAAAACACCACGCCCACCGGCTCGTTGAAGAGCTGGGCGGTGGTGCTCCCACTGTGGTGGTGTGCACCACAGTGGGTTCTCCTGCTCGCCGGGTGCCTCCTCGACGGAGGGCCGGCGTATGGGAGGGGAGAACGGTGGAGAGGAAGGTGGTGGCTGCGGGGTCTTTGCAGCAACTGCCCTTGCGAGGATGAAGCTGCAGCTACTTATAGAGGAGGGGAGAGTGGCGTGCCGGCTGCAGCAGGGAGAGGGTGTGCGAGTTGCAGCTATAGGGAGCGGCGTTGGCAGGGAGAAGTGACGGGAAGAAGTGCTGCGTGGCTGCTGCATGCAGCTGCGGGAAGAGTGCAGCCGCGGGAAGGGTGCAGCTGCGGGAAGGAGAGAAAAGAAGAAATCAAGAGGAAAAATAAAAAGAGGGTGATTTTGCAATGAGGCACTTGAAGAAAAATGTAACTATGCAGGCGATTGTTTCACTCCTCTTCCTCTCTTGATTAAATGCATGCATGCAAGTGTTTTTACAAATGCGATTACAGGATCCTATTATGCAATGTTAATGCTAGAAAATAGCACAAGAAGGCATTATTACAGGCGTGTTTTGAGGTGCAAACATATACCCCCATGCCTATCTTTTGCTAGTCCCTAGCAAAATAGTATTTAGAAATGATCTTAAGCTGAAGATTTTCTTCTGAGGTGATACAGGTGTGTTTACTATGGAATATTGTGAGAACCAATTGTAAAGAAGACTACCAGTACTTTAAGTCTCACATGACATAGATCATCTCTCAATTAACCAGGACTCTTGATATTTAAACCTTAAGTACGATTTCCAGGACCCAGGAGGTTTTTGCCGTACTCGAGAGCTCAAGAGGTTATGGTTTGTGCATAGTGAAGGATCAAGACTGACCAGATGAACATTAAGACTCAATCCCAGGGTTTCACGAATTTTTAAGTACAGGTTGGTCCCAGTTTCAGCTCATGTCTTCGAATTGACCCTTAAGATGATGACGGAAAACTCAACTCCCATTTTCTGATTTTTTTTTTTTGTGACTCACCGAAAAATAAAGTATACAGACATTTATGAGATATACTGACTCTTTTAAAACATCTCTTTTCTGATTTTTTTTTTTTTTTTGAAACACGTGTCAGTATATCTCTTACAACACATTTTGAAGCACACTTTTTTTTTTTTTTTGGTGGGAGAGTTTCTTTTTGGTGGAAAGAGTCGCTCCTAAACACAAGACTAAAGCCTGGGATAAAAAGTCTACCTGCGCGCACAGGTAAGGACTCCACCTTCCCTAATGAACACTAGGGTTGGATCTTATGTTCACCTAGTCTTTCCTGATATGTGTAGTGTGAACCAAGTTTACTTAAGCTCTCAAGAAAAAGCAAACCAACGGATCCTGTACTGGTGTCTCAGGTACAAGAATACATCCTTAGTTAGGAGAGATCTTGATCTATTTTGTCAATGCTTTAAGTGAATTAAGCCGAGCATGAGCGAATCAAGCTTTTGTTGCCTGGAAAGTCTTTAAAACAGAGGTTGAATATCCATAAACACTTATTGCCTTTTTGTTTCAACTTCAAGATCATTATTAAACACCATTTATTATAATATATATATATATATATTTTTTTTTTCTTTTTTTTTTCTATTTTTTTTTTTTGCATATTTATAAATAGGTGGGAACTGTATGATACCATAACATACCCGGATCCTATGGATGCCTATCCACCCCCCCATGCCAAACAATGCTATGTCCTCATATGCATGCAGGGAAAGGCAGAGGAAGGATGGAAGATCGGGTAACAAGAGCTGAGGTTCAGGGTATAGATCAGGGTGGAAGGGTGGGTGGATGGTGGGTGGTGAAGAGAAAAGTGAAGTGATTGCGATAGAGGTGTGAAAGGTGATGGTGGATGGTGAGTGCTGTTAGGGTGCCTCCCAACAAGCGCTGAATTTAATGTCCCCAGCTGGACTCAGAATGAGGCAAAGAATTAGTTACCCTCCAGCAGGGCAACGGTTTCTCCAACGGGGGCAGGTTCATGAGTCAGATAGGGTTTCAAACGCTGCCCGTTGACCGTAAATTTACGCCCAGATTTGGGATCTTCGATTTCGACGGCCCCATTGGGGAATGGTCTTGAGACCAGAAAAGGACCAGTCCATTTGGACTTTAATTTCCCAGGAAAGAATTTGAGTCGGGCATTATAGAGCCAAACTTGCTGAGATGGCTCAAATTCCTTCCGCCGAACATGGCTGTCGTGAAAAGCCTTAGTGCGCTATTTAAAGGTTAGAGCAGAATCATAGGCTTCACGACGGAGCTCTTCCAGCTCTTGGAGTTGGAGTTTCCTTTCTCGTTCACACAAGTCTGGGTCGAGGTTACATTGGCGAACCGCCCAATAAGCGCGGTGCTCCAACTCCACAGGCAAATGACAAGGCTTCCCGTAAACGATTCTATATGGAGACATACCAAGGGGAGCCTTGAAGGCAGTCCGATACGCCCAAAGTGCGTCAGTCAGCTTGTCGGACCAATCCTTACGGTCAGGCCGAACCGTTTTCTGGAGAATCTGCTTGATTTGCCGGTTCGACACTTCCGCCTGGCCGTTCATCTGAGGATGATACGGGGATGCGATACGATGGTGGACTCCGTACCTCCTCAGAAGTGCCCGAAAAGAAGCATGGGTAAAGTGGCTTCCTCCATCCAAGATAATGGCCTGAGGGATCCCAAAACGCCCAAGATATGGTCCTTGACGAATCGGGTGGAGATAACATGGTCAGCACGGCGCGCGGAAATAGCCTCGATCCATTTTGAAACATAGTCGACGGCCACGAGGATGAATTCGAAGCCGTTGGATGGAGGAAAGGGACCCATGAAGTCAATTCCCCAGATGTCGAAGATTTCCGCAGCTAGGATGTGTTGCAAGGGCATCATGTCACGACGTGCCATTGACCCTAATGACTGGCACCTAGTGCAATGTTTGGCATAAGTGTGCGCGTCCTGGTGAAGGGAGGGCCAAAAGAAACCGCACTGCAACAACTTGGCTGCAGTTTTCCTCCCAGAGAAATGGCCTCCACAGGCCTGATCGTGGCAGAAGGATAGCACACTGGGGAACTCACTGTCAGGAATACAGCGACGGATGATTTGATCAGCACCTATCCGAAAAAGAAGTGGATTATCCCAGAAATAATACTTTGCTTCTGCCATGAGACGCTCGCGCTGGTTTTTAGGCCAGCCACGTGGAAGAGATCCAGAAGCAAGGTAATTGGCAATGTCGGCATACCACGGTCCACTTGCCACATTTATTGCCAATAGGTGCTCATCAGGAAAAACTTCATTAATTGGCAGAGTAAGTCCAATATGGTCAGGGTCCGGTCTGGAAAGGTGATCAGCCACAACATTCTGGGCTCCGACCTTATCACGAATCTCAATGTCAAATTCCTGGAGCAGAAGGATCCAACGAATCAGTCTAGGCTTGGCATCCTTCTTGTGCATGAGATGGCGAATGGCCGCGTGATTAGTGAAAACAATAACGTGAGAGCCCAGAAGGTAAGAACGGAATTTTTCCAGCCCAAAGACGACTGCCAGTAGTTCCTTTTCAGTGGTAGTATAATTAAGCTGGGCCTCGTCCAACGTCTTACTGGCGTAGTATACCACGAAGGGGTGTCTATCACGTCTTTGTCCCAGGATGGCTCCGACTGCAAGGTCTGAAGCGTCACACATAAGTTCAAAGTCGAGGGACCAATCAGGCGGCTGGAGAACAGGGGCCTTGGTGACAGCATTACGCAGCTGCGTGAATGCTTGTATACAGTCAGGGCCCATGTCGAAGGGCACGTCGGTTGATAGGAGATGAGTTAAGGGTCGAGAAATTTTGGAGAAGTCTTTGATGAATCTCCTATAGAAACCGACGTGTCCCAAGAAGGAGCGGATTTGTTTGACAGAACCAGGCACAGGTAAATCAGCAATGATATCGAGCTTAGCTCTGTCAACCTCGATACCCCTATCGGAGATGATATGTCCAAGAACAATTCCCTCGTGCACCATAAAATGACTTTTTTCCCAGGAAAGCACGAGGTTTACATCAATACATCTCCTAAGGATGCAAGTCAGGTTGGCAAGACATTCGTCGAAAGATGGTCCAAAGACTGAAAAGTCATCCATGAAGACCTTGAGAAAGTCACCCACCATGTCATGAAATATCGCCAGCATGCATCTCTGGAAAGTTGCTGGCGCGTTACAAAGTCCGAACGGCATCCTTCTAAAGGTGAAGGTGCCGAAAGGGCAGGTAAAAGTGGTTTTCTCTTGGTCTCGGGGGTCTACTGCCACCTGGTTATATCCTGAGAATCCATCCAGGAAGCAGAAAAATTTATTTCCCGCTAACCGCTCCAGGATTTGGTCAATAAATGGTAGCGGGAAGTGATCTTTCTTGGTTGCAGCATTGAGTTTCCTATAATCTACACACACTCTCCAAGATGTAGGAGTGCGTGTAGGGATGGATTCGCCCCTGTCATTGACACGGATGGTGAGTCCTGCCTTTTTGGGCACAATGTGAATCGGACTCACCCAGGGGCTATCGCTGATCGGGTAGATTATACCCGCATCCAGCCACTTAATGATTTCATTCTTAACGACCTCCCGCATGTTAGGGTTGAGACGTCGCTGCATCTCGCGAGAAGGTCGAGCCTCCTCCTCCGTATATATACGATGAGTGCAGTAGGAGGGGCTAATACCAGATAAGTCTGATAAAGACCATCCAATAGCTGCCTTGTGTTCTAGGAGGACCTTAGTTAGTTTGCACTCCTGCTCCATGGTTAATTTTGAACTGATGATTACAGGGAGCATTTCATTTGGTCCCAGGAAAACATACTTGAGTGTATTAGGCAGCACTTTTAGCTTGGGAGTGGATGGGGAAGGATCTGGCATTTCTTGGGACGAGAGTGTCCCAGACGGGTAGGAGAACAAGTTAGGAGGAAGAAACTGGCCTTCAGATTGGCCAAGAAGAGGGGCTTCTTGGATAGATGGATCCAAAAATGAATAGCCCCAGTGAGAAGTATATGGGCTCAAGGTCCCAGTGTGGATTTGTAAATCCGCCTGATTTGGCGGGGAAGAAAGGGCAATTCGGTCTTCATGAGTATGGACCGATAGTGAGTAGCCCGGATATGACTTAGACCACGAGGTATGGGAAGCGGAGAAAACCTCGTCAGAAGTCTGGCCAGGAGAAGGTACTGGACAAGGGAGGGATTGGGGAATGTCACAGTATGCGTTGGTCAGGCAGTTATCAGTGTTTATAGGTAATCCGCAGCAGTCCGAATAGGTCCCAATTAGTCCGATACACGCGCTGACGGCCATGTCCTCGTCAGACGTGTCATCCTCAATGCAATCGCAATCAAAGTTCTTGGCTGCCTTGAATATGTTAAGCTTGAGCTTCTCAGATCCAACGGCAATCTCAATACAGCCCGACTTGCAGTCGATGTGGGCGCGGGCTGTGGCCAAGAAAGGTCGACCGAGGATGATCGGACAATCAGAAAGTGAACTAGGAACTTCCATATCTAAAACAAGAAAGTCAACAGGAAAACAGAGACAGTTGACCCTAACCACCACGTCTTCCACCACACCCTTCGGGATTTTGACAGAACGATCTGCCAACTGTAACGTGACAGGGGTGGGTTTCAGATTTCCCAAGGAAAATTTTTTGAGCATGATGGTCGGTATGAGATTGATGGAAGATCCTAGATCAAGCAAGGCACGGTTAAAACTGCAGCCTTGGATGCCACAGGAAATCAGTGGTGTGCCCGGATCTTTCTGCTTCGGTGGTAAGTTTGACAGTATAGCACAACTCGCATGAGGCGAGAGAACCACCGGATTCTTAGTCTTCTTTGACTGTCGCCTGGGTGTTGTGTAGTCTTTGAAAAATCGAGCGACAGAAGGTATGTGGTCGATTGCCTCGAGCAGGGGTACCTTGATTTCTACATCCCTGAACAAATTACGTAGGTTGTTAAAGGCCTGCGTAGTTTTCTTTTTGCCTTTTGGCTCCCTTAGTAGAGCCTCAGGGAATGGGACTGATTCTGGCACAAGTTTTGGTGCATCATCCTCTCGCGAATGCGGTATGCCTCCCGAATGAGAGGGCGAAGAAGAAGATGGGCCAGGATCAGGTCGAGGCGGATCGACGGTCTGCTTACCGCTCCTCGTAGTGATAGCATTGGACGATGCGGGTCCAGTGGGATCATACGGTGGAGGAGGGTTTGCAATGGGGATATAAGAGTGTGGTGCTGTAGCAGGATTAGCCTGAAATCCCGGTGGAATGCTCGGAGCTTGCAGAACTTGATTAACCTGTCCCTGAGAAGGTCGTACCTGTGGTTGAGAACCACGGGGCACGAAATTTCGTGGGTTTGGAACAGGTTGGGCGGGAAGAGTGCCCTGAGATCGAGTAGCCATGCGTAGTTGACTGATCTCGGCGTTCTGCTGCGCCAATTGGTGCTGAAGAGAGGTCATGTTCTCTTCATGGCGCTTTGACATTTCCGTCATCATTCGCATCAATTTGTCAAGAGGGCTTGATGCGTGTTCAGTTTGTGGTACGCAAGGGCCTGATGGCGGATTTGCCATAGGATTAAACTGGACCCTTGGGATGACGGGTGCGGACGGTCGCATTGGTCCACCCGCGGGGTTTTGGCGCTGCGGGTTGTTGGATCATGCGAAGTTCGGATGATTATGCCACCCTGGGTTATAAGTGGCAGAGAACGGGTTGTTCCCCAGGGCGCAAGCATCTTCTATGACAGAAGACGCGTCCGCATGTAGATATGCGTCTGAGCACACGGAGGCTTGGTCCTCCGTGTCGAAATACTGGCTCGCAGAAGCCAGTTCCACATGACTTACCGAGTCGCCTGGCGCGACACTCGGTAAGGAAGGTCTAACGGGGTTTCTCGGGATAAGCCTGGTATTAGAAGAACTTGGATTGTGACGAAGTGGTGAAGAGGTGGTGTTTGCCATAGATCGGGCGGGGTTGGCCAGAAGCTCGTCCAGCTTCTTGTGCACGACGGAGACTTCATCCAGTTTTTGTGCAATAAGGCTTAGATCAGTGGATGAATGGGAGGGTCCCGTGTCAACTTCGTGGACATTTTGGGGCTGGCTGGTACGATTAAAGGCGACAATGGAAGCATTGTTCATCGAGTTTTCACTCATATTTTCAAACAGCTCGAATGCTCCATTCTCATCTTTATTCATAAAGTTCCCTTCGCAGGAAGCGTCTGCAATCTGCTTCAAAGTCTCATTTAGCCCATAGTAGAAAATCTGGGCTATATGCCACTTAGGCAGACCGTGGTGCGGACACTTCCTGAGGAGGTCGTTATACCTCTCCCATGCCTCATGAAATTGTTCGCCGTTTTGTTGCGTAAATGAAGTGATAGCAAGGCGAAGCGCATTGGTCCGCCCGATTGGGAAGAACTTCTTGAGAAACTCTGTTCGCATCTCTTCCCAAGAGTGGATGGTTCTCCCAAGGGTGCGTAACCATTGCGACGCTTTATCCCGTAATGAAAACGGGAACATCTTCATGAGGACTATAGATAACCCGACATTTCTTGGTTTAACGGTTTCAGCAAGTCGGGTTAGGTCTTCCAAGTGGAGAAATGGGTCTTCACTTGCAAGACCATGAAAGTGAAAATTGATTAGGCCAATTATGTTTGGTTTTAATTCAAAGTCGTCCCCGCCCATGGGGACCCGAATTTGTCCTATGGTCTCTGTAGCAGCGGGATTCTGATAAGAGCTAAGAGACCTAGGCTCCTCCCGTTCGAGAGGGTTCTGCATTTCCTCCAATGTTTCCCGAATGGCTTCGATTTGCTCATTATACATTTCCATTTGGGCTTGGAGGCGGGTTATGGGATCTAAGGCTCCACCACCTGGTGGGTTCTGAGGGCGGTTTCCTCCCTCGGGATTTGGGGGTGGGCGTGCAGCCATGTTTGTTGAGGAGGAGGACGATTCGACTTGTTTTCTAGATTTATCAGTCAATTCAAATAGTTCAGGTTTTTGTGACCTCCTCCCAAACATGCACTACCGCAGGAAGAATTGGGGAGATGAGAAGGGAAAAGGGATGAGAGAAATGACGCCGCAAAGGTACACTTGATTACAAATCAATACAGTCAAGTTCCTAACCTCTACAGTGTGCCCTTAGACCTAAAGATCTAAGTTACCTACTATCACGAACTACGGAACCGAATGCGAGCACCGCGGAACCACCGGGCCAGATTGAAAGGCCGTTTGCCCCAGTCTTAGACACCCGATAGCACGCGGGAACTCTCACCAGCACGTAGTCGCTACACACAGGTAGTTAGACCTCCAATCCTTAGTAAGGGTCAAGTTACTACCAGTTTTAATTAGAGGCTTAGGGTCAAGTGCTTTTGGAATGTGAAGGGCGTTGTTTACGGGTAATGCCCAAGTGATTGATTTTAAGAGTGTGTAAGAACAAGCATGCAACGGGGAAATCTCCCCGAATTGAAGTTTTTATTGGCGAATGGTTTTTAGAGTTCAGCCTTAAGTAGTATGAATTTTAGGGTTTTGCTGAATTACCAATTCAACCAATCTCCGGGTTTTTGCAAAAATACAGGTTTTCCTTCTAAAACCCAAGAAATCCTTCTTCAATTATCAGTTAGTTAATGCATGCTAAAATGCAATGGGCTACCCTAAATGGAGATTTCTAAGTGTGGATGCACGAATCAGTTTTATATCAATGTGACAGGGAGCCAAAGCACTTCAATTCAAGTGCTCCCAATCACCAGAAATGATTTCCACACACAAAGCTTCAACCAAAAGATAAAGAAAATAAAATTGTTGGGGTTGAAGTATTCAGGATCGAATCACAGGCAAGTTTGAAAAGTCGTGGTGGGGTTGGAATCAACTCAATTCCAAGTCTCCCCACCAAAAATGTGATCCTGAATTAAAGATAAGTGAGGCAAAAGAGGGATACAAGCAATCTTTTTCTTTGCCTCAAAGAATACTTCCCACGGCGAAAAATCTAAGAATCAAGATTCTCGGATTTTCGCTATGCGAAGTAAGGCGGGAAATCCCGGGGCAGTGGGAGTGAAGACAACCAATCAATCAAGTGAATTTTAATCCACATGCCCTCAAGAAATCCCAAGAAGTTTTTCTAGTTTTTAGTTTTAAATTTTTTTTTTTTTATTGTGGTGGCAAGTTAACCCTAATTTGATGAGAAAAGAAAACCTACTTGTTCGGCAACGTGTGCGAAGCTCCAATGCGATGTCAGCGTCTTCACGCTCTCGTTCCCGCCTTGGATCTGCTCACGTCCTCGACTTCGTCAGCCTTCTCCTTCCACCAGGTTCACCTGCACACCAAAAACAACAATACCCGTGAAGAGAGAAGAGACAAATTTAAAGGAATTGGATAGAAACTTACTCGAAAGCGCACCTCCCCGGCAACGGCGCCAGAAAAGTTATGATGGGTCAGCCCGAATAGGTTGTTAATATGATATTTTTATCGTTGAAATGTGTATAGTGGTTAACCTAATTCAGCCTTAACCATCTCTTTACAAAATTTTTAACCTGGCCTAATTGATTTTATCTTGTCACTTTTAGGCCCAGGGTCGAACACAGGGAAGTGGGGTTAAAGTCGAGTTTCTACGTTTTCCTTAAAACGCGTCTCTTCTGTTCGTTTATTGTGTTTTTGGTATTTTTCTTATTTAGGTTTCTTTCTGGTAATCCTTGTTCTTGAGGCACACCCTCAAAATTGTGTCCTTGGCTTTTAGCCAAAACAGAGTTTCAAAACACGCCTTGCTACTTGCAAGACGGGGTACCTGCAAATCAAAGATTATGTTTTCACTTTTATACCTTTTTTTATCTTTTTACTAAGAAGGAAGATAACAAATAGAAAGTAAATATAGTAGCTATAGATATATATTTATATGTAGTATATATATAAACGGGTGGGGGTGGAGGTGGCGATGGAGTGTAGCACTATGTCGAGTCAGTCGACGTCTAGAGAGACGCAACCAACACGACTATGTGCCGCGTGTAGTGCGGATGGATGATGAATGCGAACACGCTTTCTGTACACGTGTATCGGGGAATATCAGCAACTGATGCAGATATTCCCGCGATAAAGCGTATAGTAAATAACGTGAAAATATATGTACATATGTATGTATATAAATGTATAAGTATATATGTATAGATATATATAGATATATATGTATATATATATAGGTGTATATGTATATATGTATATAGCTATGTATATATGTATATAAGTTTATATATATAATACTATATAGATGTATATATATATATGTATATGAGTATGAGTATATAGATATATATACGTATATATATATATATATATATATTATATATATATGTATGTATACATAACTATAGATATTACTATGTATATAAGTATATATATATATATATATATAGATATATGTATGTATATATTATATATAGATGTATATAAGTATATATGTGTTACTATAAGTGTGTGAGTGTGTGTGTGTGCGTCGGTGAATGTGTGTGTATGTGCTGGTATAGGTGTGTGTGTGTTGGTGTGAGTACAGAGAGAGAGAGAGAACGGAGAGAGAGAGAGAGTACGTGAGAGAGAGCAGAGAGCGCCAGACAGAGAGAGAGCGGGCGGGAGAGATCGGCAGAGAGAGAGCGGGCGAAGGAGTGATCGCGGACGCGCGAGTTAAGACGTCTGCCGGAGGCGGCAGACGTCTGACTCTGCGTCGTCTGAAGGCGGAGGCGGACGTCTGAAGACGGCGGGTGCGGGCGCGCCTTCGCGTAGGGTTCCTGCAGGCGTGTGCGAAGGCGACGGGCGGGCGAAGGCGTGGAGGAGCGAGCGTGGAGGAGGTCTGCAGGTGGTCGCGGAGGGTCGCGGAGGTCGGCGCGAGGCCGTAACCGGCCGCTGCAGTGCGCGCGGCGGTCGGCTGCGGGTGCAATGCGGGGTGGACAGAACGGAGACGGAGGTGGGGAAGGGGCCTGCAGGCGCGCGCGGAGGGTTGCGCGCCTGCGGGGAAGGTCGCGGAGGAGGCGGGGGGTGCTGCTGCTGCTGCTGTCGCCGCGGTTTAGCTGCTACTGCTGCTGCTTCAAGCTTCGGAGCTTGAAGCGGCAGCAATGGCGTGGAGACGAAAATGAAGAGAAAAGAAAACACCACGCCCACCGGCTCGTTGAAGAGCTGGGCGGTGGTGCTCCCACTGTGGTGGTGTGCACCATAGTGGGTTCTCCTGCTCGCCGGGTGCCTCCTCGACGGAGGGCCGGCGTATGGGAGGGGAGAACGGTGGAGAGGAAGGTGGTGGCTGCGGGGTCTTTGCAGCAGCTGCCCTTGCGAGGATGAAGCTGCAGCTACTTATAGAGGAGGGGAGAGTGGCGTGCCGGCTGCAGCAGGGAGAGGGTGTGCGAGTTCCAGCTATAGGGAGCGGCGTTGGCAGGGAGAAGTGACGGGAAGAAGTGCTGCGTGGCTGCTGCATGCAGCTGTGGGAGAGTGCAGCCGCGGGAAGGGTGCAGCCGCGGGAAGGAGAGAAAAGAAGAAATCAAGAGGAAAAATAAAAAGAGGGTTATTTTGCAATGAGGCACTTGAAGAAAAATGTAACTATGCAGGCGATTGTTTCACTCCTCTTCCTCTCTTGATTAAATGCATGCATGCAAGTGTTTTTACAAATGCGATTACAGGATCCTATTATGCAATGTTAATGCTAGAAAATAGCACAAGAAGGCGTTATTATAGGCGTGTTTTGAGGTGCAAACACCTGCTGACTATCAGTACTAGCCTTCCATGGTTTGCTAATGTAGTAAATACTTGGCATCTCATCAGATCCCGTCCGATTGGCCGAAGGCCAAGAAGGACAAATTACGCTCCGATGCCAAGTATTACATTTGGGAAGACCCGTACCTCTTCCGCATAGGTGCTGATCAGATCATTCGAAGATGTGTCCCGGAAGAGGAAATCAGCAATGTCCTCTCTTTCTGCCATGACCAGGCATGCGGTGGCCATTTCGCCGGGAATAAAACCGCATCAAAAGTCCTCCAGTCGGCTTTTACTGGCCCACACTGTTCAAAGACGCGTACAGTCACTGCAAGGCATGCAGTCGTTGCCAGACTTTAGGCAACATGAGCCATCGCGACATGATGCCTATGGAACCGATTCTAGTATGCGAAATCTTTGATGTTTGGGGGATTGATTTTATGGGCCCCTTTCCTGTTTCGGATGGTTTTGAATACATTCTGTTGGCTGTGGACTACGTGTCCAAATGGATCGAAGCCATACCGACCCGAACCTGTGATTACAAAGTCGTTCTCAAATTCATTCATCAAAACATTTTCTCAAGATTTGGGATTCCTCGTGCAATAATCTCTGATGGGAGGACCCATTTCACAAATGCTCAGTTTAGGTCACTGATGACCAAATACGGGGTGTCTCACCGAATCTCTACTCCTTATCACCCCCAAACTAATGGTCTAGCTGAGCTGTCTAATCGGGAGATCAAGAAAATCCTGCAAGTCACTATTCGGCCTGACAGGAAGGACTGGTCGTCCCGACTTCCGGAAGCATTGTGGGCCTATAGGACCGCCCACAAAACCCAATTAGGCATGTCTCCCTTTAGACTGGTGTACAGAAAGGCGTGTCACCTTCCCGTCGAACTAGAGCATAAAGCCTATTGGGCAATACGGAACTGTAATCTAGATCTTTCCAAGGCTGGAACCCACAGAAAACTCCAAATCAGCGAGATCGATGAATTACGCTTAGACGCATATGAGAACTCGCGAATCTACAAGGAGCGGGTTAAAGCCTTCCATGACAAGCATATCTCAAGAAAGATCTTTCATCCTGGTCAAAAGGTCCTACTCTTTGATGCCCGACTAAAACTCTTCCCAGGAAAACTGAGATCCAAGTGGGTCGGACCATATTTGGTTCGACAGGTTTTTGGAAATGGAGCAATCGAAATCAGTCCACTCAGCCACGATTCCGAACCTTTCATCGTGAACGGTCAGAGACTCAAGCCGTTCATTGATGTGACTTCTACTGATTTGGCTGAAGCATCTTATATCCTCCATTCCCCTTGAGCTTATTGCGCCCAGCCGATGGCGTAAAACTCAGCGCTTAACGGGAGGCAACCCGTCATTTTCCTAAAAATCCAAAACCTTTTTCTGACACCTTTTTGCACTTAAGGTTCACCCTTGTAGACAGCCGACCCCACCTCAGATGCTTGCATCTGGGATTAGAAATCATCCGCAAAATTCAACCCGACCCATTCACTCATCCAAATTTCTGTCTTAAGGAATGAACTAAGTTAAATAAAAACCCCCTAGGTTACAATGAGGACATTGCAAATCTTAGGCATGGGGGGGTATGAAAGTGCAAAACTTGTAAGAAAAGGTTTCAAACAAAAAAATTCACATATGCGAAAAACACCATAAAAATTAAAAATTTTCGAAAAAGAATAAGAGGAAAAGAGGAGAAGGAAATTTTGTGAAGGAGAAGGAGAAAAGAAACAAAATGAAAAAGGAGCACAAAATTATGAGAAAAGGTGATAGTCATTAGTAAGGAACTAAGGAATTAACCTAAGTTCTAGACCTCATTCAAGAAAATAACTGAAAAGTGCATAATGAGATTAGTAAGAATGCAAACCTTAGGCATTCTTGAATAGACTCTTAGTACCCATTAAGATCTGGACACTCCTCAAGAGGTTGAGGAAAATGAAAAGCTGAAGTATTAGGTCTAAGGCTTAGGGAGTATTTGGCCTCATTAACTAATTTTTGGTTTACGGGACTCAGTAACCTAAGCACCCTAACCTCACACACAGCCTGGTTCAGTAAGCGTAAAAATCAAAATCACGCAGAAGCGTCGCAAAATTCTGAAAAGAACACCTAGAGTAGGAACGGCCGATCAACACAAGTTGATTTGGATGAGTTCCCAGCGCGGAGAGGTGGGAAATCCCCTCAAAGATGCGTAACAAAATATCATCTCCTCGGTGCTTGTCTCTTAGGATATTCACATATCCTACTGGGGGCATGTAAGCACCCTGCTGGTTCAGATTCCATTGATGGCATTATCTCGAAGTGTCAATTGCCAGGGTCTGGATTCGGCCACGGAACACCATGGATGGGATTATCTCGAAATCTCAATAGCCAGGGTTCCGGGGGTTGCCATGGGTGGTGCTATCTAGAAGCATTGACTGCCAGGAACCCTTGAGGATTGATGATGGGAGCAAGGAATCTAATAGAGACCGTGTTGAAAAGCCAATCCTAAGCTAGAATTAAAAAGAAAAAGAGAGAAAACTCTCCAAACAGAAAAATTTTCTATCTCTCTCTCTTACAAAACGCACTGCGAACTGAGCCAGGGCTAAAATCATTTCAAGCACGGGTGCTTTAACCACAAAGTCCAATAAAACTTAGGTTAGTTCTTGTGGGCCTTAAAAACCTTTGCTAAGGACTGAGGCTAAGGCTAGACAGATTTGGATCTTGATTGGTACTAGAGTACCTTTTAGGCCTATGGTCAGCATTCTAACCTAATCTAAGCTCAAATGAAAAAGCACTTATCTGAAGCTATTAAGAACTTCATGGTCTAGAACAAGGGTTGAAACCTTAAGTTTTTGCTAAGGGACTAGCAAAAGCTAGGCATGGGGGTATGATGAGAACCTCATCATGAGCCATAACTAGCTCATTTTGACCTAATACAAAGGATAAAAGCTCCTACATAACTCAAGGAAAGGCTTAACTCAGAGAATTCTGAGTTCAAGAAGAAAATAAGTCATAAGGGGTAAAAATGCAATTTTACCAGTATAATCTGCATACAGGTCCAAACATAGGTCAAACAAACCAAATAAGAAGGAAAGTGGGATGATCTGATAAGGGCTAAAGCAATTCCAAGGAACTAAATGATAATCAGTAACCTTAAAACAAACCCACTTCAATTCGCGAGGTTCAAGGCAAAGTAAAAATAGAATAAACCCTCTAAAATTCATAGAAAAATAATCTCTAGGGTTTAGAACCTTCAATTTGGCCTTCGGAACCCTTTTTGACCTACATTGAGAACCATGCCCAATTAATAACTTAATTTAGGTTTTTACGTAAATTGACTGGTCAAACAAGGTTTAAACTAGAAATAAAATTCACCATCAGATTCCTTAGGTCCTAATTAGTCATGTATAAAAACATGAGCCTAAGAAGAAACCTTCTTGACCAACTTTACACTTTGGTCCTCAAATATTTACATGTTGGCCCTCAACTTTCGAACCCTCACATTTCTGCCCCTAACTCTCCTTCGTTCTTTGCATTCAGGTCCCTCCTGCCAAAACCTGACCAGCACCATGCTCCGGCGACCTTGCGCGGAGCATGGCGCTGTGCAGGGTAAGGGGGAGGGTCTGGCAAGACAACCGGGGGTGCCCTGCGTTGTCAGCCGTCGCAGGAACACCCCCTGGTCGCTGCAACCCACCATACCGGCCGTGCAAACGCACGGACAGTATGGGTCTCCATCTCCGGCGTCCTCCGGTGAGGGAGACACGTCGTCTCCCTCCGCCCTCCTCTCTGATTCCGCCTCTATAAATACCCCCGTCGCTCCGCCGTTCTGAGCAGCTCGGTCCTGACGGAGAAAGACCCCCACTTCCTCTCTTCCCACTCCGACAGGAATCCCTCCAGCTCCGGCGGCCTCTCCTCTTCCTCCTCGTCGCTCTGCCGCACGACCAGCTGCAGGGTTGCCCTCCCTCGCTCTTCCCGCGCCACGCCGCACCCAGCTGGCGCCTCTCCGGCCCTCTCCTCGTCGCCGCCCCTTCCCCTGGGCATCTTCTTCTCCGGCGACAGTCGATACGACTGCCGCCTTGCTCCAGCCCCTTTCGTCTCCGTAGCTAGGTCAGAACTTCTCCCCATCTACCCCTCTTTCTTTTCCTCACTGTCTTTTATTTGATTAAACCCTCGACCGCTCCTGTCCACCGTCACCCCCTTCGTCTCCGGCCAAACTCCGGCGAGATGCCCCTGTCGCGCCACAGCCCCATACGCCTCGCCGACCCTCATAGAACATCCGCCCTCCTCTCTGATTCCGCCTCTATAAATACCCCCGTCTCTCCGCCGTTCTGAGCAGCTCGGTCCTGACGGAGAAAGACCCCCACTTCCTCTCTTCCCACTCCGACAGGAAGCCCTCCAGCTCCGGCGGCCTCTCCTCTTCCTCCTCGTCGCTCTGCCGCACTACCAGCTGCAGGGTTGCCCTCCCTCGCTCTTCCCGCGCCACGTCGCACCCAGCTGGCGCCTCTCCGGCCCTCTCCTCGCCGCCGCCCCTTCCCCTGGGCATCTTCTTCTCCGGCGACAGTCGATACGACTGCCGCCTTGCTCCAGCCCCTTTCGTCTCCGTAGCTAGGTCAGAACTTCTCCCCATCTCCCCCTCTTTCTTTTCCTCCCTGTCTTTTATTTGATTAAACCCTCGACCGCTCCTGTCCACCGTCACCCCCTTCGTCTCCGGCCAAACTCCGGCGAGATGCCCCCGTCGCTCCACAGCCCCATACGCCTCGCCGACCCTCACAGAACCTCCGCCTCCTCACCCTGATCAACCTCCGCCCTTCCACTTCCCGCCACTCGCCCTCTGCAGACCCCCCAAACAAACCCACTTCTCCGCCCGCAGTTTGACTTAGGGCGACCCTCACGCTCCGCCCCGCCGCCTGCCAGACCCCCCACCACCTTCGCCGTGCCACGGCGAAGGTTCTCCGCGTATCTGATTAGGCCGAGAGGCTGTTCCTCTGTGGACAGGTATCTCGACCGCCGTCGCCATTGATGCGTGGAAGGAGCACCTTCAACCTGCAGCTCCAGGTGCGATTCGCCCAGGTTCGACTCCCAGGCTGCGCGGGGCATCTCCGCGAAGCGTCCCAGGCTTGCAGCTGGGGCAAAGGCCTCGCGTGCAACCACGAACTCCTGCAGCGTCTTCAGCTGCGGGCGCCCAATTGGGGTGGGACATTTAGTCCCACCTCGGAACTTTTCAGAGGAGCGCGCCCGCATAAAGGCAAAAAGTGCCTTAGGTTCGTTGCCTCCTGAGCACGGGGTGAGGTCCCTCTCACTTACCCACTCGACCCGGCCTCGTCCGCGACCACGCCCCGCGGACCTGGCCCTACCCGACTAAGCCCGACCTGCACTCCTCGCCCACCACGCACGCCGGTGGGCCTGGACCCGGGCACGACCCGTACCCGAATACCCGGCAGCTCTGGGAGAGCTTTCCTAAGAGCGGCTTCCGTGAGAGAGAAACGCGGGGGAGAGGGTAGAATTAGGTTTTGCCCCTCTGATCAAGCTGTGCAAGTGTGCAGGCAAAGAAGAAGAAGAAAGACGCCCGCTGAACAGAGAAGGAGAAGAAGACTGAAGGAAGAAGAGCCGCCAGGGTTGCCCGAAGCAGAGGACTGAGGAAGAAGAACTGAAGCAACACTGTAGCATCCGCGGGTTAAGTCGTCTGATTGGAAAATCAGACGACGTCCTGAAGACAGGTGAAGAAAGAAGAAAAGAAGAGAGACGGAGTAGCCAAGCAGAAGAAGAAGAGAAGCAAGAAGAAAAGAAGAAGAGCACGGAAGGGAGATCTGAAGCAAGAAAAGAAGAACAGGAAGAACAAAAGCTAAAGAGAAGACAAAGAGAAAGAAAGAAGAAAAGAAGAAGAAGCCAAACCTTCATCTCTCTCTCTCTCTTTATTTTTGTAATAGAACATGTATATCTCTAGAATACAACTTGCTCCCTGAGTTCGACCTCGGGAACTCTTTATTTTCCGAGTAAAAAATTATATATTAGCAAATGATGGCAATAACTATCTGTACTACAACGACTTAAGAAAAGCTAGTTGCTGCCACCGTTTCGCCACTTTGTTTCCCCTCCACTTCAACAAAACCTATTACCATCCACACCAGCAGTAGCTGCCACCTGCGGCCGAGCCCTCCACGCACCCACGTGGCCAGCACGCCTGTAGCGTGCAGCAGCAGCAGCTGCAAGCTCAGCCCACGAACCGCCTCCTCCAGCGCACCACCTGTAGTCGCACGCTGCACGAGACCCTCGCGTGGGCCTACAGCTCAGGCACCCCTTCGCACGCGCGTGCAACCTACAGTGCCCTCTCCTTCAGCGTGCATCGCCTCCGCTCCCCTCTGCACGCCAGCACCTTCGCACACCCCTTCAGCTCCTCATCGACCCCTGCAGCACCTTCTCTTACAGCCGCGCACGTCATCTGCATGCCCCCACGCACAGTAGCAGGCGCGCCTTCCCCTCTGCACGCATGATGATGATGGTTGGTTGATGATGGTGAATAATTATTGTTATGATCATGTCGTTGTAGTATAGGGTGTATAATATAACATTAAGGATGTCGTATAGTGGTGAGTATGGGTGAGTACCAGTCATTACAACCATTATTATCATTTGCTTATTTATCTAATTTTTACTGGTTTTGTTCCAGGTCGTTCTCTGGGAGGCAATTTATTGAATTTAATTCGGTCACTCTTTGATTATCTCCAAAATTGTCTTCTTATTCAAAAAGAAACTTTACATTTAAAGAATGAATGAATGTTTTATTTACCTAGTTACTAAGAAGTGCTTGCAAAAAATACTAACTATGAACAAGCATCAAACACTCTATTATTATACTCTAAACTATGTATTTACAAGTTATACTATTAACACTAATATGTTAGTTCATGCTACATTAGGATACCATAGTGTAAAAACTTAACTTACTAGTCATTTATTTATAGTGACATATATATCAGTTTTAGTGACAGATATAAACGTCGCTAAATCTCATAAAACACTATATACAACCTAAAGAAGCAAACTGAGGTCTTTAGCGACATTTATAGTGTCGTTTTATTCTGTTAGTAATTATGTGGGTTTACTTATACGTATGTATATTACTTATTCTACTGCTGTATGTACAGTAAGTCTTTCTGTTCTTGCTATCTCTTGTGTTCTCTCTTTTTTTTAAGTCGTCTGTCCTTTCATTTTCTTCTGTGTGGTATTTCAGAGGCTGCGGTGGAGAGTCCTTAGTGTAAAATGTGCTTAATTAGCGGGCACGCTTTTCGAGGGATACACAGCACCCTTCGGGTGGGACCAGACCTCTACTAAGCGCGCCCTAATCTCAGATTAGGTGCCTTAATTACGTTTTCGTATCAGCGCAGGGCCTCAGCCCAACGCCAGAGATACTCGTACGCTCGGGCTCCCAGCCCCACACATACATTACATATTCAATATCATCACACATCAGAGTTAAGCACAAATCGGGTAATCGGATAAGGGATCGCGTTTCGGGTGCCCGGCGCCGTGACGACTGCTTACGTTATAACATAAATTATATTTATATGGCTGCGTTTGGTTTGCAGCACACGATGTGGCGCTATTCCAGCGCCACATCGTGCGCTGGAAATCAGACGCAGCTGCGTCTGTGCGCGTTTTTGGCCCTCGATTTGGGGGCCATAAATTATTAATAAAATAAAATAAAATATGGTAAATAAAATATTTACATAATACTACATAATTGATTAATTAATTTTGAATTTTAAATATATTTACTATACAAATAAATTCGCTAAACTAGGCTGATTATACAGGTTGATTTAGGTGATTAAATAGTGAATTACTTATAAAATAATTAGTAAATGGTCTAATTGACCTTAAACAGTTTTAATTTACATACTTAAATATTTAATACATATTTTTATTGTATTTTTACGAATTTATTTATGTTTTATTTAGGCTAAAATAGCAGTTCTGGGTGTTTAAAATTAAAACTAAGTTACAGTAAGTTATACTAGGTATAATTATACTTTGACTAACTTAAATTACTTAATATATATATATATTCCCAAGTTTATAGATTTATTTACTTGATTATTGCTCTAACTTATTAACTTAGCTACTAAATAAGTAAATATAAATCTGTACATACATATATACATAAATCAGTAAATACATGCATAATAGATTAGTATATATACATATTTTTACATAGATTGCATATGTATATGAATTTTTGTACAGGTTTTATACATATTTACAGTATAACTATGTATCTAACTGATATGCTATAGTTATAATACTATGAATAGGTATATTTACAGTTTTAAAATAAGTCTATGTCATTAGGCTTTTGTATAAAGTTAGGGAATTAGAGTTGATTGAGTTTTTATTTGAGTTTAGACAGCAGCCGCAGCTACTGTCAGAGGAGATGGAGAAGAGAAGAATGTGCTGTTTTAGTGTTGGTTTTAGTTGCTGTTCAGGGTGAGTTTTTGTAGCAGCAGCAGTGGCTTAAGCCACTGTCAAATGGCTAACTGCTGCTGCAGTTAGTCCACTTGGAGAAAGGGGAACAAAAAATTCACAGATGAAAGGGGAATTTGGAGGAGAAGAGAATTTGGAGATGGAGGGAAATGTAGCTGCAAGTTGCAGCATGTTGCTGTATAACTGGGAACAAGATTAAATTCAAAACAAACTAAACATTGAAGAGATGAAATCCAAATCTGAAAGGGGTTTAAATCTCACGAAAATCTCATGTAAATTCAGCTCAAATACTCATTAGGAAAAACCTTATCAGAAGCATCCTTTCAGATCAACATTCAAATGGCATTGAGTTAGTCTTCCTAATGCCATAGACAGCATGAAGGAAGACTTAGCTCGATCAATTAAAACCAAAGAAACACAATCCCAGTTTCTTGCAACCTTAAGGAGTATGGAAAACTCCTTAGGTTAGAGAATCACCATACAGAAATGATCATCAACACAAATAGTGCATGGCAGTTCTGAAATAGCAAAAAGAGACTAAGAATGCATTAAGGAAATTTAATGGAAGCTGGCGAATGCATTCAAAACAAAGTATAAACAGAATCATGAAAGGCTCTTCTGATTGGTTCTCTGTCACCAGAGAACTTCTCAGAGTCCTTGCCCACAATGAAAACCAAAAATCCCTTCAATTTGTTAGATCTGTCAAAACATTTCAGAGAGTAAAACTCCTTTAAAATCCAAATCAAAAGTGCTCTGACAAACTGAGGCAATCCATTTAAAACAGAGGGGCTTTTGTGAAACAAATGGAGTGAGTGAGAAGCCCCAAATGGTGCTTGTGACGCCACTTTCAGATCTGAGGCAGTGTGCCATCAGATCTGAAATTGGGTCAGGATGTGTGGGTGATTGATGAAAAATTCGTCGTTAAAAAGGAAAAAACAAGAATCGGAATTTGGATGATGGAAAAACAAAACATGAAGAGGGAGATAAATTGAACAATGAACAGATGATTCTTCCCCTCTGATCTGGACTGATCAGAGGAGGTGAGGGAGGGGATCTAATACTAATTCTACTCCTAAGACTAATCTAACTACAGCTAACATTAAACACTAACAATTAAAACTAAATCTATTCTAAACTACTGCAAACTAAATCTAACACTACTTGTGCAGAATTAAAAACCTAAACTAAAAGGAAGAATGGGACCTATGGGTCCTTAGCCGGCGGCTAAGGAGGAAGAAAGGAGGAGGGTGACTCCAGCGGAGGGAAGAGTCTGCTAGTGAGACTCCAGGGTCGTCCTCAGGTGCTACGAGGTCCTTAGCGACGAGGAGGGTCGAGAGCAGGCGATGATTCCACAGCCGGTGGCTGTGAAATCAGGGTCTAGGTGAGGAGGAGAGACTGGAGTGGACGAACTGATCGCTAAGAGATGTAGGAGGGAGCGATCCCTTGGGCGCGACACCACTGAGGTGCTTAAGTAGCAGCTCAGTGATTGAGATCACCGCAAGGGTGAGGTTAATCAAAATTAGGCCGGCGGTGAGGATGAGATGGGTAGAGCGTGCGGCGAGTCAAGAGAGAGATCTGACCGTCAGATGAGATCTGGGAAGAGAGGTGAACGCACGCACCGAATCATGCGAAGGTTCCATTTGATTCCAGCTGCAGATCGAGATCAAAAGTGCGATGGACGGTCGAGAATGGCTGTGTTCTTCGCGTGCTACAGTGCGCGTGAAGAACACAGGCTTCTCTCTGAAATGAGGGAAAACTTGCAGGAAGACCTTTGAACGAAGGGGTAGAAGAATAGCGTGCAGGTCCAAAATTGAAAAGAACTATAACTGGAAGGGCCTTGCAGTCATACAGAAGGGTCCCTGCGACTTGCAAAAAGGTCCAAGAAGGAGTTTTGAAGGGTAGAAATGTAATGCATGAAGGACCTAATTGTAATCTATTTATTTCTAAGCCTAAATGATGTCCAATTGCTTTCAAATTTTTACATGTGCTTAATTGAACATTTAAGACATTGATTTTACTTCTGATTTATCTTTTCAAACTTGTTTATGTGTTCAATTGATGCATGGATCATCATTTGTTCTTTAGTTTTCAGAATATCTCATTTTTGTGACCTAATTAGGAGGTTTTAACACACATTAAAAGTTTTAGGTCTTTTCTTTAATTCCCACACTTAACCCTTTTTATATGTTAATTTGATATTGTTTTGCTTAGTGTCTAGCTTAATTTCGGCCTTTTAGCTATGATGAGTAGCCACTCATCATACCCCCATGCTTACGTTTTGCTAGTCCCTTAGCAAACAATCTGTTGAAGTGTAAGGCAATTTAAGTATCAGCAAGGTAAGTGTGTAAAGATATCTTTTTCTTCTTTCAAAAATTTTTACGTGTTTTATGATGATCTTTAAGCTGAAAAATTTTTTCAATAAACCAACTGTGTTTTTGGACATTGTGAGAACCTGGTTACTGAGGATAACCTACCAGAACTCGAGGCTTAAATGACATAGACCATCTCTCAACCAACAAGGACTCTTGATATTTAAACCTTAAGTCGAATTCCAGGACTCAGAGGGTTTTACAGAGACTCAGAATGCTATGAAGTTATGGCTGTGCTTTGTGATAAGTCAGGACTAACCAGGTGAATTCTAAGGCTCATTCCCGGGGTTTCACTTCTTTTTAAGTCCAGGTTGGTCCTAACTTCAGCTCATGCTTTCGGATGACTCAAAAATTGATGGTATTCAATCCCAACCCTTATTGTATTTGTGGCTCAGAGAAGAATTTTTTTTTTTTTTTTTTGGTGGACAAACAGGGTATTGTTTTGAACCCTGAAAACATTTTTGGTGGAAGAGTTATTTTTCTGAGGTTTTTGGAGAACATACTTGACTTTTTTTTTTTTTTTTTTTTTTTTAACAGTATGTCTCCGGAACTTATTTGGTAGAGCGCACTGTATTTGGTGGGTGGATTTCTTTTGTGGAAAGAGATTCTCCTAGACACAAAACTAAAGATTAGGACAAAGAGTCTACCTGCACGCACAGGTAAGGACTCCACCTTCCCTAATGAACACAAGGGTTGAGGTTTAGGTTCAAGTGGTCTTTCCTGACATTGTGTAGTGAAAGCCAAGGTTACTTAGACTCCTAAGTCAAAGCAAACCAACGAATCCTGTACTGGTGACTCAGGTACAACAATTGTCCTAAAGTTAGGAGAGACTGTGGTCTATCTTGTCAAGGCTCGAAGTGTATTAAGCCTAAGCTTGTTTCAAGCTCCTATGGCCCGGCAGGTCAAACTAGTAACGGTTGAATGTCCATAGACACTTATTCTATTATTATTATCTTTTTTTTTTTTTTTTCAGCTATAAGATCACTTATCTTTTCTTTCTTTTTCTTTTTCTTTCTCTCCCTCCCCTCTTGAAATGAATGTCCTCCTTTGATAATGAAGTACATGTCCCTTATTGTATTTTTGGAATTTTTTGATTTATTATTTTTTTGTATTTTTAGCTTTGTAATTTTTTCAAAAATTTTTCAAAATTTTTCAATTTTTTTTGAAGTATATAATTGTTTTGATAATACTATATGTACTATAGTTGTGTCTACAATTGCATTTTGGTTTAAATGGTTTACCATTTACACCCCCCCATGCTTAAATGTTTCAATGTCCTCATTGAATGAAAGGGTGGATGCAAATGCATGCTCTGCTTTTCACTATCCTAGACTGGGTGATGAAAGGAAGTCGGAATGAGGAGATAAAATCTCTGTGCGGACGATTTTAAGTCTGATCTAGGATCAGAGTGAACAGTCGGGCTAGGAAGTGAAATGCATGACATGTGTGTCAATGAATGTATGCTCAGAATGCAAGGGTAGACACTATATGCAAATAAAGGCAAGAGTAAGAAAGGTGTAAAACAGCTATATACAAGGGTAGGTGTTTGCTAAGTTTAACGCCGTCAGCTAGGCGAAAACTTAGTTGGTAGCTCAAAATGTAGGAGCGAA
Organism: Thalassia testudinum; assembly: GCA_037157565.1. Classification (NCBI taxonomy): domain Eukaryota; kingdom Viridiplantae; phylum Streptophyta; class Magnoliopsida; order Alismatales; family Hydrocharitaceae; genus Thalassia; species Thalassia testudinum. Next base: position 10,328,319 of record JAZHRO010000056.1, read on the forward strand.
ATGGTGGAATTGACAAGTCTGAGATCATGCGGCTCAATGAAAGGTTTCAGTCTTTGTCCATTAACAATAAAGGGTTCAGATTTGTCAAGTTCAGTGATCTCAACGGCTCCATTATCAAATAATCTCAAGATTTTGAAAGGTCCAATCCATTTTGATCTTAACTTCCCAGGAAAGAGTTTCAGTCTAGAGTCGAAGAGAAGGACGTTTTTACCAGGGTGAAAAGATTTCCTAAGAATGTGACGGTCATGGAAGGCCTTAAGTTTGTCCTTATACATCCTTGAGGTTTCATAAGATTCATTCCTTAATTCATCGAGCTCAGACATTTGTAATTTCCTAAGATCACCGGCCTTCTCTAAGTCTAAGTTACACTTTCTGATGGCCCAATAGGCTTTGTGCTCTAATTCTACAGGAAGATGACAGTGTTTCCCATACACAAGTCTAAAAGGAGACATGCCTAAAGGGGTTTTGTGGGCTGTCCTATATGCCCACAACGCATCAGAAAGGCGGGAAGACCAATCCTTTCTATCAGGTCAGATGGAAGTCTGTAAAATCTTTTTGATCTCCCGATTAGATAATTCAGCAAGTCCATTGGTTTGAGGGTGATAAGATGTAGCAATCCTATGTGACACCCCATACTTTTGAAGTAGGGACTGAAAATGTGTGTTTCTAAAATGAGACCCTCCATCACTAATGATGGCTTTAGGTACCCTGAATCTAGAGAAGATGAAATCTTGAACAAATTGTGTCACAACTCTATGATCATTAGTCCTTGAGGGGATGGCTTCAATCCAATTTGAAACATACTCAACTGCCAACAATATGTACTCGAAGCCATAAGATTTAGGAAAAGGTCCCATGAAGTCAATGCCCCAAATGTCAAAGATTTCGCACACCATGATCGGATTCAAGGGCATCATGTCTCGGCGGCCAATACTACCGAGAGACTGACAGCGTGAACATGCCCTGCTATATTCGTGTGCATCCTTGAAGATTGTGGGCCAATAGAAACCACTCTGCAAAATCTTTGCAGCGGTCTTTTTGCCAGAGAAGTGACCGCCGCACGCCTGGCCGTGGCAGAATGATAAGACGCTTCTAATCTCCTTATCAGGGACGCACTTCCTAAAGATCTGGTCTTTACAATGCTTGAAAAGCCAAGGTTCTTCCCAGTAATAGTGCTTGGCCTCGGATCTAAGTCTGTCTTTTTGATGTCGGACCCAATTAGTGGGGATGAGTCTAGAAGCCAGGTAGTTGACAATGTCAGCATACCAGGGAAGATCAGAATGAATGACCAGCAATTGCTCGTCAGGGAAGTGGTCAGAGATGGGTAAAGAAGGAGAAATCGCTTCAGAAGGAAGGCGGGATAAGTGGTCAGCTACCACATTCTGCTTTCCAGCCTTATCACGAATCTCTAAATCAAATTCCTGTAAAAGTAGGATCCATCTAATCAGCCGAGATTTCGCGTCCTTCTTGGCGAGAAGATATCGAACTGCCGTGTGGTCAGTGTAGACTATAATGTGGGAACCTAAAAGATAAGGTCTGAATTTTTCCAGTGCATATACTACAGCTAGCAATTCCTTTTCCGTGACGGTGTAATTCCTCTGAGCTTCATCTAAGGTCTTGCTAGCGTAATAGATGACTGTGGGTTTCCCGTCCAATTTTTGACCAAGGACAGCTCCTACTGCATAATTAGAGGCATCACACATGATCTCAAAAGGGTGAGACCAATTCGGGGGTTGCAGTATGGGTGCCTTGGTAATCAGATCACGAAGTGTCGTATAGGCACGAACACAATCGTCAGAGATCTGGAAGTCTACGTCTTTAGAGAGGAGAGTAGTGAGAGGTCGGGCTATTTTCGAGAAATCCGCTATAAAGCGGCGATAAAAACCAACATGCCCAAGGAAAGATCGAATTTGCTTAACCGACGAAGGTAGTGGTAAATCAGAAATCAACTTTACCTTCGCGTGGTCAACCTCAATTCCTCTCTCAGAAATAAGGTGACCTAATACAAGTCCTTCAGTTACCATGAAATGAGATTTCTACCAGGAAAGTACCAGATTCACATTAATGCATCTTTGCAGGACCTTGGTCAGGTGGTCTAGACATGCATCAAATGTGCTCCCGAAGACCGAGAAGTCATCCATGAAGACTTCTAAACAATCGCCTACTAAGTCGGAAAAGATTGCAAACATACACCGCTGGAATGTAGCAGGTGCGTTGCACAATCCAAAAGGCATCCTACGGAATGCAAAGGTTCCGTAGGTGCAGGTGAATGTCGTTTTCTCCTGATCATCGGGGTGAATTGCCACCTGATTATATCCTGAATAGCCATCCAAAAAGCAGAAAAATCTATTCCCTGCCACTCTTTCCAGTATTTGATCAATGAAGGGCAAAGGGAAATGATCTTTCTTCGTGGCTTGGTTGAGTTTTCGGTAATCTATACATACTCGCCACGAACTAGCAATGCGTGTAGGGATGACTTCTCCAGAATCAGTGGTGACGATGGTAAGTCCGGCCTTCTTTGGCACAACCTGAACAGGACTTACCCATCTACTGTCAGAAATTGGGTAGATAATTCCATTGTCCAGCCATTTAATCATTTCACTTTTTATCACCTCTTGTAATGTAGGGTTTAATCTACGCTGGGGCTGTCTAGTAGGTCTAGATCCTTCTTCAGTGAAAATCCTATGTGTGCAATAAGAAGGACTGATGCCAGTAAGGTCAGAAAGGCTCCATCCTATAGCCTGCCTATGTGCTCTTAGGGCAGATAAGAGTCGTGACTCTTGATCAGAAGAAAGGGAAGAGTTAACAATCACCGGATAGGTCTGATCAGGTCCTAAGAAAACATATTTGAGAGAGTCAGGAAGAGGTTTGAGTTCAACAGGCACAGGATCAGAAGGAGCAGGTGTGAAAGTTTCAGGAGATCCTAGAGATACTAATGGAATGGGAGGAAGGTCCTCAGTCTCTAAATTTGGTATCTCAGTGGAAGTCAAGTCAGAGTCCAAAGAGTGTTGAGGTTCTAAATTTAATGAATTGATCAAGGTGTCCTCAACCAATTGATCCAATGAATCCAGGGAGAAGATTTCTTCAATTAAACTACAGGTTGGTCCTCTTTGGGCCTGAAAAATATCAATTTTTATTTTCTGATCTCCAAACTTTAATTCTATAAGGCCCTCCTCACAATTGATGTTTGCCTTGGCCGTAGCCAAGAAAGGTCTTCCTAAAATGATAGGTGTATTCTGGATATCTTCAGGTACTTCCATGTCAAGGACTATAAAGTCTACAGGGAAGTAAAAATCCTTGACCCGCACTATGACATCTTCCAACACTCCCTGAGGTGTCTTAACTGATCTGTCAGCTAATTGCAGGGACACCTCGGTTGGCTTCAGATTGCCAACCTCAAAATGTGTCAGTAGAGAGGTTGGGATAAGATTGATGGAAGCACCTAGGTCAAGTAGTGCTCTATTGAATGTGGTGTTACCTATCATGCAGGATAAGAGAGGGGTGCCTGGGTCTTTCATCTTAGTTGGGAGGGTACTAGAGATGATGGAACTAGCTTGTTCCGAGAGAATGATTGGACTACTCCCTTTTTGAATTCTTGCTTTACGCTTAGGTGTACATAGGTCTTTTAAAAACTTAGCGTAAAGAGGGATGTGGCGGATTGCATCCAACAAGGGGATGTTTATGTGGACTTGCTCAAAGAGCTTAAGCAAATCCTCCTCAGGTGCCACACATGTCTTCTTCTTTCCTTTCTCCTTCTTCTTTAAAGCTTCAGGAAAAGGTACTGGAGTTGTGAGAGGTTCAGTCATAGGTGGAGGAGAAGTAGGAAGTGGAGGAGCAGAACTAGAAGTGGTAGGTGTTGGAAGAGGTGGATCTAGTGTGCATTTACCACTCCTAGTGACTATGGCATTTAGTTCAGCTCTAGAGGTAGATGGTAAATCATTGTTAGGTAGCAGAGGTGGTTGTGTTTGTGCAAGAGAAGAATTTGAGTCAGTGAAGAATTCAGTGTTGTGCACTGGTTGTGAAATGTCATGTGTTTGATTTTGCAGTGCAGGTCTAGGTTGGACATACCTTTGAGCAGGTATGTTCCTAGGGTTGGGTTGTGCTTGGGATGGGAGTGAATGTGGTTGACGGGACTCTGCCAAGTGTGATAGCTGGGCTCTCATCTCAGCTAAGGCCGCGTCCTGTCTCTGCTGCATAGTAATATTCTGTTGTTGCATATCAGCAAGAGCTTTCATGATAGACCCCAACTGGTCATCTCGTGTAGGCCCAGATTGAGAGTATTGGGTGGGCCTGGGTTGGGGTTGCTGGTAGGTACGCGGTGGATATCCGTGTGATTGTGGAGGTGGTGCTCGGATCGGGTTGTGCAATGGTGGTGCAGAAGGTTGTTGAAAAGGAGGTCTTTGTGAATTTCCCGACCACGAGAAATTTGGATGATTATGCCATCCAGGGTTATAGGTTTGTGTGAAAGGATCATTGTGAATGGCATGAAGCTCCTCCGAAGCTCCAGAAGGTGCAGGGAAGTCAGTGATGGGAGGAACAAAGGTTCCTCCAACCGGTGAAGGATATAGAAAATCCGGTAATGCAGTTTGTGTCACAGAAAGGTTATTCACAGTTTTCCTCCCTGTGGGAAACTGAGAAGAAGTGTTTTGTGCTGGTGACTGAGAAGAAGAAGATGGGTGTTTTGAGAGAAATTTCCATACTTCATCTACTTTCTTCTCGATTAAGCCCACTTTATCCAGTTGACTAGCCACTATCTCTAAGTCTTTGCTACTGGATTGGGCTTCATGTACCCCCGTGTGTGAGTGGGAATGTGAGGACTTTCTATTAAACACGCTCATTGAAGCATTATTAATAGAGTTTTCGGCCATGCCTTCAAAGAGCTCAAAGGCTGAGTCCTCGTCCCGACACAGGAAATTGCCTCCACAAGCGGCATCTACAAAATTCCGTGTGTCATCATGGAGCCCATGGTAGAAGATCTGGACCTGTTGCCAGCGTGGGACACCATGGTGGGGACATTTTCTCAAAAGCTCATGGAATCTCTCCCAAGCCTCGTGCATAGGTTCTCCTGAATTCTGGGTGAAGGTGGTGATGGCACGCCTTAAGGCATTAGTGCGGCCTACAGGGAAGTACTTCTTTAAGAACTCATGTTCTAAAGAAGCCCAGGAATCTATAGGTGTAGTCTGTGCAAGTGTTCTAAACCAAAAGGCTGCCTTATCTTTTAATGAAAAGGAGAACATTTTCATCAAAAGCGTGTGCTGATCATGTCCTTGCAGACCCAAAGTTTGGGCAAGATTCTTCAGCTCCTCTAAATGCTGAAAAGGGTCCTCAGAAGCAAGTCCATGGAAGTGAGGAATGAGTGCTATAATGTTTGGCTTCAGTTCAGCAGCACGACCCCCATTGGGATAACGTACCACAGGCATTGGTTGGGCAACTGTGGGATTATAATAATCTCGTAGTTGAGGTCTACGGGGTTGGGGTGGTTCCTGAGGATTTCTAGGTTGAAGTGGTTGTGGTTGGGGGTTAGCTAATAGATTTACAGCTTGAGCAAGCTGTTGCACCTGTTGGGTTAAGGTATTCATTTGTAGTTGTGTATCGAAAAGGTGCTGAAGATGAGGCATAGGTCCTCTCTCCAGGGGTGGATTAGGATGATTAGGATAAGGTGGAGGTTGGAACCTAGGGATAGGTGGTTGCTGTGGTAGAGGATGTGCAACTAAGTCTGGAGGAAGTTCTTCAAAATCCTCAAAGTGTGAAGAATCAATATCATCCTCTTGGCGAGGGGGATTGTGAAAAGTATTTTGAGACTCAGGAGGTAAGGGATTAGAAGTGGAAGGCAAAGAAGATGATGCAGTAGCTTGGGTAGCAGTACCCAAGGGGAGTACAAGTTCTGGGTTTTGGGATCTCCTACCTTCCATTGAGTTGGTTTTTTTTTTTTTATTTTTGAAATCCCGTTTACTCTAATTTGAACCAACTCAATGGGAAAAATTTTTAACGTTCACAATAAAACAAAAGAATCCCAATAAAATCTCAATTCAAGAAGACCAATCAATCGAAACAAATCGGAGAAATTTTTCCTAGAGGCTGCTACGCAAAGTATGTTATACGCAAACAATTATTTCAAACAATTGTACGTATCCTAAGATAAACCTAGCGAAGTGCAGACCTCTAAAATCCACTGGGAATCTGGATAAGACTGAGCGTGCGAATCCAAATCCTGTGGTTGCAGAAAGATGAGGTAGAAACCCGTGTATTGTGGCCTTAAGTGATCGTGCTGTGTGCACGATAACATTCAACACAAAGCGGTTAAAATCTCAAACAAGGTTTCACCCACTTTTGAATATCTCCTTTTGATTTTATTGAAGTGATTAAAATGTGTTTTCTATGCTGCTCGTTTCACTTTTTAATTCAGTTCAGACAAAGTAGTGGTCTTCTTTAATTTTAAGTCAAATGCAAATATGGCAGGAGTTAGAGTTAGGTAAGAAATGCGTACCTGACTCCAGCAATCTTCGAATGCAGATTTGATTTGAATAAAAATCTAGCAGGAATGAAATGCAATCCTAAAATGGATGCCTAGGGTTATGCTGCTGCTAGATAAGTATGAGGTCTTTTTGATTTTTTTTATTTTTTTTGATTTTTTTTTATTTTTCTGAAAAAAATTTTATATGCAATTCAAAAGTAAGGAACGAAATTAAGAAGATAAAGAAATAAAGTCCAGACAGTCTAGAATTATTACAAAAATTGTGTGAGAACAAGCTCTCACAACTTATGACTAACAATTGTTCCTAATTAATAAACCTAAACTATCCATACTAAAACTAATACTAAAATCCTCCAGCTACTTCGAGGCAAAACTCCACCAGGAAGACAGATCTGGAGCGCAGCGACTCCACCAGGAAGACGAATCTGGAGCGTAGCGACTCCACCAGGAAGACGACACTCCTCCTCAAGTGCTGTGGAAAAACAAATGATTAGTAAAAGAATAAAGGAATGTATACACAAATAATTCAATGGAAAATAAAAGAAATTATAATGAATGAATGAATGAAATAAAGAATTTCTATATACAAAAGAATAAAAAGAAAATTTTGGTGCAAAGAGCGTTGCCTCCCCGGCAACGACGCCAAAAAAAATGGTGATGTAAATTATTGACACCGATGCTCCCCGGCAACGGCGCCAAAAAAATGATGATGATGGTTGGTTGATGATGGTGAATAATTATTGTTATGATCATGTCGTTGTAGTATAGGGTGTATAATATAACATTAAGGATGTCGTATAGTGGTGAGTATGGGTGAGTACCAGTCATTACAACCATTATTATCATTTGCTTATTTATCTAATTTTTACTGGTTTTGTTCCAGGTCGTTCTCTGGGAGGCAATTTATTGAATTTAATTCGGTCACTCTTTGATTATCTCCAAAATTGTCTTCTTATTCAAAAAGAAACTTTACATTTAAAGAATGAATGAATGTTTTATTTACCTAGTTACTAAGAAGTGCTTGCAAAAAATACTAACTATGAACAAGCATCAAACACTCTATTATTATACTCTAAACTATGTATTTACAAGTTATACTATTAACACTAATATGTTAGTTCATGCTACATTAGGATACCATAGTGTAAAAACTTAACTTACTAGTCATTTATTTATAGTGACATATATATCAGTTTTAGTGACAGATATAAACGTCGCTAAATCTCATAAAACACTATATACAACCTAAAGAAGCAAACTGAGGTCTTTAGCGACATTTATAGTGTCGTTTTATTCTGTTAGTAATTATGTGGGTTTACTTATACGTATGTATATTACTTATTCTACTGCTGTATGTACAGTAAGTCTTTCTGTTCTTGCTATCTCTTGTGTTCTCTCTTTTTTTTAAGTCGTCTGTCCTTTCATTTTCTTCTGTGTGGTATTTCAGAGGCTGCGGTGGAGAGTCCTTAGTGTAAAATGTGCTTAATTAGCGGGCGCGCTTTTCGAGGGATACACAGCACCCTTCGGGTGGGACCAGACCTCTACTAAGCGCGCCCTAATCTCAGATTAGGTGCCTTAATTACGTTTTCGTATCAGCGCAGGGCCTCAGCCCAACGCCAGAGATACTCGCACGCTCGGGCTCCCAGCCCCACACATACATTACATATTCAATATCATCACACATCAGAGTTAAGCACAAATCGGGTAATCGGATAAGGGATCGCGTTTCGGGTGCCCGGCGCCGTGACGACTGCTTACGTTATAACATAAATTATATTTATATGGCTGCGTTTGGTTTGCAGCACACGATCTGGCGCTATTCCAGCGCCACATCGTGCGCTGGAAATCAGACGCAGCTGCGTCTGTGCGCGTTTTTGGCCCTCGATTTGGGGGCCATAAATTATTAATAAAATAAAATAAAATATGGTAAATAAAATATTTACATAATACTACATAATTGATTAATTAATTTTGAATTTTAAATATATTTACTATACAAATAAATTCGCTAAACTAGGCTGATTATACAGGTTGATTTAGGTGATTAAATAGTGAATTACTTATAAAATAATTAGTAAATGGTCTAATTGACCTTAAACAGTTTTAATTTACATACTTAAATATTTAATACATATTTTTATTGTATTTTTACGAATTTATTTATGTTTTATTTAGGCTAAAATAGCAGTTCTGGGTGTTTAAAATTAAAACTAAGTTACAGTAAGTTATACTAGGTATAATTATACTTTGACTAACTTAAATTACTTAATATATATATATATTCCCAAGTTTATAGATTTATTTACTTGATTATTGCTCTAACTTATTAACTTAGCTACTAAATAAGTAAATATAAATCTGTACATACATATATACATAAATCAGTAAATACATGCATAATAGATTAGTATATATACATATTTTTACATAGATTACATATGTATATGAATTTCTGTACAGGTTTTATACATATTTACAGTATAACTATGTATCTAACTGATATGCTATAGTTATAATACTATGAATAGGTATATTTACAGTTTTAAAATAAGTCTATGTCATTAGGCTTTTGTATAAAGTTAGGGAATTAGAGTTGATTGAGTTTTTATTTGAGTTTAGACAGCAGCCGTAGCTACTGTCAGAGGAGATGGAGAAGAGAAGAATGTGCTGTTTTAGTGTTGGTTTTAGTTGCTGTTCAGGGTGAGTTTTTGTAGCAGCAGCAGTGGCTTAAGCCACTGTCAAATGGCTAACTGCTGCTGCAGTTAGTCCACTTGGAGAAAGGGGAACAAAAAATTCACAGATGAAAGGGGAATTTAGAGGAGAAGAGAATTTGGAGATGGAGGGAAATGTAGCTGCAAGTTGCAGCATGTTGCTGTATAACTGGGAACAAGATTAAATTCAAAACAAACTAAACATTGAAGAGATGAAATCCAAATCTGAAAGGGGTTTAAATCTCACGAAAATCTCATGTAAATTCAGCTCAAATACTCATTAGGAAAAACCTTATCAGAAGCATCCTTTCAGATCAACATTCAAATGGCATTGAGTTAGTCTTCCTAATGCCATAGACAGCATGAAGGAAGACTTAGCTCGATCAATTAAAACCAAAGAAACACAATCCCAGTTTCTTGCAACCTTAAGGAGTATGGAAAACTCCTTAGGTTAGAGAATCACCATACAGAAATGATCATCAACACAAATAGTGCATGGCAGTTCTGAAATAGCAAAAAGAGACTAAGAATGCATTAAGGAAATTTAATGGAAGCTGGCGAATGCATTCAAAACAAAGTATAAACAGAATCATGAAAGGCTCTTCTGATTGGTTCTCTGTCACCAGAGAACTTCTCAGAGTCCTTGCCCACAATGAAAACCAAAAATCCCTTCAATTTGTCAGATCTGTCAAAACATTTCAGAGAGTAAAACTCCTTTAAAATCCAAATCAAAAGTGCTCTGACAAACTGAGGCAATCCATTTAAAACAGAGGGGCTTTTGTGAAACAAATGGAGTGAGTGAGAAGCCCCAAATGGTGCTTGTGACGCCACTTTCAGATCTGAGGCAGTGTGCCATCAGATCTGAAATTGGGTCAGGATGTGTGGGTGATTGATGAAAAATTCGTCGTTAAAAAGGAAAAAACAAGAATCGGAATTTGGATGATGGAAAAACAAAACATGAAGAGGGAGATAAATTGAACAATGAACAGATGATTCTTCCCCTCTGATCTGGACTGATCAGAGGAGGTGAGGGAGGGGATCTAATACTAATTCTACTCCTAAGACTAATCTAACTACAGCTAACATTAAACACTAACAATTAAAACTAAATCTATTCTAAACTACTGCAAACTAAATCTAACACTACTTGTGCAGAATTAAAAACCTAAACTAAAAGGAAGAATGGGACCTATGGGTCCTTAGCCGGCGGCTAAGGAGGAAGAAAGGAGGAGGGTGACTCCAGCGGAGGGAAGAGTCTGCTAGTGAGACTCCAGGGTCGTCCTCAGGTGCTACGAGGTCCTTAGCGATGAGGAGGGTCGAGAGCAGGCGATGATTCCACAGCCGGTGGCTGTGAAATCAGGGTCTAGGTGAGGAGGAGAGACTGGAGTGGACGAACTGATCGCTAAGAGATGTAGGAGGGAGCGATCCCTTGGGCGCGACACCACTGAGGTGCTTAAGTAGCAGCTCAGTGATTGAGATCACCGCAAGGGTGAGGTTAATCAAAATTAGGCCGGCGGTGAGGATGAGATGGGTAGAGCGTGCGGCGAGTCAAGAGAGAGATCTGACCGTCAGATGAGATCTGGGAAGAGAGGTGAACGCACGCACCGAATCACGCGAAGGTTCCATTTGATTCCAGCCGCAGATCGAGATCAAAAGTGCGATGGACGGTCGAGAATGGCTGTGTTCTTCGCGTGCTACAGTGCACGTGAAGAACACAGGCTTCTCTCTGAAATGAGGGAAAACTTGCAGGAAGACCCTTGAACGAAGGGGTAGAAGAATAGCGTGCAGGTCCAAAACTGAAAAGAACTATAACTGGAAGGGCCTTGCAGTCATACAGAAGGGTCCCTGCGACTTGCAAAAAGGTCCAAGAAGGAGTTTTGAAGGGTAGAAATGTAATGCATGAAGGACCTAATTGTAATCTATTTATTTCTAAGCCTAAATGATGTCCAATTGCTTTCAAATTTTTACATGTGCTTAATTGAACATTTAAGACATTGATTTTACTTCTGATTTATCTTTTCAAACTTGTTTATGTGTTCAATTGATGCATGGATCATCATTTGTTCTTTAGTTTTCAGAATATCTCATTTTTGTGACCTAATTAGGAGGTTTTAACACACATTAAAAGTTTTAGGTCTTTTCTTTAATTCCCACACTTAACCCTTTTTATATGTTAATTTGATATTGTTTTGCTTAGTGTCTAGCTTAATTTCGGCCTTTTAGCTATGATGAGTAGCCACTCATCAACGCACGCCGCCTCCAGCAGGTGCGCTCCACCCGCAAGCGCTCGCGCACGCTTGTGCCTGACCATACGTGCCCGTCCGTGCCCACGCAAGCAATGCCGCGAAACCGTCCTCAGCAGTTGCAACCACCGTCGAAAACCACCCTTCGCCGGAGCTCCGTCTGGCCGACCCCGGCCATCTCACAACCTACCACTGCCACCGCTGAGAAGCCCTCGCTCCAGCCAACCTAATCCCAGAAGGGTTCCTCGAATGAACCTCTCTCCCGTGCGTGAGGAGGAGAGAGGTAGAATCCTCTATTTTTGGTGGTATTAGTATTTGCATTTCATGCCATTGCCACAAAAATGATTTTTGATTTATTATTATTTTATTATGGTGATTTTATGCAAAGAACCTCCTTTCTCGTAAATGCAAAATCAGCATGTTAAAGTCTTTTTATCTTAATTAAAAAGCGATTTTGGCTTGATTTCTTGACGAAATTAATGGTGAACATTGGTTTTTGACACTTACGAGTTTAAATAGGTTATTGCCTCCCTGTGGATATGGCCTGCTCCTAATTGAGTGGTTATTTTGATTGTTGATTAGTCGATTTTTCCACCACTTACATACTACAACAATGCATTATTTCATTTGTGAAACTTAATCGAAAGCGAAAAATCATCTTGTCAAATGGCGCTGTTGCCGGGGAAGCAATAGGCTTGTTAAACTCTCATTTATCTATTTATTTGTTCACATTTTAATTGAAGCATATTTAACCTATTTTATTTGATTTGGTGAGAGGTAAACATATTACACATGGGTTGTCGCATCATCCTCAGCAACATCGTGGTGGACCTTGTTTCCACTACTTGGAGGAGGAACTAAGCTTCGCATCTTGGTGGATCTTGCGGTCACCTCCGAGATCATCACAGGAGCTTGTGGGTTTGACCCACATGCATAGAAACACACGGAGGACCATCTAGGAGGATCTTCCTCTTAACTTTTGATTCAGCATTTAGAGTAGACTCTTTAGGTTTAGTTTAGTTGTTTCTTTTCTCACCCTTTTCTGGGGTACAGTTTTAGGGGTTTGTTCCCCGATTTTGTTAGGCCCGTGTTGGGTAATTTTTGGGAGTCTGTTCCCTTTTTCTTTAGATTTAGGTTTTTACTTTCTTTTGTGGATTGATTTTATTTTGATTGTGCATAAGTATTTAAAAAAAAAAATGAGCTGCCTACTAGAAGCTGCCTGCCCTTAGGATGAACCATTCAGGTTTGTATGAGCAGCCTCTAGATTTATTTCTTTGCATTACATGCATTCTCGCATTATTGATTGCTGGAAGCAAGGTACGCATTCTCTTACTTTGCATTCATATTCTGATCACGCATTGCATTTTGAACTTAATTACAAGACCACATAAGTTGTCTTGAAACGATTTAACAAGTGGTCACATTCTCTGAAAAAGGACTAATCAAAGGAAGAACATATAAAACCCAAGGAGTTGATTTGAGATATTGTGTTGCGGTTCAAAAAATTCAAATTTTTATGGTGAATGCACACATGCATGACTACGCACTAAGCATGCATGTAGACACTCCTAGGTTTTTGAGCTGCTAGGAAAGAACTCTCCTATCAATGGATACCAAAGTGCTTGAAACTTAATGTTGAACGAGCGCGAATTACTACGCTTACGTGTTTGGTTTTGGAAAACCTGTCGTTGTAGTTCGAAAGCGAAGAATTCGTGTTCAACAAATAAAAATTTATACCGAAAAGAATTCCGGGTCGAACACAGGGAGGCTACGTTGATCTATATTCGCAATTATATATTTTTTTAGGATTTTTGATAAGTAAGGCGATATAATTACAATGGAGCTATCAGACTAAAAGAGAGAGAGAGAGAGGGAGAGAGAAAGAGAACATGCATTCAATATTTCAGCTGTTTATATAATCGAACTAAATAAAAGTTACACTAGAAAGCGAAAAATCAATTACACTGAAAAGTAGGAAAATTCTACACTAGAAAAGCTGTAAATAAGAATGGGAGAGAGAACTTATCCTCCTCGACGATTGCTTGGAGGACGAGCCGGACGGGACGATGCCTGGACGAAGGAGAACGAAGCAGGACGAAGGAGGACGAAGTAGAAGAACGGGAACGGAGCAGCACGCCGTCATCGTCGTGGGATCCACTTCCGAAGGGGAACGAAAATTGGACTTTATCTTGCGAGAAGCATCCCGGGTCTGGGACAAGCTTCTTTTGAGCTTTGGAGGGGTAGAGAGGAGAAAGAAGGGATGAGAATTTCATATGAAGGGGGTCTCCTTTTATAGTTGCAAGGAGTGGGGGCAAAATGGACATTACAACTTCAAAATAATAAAAGAGGGGTCTTTAGTGACGGATAAATCCGTCACTAATGCCCTCAACGTGGGCGTCGTGGGCGGCTCGCGCGCTCAACGGCTTGCGCATGTTCATCAATTTTCAGCCGTCCGATCGTGAGATCGGACGGCTTAAGATGTGTCTCCACCGGCTGTGTTGTGCACCCGCCCGCACGTCTGATTGCGCGTCCAATCGTGCGTCGACGCTATCGGGCGTGTGAGGCTGCCCGATCTCCATCTGACACTCCACCTGCGCCCAATCGGCCGCGCCTTCCAGCCCCTCGCCGCGGCTCGATCTCGCGCCTGCCGCTCGCTAAAGCGCGCTCGACCACTGCGCTATGGGGAGCGGATAGTCGAGCGGACGCTTTTAAGCACGAGCGACCACAACCATTGGATTAAGATCCAACGGCAGAGAGCGATCGGATGCGGGGCCTTCACAAGATGCAAGCGACCGTTTGGGCGGTTAAGATGGCACCACGTGGCGCTATCTTGGCCGTCCATTTCTGGAAGTTGTAGATGGTGCCACGAATGTCGGATTGACTCGATTTTTGTGTCGTTGGGCTGCGATCATTGATCTGAATTCATCCATGCAGTCGGATTTATCATCTGAAGTGCGGATTTACACCATCCTGGTCGTTGATCTTCTAGGGTTCCCAAGTCACTATCTGACGCTACGGATGCCTGATTAGGGCGATCTTGGAGTCGTTGAACTCCAATCGTCGCCTTGATCACATCCATACGGTTGGATCTTTGATTCGAGGTCTCGACAAAATGTTTGCCCTGTCCAAGCACATAAAAGGAGACAATTAACCTCCATTTTATTCAAACTACTCTAAATGCAAGATGATGCATGTTATGCAATATTTATATCATGAAATGTAATCCTATGCTTAAGAACATGCATAAATAGACATCTTTAAGTAGTGTAAATGTGTTTACATCATACCCCCATGCCTATCTTTTGCTAGTCCCTAGCAAAAACTATATACTATTTATAAAAGAATTAGGTTGGATTATTTGGACTTGAGTTATTTTCAATCATTAAGAAATTGTCTACTTTGGAACTGAACTATCAAAGACACAACAGTGCCCGGGTATCAGCCAAATGCAGACCGCCTCAAGCCCTTGCCTTATTCAAAGAAAATTTTCTTTTTCTCTTTTTACTCTTTTCTAATTTTTTTGGATTTTCAAATTTTAGGGTTTAAGAGTGGCTTTCTACGACCATTCAACTCACCCAAGATTTGATAAGAACCTTAAGTTTTAAGCATCTTATTGTGATTGTGATAGACTCGTTGACCGACAATTAAAATGGACTTCGGATTTCTACGCCTCTAGGTGACCTCAAAAAGACTTCTGCCTAAAGGTGTATCTTTACAACTGGTACCTTTCTCCCTACTTTTATTTTTTACGGGGTCAACACAAGGGTGAATCCAGTGTATATCTCCCCGGTTTATTCTACTTCTCCACTTCTTCCGAAGTGTTTTGGGAATTTTTAGTGCATTTTCTGAGCTGGGTTCTGGATAACCGGTCGATGAGCTGTTACCACCGACAACTTGCCAGCCATACTCGTGCGACGAAGTCTGGCTTATTTCTTTTTGTTCTTTTCTCCTCTTTTTTTTTTTTTAAGTAGGTGGCTTCCCTTGTCTAAGATTTACCTAAAGGCAGTAAACAGAGAAAGGTCCAGTGACTGGGCTCTGGACAACCTACCTATGGGCTGTTACCCATGATAACTTGCCGGCTATATCACCCTAGAAGGTTCATTAGCTACCCAATTTCCGTTAGAATCGCCGAACAACGAGTCAATGCAACGAAAGTGTGTAGATGCTTAAGACTCAAAATTCCCTCAAATCAGAGGGCGGGTTGATAAGTCGTGTACTTATCACCCAAACTTTATTTACTCCAATTAAAATAAAATTCAAGTTGGCGAGAACTCGAAAAACAAATCCACATTTTAGTAGATACACAGGCTGATTAAGTTCAAAGAACTAAAGGGTCTTTGTGTTCAGATCTTAATGTAGTATTTCTTAAGATTGAAAATTTTCTTAAACCCAAATTCTCTTTCCTAATTCTGATTTTTTATATATATATAATAAATAAAACAAATCTACGGAGCTGACGAATGAATTTAGAGATAAATATCCACCCCCCCATGCCTATCTAATGCAATGTCCTCATTGTATTAAAAAGACATAAAACAGAGTGGAAAAGTGTAGAAAGCACCTGAATTGCGTGAATGTCAGGTCTGCTCCAAGATGAAAATGAAAAAGAACTGTATATGTGCTGAGTTTAGTGCCTTCAACTAGGTACACTATACAAGGAAAAGAAATGAAGAATTCACAAGTGCAGGTTAGAATTAGAATAAACAGAAGAATCCTCCGACCTGTCAACAGAGGTCCACAGATGTGGACTAGATTGTGGTGCAGACCCACACCCCATAATTGAGAATATCTTAGGTTCTGGATAAAAATTACCCAAAACCTAAAATCAGAATGAAACGGGGTCGGGCCTGCGATTTATGAGGATGCAACCCAAGACCAAAAAGTCGAGTTACAGAGAATTGAAGCTCAAAAGGATAATCGTTGAATGTGTGCTTCAGTTGAACATCCTCGAAACAAATGTCGTAAGGGTTCTGATTTGATGGTTTAAGCTTAAAAGGAACCCTTCGACTCAATCTTCTATTTCCTCCAAAATTAACTTCCCAAATCAGAACTTCCCAGCTCCTATCCTCCTCATTCAGCATATCAAATTCCAGGACCTCTTGTATATTCATCACCCCGTCTGAAATCTCCAAGTCTAAATGATGTGGCAGAATCAAAATTGACTTGGGTCTAATTATCTCAGAATTAAAATCATCAATAAGCTCAATAAGGTGTAACTGATAATCAGGGCATTGAATTGATTCCTCCAGAAAATGCGATTTTGGATCCGAAATGTGTGCCCTAATAAGATCAGTTTCCTCAGTTATTAGGCTATCAAATGATCTATCAGATTCCTCAGGCCCAATCAACTCACAGAAATCGTGTTCAGAAAACTCGCGTGAGACTTCGCAACTTGAATCTTCACCATCAGGATCCGTATCAATGTATGTCCCAAAATCAGTTGTCACTTTCTGTTCCAAGGAGACATACGTTTCCTCGTAACCCAGCTTAGGGATCTCAGGTGAAGAAATCAGATCATCCTTAATTGGTTGTTTTAATTCAATTTGGTCAACCTCGTAACACGTGTCCCCCCAACAGGTGCCTGATCGGGTTCTGTCATTGGCTTTCCTGAAGAGGGTTCATCTTGGGAATTATTCCAAGATTGAATTAAAGCAACCATGAATCTCATCCTCAATTTCGCTAATTTCCCAAGTAGAAACTCACCCGGGTTCTTATCCTTAACATCCTGGAGCCAATACAACAAAGACTTGTTTAAATCATCAATCATTTCAATCAGGGGCTCCAATCTCTCAATGCAAGGTATTGGCTAAACTTCTAAAGATTGTATGATATTCCTCAAGTTAGCCAGAACCTTATCTTGAACCTGGTTAACCTGAACCAAATAAGTTGGTTTAGGGTTGGGCGGGTTTGGGCTCAATGCAGGGGAATTAACGAATTGAGATTAGTTATACCCTTCCTGATAATAGGTCATTTCAGATTGTTGAAAAGATGGTGTTGACCTAATGGCAGTGAAATCAGAGGATGGGTAAGGATCGGTGTATCCTTCTTGATTGTAGATCGTATTAGGTTGTTCATGAAAGGAAGACGATCTATAATCGATGTAGCTCTGAGAAGGATAGAAATCAGAATCAAAGTGTTCAGGGTTAGACCCTAAACACGGGGGTCCGGAATTGTATCCCCAATCCGAATTATCCCAACTGACTGATGGTTGATTACAATACGAGTTGGGATAATCGTCATGTTGAGGATAATTCACAACAGGAGGGAAAGAGCGGGAATGCGTGAAATATGTGGAAGAATTCATGAGACACAGGAGGAAGAAAGGTGCCCTGCAGCACAACAAAACAAGGCTGTCCTTAAGTGGGGTAGCCTAAGGATCTACTGACTCCCAAAACCAGCCTTAAGACTGTAAGTGATTTACTCTACTTACGTCTATTTAATCCAACCAGTTAGAAGGAGGGACTGGGTAGAAGGTTCTTCCTTTGGCTTTCGCCTCCGGTTCTTAGTGTACCCCCCAGCCGCGGTCGTTTGATGCTACTCCCCTAGCTAGACATCAGATTAATCAGTACAAGTAGGTTAATCAAAAACAATCTCAGACTAGGCCCTGAAGAGCGAATGAAACCTTAAGGCCAACGTCTACTCAATTTTATTAAGGCCTGAGATTGTGGTGCTTATGGAATGTGATGGGCCCTTACAATGGGTTGTACCCTTAATGATTGATTGAGATTTGTGTAAGTGCGTGCACAACCAGGGTTTTCAAGCAAGATTATTTTTGATGTGGTGAATTTTAAGGTTCAAATCTTGCTTAGTAGCTTTTAGGATTCAACTTTAGGTATTTTCAAACAGGTTTCATTGGCACACCAGGTTTTGCAAGCACGGGTGAAGATATTTTCCTTTAAAGTTTAAAAAGAATGTGGAGTGCCTGGTAAATCCCTAAGAGTTGAACCTAATTGACAGCTACTTGATGAGTTGATTTTAATTGAAGTGGTGCGGCCCAAACAACTCAAACAACTGGCCACATATGCACCACTAAGTTAGGCACACAAAGATGGTTAACCTAGAATGATTTCTACTCTTTTATGTGTTGCTTTGTGTGTACCGGTTCCACAAATCAGAACCCGGTTGAGTAGAAACAAATCAATTTGGTTAAGTGCCTTTGAATGTGGGTGTACGTTGTGTGTTCGTTGAAAATTGCCCCACAGAATTATCTTTTTGTTATTTTTTTATGAATGAGGGTGGAATGAATGTGAGTGAAAATCCAAACAACCAAACTATTCCTAGGATTTATGCAAACACCTAGGTTAATTGAGATTTGGATTTAATGTGGCGAATGAAATCTATGGAGGGGGAAAGAATGGGGGAGCACTTACAGTTGTCTTCAACTGCACTTTACTCCAGTCTACCGCTTGTTGATTCCTTGATGGAGGTTTTTGCAAAACAATAGACACAAGAGAAAGCTAGTTAGAAAAACAAATAAAGTGTAAGAAATGCGAAGAAAAGATCGGAAATCGTTGCCTCCCCGGCAACGGTGCCAAAATGTTGAACGTGCGCGAATCGCTACGCTTACGTGTTTGGTTTTGGAAAACCTGTCGTTGTAGTTCGAAAGCGAAGAATTAGTGTTCAACAAATAAAAATTTATACCGAAAAGAATTCTGGGTCGAACACAGAGAGGCTACGTTGATCTATATTCGCAATTATATATTTTTTTAGGATTTTTGATAAGCAAGGCGATATAATTACAATGGAGCTATCAGATTAAAAGAAAGAGAGAGAGGGAGAGAGGGAGAGAAAGAGAACATGCATTCAATATTTCAGTTGTTTATATAATCGAACTAAATAAAAGTTACACTAGAAAGTGGAAAATCAATTACACTATAAAGTAGGAAAATTCTACACTAGAAAAGCTGTAAATAAGAATGGGAGAGAGAAGTTATCCTCCTCGACGATTGCTTGGAGGACGAGCCGGAAGGGACGACGCCTGGATGAAGGAGAACGAAGCAGGACGAAGGAGGATGAAGCAGAAGAACGGGAACGGAGCAGCACGCCGTCGTCGTCGCGGGATCCACTTCTGAAGAGGAACGAAAATTGGACTTTATCTTGCGAGAAGCATCCCGGGTGTGGGACAAGCTTCTTTTGAGCTTTGGAGGGGTAGAGAGGAGAAAGAAGGGATGAGAATTTCTTATGAAGGGGGTCTCCTTTTATAGTTGCAAGGAGTGGGGGCAAAATGGACATTACAACTTCAAAATAATAGAAGAGGGGTCTTTAGTGACGGATAAATCCGTCACTCAAGCCCTCAACGTGGGCGTCGTGGGCAGCTCGCGCACGCCTCCTCGCCTGCTCGCACGCTCAACGGCTTGCGCACATTCGTCAATTTTCAGCTGTCCGATCGCGAGATCGGACGGCTTAAGATGCGTCTCCGCCCGCTGCGTTGCACGCCCGCCCGCGCGTCTGATTGCGCGTCCAATTGTGCGTCGACGCTATCGGGCACGTGCGGTCGCCCGATCTCCATCTGATGCTCCACCTGCGCCCAATCGCCCGTGCCTTCCAGCCCCTTCCCCCAGCTCGATCCCGCGCCTGCCGCTCGAGAAAGCACGCTCGACCAGTGCGCTATGGGGCGCGGATGGTCGAGCGGACGCTTTTAAGTGCGAGCGACCACAGCCATTGGATTAAGATCCAACAGCGGAGAGCGATCGGGCGCAGGGCCTTCACAAGATGCAAGCAACCATTTGGGAGGCTGAGATGGTGCCACGTGGCGCTATCTTGGCCATCCATCTTCTGGAAGTTGTAGATGGTGCCACGGATGTCGAATTGACTCGATTTTTGTGTCGTTGGGTTGCGATCGTCGATCCGAATTCATCCATGCGGTCGGATTTATCATCTGAAGTGCGGATTTACACCATCCTGGCCCTTGATCATCTAGGGTTCCTGGGTCACTATCTGATGCTACGGATGCTTGATTAGGGCGATCTTGGAGTCGTTGAACTCCAATCGTCGCCCTAATCACATCCATACGGTTGGATCTTTGATCTGAGGTCCCGACAAAATGTTTGCTCTGTCCAAGCACATAAAAGGAGACAATTAACCTCCATTTTATTCAAACTACTCTAAATGCAAGATGATGCATGCTATGCAATATGTATATCATGAAATGCAATCCTATGCTTAAGAACATGCATAAATAGACATCTTTAAGTAGTGTAAATGTGTTTACATCACTTAAGCTCAAAGGTTTTGTAACTCCAAGGAGGGGGATACCCTGTCACAGATTTTTGAGGGTAGTTAAGAAGCACCGTGAAAGCACAGCTTTAAAGGAAGGCTTAGACCTACTTGCATCCCTTGATCTTCCATTCTTGGAGTACTTTACCATTTGAACTTTAGGGAAAGTACCTAAGTTCCAATTAGGTCTTCAATAAGGCATTTCGTAGGTCGACAATAGGCACGTAATTGTTTGGGCAATTTGTATTGTCATCTACAACTGGACCTAAATCTCAAAGGCCTTAATTGATTAAAGACATAAAAGTTCTTTGGAATTGTGTTTGTTTGTGTATGCTTGGTAGGTGATCTTTGTGGAGACAACTTGTGTTTAATTTAGAACCTGAAAGGATCCTTAGGAGAGCCAACCAAGAGAGAAAAGAGATGGCCAAGGACAGAGAGAATAGAATTGTGGAAAACCAATGATCTTTGAGAGATTATTTTATCCCTATCAATCAACCTGGCCATACACTGAGAAGACCTCGGGGGGATAATCCATATGAAATCAAGAGTAGTACCATATCTTTGTTGCCCTCATTCTATGGTACTTCTCTGGAGGACCCCTACAGGCATTTGGAGGAATTCACCGAGGTCTGTTTCACGGTGAGATTGCAGGGTGTTACTGATGACACCCAAATGCGAACTCTCTTTCTTTCTCCCTCAAAGATAAGGTGAAGCATTGGTATCACACTCTAGATGTTAGAGTGGATACTTGGGAAGCCTTGAAGGGAGAATTTTTGAAAAAATACTTCCCCATGAGCAAGACTAATCACTATAGGAGGGAAATCATAGGTTTGCTCAACAAGATGGAGAACAATTTCATGATGCATGGGAGCGCTTGAAAGATTTGTTACTCTTATGTCCCCATCATCAAATGTCAAGATGGCAGCTTGTAGAAAGGTTCTACACTGGATTAAATGACAAGCACAGGCAAACAGTGGATGGTGCCTATGTAGGAACTTTTCTCACAAAAACTGAAGATGAGGCTTGGGATCTTTTTGAGACTTTGAGTGAGAATTCTATCCATCTTAATTCTGCCTATTTGGATAGAAAACACACTCTTATGCAGCGAAAGATGGAGGCAAATGAGGCTAGGGATACCTAGAATTTGGCCTTTCAGATTCAATTGTTGAACCAAAACATTGAAAGGCTTATGACAAACCCTAGCCAACTCACGCCAAATGCCTCTGCTTCCCAAGCTTCTGAATGCTCCATTTGCAGTGGCAATACTCACGCTATTGTGGATTGTCATTTGGCCTCCCAATTCCCTAACCTTGTACAGGAGAACCTAAATGCTGTCCAAGGGTTCCGACTCAGACCTCGTAATGATCCATTTTCAAACACTTATAATGAGGGATGGAGGAACCACCCTAATTTTTCATGGAGACAGGGGAATGTCTCTAATTCAGGGAATTACAGACCGCAACCCTTTCAGACTCAATAGTATAATCAACCTCCTATGAATTCCCAACCATCCAAGACTTCTGAGATTGATGAGCTTAAAGTTATGCTTAAAGCCATGAAGGAGAATCAAAGTATGATCATCCAATCTCATGACAAGGCAATCAATGAGATGAAATCACAAATTGGACACCTTGTCGAGGCCATGAGTAAAAGAGAGACTGGGAAGCTTCCCAGTTCATCTGAGGAGAACCCTAAAGGAAAAGGGGTTATGTTTAGGGAGCAAGCCCAGGTGGTGACTATTCTGAGGAGTGGGAAAGAAATTTTCAAACCTGATGCTCCTATAGTCCCACCTTCTGAAAAATCATCCACTCAGACTTTCGACCTCACTGGAGAAGAGCAGCCCAACTCTTCTCTGCTTGAAATCACCTCACTGGAAAAGGTTGTCCCTGTTCCCCCTCTTACCCGACATGACAACCCTTCCACCCAGAGATCGAGAGTGCCCTTTCTAGAGTGCTTATCTAACTCTGGCCAGACTTCTGCTGGCTCATCTGGAGTCAAAGATAGGATGGATGAAATAATGGGGACTTTCAAAGAAGTGCAAATTAATATGTCCTTGCTTGAAGCTATCAGGTAGATTCCGTCCTATGCTCGCTTTCTTAAGGACCTGTGCATGAAAAAGCAGCAATCAAGGAAACAGGTCCAATCAAAGGTTGTCCTACCTGATTCTGTTAGCTCAATTATACAATGTGGGACACCCCCGAAACTTAAGGACCTAGGAGCCCCATACATCTTAGTGGTTGTTGGCGACCTACAAATAGGCGAGGCTCTGCTTGATCTAGGTGCGAGGGTGAACATCCTTCCAACTTGGAGGAGGCAATCTGAAGCCTTCCCCTGTAATCCTCCAAGTTGCAGACCATTCTTTGAAGACACCACGGGGCCTATTAGAAGATGTCCTCGTGAGAGAGGAGGATTTCTCTTTCCCCGTTGACTTTCTAGTTCTGGACACTGACCCTACCAACAAACCAAACAAGCCATCCATCATCTTGGGCTGCCCTTTTCTTGCGACTTCTAATGCTTCAATTAATTGTCACACTGGGGCGTTAAAAATGGGCTTTGGGAACAGGAAAATTTGGCTGAATGTGTTTGATGCTTATAAACAAGCTGGATTTGAGGATTGTTCCCAAGTTGAGGTGGTAGGTGATTGGCGCCATTGCCGGGGAGGTAATATTTTGACTCACTCCACTCATCAAAATATTTTCCCCAGCAACGACGCCATTAAAATGATCATGCAATTCCACTCAACTCAGTAATTAAGTTAATTTCACTTAATTAAGAGTAGAAGAAATCACTTAGGTTAACTCAAAGTTGTGTCGGTTGTGTAGTATAGGGTCGAATTAACCTAACATTTTAGAAATTTTTACTGGTTGAGTCCAGGTCGTTCACTGGGAAGTATAATAATTTTCTCCAAATTCACCAATCTTTTATTTCTCTATAAGTTTAGGAGGTATAACTAGTTTGATTTTCAAAACATGAATTTTGTCAAAATATTTAAACTATAAAGAATATACAAAATTCCATATGCAAAACATATTTACTCAAAATGTTGTACTTTATTAACAAGTAAACATGCTAGTTTTCTAATTCAATTTCATTCCAAAGAAATTAAGACAATTAAAAGTTATCCTATTAAAACATGACTTTTTACAATTAAGAATAAAAAGTAGTGATGCAAGAAAAATTCATTTTCTTCAGCCTCTTATCTTCTTCTCTCTTTCTTTTATTTTCTTTTCTTCTCTTCTTCCTGTCTTCTCCTGCCTTCTCTTCCCTTAGTCTTCTCTTTTTGTTCCTTAGTCTTTTTTTCCTTAACACTCCTTAGCGCCTGTGCTCCTTTCTTCCTTAGTCTTTGCTTCAACACTTAGCTTTAACATAACATCCTTCAGAGGCTTCTCTTTTCCTTAAGTTCTTCAGCTAAATCAAGTTTTTTTTACTTTTTTTAACCAAAATTTATTTTATTTGCGGCGAGGTCCTTTGGGGGATACACAACACCCTGAGACCAGGGTGGGACCAAACCCTACTCGGTCCTCGCCTAATCTCAATTGGGTTCATTTTCAGTTTATTTCTTATCGGTTCACGGTCTCGAGCCATTTCGGCTCAACCCGGCCTCCTAGGCCTCTCTCGCCTTCCCAGGGCACATACTCGCTCATGCCCCCAAGGGCGCACACCCGCAGGCACAAGCCCTCACACACATACTTATGCTCATGTTCAGATCGAATCGATAACTAGTGCGCCGAGCGCTGACGACTGCATAGCCAAGGAAACAAATTATTTTTATCCCCAGGCGCACGCTCGCGAACAAGCGATGTGGGACTAACGTACCCCTTTCAAACCCAACTTCAAATGATCATAACTTTCTACCCAGAGTTCCAAATCGAGTGATTTCAAGTTTGTTAGAAAGCTCTAAGATAGATCTATACAATTGCAGGGTCAATTTAATGTTTTAATGATGTTTTCCTTTTCAATTTGAAAGATGAAATCAGGGGTTCCTACGGGTTATTACTAGCCTGGAAGTGAAATTAAATCAGTAGAGTCCTCAGATGGACTTTTCTCTTTTATTTTAAAGGTCTGTACATGTTTTATAAGTGATTCTGCATCTATTAGAATAGGTTTTAAGTTCTTAAGACCTTCAGAACCAGCAGAGAAGCTCTTCACTTCTCTGAAAGCTTCAGAGTTCATATTTCAGACTTCATTATGCGCAACAGACACTTAAGAATGCTTCTAATTGATTTAAACTAATTCTAAGGGTTATAATTAACTCATCTGGGTAGGATTTAAATTCAAATTTCATCAAAATGGCACTGCTGTTGGTTTGGGTTTGAAAGTAACCCAAACTAACAGGAACTAAATTCTCAGACGTTTATTCATCTGAGCTCACTTAATTCTTTCTAAAAACATCAAACAAGTTCCCAGAAACAACTTTCACTCCTCAAAATCTCAATTCGAGCTCAGATCTTCATTATCAGACTCAAGTTTGACTGTGGAAGCATAAAAATTGACTTTCTGTTCAAAGCTTCTCCATAGGCAATTAAAGACTCAAATAAAGTCTCCTCAACGTCCAGAACTTATTCAAATCTTCAGGAAGGTGTACTGACCTTAATTTCTAAGGTTACAGGCTTGCCTCCTGAACTTGAAAATATGTTTGTTCGATAGAATCAATGGAAGGTTGTTATAGTGTTTTAAAGGTTTACATAGCTTCAATGCATTGCACTAAAGCTTCTGAGATCATTAAATGCTTCTTAAATCTTTTTAAACAGACTTCTCGAACTTTGCCGGAGTTGGGGAAGATGAAGTTCATTCTACAGCTCCAGTGGTTAAATCTTCAAACAAATATCCTAAAATTAATCAGTGATCCATATAATATCATTTTGGAGTTTCTCAACAAGTTCTAGAGGCTGAAACTCAATTTTGGCTTGCCGAAGCTCGTCGGAGCTCCGGTGAGTCCAGAAAATGTGTAATTTGTGTACAGATTGATTAAACTTGCCATTTTTGATTCAAAAAGGATCCTGAGGTTGCAAGGAACCTCAGTATCACATTTAATTCTTCATTTATCTCTTTAAAATTAAGATTTGACAGTGAATTTGTTTTTAAAGAATCTAAGTGGTTAAAGCTCAGGACTTGTTTAACCACTCAATTGAGAGGTTAAAACAAGTCAACAAGTAATAGTAGTCATAATTATATAGTTAATTAATAGTTTGAACTGCTCCTGAGCCGCCATGGACAGCGAGCTCAGGAACTAAATTAAATTTGGACGTTTAATTTATAGATGATAATAATATGTATTATAGTGTCGATTAGGGTTCATAAGTGGTGAATACATATGAAGAACCCAATGGAGGTGGAATTAGGTCGATTACTATCACCATAGACAGTGTCAGTAGTCGATGAAGGTGATATGTGAATTAGGCGATTAGGTGATCAATTAGCAATTAAGTGAATTAGAAATGGTCATGAAAGATACAGGAAGGTGTACAGTGAATTAAAAAGACAAGATTGAGCTCTGGCGAGCTCAAGGAACTCGCCGGAGTCGAAGAAGATGAAACTAAAATATGAAATTACTCTAACCTAACTACCTAAACTAACTAACTAAGCTAGCCTACTCCTACTCCTACTCCTAATCTACTATTACCTAGACGAAGTGGTCAATAGGGTTCCGCCAAAGTCTCATGGTGGACGACGAAATCAGAGGGTGGAAGAAAGATCTCCAGTGGGCGGATTTGAGGTGGAGCGGAGGATTCCTTGGGTCGGCACCTGTATCAAAGACGTGGAAGACCACGACGGATCTCCTCGGCTAATTAAGATGGATGGAGGAAGTCAGAAATTGGAATGGGAAGTCATCGGAGTTTTGGACGAATAACCTATTGGGTCGGTGTTTGCACCTCAAAACACGCCTATAAGAACGCCTTCTTATGCTATTTTCTAGCATTAACTATGTATATTATAATCCTGTAGTTGCATTTGTAAAAACGCTTGCATGCATGCATTTAATTGAGAGGAGAAGAGAATGGAATAAATGGCTTGCATTTTTACATTTTTCTTCAAGTGTCTCTTTGCAAAAAGTCCCCTCTCCATATTTTATTTTCATCTTTCTTTCTTCTTCCCACGGCTTTTCTCTTCTTCCCGCGGCTGCGTCCTTCCCGCGGCTGCACTCTTCCCGCAGCTGCATGCAGCAGCCACGCAGCACCTCTTCCCGTCACGTCTCCCTGCCAACGCCGCTCCCTACAGCTGCAACTAGCACGCCCTCTCCCTACTGCAGCCAACACGCCCCTCTCCCCTCCTCTATAAGTAGCTGCAGCTTCATCCTCGCGAAGGGGGAGGTTGCAGCTACTGAAAAAAAAACCCGCAGCCACCTTCCTCGCCCGTTCTCCCCTCCCATACGTCGGCCCTCCGTCGAGGAGGCACCCGACGAGCAGGAGAACCCACTGTGGTGCTCACCACCACAGTGGGAACACCACCGCCCAGCTCGTCAACGAGCCGGTGGGCGTGGTGTTTTCTTTTCTCTTCGTTTTCATCTCCACGCCATTGCTGCCGCTTCAAGGTCCGAAGCTTGAAACAGCAGCAGCAGCAGCACCCCCGCCTCCTCCGCGACCTTCCCCGCAGGCGCGCAACCCTCCGCGCGCGCCTGCAGGCCCGTTCCCCGTCTCCGCCTCTGCTCTGTCGCCTCTGCAATTCCACCCGCGACAGGCCGCTGCGCGCACTGCAGCGGCCGGCTACGGCCTCGCGCCGACCCCCGCGAACCTCTGCAACCCTCCGCGACCGACTGTAGACTCCCCGCCGCCCTCTCCGAGCACGCCATCGCCCGCTCTCCGTCCTCGCACCCGGTCTGCAGGAGACGTCTCACGTCCACTGCACGAAGGCGCGGTGCACCGCGACGATCAGACGTCCGCCTCCGCCTTCAGACGACGTAGAGTCAGACGTCTGCCGCCTCCGGCAGACGTCTTAACTCGCGCGTCCGCGAACACTCCTTCGCCCGCTCTCTCTCTCCGCCGATCTCTCCCGCCCGCTCTTTCTCTCTCTGGCGCTCTCTCTCTCTCCGCGATCTCTCCCGCCCGCTCCCTCTGTCTCCCGCTCTCTCTCTCTTCGCGATCTCTATCTCTCTCTCTCTCTCTCTCTCTTTTTTTTTTCACTTACAGCAACACACACACACCCATTCACCGACACACACACACACACACTAATAGTAACTTATATACATACATATATATATATATATATATATATATATACATATACATATATCTATATATATATACTTATATATACATAGTATATCTATATAGTTATGTATACATACATATAATATAATATATATATACATATACATATATAATATATATATACATATATATATATACACATACTCATATACATATATATATATATACATATCTATATACTTATACATATACACATATATATATACATATATCTAAATACATATATACTTATATACATATATACATAGCTATATACATATATACATACATATATATATATATATATATATATATATATATATATATATATATATACACCTATATACATATATATATATCTATATATATCTATACATATATACTTATACATTTATATACATATAGATATATTTACTCATATACATACATATGTACATATATTTTCACGTTATTTACTATACGCTGTATCATGGGGATATCTGCACCAGTTGCTGATATTCCCTGATACACGCGTACAAAAAAAGCGTGGTCCCATACATCATCCATCCTTCATCCACACTCCACGCGGCACCTAGTCGTGTTGGTTGCGTCTCTCTAGACATCGGCTGACTCGACATAGTGCTATACTCCATCGTCACCTCCACCCCCACCCCTTTATATATATACTACATATAAATCTATAGCTACTATATTTACTTTCTATCTGTTAGCTTCCTTCTTAGTAAAAAGATAAAAAAAAGGTATAAAAGTGAAAAGATAATCTTTGATTTGCAGGTACCCCGTCTTGCAAGTAGCAAGATGTGTTTTGAAACTCTATTTTGGCTAAAAGCCAAGGACACAATTTTGAGGGTGTGCCTCAAGAACAAGGATTACCAGAAAAAAACCTAAATAAGAAAAATACCAAAAATAGAATAAACAAACGGAAGAGACGCGTTTTAAGGAAAACGTAGAAACTCGACTTGAACCCCACTTCCCTGAGTTCGACCCTGGGCTTAAAAGTGACAAGATAAAATCAATTAGGCCAGGTTAAAAATTTTGTAAAGAGATGGTTAGGTCTGAATTAGGTTAACCACTATACACATTTCAACGGTAAAAATATCATATTAACAACCTATCCGGGCCGACCATCATGACTTTTCTGGCGCCGTTGCCGGGGAGGTACGCTTTCGAGTAAGTTTCTATCCAATTCCTTTAAATTTGTCTCTTCTCTCTTCACGGGTATTGTTGTTTTTGGTGTGCAGGTGAACCTGGTGGAAGGAGAAGAAGGCTGACGAAGTCGAGGACGTGAGCAGATCCAAGGCGGGAACGAGAGCGTGAAGACGCCGACATTGCATTGGAGCTTCGCACACGTTGCCGAACAAGTAGGTTTTCTTTTCTCATCAAATTAGTGTTAACTTGCCACCACAAAAATAAAAAAAAAAATTTTTTTAAACTAAAAACTAGAAAAACTTTTTGGGATTTCTTGAGGGCAAGTGGATTAAAATTCACTTGATTGATTGGTTGTCTTCACTCCCACTGCCCCGGATTTCCCACCTTACTTCGCATAGCGAAAATCCGAGAATCTTCATTCTTAGATTTTTCGCCGTGGGAAGTATTCTTTGAGGCAAAGAAAAAGATTGCTTGTATCCCTCTTTTGCCTCACTTATCTTTAATTCAGGATCACATTTTTGGTGGGGAGACTTGGAATTGAGTTGATTCCAACCCCACCACGACTTTTCAAATTTGCCTGTGATTCGATCCTGAATACTTCAACCCCAAAAATTTTATTTTCTTTATCTTTTGGTTGAAGCCTTGTGTGTGGAAATCATTTCTGGTGATTGGGAGCGCTTGAATTGAAGTGCTTTGGCTCCCTGTCACATTGATATAAAACTGATTCGTGCATCCACACTTAGAAATCTCCATTTAGGGTAGCCCATTGCATTTTAGCATGCATTAACTAACTGATAATTGAAGAAGGGTTTCTTGGGTTTTAGAAGGAAAACCTGTATTTTTGCAAAAAACCCGGAGATTGGTTGAATTGGTAATTCAGCAAAACCCTAAAATTCATACTACTTAAGGCTGAACTCTAAAAACTATTCGCCAATAAAAACTTCAATTCGGGGAGATTTCCCCGTTGCATGCTTGTTCTTACACACTCTTAAAATCAATCACTTGGGCATTACCCGTAAACAACGCCCTTCATATTCCAAAAGCACTTGACCCTAAGCCTCTAATTAAAACTGGTAGTAACTTGACCCTTACTGAGGATTGGAGGTCTAACTACCTGTGTGTAGCGACTACGTGCTGGTGAGAGTTCCCGCGTGCTATCGGGTGTCTAAGACTGGGGCAAATGGCCTTTCAATCTGGCCCGGTGGTTCCGCGGTGCTCGCATTCGGTTCGGTAATTCGTGATAGTAGGTAACTTAGATCTTTAGGTCTAAGGGCACACTGTAGAGGTTAGGAACTTGACTGTATTGATTTGTAATCAAGTGTACCTTTGCGGCGTCATTTCTCTCATCCCTATTCCCTTCTCATCTCCCCAATTCTTCCTGCGGTAGTGCATGTTTGGGAGGAGGTCACAAAACCCTGAACTATTTGAATTGACTGATAAATCTAGAAAACAAGTCGAATCGTTCTCCTCCTCCACAAACATGGCTGCACGCCCACCCCCAAATCCCGAGGGAGGAAACCGCCCTCAGAACCCACCAGGTGGTGGAGCCTTAGATCCCATAACCTGCCTCCAAGCCCAAATGGAAATGTATAATGAGCAAATCGAAGCCATTCGGGAAACATTGGAGGAAATGCAGAACCCTCCCGAACGGGAGGAGCCTAGGTCTCTTAGCTCTTATCAGAATCCCGCTGCTACAGAGACCATAGGACAAATTCGGGTCCCCATGGGCGGGGACGACTTTGAATTAAAACCAAATATAATTGGCCTAATCAATTTTCACTTTCATGGTCTTGCAAGTGAAGACCCATTTCTCCACTTGGAAGACCTAACCCGACTTGCTGAAACTGTTAAACCAAGAAATGTCGGGTTATCTATAGTCCTCATGAAGATGTTCCCATTTTCATTACGGGATAAAGCGTCGCAATGGTTACGCACCCTTGGGAGAACCATCCACTCGTGGGAAGAGATGCGAACAGCGTTTCTCAAGAAGTTCTTCCCAATCGGGCGGACCAATGCGCTTCGCCGTGCTATCACTTCATTTACGCAACAAAACGGTGAACAATTTCATGAGGCATGGGAGAGGTATAACGACCTCCTCAGGAAATGTCCGCACCACGGTCTGCCTAAGTGGCATATAGCCCAGATTTTCTACTATGGGCTAAATGAGACTTTGAAGCAGATTGCAGACGCTTCCTGCGGAGGGAACTTTATGAATAAAGACGAGAATGGAGCATTCGAGCTGTTTGAAAATATGAGTGAAAACTCGATGAACAATGCTTCCATTGTCGCCTTTAATCGTACCATCCAGCCCCGAAATGTCCACGAAGTTGACATGGGACCCTCCCATTCATCCACTGATCTAAGCCTTATTGCACAAAAACTGGATGAAGTCTCCGTCGTGCACAAGAAGCTGGACGAGCTTCTGGCCAACCCCGCTCGATCTATGGCAAACACCACCTCTTCACCACTTCGTCACAATCCAAGTTCTTCTAATACCAGGCTTATCCCAAGAAACCCCGTTAGACCTTCCTTACCGAGTGTCGCGCCAAGCGACTCGGTAAGTCATGTGGAACTGGCTTCTGCGAGCCAGTATTTCGACACGGAGGACCAAGCCTCCGTGGGCTCGGACGCATATCTACATGCGGACGCGTCTACTGGCATAGAAGATGCTTGCGCCCTGGGGAACAACCCGTTCTCTACCACTTATAACCCGGGGTGGCGTAATCATCCGAACTTTGCATGGTCCAACAACTCGCAGCGCCAAAACCCCGCGGGTGGACCAATGCGACCGTCCGCACCCGTCATCCCAAGGGTCCAATTTAATCCTATGGCAAATCCGCCATCAGGCCCTTGCGTACCACAAACTGAACACGCATCAAGCCCTCTTGACAAATTGATGCGAATGATGACGGAAATGTCAAAGCGCCATGAAGAGAACATGACCTCTCTTCAGCACCAATTGGCGCAGCAGAATGCCGAGATCAGTCAACTACGCATGGCGACTCGATCTCAGGGCACTCTTCCCGCCCAACCTGTTCCAAACCCGCGAAATTTCGTGCCCCGTGGTTCTCAACCACAGGTACGACCTTCTCAGGGATAGGTTAATCAAGTTCTGCAAGCTCCGAGCATTCCACCGGGATTTCAGGCTAATCCTGCTGCAGCACCACACTCTTATATCCCCATTGCAAACCCTCCTCCACCGTATGATCCCACTGGACCCGCATCGTCCAATGCTATCACTACGAGGAGCGGTAAGCAAACCGTCGATCCGCCTCGACCTGATCCTGGCCCATCTTCTTCATCACCCTCTCATTCGGGATGCATACCGCATTCGCGAGAGGATGATGCACCAAAACTTGTGCCAGAATCAATCCCATTCCCTGAGGCTCTACTAAGGGAGCCAAAAGGCAAAAAGAAAAATACGCAGGCCTTTGACAACCTACGTAATTTGTTCAGGGATGTAGAAATCAAGGTACCCCTGCTCGAGGCAATCGACCACATACCTACTGTCGCTCGATTTTTCAAAGACTACACAACACCCAGACGACAGTCGAAGAGGACTAAGAATCCGGTGGTTCTCTCGCCTCATGCGAGTTGTGCTATACTGTCAAACTTACCACCGAAGCAGAAAGATCCGGGCACACCACTGATTTCCTGTAGCATCCAAGGCTGCAGTTTTAACCGTGCCTTGCTTGATCTAGGATCTTCCATCAATCTCATACCGACCATCATGCTCAAAAAATTTTCCTTGGGAAATCTGAAACCCACCCCTGTCACGTTACAGTTGGCAGATCGTTCTGTCAAAATCCCGAAGGGTGTGGTGGAAGACGTGGTGGTTAGGGTCAACAGTCTCTGTTTTCCTGTTGACTTTCTTGTTTTAGATATGGAAGTTCCTAGTTCACTTTCTGATTGTCCGATCATCCTCGGTCGACCTTTCTTGGCCACAGCCCGCGCCCACATCGACTGCGAGTCGGGCTGTATTGAGATTGCCGTTGGATCTGAGAAGCTCAAGCTTAACATATTCAAGGCAGCCAAGAACTTTGATTGCGATTGCATTGAGGATGACACGTCTGACGAGGATATGGCCGTCAGCGCGTGTATCGGACTAATTGGGACCTATTCGGACTGCTGCGGATTACCTATAAACACTGATAACTGCCTGACCAACGCATACTGTGACGTTCCCCAATCCCTCCCTTGTCCAGTACCTTCTCCTGGCCAGACTTCTGACGAGGTTTTCTCCGCTTCCCATACCTCGTGGTCTGAGTCATATCCGGGCTACTCACTGTCGGTCCATACTCATGAAGACCGAATTGCCCTTTCTTCCCCGCCAAATCAGGCGGATTTACAAATCCACACTGGGACCTTGAGCCCATATACTTCTCACTGGGGCTATTCATTTTTGGATCCATCTATCCAAGAAGCCCCTCTTCTTGGCCAATCTGAAGGCCAGTTTCTTCCTCCTAACTTGTTCTCCTACCCGTCTGGGACACTCTCGTCCCAAGAAATGCCAGATCCTTCCCCATCTACTCCCGAGCTAAAAGTGCTGCCTAATACACTCAAGTATGTTTTCCTGGGACCAAATGAAACGCTCCCTGTAATCATCAGTTCAAAATTAACCATGGAGCAGGAGTGCAAACTAACTAAGGTCCTCCTAGAACACAAGGCAGCTATTGGGTGGTCCTTATCAGACTTATCTGGTATTAGTCCCTCCTACTGCACTCATCGTATATATACGGAGGAGGAGGCTCGACCTTCTCGCGAGATGCAGCGACGTCTCAACCCTAACATGCGGGAGGTCGTTAAGAATGAAATCATTAAGTGGCTGGATGCGGGTATAATCTACCCGATCAGCGATAGCCCCTGGGTGAGTCCGATTCACGTTGTGCCCAAAAAGGCAGGACTCACCATCCGTGTCAATGACAGGGGCGAATCCATCCCTACACGCACTCCTACATCTTGGAGAGTGTGTGTAGATTATAGGAAACTCAATGCTGCAACCAAGAAAGATCACTTCCCGCTACCATTTATTGACCAAATCCTAGAGCGGTTAACGGGAAATAAATTTTTCTGCTTCCTGGATGGATTCTCAGGATATAACCAGGTGGCAATAGACCCCCGAGACCAAGAGAAAACCACTTTTACTTGCCCTTTCGGCACCTTCACCTTTAGAAGGATGCCGTTCGGACTTTGTAACGCGCCAGCAACTTTCCAGAGATGCATGCTGGCGATATTTCATGACATGGTGGGTGACTTTCTCGAGGTCTTCATGGATGACTTTTCAGTCTTTGGACCATCTTTCGACGAATGTCTTGCCAACCTGACTCGCATCCTTAGGAGATGTATTGATGTAAACCTCGTGCTTTCCTGGGAAAAAAGTCATTTTATGGTGCACGAGGGAATTGTTCTTGGACATATCATCTCCGATAGGGGTATCGAGGTTGACAGAGCTAAGCTCGATATCATTGCTGATTTACCTGTGCCTGGTTCTGTCAAACAAATCCGCTCCTTCTTGGGACACGTCGGTTTCTATAGGAGATTCATCAAAGACTTCTCCAAAATTTCTCGACCCTTAACTCATCTCCTATCAACTGACGTGCTCTTCGACATGGGCCCTGACTGTATACAAGCATTCACGCAGCTGCGTAATGCTGTCACCAAGGCCCCTGTTCTCCAGCCGCCTGATTGGTCCCTCAACTTTGAACTTATGTGTGACGCTTCAGACCTTGCAGTCGGAGCCATCCTGGGACAAAGACGCGATAGACACCCCTTCGTGGTATACTACGCCAGTAAGACGTTGGACAAGGCCCAGCGTAATTATACTACCACTGAAAAGGAACTACTGGCAGTCGTCTTTGGGCTGGAAAAATTCCGTTCTTACCTTCTGGGCTCTCACGTTATTGTTTTCACTGATCACGCGGCCATTCGCCATCTCATGCACAAGAAGGATGCCAAGCCTAGACTGATTCGTTGGATCCTTCTGCTCCAGGAATTTGACATTGAGATTCGTGATAAGGTCGGAGCCCAGAATGTTGTGGCTGATCACCTTTCCAGACTGGACCCTGACCATATTGGACTTACTCTGCCAATTAATGAAGTTTTTCCTGATGAGCACCTATTGGCAATAAATGTGGCAAGTGGACCGTGGTATGCCGACATTGCCAATTACCTTGCTTCTGGATCTCTTCCACGTGGCTGGCCTAAAAACCAGCGTGAGCGTCTCATGGCAGAAGCAAAGTATTATTTCTGGGATAATCCACTTCTTTTTTGGATAGGTGCTGATCAAATCATCCGTCGCTGTATTCCTGAC
The DNA here is from genome assembly GCA_037157565.1 of Thalassia testudinum. Taxonomy (NCBI): domain Eukaryota; kingdom Viridiplantae; phylum Streptophyta; class Magnoliopsida; order Alismatales; family Hydrocharitaceae; genus Thalassia; species Thalassia testudinum. The sequence goes on from JAZHRO010000056.1 coordinate 10,363,613, forward strand.
AGTGAGTTCCCTAGTGTGCTATCCTTCTGCCACGATCAGGCCTGTGGAGGCCATTTCTCTGGGAGGAAAACTGCAGCCAAGGTGTTGCAGTGCGGTTTCTTTTGGCCCTCCCTTCACCAGGACGCGCACACTTATGCCAAACATTGCACTAGGTGCCAGTCATTAGGGTCGATGGCACGTCGTGACATGATGCCCTTGCAACACATCCTAGCTGCGGAAATCTTCGACATCTGGGGAATTGACTTCATGGGTCCCTTTCCTCCATCCAACGGCTTCGAATTCATCCTCGTGGCCGTCGACTATGTTTCAAAATGGATCGAGGCTATTCCCGCGCACCGTGCTGACCATGTTATCTCCACCCGATTCGTCAAAGACCATATCTTTGCGCGTTTTGGGATCCCTCGGGCCATTATCTCGGATGGAGGAAGCCACTTTACCCATGCTTCTTTTCGGGCACTTCTGAGGAGGTACGGAGTCCACCATCATATCGCATCCCCGTATCATCCTCAGACGAACGGCCAGGCGGAAGTGTCGAACCGGCAAATCAAGCAGATTCTCCAGAAAACGGTTCGGCCTGACCGTAAGGATTGGTCCGACAAGCTGACTGACGCACTTTGGGCGTATCGGACCGCCTTCAAGGCCCCCCTTGGTATGTCTCCATATAGAATCGTTTACGGGAAGCCTTGTCATTTACCTGTAGAGTTGGAGCACCGCGCTTATTGGGCGGTTCGCCAATGTAACCTCGACCCAGGCTTGTGTGAACGAGAAAGGAAACTCCAACTCCAAGAGCTGGAAGAGCTCCGTCGTGAAGCCTATGATTCTGCTCTAACCTTTAAACAACGCACTAAGGCTTTTCACGACAGCCATGTTCGGCGGAAGGAATTTGAGCCATCTCAGCAAGTTTGGCTCTATAATGCCCGACTCAAATTCTTTCCTGGGAAATTAAAGTCCAAATGGACTGGTCCTTTTCTGGTCTCAAGACCATTCCCCAATGGGGCCGTCGAAATCGAAGATCCCAAATCTGGGCGTAAATTTACGGTCAACGGGCAGCGTTTGAAACCCTATCTGACTCATGAACCTGCCCCCGTTGGAGAAACCGTTGCCCTGCTGGAGGGTAACTAATTCTTTGCCTCATTCTGAGTCCAGCTGGGGACATTAAATTCAGCGCTTGTTGGGAGGCACCCTAACAGCACTCACCATCCACCATCACTTTTCACACCTCTATCGCAATCACTTCACAACGGCGCCAGAAAAGTCATGATGGTCGGCCTGGATAGGTTGTTAATATGATATTTTTACCGTTGAAATGTGTATAGTGGTTAACCTAATTCAGACCTAACCATCTCTTTACAAAATTTTTAACCTGGCCTAATTGATTTTATCTTGTCACTTTTAAGCCCAGGGTCGAACTCAGGGAAGTGGGGTTCAAGTCGAGTTTCTACGTTTTCCTTAAAACGCGTCTCTTCCGTTTGTTTATTCTGTTTTTGGTATTTTTCTTATTTAGGTTTTTTTTCTGGTAATCCTTGTTCTTGAGGCACACCCTCAAAATTGTGTCCTTGGCTTTTAGCCAAAATAGAGTTTCAAAACACGTCTTGCTACTTGCAAGACGGGGGTACCTGCAAATCAAAGATTATCTTTTCACTTTTATACCTTTTTTTTATCTTTTTACTAAGAAGGAAGCTAACAGATAGAAAGTAAATATAGTAGCTATAGATTTATATGTAGTATATATATAAAGGGGTGGGGGTGGAGGTGACGATGGAGTATAGCACTATGTCGAGTCAGCCGACGTCTAGAGAGACGCAACCAACACGACTAGGTGCCGCGTGGAGTGTGGATGAAGGATGGATGATGTATGGGACCACGCTTTTTTTGTACGCGTGTATCAGGGAATATCAGCAACTGGTGCAGATATCCCCATGATACAGCGTATAGTAAATAACGTGAAAATATATGTACATATGTATGTATATGAGTAAATATATCTATATGTATATAAATGTATAAGTATATATGTATAGATATATATAGATATATATATATATATATAGGTGTATATATATATATATATATATATATATATATATATGTATGTATATATGTATATAGCTATGTATATATGTATATAAGTATATATGTATTTAGATATATGTATATATATATGTGTATATGTATAAGTATATAGATATGTATATATATATATGTATATGAGTATGTGTATATATATATATATATATATATTATATATGTATATGTATATATATATTATATTATATGTATGTATACATAACTATATAGATATACTATGTATATATAAGTATATATATATAGATATATGTATATGTATATATATATATATATATATATATATATGTATGTATATAAGTTACTATTAGTGTGTGTGTGTGTCGGTGAATGGGTGTGTGTGTGTTGCTGTAAGTGAAAAAAAAGAGAGAGAGAGAGAGAGAGAGAGATAGAGATCGCGAAGAGAGAGAGAGCGGGAGACAGAGGGAGCGGGCGGGAGAGATCGCGGAGAGAGAGAGAGCGCCAGAGAGAGAAAGAGCGGGCGGGAGAGATCGGCGGAGAGAGAGAGCGGGCGAAGGAGTTTTCGCGGACGCGCGAGTTAAGACGTCTGCCGGAGGCGGCAGACGTCTGACTCTACGTCATCTGAAGGCGGAGGCGGACGTCTGATCGTCGCGGTGCACCGCGCCTTCGTGCAGTGGACGTGAGACGTCTCCTGCAGACCGGGTGCGAGGACGGAGAGCGGGCGATGGCGTGCTCGGAGAGGGCGGCGGGGAGTCTACAGTCGGTCGCGGAGGGTTGCAGAGGTTCGCGGGGGTCGGCGCGAGGCCGTAGCCGGCCGCTGCAGTGCGCGCAGCGGCCTGTCGCGAGTGGAATTGCAGAGGCGACAGAGCAGAGGCGGAGACGGGGAACGGGCCAGCAGGCGCGCGCGGAGGGTTGCGCGCCTGCGGGGAAGGTCGCGGAGGAGGCAGGGGTGCTGCTGCTGCTGCTGTTTCAAGCTTCGGACCTTGAAGCGGCAGCAATGGCGTGGAGATGAAAACGAAGAGAAAAGAAAACACCACGCCCACTGGCTCGTTGAAGAGCTGGGCGGTGGTGTTCCCATTGTGGTGGTGAGCACCACAGTGGGTTCTCCTGCTCGTCGGGTGCCTCCTCGACGGAGGGCCGACGTATGGGAGGGGAGAACGGGCGAGGAAGGTGGCTGCGGGTTTTTTTTTCAGTAGCTGCAACCTCCCCCTTCGCGAGGATGAAGCTGCAGCTACTTATAGAGGAGGGGAGAGGGGCGTGTTGGCTGCAGCAGGGAGAGGGCGTGCTAGTTGCAGCTGTAGGGAGCGGCGTTGGCAGGGAGACGTGACGGGAAGAGGTGCTGCGTGGTTGCTGCATGCAGCTGCGGGAAGAGTGCAGCCGCGGGAAGGACGCAGCCGCGGGAAGAGAAAAGCCGTGGGAAGAAGAAAGAAAGATGAAAATAAAATATGGAGAGGGGACTTTTTGCAAAGAGACACTTGAAGAAAAATGTAAAAATGCAAGCCATTTATTCCATTCTCTTCTCCTCTCAATTAAATGCATGCATGCAAGCGTTTTTACAAATGCAACTACAGGATTATAATATACATAGTTAATGCTAGAAAATAGCATAAGAAGGCATTCTTATAGGCGTGTTTTGAGGTGCAAACATATACCCCCATGCCTATCTTTTGCTAGTCCCTAGCAAAACCGTATTTAGAAATGATCTTAAGCTGAAAATTTTCTTCTGAGGTGATATAGGTGTGTTTATTATCGAATATTGTGAGAACCAATTGTAAAGAAGACTACCAGTACTTTAAGTCTCACATGACATAGATCATCTCTCAACTAACCAGGACTCTTGATATTTAAACCTTAAGTACGATTTCCAGGACCCAGGAGGTTTTTGCCGAACTCGAGAGCTCAAGAAATTATGATTTGTGCATAGTGAAGGATCAAGACTGACCAGATGAAGATTAAGACTCAATCCCAGGGTTTCACGAATTTTTAAGTACAGGTTGGTCCCAGTTTCAGCTCATGTCTTCGAATTGACCCTTAAGATGATGACGGAAAACTCAACTCCCATTTTCTGATTTTTTTTTTTTTTTTTTTTTTTTTTTTTGTGACTCACCGAAAAACAAAGTATATAGACATTTATGAGATATACTGACTCTTTTAAAACATCTCTTTTCTGATTGATTTTTTTTTTTTTTTTTTGAAACACGTGTCAGTATATCTCTTACAACACATTTTGAAACACACATCTTTTTTTTTTTTTTGTGGGAGAGTTTCTTTTTGGTGGAAAGAGTCGCTCCTAAACACAAGACTAAAGCATGGGATAAAAAGTCTACCTGCGCACACAGGTAAGGACTCCACCTTCCCTAATGAACACTAGGGTTGGATCTTATGTTCACCTGGTCTTTCCTGATATGTGTAGTGTGAACCAAGTTTACTTAAGCTCTCAAGAAAAAGCAAACCAACGGATCCTGTACTGGTGTCTCAGGTACAAGAATACATCCTTAGTTAGGAGAGATCTTGATCTATTTTGTCAATGCTTTAAGTGAATTAAGCCGAGCCTGAGCGAATCAAGCTTTTGTGGCCTGGAAAGTCTTCAAAACAGAGGTTGAATATCCATAAACACTTATTGCCTTTTTGTTTCAGCTTCAAGATTATTATTAAACACCATTTATTTTTATTTTATTTTATTTTATTTTATTTTATTATTTTTTTTATTTATTATATTTTTTTTTTGCATATTTATAAATAAGTGGGAACTGTATAATACCATAACATACCCGGATCCTATGGATGCCTATCCACCCCCCCATGACAAACAATGCTATGTCCTCATATGCATGCAGGGAAAGGCAGAGGAAGGATGGAAGATCGGGTAACAAGAGCTGAGGTTCAGGGTATAGATTAGGGTGGAAGGGTGGGTGGATGGTGGGTGGTGAAGAGAAAAGTGAAGTGATTGCGATAGAGGTGTGAAAAGTGATGGTGGATGGTGAGTGCTGTTAGGGTGCCTCCCAACAAGCGCTGAATTTAATGTCCCCAGCTGGACTCAGAATGAGGCAAAGAATTAGTTACCCTCCAGCAGGGCAACGGTTTCTCCAACGGGGGCAGGTTCATGAGTCAGATAGGGTTTCAAACGCTGCCCGTTGACCGTAAATTTACGCCCAGATTTGGGATCTTCGATTTCGACGGCCCCATTGGGGAATGGTCTTGAGACCAGAAAAGGACCAGTCCATTTGGACTTTAATTTCCCAGGAAAGAATTTGAGTCGGGCATTATAGAGCCAAACTTGCTGAGATGGCTCAAATTCCTTCCGCCGAACATGGCTGTCGTGAAAAGCCTTAGTGTGTTGTTTAAAGGTTAGAGCAGAATCATAGGCTTCACGACGGAGCTCTTCCAGCTCTTGGAGTTGGAGTTTCCTTTCTCGTTCACACAAGCCTGGGTCGAGGTTACATTGGCAAACCGCCCAATAAGCGCGGTGCTCCAACTCTACAGGTAAATGACAAGGCTTCCCGTAAACGATTCTGTATGGAGACATACCAAGGGGGGCCTTGAAGGCGGTCCGATACGCCCAAAGTGCGTCAGTCAGCTTGTCGGACCAATCCTTACGGTCAGGCCGAACCATTTTCTGGAGAATCTGCTTGATTTGCCGGTTCGACACTTCCTCCTGGCCGTTCGTCTGAGGATGATACAGGGATGTGATACGATGGTGGACTCCGTACCTCCTCAGAAGTGCCCGAAAAGAAGCATGGGTAAAGTGGCTTCCTCCATCCGAGATAATGGCCCGAGGGATCCCAAAACGCGCAAAGATATGGTCTTTGACGAATCGGGTGGAGATAACATGGTCAGCACGGCGCGCGGGAATAGCCTCGATCCATTTTGAAACATAGTCGACGGCCACGAGGATGAATTCGAAGCCGTTGGATGGAGGAAAGGGACCCATGAAGTCAATTCCCCAAATGTCGAAGATTTCCGCAGCTAGGATGTGTTGCAAGGGCATCATGTCACGACGTGCCATCGACCCTAATGACTGGCACCTAGTGCAATGTTTGGCATAAGTGTGCACGTCCTGGTGAAGGGAGGGCCAAAAGAAACCGCACTGCAACACCTTGGCTGCAGTTTTCCTCCCAGAGAAATGGCCTCCACAGGCCTGATCGTGGCAGAAGGATAGCACACTGGGGAACTCACTGTCAGGAATACAGCGACGGATGATTTGATCAGCACCTATCCGAAAAAGAAGTGGATTACCCCAGAAATAATACTTTGCTTCTGCCATGAGACGCTCGCGCTGGTTTTTAGGCCAGCCACGTGGAAGAGATCCAGAAGCAAGGTAATTGGCAATGTCGGCATACCACGGTCCACTTGCCACATTTATTGCCAATAGGTGCTCATCAGGAAAAACTTCATTAATTGGCAGAGTAAGTCCAATATGGTCAGGGTCCAGTCTGGAAAGGTGATCAGCCACAACATTCTGGGCTCCGACCTTATCACGAATCTCAATGTCAAATTCCTGGAGCAGAAGGATCCAACGAATCAGTCTAGGCTTGGCATCCTTCTTGTGCATGAGATGGCGAATGGCCGCGTGATCAGTGAAAACAATAACGTGAGAGCCCAGAAGGTAAGAACGGAATTTTTCCAGCCCAAAGACGACTGCCAGTAGTTCCTTTTCAGTGGTAGTATAATTACGCTGGGCCTCGTCCAACGTCTTACTGGCGTAGTATACCACGAAGGGGTGTCTATCGCGTCTTTGTCCCAGGATGGCTCCGACTGCAAGGTCTGAAGCGTCACACATAAGTTCAAAGTTGAGGGACCAATCAGGCGGCTGGAGAACAGGGGCCTTGGTGACAGCATTACGCAGCTGCGTGAATGCTTGTATACAGTCAGGGCCCATGTCGAAGGGCACGTCAGTTGATAGGAGATGAGTTAAGGGTCGAGAAATTTTGGAGAAGTCTTTGATGAATCTCCTATAGAAACCGACGTGTCCCAAGAAGGAGCGGATTTGTTTGACAGAACCAGGCACAGGTAAATCAGCAATGATATCGAGCTTAGCTCTGTCAACCTCGATACCCCTATCGGAGATGATATGTCCAAGAACAATTCCCTCGTGCACCATAAAATGACTTTTTTCCCAGGAAAGCACGAGGTTTACATCAATACATATCCTAAGGATGCGAGTCAGGTTGGCAAGACATTCGTCGAAAGATGGTCCAAAGACTGAAAAGTCATCCATGAAGACCTCGAGAAAGTCACCCACCATGTCATGAAATATCGCCAGCATGCATCTCTGGAAAGTTGCTGGCGCGTTACAAAGTCCGAACGGCATCCTTCTAAAGGTGAAGGTGCCGAAAGGGCAAGTAAAAGTGGTTTTCTCTTGGTCTCGGGGGTCTATTGCCACCTGGTTATATCCTGAGAATCCATCCAGGAAGCAGAAAAAATTATTTCCCGCTAACCGCTCTAGGATTTGGTCAATAAATGGTAGCGGGAAGTGATCTTTCTTGGTTGCAGCATTGAGTTTCCTATAATCTACACACACTCTCCAAGATGTAGGAGTGCGTGTAGGGATGGATTCGCCCCTGTCATTGACACGGATGGTGAGTCCTGCCTTTTTGGGCACAACGTGAATCGGACTCACCCAGGGGCTATCGCTGATTGGGTAGATTATACCCGCATCCAGCCACTTAATGATTTCATTCTTAACGACCTCCCGCATGTTAGGGTTGAGACGTCGCTGCATCTCGCGAGAAGGTCGAGCCTCCTCCTCCGTATATATACGATGAGTGCAGTAGGAGGGACTAATACCAGATAAGTCTGATAAGGACCACCCAATAGCTGCCTTGTGTTCTAGGAGGACCTTAGTTAGTTTGCACTCCTGCTCCATGGTTAATTTTGAACTGATGATTACAGGGAGCGTTTCATTTGGTCCCAGGAAAACATACTTGAGTGTATTAGGCAGCACTTTTAGCTCGGGAGTAGATGGGGAAGGATCTGGCATTTCTTGGGACGAGAGTGTCCCAGACGGGTAGGAGAACAAGTTAGGAGGAAGAAACTGGCCTTCAGATTGGCCAAGAAGAGGGGCTTCTTGGATAGATGGATCCAAAAATGAATAGCCCCAGTGAGAAGTATATGGGCTCAAGGTCCCAATGTGGATTTGTAAATCCGCCTGATTTGGCGGGGAAGAAAGGGCAATTCGGTCTTCATGAGTATGGACCGACAGTGAGTAGCCCGGATATGACTCAGACCACGAGGTATGGGAAGCGGAGAAAACCTCGTCAGAAGTCTGGCCAGGAGAAGGTACTGGACAAGGGAGGGATTGGGGAACGTCACAGTATGCGTTGGTCAGGCAGTTATCAGTGTTTATAGGTAATCCGCAGCAGTCCGAATAGGTCCCAATTAGTCCGATACACGCGCTGACGGCCATATCCTCGTCAGACGTGTCATCCTCAATGCAATCGCAATCAAAGTTCTTGGCTGCCTTGAATATGTTAAGCTTGAGCTTCTCAGATCCAACGGCAATCTCAATACAGCCCGACTCGCAGTCGATGTGGGCGCGGGCTGTGGCCAAGAAAGGTCGACCGAGGATGATCGGACAATCAGAAAGTGAACTAGGAACTTCCATATCTAAAACAAGAAAGTCAACAGGAAAACAGAGACTGTTGACCCTAACCACCACGTCTTCCACCACACCCTTCGGGATTTTGACAGAACGATCTGCCAACTGTAACGTGACAGGGGTGGGTTTCAGATTTCCCAAGGAAAATTTTTTGAGCATGATGGTCGGTATGAGATTGATGGAAGATCCTAGATCAAGCAAGGCACGGTTAAAACTGCAGCCTTGGATGCTACAGGAAATCAGTGGTGTGCCCGGATCTTTCTGCTTCGGTGGTAAGTTTGACAGTATAGCACAACTCGCATGAGGCGAGAGAACCACCGGATTCTTAGTCCTCTTCGACTGTCGTCTGGGTGTTGTGTAGTCTTTGAAAAATCGAGCGACAGTAGGTATGTGGTCGATTGCCTCGAGCAGGGGTACCTTGATTTCTACATCCCTGAACAAATTACGTAGGTTGTCAAAGGCCTGCGTATTTTTCTTTTTGCCTTTTGGCTCCCTTAGTAGAGCCTCAGGGAATGGGATTGATTCTGGCACAAGTTTTGGTGCATCATCCTCTCGCGAATGCGGTATGCATCCCGAATGAGAGGGTGATGAAGAAGATGGGCCAGGATCAGGTCGAGGCGGATCGACGGTTTGCTTACCGCTCCTCGTAGTGATAGCATTGGACGATGCGGGTCCAGTGGGATCATACGGTGGAGGAGGGTTTGCAATGGGGATATAAGAGTGTGGTGCTGCAGCAGGATTAGCCTGAAATCCCGGTGGAATGCTCGGAGCTTGCAGAACTTGATTAACCTATCCCTGAGAAGGTCGTACCTGTGGTTGAGAACCACGGGGCACGAAATTTCGCGGGTTTGGAACAGGTTGGGCGGGAAGAGTGCCCTGAGATCGAGTCGCCATGCGTAGTTGACTGATCTCGGCATTCTGCTGCGCCAATTGGTGCTGAAGAGAGGTCATGTTCTCTTCATGGCGCTTTGACATTTCCGTCATCATTCGCATCAATTTGTCAAGAGGGCTTGATGCGTGTTCAGTTTGTGGTACGCAAGGGCCTGATGGCGGATTTGCCATAGGATTAAATTGGACCCTTGGGATGACGGGTGCGGACGGTCGCATTGGTCCACCCGCGGGGTTTTGGCGCTGCGAGTTGTTGGACCATGCAAAGTTCGGATGATTACGCCACCCCGGGTTATAAGTGGTAGAGAACGGGTTGTTCCCCAGGGCACAAGCATCTTCTATGCCAGTAGACGCGTCCGCATGTAGATATGCGTCCGAGCCCACGGAGGCTTGGTCCTCCGTGTCGAAATACTGGCTCGCAGAAGCCAGTTCCACATGACTTACCGAGTCGCTTGGCGCGACACTCGGTAAGGAAGGTCTAACGGGGTTTCTTGGGATAAGCCTGGTATTAGAAGAACTTGGATTGTGACGAAGTGGTGAAGAGGTGGTGTTTGCCATAGATCGAGCGGGGTTGGCCAGAAGCTCGTCCAGCTTCTTGTGCACGACGGAGACTTCATCCAGTTTTTGTGCAATAAGGCTTAGATCAGTGGATGAATGGGAGGGTCCCATGTCAACTTCGTGGACATTTTGGGGCTGGCTGGTACGATTAAAGGCGACAATGGAAGCATTGTTCATCGAGTTTTCACTCATATTTTCAAACAGCTCGAATGCTCCATTCTCGTCTTTATTCATAAAGTTCCCTCCGCAGGAAGCGTCTGCAATCTGCTTCAAAGTCTCATTTAGCCCATAGTAGAAAATTTGGGCTATATGCTACTTAGGCAGACCGTGGTGCGGACATTTCCTGAGGAGGTCGTTATACCTCTCCCATGCCTCATGAAATTGTTCGCCGTTTTGTTGCGTAAATGAAGTGATAGCACGGCGAAGCGCATTGGTCCGCCCGATTGGGAAGAACTTCTTGAGAAACGCTGTTCGCATCTCTTCCCACGAGTGGATGGTTCTCCCAAGGGTGCGTAACCATTGCGACGCTTTATCCCGTAATGAAAATGGGAACATCTTCATGAGGACTATAGATAACCCGACATTTCTTGGTTTAACAGTTTCAGCAAGTCGGGTTAGGTCTTCCAAGTGGAGAAATGGGTCTTCACTTGCAAGACCATGAAAGTGAAAATTGATTAGGCCAATTATATTTGGTTTTAATTCAAAGTCGTCCCCGCCCATGGGGACCCGAATTTGTCCTATGGTCTCTGTAGCAGCGGGATTCTGATAAGAGCTAAGAGACCTAGGCTCCTCCCGTTCGGGAGGGTTCTGCATTTCCTCCAATGTTTCCCGAATGGCTTCGATTTGCTCATTATACATTTCCATTTGGGCTTGGAGGCGGGTTATGGGATCTAAGGCTCCACCACCTGGTGGGTTCTGAGGGCGGTTTCCTCCCTCGGGATTTGGGGGTGGGCGTGCAGCCATGTTTGTGGAGGAGGAGAACGATTCGACTTGTTTTCTAGATTTATCAGTCAATTCAAATAGTTCAGGGTTTTGTGACCTCCTCCCAAACATGCACTACCGCAGGAAGAATTGGGGAGATGAGAAGGGAATAGGGATGAGAGAAATGACGCCGCAAAGGTACACTTGATTACAAATCAATACAGTCAAGTTCCTAACCTCTACAGTGTGCCCTTAGACCTAAAGATCTAAGTTACCTACTATCACGAATTACGGAACCGAATGCGAGCACCGTGGAACCACCGGGCCAGATTGAAAGGCCGTTTGCCCCAGTCTTAGACACCCGATAGCACGCGGGAACTCTCACCAGCACGTAGTCGCTACACACAGGTAGTTAGACCTCCAATCCTCAGTAAGGGTCAAGTTACTACCAGTTTTAATTAGAGGCTTAGGGTCAAGTGCTTTTGGAATGTGAAGGGCGTTGTTTACGGGTAATGCCCAAGTGATTGATTTTAAGAGTGTGTAAGAACAAGCATGCAACGGGGAAATCTCCCCGAATTGAAGTTTTTATTGGCGAATGGTTTTTAGAGTTCAGCCTTAAGTAGTATGAATTTTAGGGTTTTGCTGAATTACCAATTCAACCAATCTCCGGGTTTTTTGCAAAAATACAGGTTTTCCTTCTAAAACCCAAGAAACCCTTCTTCAATTATCAGTTAGTTAATGCATGCTAAAATGCAATGGGCTACCCTAAATGGAGATTTCTAAGTGTGGATGCACGAATCAGTTTTATATCAATGTGACAGGGAGCCAAAGCACTTCAATTCAAGCGCTCCCAATCACCAGAAATGATTTCCACACACAAGGCTTCAACCAAAAGATAAAGAAAATAAAATTTTTGGGGTTGAAGTATTCAGGATCGAATCACAGGCAAATTTGAAAAGTCGTGGTGGGGTTGGAATCAACTCAATTCCAAGTCTCCCCACCAAAAATGTGACTTGAATTAAAGATAAGTGAGGCAAAAGAGGGATACAAGCAATCTTTTTCTTTGCCTCAAAGAATACTTCCCACGGCGAAAAATCTAAGAATGAAGATTCTCGGATTTTCGCTATGCGAAGTAAGGTGGGAAATCCGGGGCAGTGGGAGTGAAGACAACCAATCAATCAAGTGAATTTTAATCCACTTGCCCTCAAGAAATCCCAAAAAGTTTTTCTAGTTTTTAGTTTTAAAAATTTTTTTTTTTTATTTTTGTGGTGGCAAGTTAACACTAATTTGATGAGAAAAGAAAACCTACTTGTTCGGCAACGTGTGCGAAGCTCCAATGCAATGTCGGCGTCTTCACGCTCTCGTTCCCGCCTTGGATCTGCTCATGTCCTCGACTTCGTCAGCCTTCTTCTCCTTCCACCAGGTTCACCTGCACACCAAAAACAACAATACCCGTGAAGAGAGAAGAGACAAATTTAAAGGAATTGGATAGAAACTTACTCGAAAGCGCACCTCCCCGGCAACGGCGCCAGAAAAGTCATGATGGTCGGCCCGGATAGGTTGTTAATATGATATTTTTACCGTTGAAATGTGTATAGTGGTTAACCTAATTCAGACCTAACCATCTCTTTACAAAATTTTTAACCTGGCCTAATTGATTTTATCTTGTCACTTTTAAGCCCAGGGTCGAACTCAGGGAAGTGGGGTTCAAGTCGAGTTTCTACGTTTTCCTTAAAACGCGTCTCTTCCGTTTGTTTATTCTGTTTTTGGTATTTTTCTTATTTAGGTTTTTTTTCTGGTAATCCTTGTTCTTGAGGCACACCCTCAAAATTGTGTCCTTGGCTTTTAGCCAAAATAGAGTTTCAAAACACGTCTTGCTACTTGCAAGACGGGGGTACCTGCAAATCAAAGATTATCTTTTCACTTTTATACCTTTTTTTTATCTTTTTACTAAGAAGGAAGCTAACAGATAGAAAGTAAATATAGTAGCTATAGATTTATATGTAGTATATATATAAAGGGGTGGGGGTGGAGGTGACGATGGAGTATAGCACTATGTCGAGTCAGCCGACGTCTAGAGAGACGCAACCAACACGACTAGGTGCCGCGTGGAGTGTGGATGAAGGATGGATGATGTATGGGACCACGCTTTTTTTGTACGCGTGTATCAGGGAATATCAGCAACTGGTGCAGATATCCCCATGATACAGCGTATAGTAAATAACTTGAAAATATATGTACATATGTATGTATATGAGTAAATATATCTATATGTATATAAATGTATAAGTATATATGTATAGATATATATAGATATATATATATATATATAGGTGTATATATATATATATATATATATATATATATATGTATGTATATATGTATATAGCTATGTATATATGTATATAAGTATATATGTATTTAGATATATGTATATATATATGTGTATATGTATAAGTATATAGATATGTATATATATATATATGTATATGAGTATGTGTATATATATATATATATATTATATATGTATATGTATATATATATTATATATGTATATGTATATATATATTATATTATATGTATGTATACATAACTATATAGATATACTATGTATATATAAGTATATATATATAGATATATGTATATGTATATATATATATATATATATATATATATATGTATGTATATAAGTTACTATTAGTGTGTGTGTGTGTGTGTCGGTGAATGGGTGTGTGTGTGTTGCTGTAAGTGAAAAAAAAGAGAGAGAGAGAGAGAGAGAGAGATAGAGATCGCGAAGAGAGAGAGAGCGGGAGACAGAGGGAGCGGGCGGGAGAGATCGCGGAGAGAGAGAGAGCGCCAGAGAGAGAAAGAGCGGGCGGGAGAGATCGGCGGAGAGAGAGAGCAGGCGAAGGAGTGTTCGCGAAGGCGGCAGACGTCTTAACTCGCGCGTCCGCGAACACTCCTTCGCCCGCTCTCTCTCTCCGCCGATCTCTCCCGCCCGCTCTTTCTCTCTCTGGCGCTCTCTCTCTCTCCGCGATCTCTCCCGCCCGCTCCCTCTGTCTCCCGCTCTCTCTCTCTTCGCGATCTCTATCTCTCTCTCTCTTTTTTTTTTCACTTACAGCAACACACACACACCCATTCACCGACACACACACACACACACTAATAGTAACTTATATACATACATATATATATATATATATATATATATATATATACATATACATATATCTATATATATATACTTATATATACATAGTATATCTATATAGTTATGTATACATACATATAATATAATATATATATACATATACATATATAATATATATATATATATATATATATACACATACTCATATACATATATATATATACATATCTATATACTTATACATATACACATATATATATACATATATCTAAATACATATATACTTATATACATATATACATAGCTATATACATATATACATACATATATATATATATATATATATATATATATATATATACACCTATATATATATATATATATCTATATATATCTATACATATATACTTATACATTTATATACATATAGATATATTTACTCATATACATACATATGTACATATATTTTCACGTTATTTACTATACGCTGTATCATGGGGATATCTGCACCAGTTGCTGATATTCCCTGATACACGCGTACAAAAAAAGCGTGGTCCCATACATCATCCATCCTTCATCCACACTCCACGCGGCACCTAGTCGTGTTGGTTGCGTCTCTCTAGACGTCGGCTGACTCGACATAGTGCTATACTCCATCGTCACCTCCACCCCCACCCCTTTATATATATACTACATATAAATCTATAGCTACTATATTTACTTTCTATCTGTTAGCTTCCTTCTTAGTAAAAAGATAAAAAAAAGGTATAAAAGTGAAAAGATAATCTTTGATTTGCAGGTACCCCCGTCTTGCAAGTAGCAAGACGTGTTTTGAAACTCTATTTTGGCTAAAAGCCAAGGACACAATTTTGAGGGTGTGCCTCAAGAACAAGGATTACCAGAAAAAAAACCTAAATAAGAAAAATACCAAAAACAGAATAAACAAACGGAAGAGACGCGTTTTAAGGAAAACGTAGAAACTCAACTTGAACCCCACTTCCCTGAGTTCGACCCTGGGCTTAAAAGTGACAAGATAAAATCAATTAGGCCAGGTTAAAAATTTTGTAAAGAGATGGTTAGGTCTGAATTAGGTTAACCACTATACACATTTCAACGGTAAAAATATCATATTAACAACCTATCCGGGCCGACCATCAGTCGGCTGCAGTGTTAGAAGAGGGAAGGGAGCCAACTTCAATAAAATCAGAGGTGTGAGGGGGTATTTATAGCAGTTTGCGACGAAGAGAGTGGCGGGGTCTGGTCGAAGAAGGAGCTTGAGGAGCTTAACCTCCGTCGTCGTCTCCGACGATAGTGAGGTTATCTCCCACTAAAAAGTAGGATTTCCGGTTAATCCAGACCGGTGGATGAAGTGGAGATGGTGAGTGCAAGTTGCAAGAGCTTGGACAAAGAGGGATAATATCGGTAGGGCGGTAATCGCGCGGTGGGGTGACTCTCTGCCGCCAGCCGTTCATTCGGCTGAAGAAGAAGAAGAAGAAGACAAAGAGGGACATAAAAGTAATAAAACTTAAGGACCTGTGTGAGAAATAAGGACTCGACTATAATGAAAAGTAAGGACTAAAATGTAAACCCAGGTTTTGAAAGTTTATTTTAATTTAGATCTTTTTCAACTTTTTATATATGTTAGTAAATAAGGTAAATATTATGATTACACCTTGAATTTACATTTTTTGACCTTTTTAGATTAATTTATTAGATTAAGTAAAATTACTTAAGTTATTATATACTTAGTTATACATTATATTAAAGTTACTTATCTTATTAATTAAGGGAATGATTAATAAAATTTCGAGTCCAATTATTATCTAAATTATTAATAATGTTAATTGAATGATAAAATGTCATTTTTAACTTATTTTAATGTCCTTGACTAGATATCCCTTATTCTATAATTAACCCTTATATGTTCATAACCTTAGATAATTAACTAGGAAGACTAGTTAATTAGGGGTAATTAGATATCATGATGAGAGTCTCATCAATGATCTGATTGAAGAGACAACTCCTGCAATTTTATGTGATGACCCCCTTCAGCATGTCATGTTAAATGAGCATTCCCATCTCTTGGAGGAATGTGAAGGGGATGTGCTAGAACTTGATGAATTGCTTGGAGTTTCTACTGAGTCTCTTTCCCCATCATGTCTGCCTAAGGTAGATCTGCTACCTGAGATGGGGACTTCTATTATGAAACCCTCAATCATACAAGCCCCCGACCTTGAACTGAAACCCCTCCCTGACTCTCTCAAGTATGTATTCCTTGGGCCAAATGATACACTCCCTGTAATCATCTCATCAGCACTATCTAAAGTGCAAGAGGGAGCCTTGTTAGATTACTTATCAAGGCACAAGGAAGCCATACCTTGGACGATCACTGATATTAAGGGTATAGACTCTACGCTCTACATGCATCACATTTATACTGATGATTCCATCAAACCCTTTCGAGACATGCAAAGACGTCATAACCCCAACATAAGGGAAGTGGTTAAAAAGGAGATTCTGAAGTGGTTGGATGTTGGGATCATTTATCCCATCGCAGATAGAAAATGGGTTAGTCCAATACATGTGGTGCCAAAGAAGGCAAGCTTGACGGTTGAAACAAATGACCAGGGTGAACAAGTGGTGACCAGACCCTCAACAGGTTGGAGGGTCTACATGGACTACTGCAAACTGAACACCTCTACCCAGAAGGATCACTTTCCCTTGCCCTTTATTGATCAGATCCTTGAGAGTGGCAGGGAACAAGTATTTCTGCTTTTTAGATGTCTATTCTGGGTACAACCAGGTTGCAGTCTTCCCTGATGATCAGGATAAGATAACTTTTACTAGTCCTTATGACACTTTTGCGTTCAGGCGTATGCCGTTTGGATTATGTAATGCACCTGCAACTTTCCAGCGGTGTATGATGTCCATTTTCTCGGACATGATTGACAAGTGCGTCGAGGTTTTTATGGATGACTTCTCCATTTACGGCTCGTCTTTCTACCAATGTCTTTTGCACTTAGAGAATGTGCTGAAGAGATGTATGGAGACTGGTTTAGTCCTCAGCTGGGAGAAAAGCCACTTCATGGTACGAAAAGGTATTGTACTTGGGCATGTTGTGTCTAAAAGGGGCTTGGAAATGGATAAGGCTAAAGTTGATTCTATTTCCAAACTTCCATTGCCCACGAATGTCAAACAGATTAGATCCTTTCTGGGCCATGCAGGTTTTTATAGGCGATTCATTAAGAATTTCAACAAAATTTCTAGGCCACTTTGCGACTTATTGGCGAAACAATCTTCCTTCGATTTCAATTCAAAGTGTGTCGAGGCTTTTCATATGCTGAAGGAGGCCTTGACCTCTACGCCTATTCTCCGAGCTCCTAACTGGACACTCCCATTTGAGTTGATGTGTGATGCTTCGGATTATGCAGTGGGAGCTATTCTTGGACAGAGGGTTGAGGGAAAACCACATGTGCTGCATTATGCTAGCAAGACTTTAACTGAACCACAGCAAAACTACATAGTCATTGAAAAGGAATTACTTGCTGTAGTTTTTGCTTTGGAGAAGTTTAGGTCTTACCTTCTTGGATCCAAGGTGGTCATTTTCACTGATCATGCGGCAGTGAAACATCTCATTGCCGAGAAAGGTTCTAAGCCACGTTTAATTAGATGGATTCTACTCCTTCAGGAGTTTGACTTGGAGATTCGTGAAAAGAAAGGAGTGGAAAATGTAGTGGCTGACCACCTATCTCGCCTTCCCATTGATGATTCTCAATCTGGAGACATCCGCAAGACATTTCCTAATGAAACCCTTATGGCGATTGATGAGTCCATTTTAATGGACTATTATTACGCCTAAGTACTTAAATTCTAACATAGTATATTTGTTAATAATCAAATTAAGTCA
This sequence comes from Thalassia testudinum, assembly GCA_037157565.1. Lineage (NCBI taxonomy): Eukaryota > Viridiplantae > Streptophyta > Magnoliopsida > Alismatales > Hydrocharitaceae > Thalassia > Thalassia testudinum. The sequence continues at coordinate 10,381,682 of JAZHRO010000056.1, forward strand.
TTAAATAAGTACATGCATCATTACTTGAGTTTTTATCTATTTTATTGCATTTTATAGTATGTAATTATTTTATGTTTTGTTGCAGGAATAATATCGGGAAGAAGAGGGAGGAGGATCAAATGTGGAAAAGAACAGGGGGTGGAAAGATATTTTCCCCCCACAAATATCTCCATCTACGTCCAACAGAACCCAACAAGCGCCGGCTAAAATTAGGAAGGGATTTTGAAAATCCCTTGGGAGGCGGAGGAGAAGAGATATAGAGGAGAGGTGGAGGGGATTGGAGGGCATCCATGAACCGTGAAACCGTGCTTGCACTGTGCACCAAGCCTCCCATCGCAAACGCCCTTCCAGCCTGCACTGCGCCACGCCACCACCACACAGCCAAGCCATTTTTCGCCTGCCTCCACCACGTGCCCTCCACCTCAAGTGCCTAGCCACAGCGTTCCTAGCAGCCGCCCACAGTGCTGCGCCCACACAGCCTGCAGGCACTTCTCCAGCACTCCCACCGCAGCGTGCCCTCACCTTTGCCCACTCTCACCGCGCCTGCAGTTGCTTCACCTTCCATCGCCCTTCCACTGCAGGCGCACCCCATCTAGCCCTCACTCCTACAGGCGCACCGCTTCAGGCGCGCCCCCTCTAACGCTATCACCGCTGCAGGTGCACCTCTTCAGTGCTCTCCACTTCTACTGCCCAACACCCGTGCCGTTGCCTTCCACCTCCGGCACCTTGCACGCCCTCTACAGGCGCTGCAGGCCAACCTTCCTTCACCGCAGGCACTGCACCGCTCCCTACAGCGCTCTTCAGCACCTGTCCAGCACCCACTCCCGCGCCCTCACCGCACCATCACCCCACGCAGCACCTGCAGCCGGCGCCACCACCACGCCCGCGTATGCCTACGCGCTCTGCAGAGCGCCCAGCGCCCACGCCTCTGCACCTACGCGCAGCTGCAGTGCCCTCTGCACTTGCGTGCGCCTTCACCAGCAAGCACGGCCAGCAGCAGGCTTCTCCACCGCCACCACTCCTCTCCTCCGGCAGGCTAACTCTGGCCATCTCACGATGCACCGCTACCACCACCGCAACGGCCTCGCTTCAGCCAACCTCCTGTAGGAGTGTCTCCTCAATTGAACCTCTCTCCCATGCGCAAGGAGGAGAGAGGTAAAATCCCTTGTTTTTATGTTAATTAAAATTTACATTTGAATGCCATTGCCACCAAAATCAATTTTAATTTCTGATTATTTTATTATGGTGAAATTGTGACTGCATACTCATACTTTCTGATAATTGCGTGGTTATTGATATTCACATGTTTAACATTGGTTTTGGGATTAAAATGTACACAAAATTTTCTCTAAGACATGTCAATTGGAAATTACATAAAATCATCACATATTTATTGAATATTTCGGTGAGGAAAAATTGCACATATATTCTTATATTTTTGAGTTATGGTGCATCTTCTTTCCATCGCATTTCATGCCGAATTTGATTATGGATTTCACACTTGATTGAAAGAATACGAAATAATCGAGATTTTATTGCATCATTGCCTCCCTGTGGACACGACCCGCTCTTCTGTGAGTGGTAATTTTTATTGTAATTATTTTGTTAAGCAATTTTTCACCACTTTGTTACTAAAATGACAGATCATCTTAATCACATTATTCGAAAGCGAAAATTGACTTATCAAATTGGCACCGTTGCTGAGGAGGCAACAGACGCAATAGATCCACTTCATTATTTTTGAATATTCTAAGTTGCGCAATTATCTGATCAATTTTTTTATTGTGCGAGGAATCTGACAAGGCGACGAGGTGCAACAGAGCGGTGATAGCAACCATGAGCTAAGCCACACGAGGAAAAGACGTAGGAGACCAAGATCCCACTTTCACAAAGGATTCTCCGTCGTCACAAAATTTATTTCTGTCTTTTCTCCCTTGTAGTAATTGGGGATGGATTTTTAGGGGTTTGTCCCCACATTCTTTAGCTACTAGGGTTTACATTTTGCATGCGTGATTCTATTTTCTGCTTGCTTGCCTTTAAAACCAACAAGAGAAAATATCGAGCTGCCTGTTTAAAAGATGCATGCCCTTAGGTGCTCGCATTTAGGGGTGATTGAGCAGCACATTAGATCTTATTATTGCATTACAAGCATATTAGCACGAAGATTGCTGGAGATAGGTACACCTTTCTAACTTTTGCATCCAGCTCCTGTTCACGCATTTGCATTCAAATTAAAATTCAAGACCACCAAGTTGTTTGAATTTACTAATTCAATCGTCGCATAACTAAAAGTGGGACTGATAATCAGATTCAACCCTAAAATCAATTCACATTTGATCTAATTCAAAGGGACTTGTCTGCGATTTCAAAAGAAATTACAAAGATTTGCAGTGTGATGCACACTTCTGACACTGAGCACGCACATTAGGCACCGCACTAAGGCTCGATCCCTTAAGGCTATAGGCACTGATCTCTTTATCAGTGCAAACCCTCCTATTGTGCTTTGTGGTGGTGGTGATACTATCTTTTGACCAAGTGTTTTGATACTCCACGGAGGGGGACACTCCATAAAGGAACAAAAGGGTAGTTAAGGGGTACCGCATACGCATCACCTCAAAGGAAGGGTTCGCCCTACTTGCGTCCCTTTGTTCATCCTTGGAGTAACTTCTCACTTGATCACCTGGGAGTATCATCCAAGCAAAGTATAGGTCCTATGGCACTCGAAGGTTGAATTAAGGCACGTAATTGCAGTGAAAAATTTGTTTGGCCATTTATATTAATTAATTCAACCTCCGCAATAAAGAAGGTTAAGATTTCAAGTCCACACCCCTCTTATACCACTTACGTGGGAACGAAGGGATAAGTCTTGATCTTTTGACTTATCTTTGGAGTGGAGGCTTCACTTACTCAATAAGAACCTGAATTATGTTTTGTATGCTTGGTAGATACTCTCTTGAGGGTAGCCTAGTGTTTGATCCTAAGCCCGAGAGAATTCTTAGGAGAGCTCACCTAGGAGAGAAAAGAGAAGGAATGGCTGATCAAGGAGCAAATCAACAAAGGACCCTAAGGGACTATTTTATTCCAACTAATCAACCTGCACAAGCACTAAGACGACTGGCAGGGGATAATCCGTATGAGATCAAGAGCAGTATCATATCTTTATTACCCTCTTTTTATGGTACTACTAGGAAGGACCCCTGCCAGCATTTGGAGGAATTCACCGAGGTCTGTTCCACGATGAAGCTTCAAGGCTTTACTGATGAAGCCCTGATGAGGACTCTATTTCCTTTCTCCCTAAAGGATAAGGCCAGGCACTGGTATCGTACCCTCGATGCAAGGGTAAATGATTGGGCCACCCTTAAGGGATAATTTTTGAAAAAGTATTTTCCTATAAGTAAAACCAACCATTACAAAAGAGAGATTATGGGTTTTACTCAATAGGAAGGGGAGCAATTTCATGAGACTTGGGAGTGCTTTAATGACCTTCTTAGGTTATGCCCCCACCATCAAGTGCCAAGATGGCAGTTGGTCGAAAGGTTCTATAATGGATTATCTGAAAGCAATAGGCAAACCATCGATGCAGCCTGTGCAGGAACCTTCATGACCAGAACTGAGGATGAAGCCTAGGCATTATTTGAAACATTAAGCGACAACTCCATACATCTGTCCTCTGCCTATCAAGAAAGAAAACCATCAATCTTGTAGAGGAAGATAGAGGCCCATGAAGCCGGGGCTTCTCATGATTTGGCTTATCAAATTCAACTATTGAATAAAAACTTTGATAAGCTTTTAGAAAACCCTAGCATGAACCTGCAAGTAGCCTCTATCTTTCAGGCTTCAAGAGAATGCTCCATTTACCAAAGCACAACTCACGCCACTGTGGAGTGCCATCAAGCAAATCAATTCCCTAAGTTGATTCAGGCTGACTTGAACGCGGCCCAAGGTTTCCGCCCCCTCGCTATAACCCTTATTCGAATACCTATAATCCGATGGCGGAACCATCCAAACTTCTCTTGGAAGCAAGGTAATGCTTCTAACTCAAAGAATACAAGACCCTTACCTCCCCAGCCCATATACCAACCTTCTTATGAAAACCCTCCTCAGAATAAGCCCTTTGAGATGGATGAACTGAAGGCCATGATGAAAGCAATGCAAGAGCATCAGAATATAATCATCAAATCTCAGAATAAGGCAACATGATCCGGGGAATCTGCCTAGCTCTTCTGAGGAGAACCCTAAGGGCAAGGGGGTTGTATTCAATGAGCATGCCCAAGCAGTGACCGTGTTGAGGAGTGGAAAAAAGATTGACAAGCCTGATAGCACCCCTACGGTTACATCACAGAATTCCCCTTCCACACCTGACCTAACTTCCATCTCCACCGAGGAAGAGCCACACTGCTCTCCCTCGCACAAAATCACCCACAATAAGGATGTCGTCCTTCCACCACCCCTTTCCCTCCATGACGATCCCTCTACCCAGAAGTCGAGGGTGCCCTATCCAGAGCGCCTATCTGCTCCTGGGGAATCTTCTGTTGGCTCGTCTAGACCCAAGGATAGGACGGAAGAGATTATGGATACTTTTAGGCAAGTCCAGATTAACTTGCCACTGTTGGAAGCTATTAAACAGATCCCATTCTATGCCAAGTTTCTGAAAGACCTGTGCACCCAGAAGCACCGATCTAGGAAATAGGTCCAAACCAAGGTCATCCTGCCTGACCATGTTAGCTTGGTTCTCCATCATGGAACACCCCCCAAAATGAATGATCGAGGGGCCCCATATATTTCAGTGGTTATAGGTAACCAACACATTGATGAGGCTCTGCTCGATCTGGGTGCGAGGGTGAACATTCTACCGAGCTCTGTCTACGACCTTTTGGGAGGAGGCAAGCTAAAGCCTAGTCCAGTAATCCTCCAAGTTGCAGACATATCACTTAAGACACCACGAGGATTGTTGGAAGATGTCCTTGTGAGAGTGGAGGATTTCTTCTTCCCTATTGACTTTCTGGTGCTAGATACTGACCCATCAAATAAGCCCACAAAGCCGTCCATTATTCTGGGACGCCCCTTCTTGGCCACAGCCAATGCCTCTATAAATTGTAGATTTGGGGCACTTAAAATGGGCTTTGGGAATAAGAAGATCTGGTTGAATGTTTTTGATACTTACAAGCAACCTGGATTTGAAGATTGTTCTTAGATTGAGGTCGTTGATGAAATAATTGAAGAGACTACTTCAGCACTCTTATGTAGAGATCTCCTTCAGAAGGTCATATCTAAGGACCATCCCTCGATTATTAAAGAAACTAAAAGGGAAATGCCCAAATTAGAAGAGTTGCTGGGGATACACACTGAGTCTCTGTCCCCACCTTGGACTGTGAAGGTAGATCCGCTACCTGAGGTAGGGACATCTCAACTAAAACCCTCAATCCAAAAGGCTCCTGAATTGGAGTTGAAACCCCTCCCGAACGCATTGAAATATGCTTTCCTTGGCCTTAATAACACGCTCCCCATTATTATATCGTCTGCATTATCTAAATTACAGGAGGGAGCTCTGCTTGAGTGTTTACAAAGGCACAAGGAAGCAATTGCCTGAACAATTGCTGATATTAAGGGTGTTGATCCCTCTTTTTGTATGCATCATATATACACGGATGAGTCTGTGAAGCCTTTCCGAGACATGTAGAGAAGGCTCAATCCAAAATGCGGGAGGTTGTTAAAAAGGAGATTCTAAAATGGCTGGATACAGGGATTATCTATCCCATTTCAGATAGTAAATGGGTTAGCCCTATTCATGTAGTTCCCAAAAAGGTAGGAATCACTGTGGAAGAGAATGACCAAGGAGAACTGGTGACCACTAGACCCTCAACTGGTTGGAGGGTCTGCACTGATTACCGTCGTTTAAACACGGCTACCCAGAAAGACCATTCCCCTTACTATTTATCGATCAAATTCTAGAACGATTGGTGGGGAACAAGTACTTTTGTTTTCTTGACGGGTACTCTGGGTATAATCAGATAGCCATTTTTCCTGACGATCGAGAGCATACCACCTTCACGAGTCCGTATGGCACTTTTGTGTTCCGCCGAATGCCATTCGAGTTATGTAATGCTCTTGCCACTTTCCAACGTTGTATGATGGCTATCTTTTCTAATATGATCGACAAGTTCGTTGAAATTTTCATGGATGACTTCTCCATTTATGGCTCATTGTTTGACCTATGCCTTTTGCACCTTGATAAAGTCTTAACCCATTGTGAAGAGGCAAAGCTGGTGCTTAGATAGGAGAAAAGCCACTTTATGGTCCAGCAGGGCATTGTGTTAGGGCATATAGTTTCCGAGAGAGGATTAGATGTGGACACCACAAAAATTGATTCCATCTCTAAGCTTCCATTGCCCGCCAATGTTCGTCAGGTTAGATCCATGGCCATGCTGGATTTTATAGGCGCTTCATTAGAGATTTCAGTAAAATCTCTAAGCCACTCTGCGACCTATTAGCAAAGGATGTCTCCTTCGATTTTGATGATAGGTGTGGCAAGGCTTTCCCAGTTTTGAAGAAAGCCCTCATTACTATGCCGATTCTCCAAGCACCAGATTGGACCCTCCCATTTGAGCTTATGTGCGATGCTTCTGATTTTGCAGTGGGAGCGGTCTTAGGTCAAAGGGTTGATGGCAAACCTCATGTGCTGCATTATGCCAGCAAGACCCTTACGGATCCTCAGCAAAACTACACGGTCACTGAAAAGGAACTACTTGCTGTAATATTTGCTTTGGAAAAGTTTTAGTCTTATCTTTTGGGATCCAAGGTTGTGGTGTTCACTGATCATTCTACCCTAAAGCATCTTCTTGATAAAAAGGACACCAAACCTCACCTAATTCATTGGATTCTGCTACTCCAAAAATTTGACCTGGAAATTAAAGACAAGAAATGAGTTGAGAATGTGGTAGCAGATCATTTGTCTAGGATCCCTATTGAGGCATCAAACCCTGCTGGCGGTATTCAAGAGACTTTCCCTGATGAGTCTCTGATGGTCGTGGAAGCTAAAACTCCTTGGTTCACTGACATAGTTAACTATCTGGTCACGGGCATTACCCCCAGTACTTGGGACAAGCAGAAGCGAGACAAGTTTCTCGGCAACGCTAAATTTTATCACTGGGAGGAACCCGAGCTTTTTAGAATAGGCCCTGACCAGCCTTTTTGCCGTTGCATCCCTGATGAAGAACAAAGAAGTGTTCTGAGTTTCTGCCATGACCTCCATTGTGGGGGACATTTTAGTGGGAAGAAGACTGCCCATAAGGTTCTTCAGTCTGGCTTTTGGTGGCCCACATTATTCCGAGATGCACATACGTATGTGGGCGCATGTCTATGTTGCCAGCAGACGAGAACCATTGGAAAAAGGGATGAGATGCCCGAACAACCTATCCTCCCTGAAATCTTTGATATTTGGGGCATTGACTTCATGGGTCCCTTTCCTGTGTCCTTTGGATATGAATACATCCTTGTGGCTGTAGACTATGTATCGAAATGGATAGAAGCCATACCCACGCGAACCAATGACCATTCCGTGGTCTTAGGCTTTGTTAAGGCTAATATCATTTCTTGGTATGGGTGCCCAAGGACGATCATAAGTGATGGAGGACCTCACTTCAAGAACGTACACTTCACAAGACTACTCCAAAAGTTGGAAGTCAACCACATGATAGCCACACCTTATCATCCCCAAACGAGTGGACAAGTTGAAGTGTCTAATGGGGAGATTAAGCGAATTTTAGAAAAAATCGTCAGGCCTGATCGGAAGGATTAGTCTAAAAAACTAAATGATGCTCTTTGGGCCTACAGAACTGCGTATAACACTCCCTTGGGCATGTCGCCTTTCCGTCTTGTCTATGGAAAAGCGTGCCACCTTCCCATTGAAATCCAACATAAATATTATTGGGCCATTAAAAATGTTAACTTGGATCTGGATAAAGCAGGAAAGACACGTATGTTAGAGTTAAGTGAGCTTGAGGAGCTTCGTAATGAAGCCTATGAAACTTCTCAAGCTTACAAGCAACGTACAAAAGTCTTCCATGATAAGCACATCATTAGAAAGACTTTTGAGCCCAACCAATGGGTCTAGCTTTTAAATTCTAGACTTAAATTATTTTTTGGAAAGCTCAAGTCCCACTGGGATGGGCCATACGTTGTTATCAATACTTTCCCTCATGGAGCTATAGAAATTCAAAGCCCTATTTCAGGTGCGAGCTTCAAGGTAAATGACCAGCGACTTAAACCTTATATTACTCTTTCAGATGGGCAGGTTTTGGATGCACTTCGGCTTGAGGAGCCTTAGCTCCTCCCATTCTCCACCTCAGGTGATATTCTTCTATGTCTGCATTTTTCCAATGAGGACATTGTCAGTCTTAGGCATGGGGGGATATAACCTGAGAATGCTTATAGCATTTATAAATATTTGCATACATATATATTTATATAAAAAAAATTCTTTTCTTGAGCTGAATGGGTTAGTCCCTAGCAGAATACCTTTGCATTAGAGGTTTTTCTTCTTGAATTTCTTAAGTCTAGAATCCAGTACATTTATTTCACATGCACGTAGATTGGGTAATGGATCCTTGAAGAAAGCCAGTAAGCTTTTGTAGTCTACTGAACCCTTGGACAGTTAATCGGGAGTCAGGCATACTATCTTCTAGTAGATCCACCTCATATTTGTAAGATGAAAGTAGAGAGATTACTGGTGTACTAAGTCTAGTGCAAGGACTCTTAAGTTTTAGACAATTAGATGATGATACTTCAGAGTTAGGCATAATTTTAGCTCTCTATTCCTGTGTGCGTACTTTGCATGAATTCCTGAGAGTCACCAAATAAGGCAGATACACAGAGATTGAGTTTTAATAAAGCTATGACTATGGTGGATGGTTATGACCGTCCTTCATAGAGTCCTCGGCTGAAGGAGGATAATAGTATCAAAGGTTAGAAATACGCCTGTCCTATCCATTCCTTCCCGATGCCGAGAATAGGCACTTCCACCAAATAAGCCACACAATATCCTCTTGACCATCATCATCATCCCTAATAATGTCTCACAAATAAAAGTCTATGTCGTGTTATGTTAATTTATAAAAAGAAAAAAAAGGAGAGAAATGAAAAGAAGAAGAAGAAATAGTAATATTACAAGAAAAAAGGAAGAAGAAAGGAATAAAAAAGAGAGAAAAAAAAAGTCCAAGTTTATAATGTAACATTGTTTCTGAGGCAACAGAACACCTATCGCGATCCACCAAATATGACCCATACCTACCTTTTAGTATTTCTGATCGCCTGAATACTAGCTAAGGACTCTAACTTAGTTGTATAGTTATTAGAACTTTTATTAAAGTGTGGATGCCATGTGAGGCCACCAAACAGTGAGCACAATTACTGAATCTGGCGAGATTTGTGATCTCAGAAAGAAAAGAGTGAGCGCCCAGGAACATCAAGAGAGCACAATTGTTTAGCCTCTCTTCGAGTTGACTTGTCTAATAGTCTAGAAATCTAGAGTCTGTAGTACTAAACTACATGTAGCACCAGATGAGTGTGTGCCACCAAATACAAATCCATTCTACTCAATATCTCCTACCTAAGCCAAAAGCCAAGGTCAAATTACAGATTATCTTTTGCTTTATCCCTGATGGAAGTAGTTTCCTATCCCGACAGAAATATCTACCAAGGGTAAAGTACGAACTCTCAATGCGAATTGGCTTTTCACATTGATCTGTTACTTAGGCTATCATCACATCACATTTGTCTGGATCTCTAAAGTTTTGAAATAAGAAAAGAAGAAATCTTCTGATTACTTCTATTATTTTTCATTTTTGCTAGGGACTAGCAAATCTTAGGCATGGGGGTATTTGATGAGTCCATTTTAATGCACTATTATTATGCCTAAGTACTTCAATTCTAACATAGTATGTTTGTTAATAATCAAATTAAGTCATTAAATAAGTGCATGCATCATTACTTGAGTTTTTATCTATTTTACTGCATTTTATAGTATGTAACTATTTTATGTTTTGTTGCAGGAATAATATCAGGAAGAAGAGGGAGGAGGATCAAATGTGGAAAAGAACAGGGGGGTGGAAAGATATTTTCCCCCCACAAATATCTCCACCTACGGCCAGCAGAACCCAACAAACGCCGGCTAAAATTAGGAAGGGATTTTGAAAATCCCTTGGGAGGTGGAGGGGATTGGAGGGCATCCATGAACCGTGCAACCGTGCTTGCACTGTGCACCAAGCCTCCCACCGCAAACACCCTTCCAGCCTACACTGCGCCACGCCATCACCGCACAGCCAAGCCCTTTTCCTCCTGCCTCCACCGCGCGCCCTCCACCGCAAGCGCCCAGCCACAGTGTTCCTAGCAGCCGCCAGCAGGGCTGCACCCACACTACCTGTAGGCACTTTTCCAACGCTCCCACCGCAGCGTGCCCTCGCCTGTAGGCCATCACCGCACCTGCAGTTGCTTCACCTTCCATCGCCCTTCCACTGCAGGCACACCCCATCCAGCCCTCACTCCCACAGGCGCACTGCTACAGGTGCTCCCCCTCTAGCGCTATCACCGCTGCAGGCGTGCCCCTTCAGCGCTCTCCACCGCTACTGCCCAGCGTCCGTGCCGTTGCCTTCCACCTCCAATGCCTTGCGCACCCTCTGCAGGCACTGCAAGCCAACCTTCCTTCACCACAGGCGCTGCACTGCTCCCTACAGCGCTCTTCAACGCCTGTCCAGCACCCACTCCCATGCCCTCACCACGCCATCACCCCACGCAGCACCTGCAGCCAGTGCCACCACCACGCCCGCACGTGCCTACACACTCTGCAGAGCACCCAACGCCCACGCCTCCATGCCTCCGCGTGCCTACAGTGCCATCTGCACCCGCGCGCGCCTTCACCAGTAAGCACGGCCAGCAGCAAGCTTCTCCACCGCTGCCACTCCTCTCCTCCGACAGGCCGGCTCCGGCCATCTCACGACGCACTGCTGCCACCATCGCGACAGCCTCGCTTCAACCAACCTCCTGTAGGAGTGTCTCCTCGATTGAACCTCTCTCCCATGAGTAAGGAGGAAAGAGGTAAAATCCCCTGTTTTTATGTTAATTAAAATTTACATTTGAATGCCATTGCCACCAAAATCAATTTTAATTTATGATTATTTTATTATGGTGAAATTGTGACTGCATACTCATACTTTCTGATAATTGCGTGGTTATTGATATTCACATGTTTAACATTGGTTTGGGATTAAAATGTGCATAAATTTTCTCTAAGACATGTCAATTGGAAATTACATAAAATCATCACATATTTATTGAATATTTAAGTGAGGAAAAATTGCACATATACCTTTATATTTTTGAGTTATGGTGCATCTTCTTTTCATCTCATTTCATGTCGGATTTGATTATGGATTTCGCACTTGATTGAAAGAATATGAAATAATCGAGACTTTATTACATCATTGCCTCCCTGTGGACACGACCTGCTCTTCTGTGAATGGTAATTTTTATTGTAATTATTTTGTTAAGCGATTTTCCACCATTTTGTTACTAAAATGACAGATCATCTTAATCACATTATTCGAAAGCGAAAATCGACTTATCAGTGGTAACACCGACTTCACCCTGGTATGCAGATACAGTTAACTACTTGGTCACTGGAGAAACCCCTGGCTCTTGGGATGCGTAAAAATAGAAGAGATTCATTTCCCATGCTAGATTCTTTCATTGGGAAGAGCCAGAATTATTTCATATTGGACAAGACCAAGTTTGGAGACGATGTGTGCCTGAAAAAGAGCAATAGAGTGTGTTGAGATTTTGCCATGAGCTTCACTATGGACACTTTGGTGCTAAGAAAATAGCTTTAAAGGTTCTCTAGTCCGATTTTTGGTGTTCTTCTTTATTTAAGGATTCCCATTACTTTGTTAAGGCCTGTCTTAGATGTCAATGGACTGGAACGATTGGGAAGCAGAATGAGATGCCCCAATACCCTATCCAACCTGTAGAAATTTTTGATGTTTGGGGCATAGACTTCATGGGTCCCTTCACTTCGTCCCATGGATTTGAATATATCTTGGTGGCAGTGGATTACGTCTCCAAGTGGATAGAGGCCATTCCTACACACACAAAAAACTACTCTGTGGTCTTGAAATTTATGAAGGCCAATATCATATCTCACTTTGGCTGCCCCAAGATGATTATAAGTGATGGGGGACCTCATTCCGGAACGATCATTTCAATCGGCTACTCAGGAGTCTAGGAGTAACTCACAAGATTGCTACCCCTTATCACCCTGAGACAAGTGGCCAGGTTGAAGTCTTAAATAGGGAGCTTAAGAACATTTTAGAAAAGACTGTTAGGCCAGATAGGAAGGACTGGTCCCAAAAGCTCGATGATGCTTTATGGGCTTATCGAACAGCCTACAAAACCCCTTTGGTATGTCTCCCTTCCGGATTGTGTACAGGAAAGTATGCCACTTACCCGTTGAACTTCAACATAGGGCACTTTGGGCTATTCGAAGTGTTAACGTGGATTTAGAGCAAGCTGGTAAATCATGTTTACTGGAGTTGACTGAGCTTTAGGAGCTGAGGAATGATGCTTATGATACCTCCCAAGCTTATAAAGAGAGAACTATGGTCTTGCATGACAAGTACATCCTTAGAAAGACCTTTGAGCCCAACCAACAAGTCTGGCTTTTCAATTCTAGACTTAAGTTGTTTCCCAGAAAATGGAAATCTCGTTGGGATGGGCCTTATATTGTCACCAAAGTATTTCCGCATGGGGCTGTGGAGATCAAGAATCCTTCCGCTTCAGCACCTCCCTTCACCGTCAACGGCCAACGATTAAAACCTTATGTAACTTTGGATGGCTAGATAGTTGACGAGCTCACTCTCGAGGAGCCTCAGTTCCTTTCTTTTCCGCCTCAAGTAATATCTTCCCTTGGTCCTACTTTCAATGAGGACATTGTTTGAACAAGGCATGGGGAGGATAGGACCTGAGGCATCTGTACATAGCATTTATACATTGTGCATTCATGCATTTAATTTAAATATTCTGCATTGCATACATTTGATCGTAAAAAAAAAAAAAAACATTTTACATCATTGAGCTTAACTGGCTGAGTCCTGCATTCTTAGGCAGATCAGAACTTTAGGTTAGACTATGTTGACTCTAGGTGTCTGACTTTAGAAGCTAAGTTGAAGTACTAGCTCTAAACCTTTAGGGTCCCTTGTGGACTTAAAAACTCAAGTAAGAGTTAAGTTGCAGACCATTCCTCTAGAGGTTGAGGAAGGAAAGCTAGGGATTGAGTTAAAGGTTGGGTAGTATCCGGTGTCTTTTTCTACCTTTTGGTTTACGGGTCCTCGTAACCAAAGCATCCACAATTCACACACACTTGGTCTTGTGCAAATAGTGATCACCTTAATTTCTTTCTTGGGGAAAAAATTTTGGTTCTCTTAGTTCTGACTTAGGAGAAGTTTGAAAGCACAAGTTGATTCTGCTATAAGAGAAGTGGAGTACACACTCACCTTGAGGATGCGATGATAACATGTCACCTCCTTGGCGCTTGTCTCTTAGGATACCTATCCTACTGGGGGAATGTAAGCACATTGTGCGGTTCAGGTACCATGGGCGGCCCTATCTCGAAGAGCCGATTGCCACAGGCCTGAATTCGCTTTAGAAATCCATGGGCGATACTATCTCAAAGTGTCAATTGCCAGGAGTTCTTGGGGTCGCTATGGGCGGTGCTATCTCGAAGCATCGAAAGCCAGGCACCCTTCGAGGTTTGGTGATGGGGATAATGAATTCAACACAGACCGTGCTGATAGCTTATCCAAGGTTAAACTTAGAGGAATCAAACAAAAAAAATTAATTAAAAAAAAAAGAAAAAAAAAGTCTCTTTCTTACTCTCTTTCCTGGTTGGTAATCAAACCAACCTTAAATAACTCAGACCAATGCACATGCATGGATGCTTTAATCTCTAGGACCAATAAACCCTAGGGTAGAGTTGGAAATCAGAGAAACCTATGCCTGCAACTCATATTTAGCCAACCTAGTCTGTAACTTAGCAATTACTTGGGAACCTTAGGTCTAAAGTCTGAACTTAACATGTTCTAAAGGAAGACCGTTGGGTTAGCTAGTCCACTTCAAGAGTTGGGTTGTTGCTTGAATTTGCTAGGGACTAGCAAAAACTAGGCATGGGGGCATTTGATGAGCCCATATTTGTGGGCTAATTAGTTACTTAAATGCCTACAAATTATATTAATATTGGCATATAAATTGCATACAATAAGATGTAAATAGATTAGTCTAGGTATTCATTTATTTACATATTCCATGCATTGCATTCATACTTAGAATTCATTTAGAGTAGCATGCATTAGAATAGTTAATCTTTTAGGTTGCATTACATGTATTATTTTATTTCACATTTCTTTTAAGGGTTTGCACATAAATAACCCCTTATTTATTTTCTTTATTTGTTTGTTCTCTAACGACTGCATGCAGGAGAGTGTGCGAGCTAAATGCACAGGCAAAAATTGTGGATCTCTGTTCCCACGATCTGCGTCGCTTCTTCTTCAACCAATGCTTGCCTACGCCTACACTCCTCTTACAGCATAAAAGAAGGGTTCCTAGGTCCTTAGTGAGTAGGCCACCACCATTCCGATGCACCACTGCGCAGAGCGTTAGAGCTTTTCCATTCCACCACCACCGGCCTCCTACCGCGAGCACAAGTCCACACCACTGCGGGCAAGCGGGGTGACAGACCACCGCACCATCAGTGGCATATGCAACTCACCGCGAGCATGTGCCTGAAGGCCACAAACCACTGCCAGCAACCACCTTCAGTTCCTCGCCCCGTGCCAGTTAAGATGTCTGGGAGTGATCCCAGACGTCTGACTTCCCATATCTTTTTCCATCTTCTTATTTCTTATTGCTTTGTTTCCCCTCCACTTCAACAAAGCCTATTACCATCCACACCAGAAGCAACTGCCACCTGCGGCCGAGCCCTCCACTCACCTACGCGGCTAGCACTCCTCCCGCCAGCACTCCTGTAGCGTGCAGCAGTAGCTGCTGCAACCTTCGCCCGCAAACTCCCTCCTCCAGCGCACCACCTGCAGTCGCACGTTGCACCATACCCTCGTACGTGCCTACAACTCATGCACCCCTCTACATGTGCGTACAAGCTGCAGCGCTCGCTCCTTTAGCGCGCGTCGCCTCCGCTCCCCTCTGCGTGCCAACAGCTTCGCATACCCCTTCAGCGCCTCACCAACCCCTGCAATGCCTTCTCTTGCAGCCACACGCGTCATATGCACGCCCCCGCACACAGCAACAGGCGCGCCTTCCCCTTCGCGTGCGTGCCGCCTCCAATAGGTGCGCTCCACCCGTGAGCGCCCACGCACACCTATGCGTGACTGTGTGCACCCGTGCATGCCCACGCGAGCAGCGCCGCGCCACCATCCTCAGCAACTGCAGCCACCGCCGGAAACCACCCTTCACCGGAGCTCCATCCGGCCGACTCCAACCATCTCGCAACCTGCTGCCGCCATCGTCGAAAAGCCCTCGCTCTGGCCAACCTAATCCCAGAAGGGTTCCTCGAACAAACCTCTCTCCCGTGCATGAGGAGGAGAGTGGTTGAATCCTCTGTTTTTGGTGGTATTAGTATTTACATTTCATGCCATTGCCACAAAAATGATCTTTGATTATTATTATTTTATTGTGGTGATTTTATGCAAAGAACCTCCTTTCTCGTAAATGCAAAATCAGCATGTTAAAGTCTTTTTATCTTAATTGAAAAGTGATTTTGGCTTGATTTCTTGACAAAAGTAATGGTGAACATTGGTTTTTGACCCTTGTGAGTTTAAATAGGCCATTGCCTCCTTGTGGATACGACCCGCTCCTAATTGAGTGGTTATTTTGATTGTTGATTAGTCGATTTTTCCACCACTTACATACCACAACAATGAGTTATTTCATTTGCGAAACTTAATCAAAAGTGGAAAATCATCTTGTCAGTAAGGTGCCATACCGATATTCAAATGATAACTGTTATTATATGCAAACTCTGCCAGGGGCAAATGCTCTTCTAAGGAGCCTCTCCAGTCTAGTACACAGGCATGTAGAAGGTCCTCAAGTGTCTGTATGGGTCGCTCAGATTGCTCGCCTGTCTAGGGGTGGTAGGTGGTACTGAACCTCAAACGTGTCCCCAAGGCCTGCTGAAGCTCAGCACAGAACTGGGAAGTAAAATGAGTATCCCTGTCGGATACGATCTCATGTGGGACTCCGTGCAGGCACACCACATCTCTGATGTATCACTCTGCTAGCTGTGCTGGCCCAAAAGTGACTCGAATCGGAAGAAACTGTGTCATCTTCGTCAACTGATCTACGATCACCCAAACTACGTCATGTCCCCACTGGGTAACTGGTAGACCCACCACCAAGTCCATGGTGATGCTCTCCCACTTCCACTCTGGCACAGGAAGTGGCTGCAATGGCCCTGCAGGCCTCTGGTGCTCGATCTTCACCTGCTGGCATACCAGACACTACTGAACAAACTCACCAACAATCCGCTTCATCCCTCTCCACCAGAAGTCGCATCACAAATCATGGTACATCTTTGTTCTCCCGGGATGTATGGTAAACCTGGACCCGTGCGCCTCCGTCAGAAGAGCTCTCAACAATTCCTCATCCCTAGGAACGCACAGATGTCCCCTCATACGCAAGATCTCGTCTGGGAAGGAAAAATCTCCTGGATCCCCTATCAACACCCTATCTCGCAGCGTCTGTAAGTACGGATCGACCATCTGCCCTGCGATGATGCAGTCTATCAGCTCTGGTCGTGACTGCCGCGTCACTGTCACTACCCCACATTACCCCCATGACTCTTGGGGTCGCCAACTACCCACCTCCTCCATGAGTCTCCAACTCTGTGCTTGTAGGCTGGCCAAGTGGACGAGCGCCTTCAGGCTCAAGGTGTCAGCCACCACATTGGCCTTCCTTGGGTGGTAGGAGATGCTATAGTCGTAGTCCTTCAGGAGCTCTAACCAACGTCTCTGTCTCATGTTGAGCTCCTTCTAGTCAAACAAGTACCTGAGGCTCTTATGATCTATGAAGATCTCGAAAGTCTCACCGTAAAGGTAGTGCCTCCATGTCTTCAGCGCGAAGACAACTCCTACCAGCTATAAGTCATAGGTAGGATAGCTATGCTCATGGGGCTTCAGTTGCCGCGAAGCGTAAGCGACAACGTGACCCCGCTGCATGAGCACACCCCCTAACCCCTGCAACGAAGCGTCGATGTAAACCATGAAACTGCCACTGCTGTCTAGGATGGTAAGTACAAGAGCTGAAGTCAGTCTCTCCTTCAACTCCTGAAAACACGCCTCGCACTCGTCTGTCCATGCAAAGGGCACATCCTTCTGGGTCAGCTGGGTCATAGGACACGCAATATGAGAGAATCCTCTGATAAACCATCAGTAATAACCTGCCAGTCCCAAAAAGCTGCGTATCTCTATCACTATGCGTGGCCTCTCCCACCTGAGTATGGCCTCTACCTTGGCTAGATCCACAGCCAATCCATCTCCCGAAATCACATGGCCCAAGAAAGTCACTTGTCTCAACCAAAACTCGCACTTGCTGTACTTGGCATACAACTTGCGTCGCCTCAAGGTATCCAGGATCATGCATAAATGTTGTCCATGCTGTGCCTGATCCCGCGAGTAAACGAGTACATCATCGATGAACACCACCACAAACTGGTCTAAGTACGGCCTGAAAACACGGTTCATCAAATCCATAAAGGCAGCGGGGGCATTGGTCATCCCAAACAGCATGACCAAGAACTCATAGTGCCTGTACCGAGTATGGAAAGCTATCTTGGAGACATCGGTCTTCCTAATCCTCAACTGGTGGTAACCCGATCTGGAGAACACTGTGGCGTCGCGCAACTGGTCAAAGAGGTCGTCAATCCTTGGTAGTGGATACTTGTTCTTGAAAGTGACCTTATTCAGCTATCGATAGTCAACACAAAGTCGCAGGGTACCATCCTTCTTCTTCACAAAAAGCATAGGGGCTCCCCACGGGGACGCACTGGGCCTCACAATGCCCTTCTCCAACAGGTCCTGTAGCTGTGACATGAGCTCTCGCAGCTCAAGCGGTGCCATTCGATACGATGCAGTAGAAATGGGGCTGGTCCCTGGTACCAGTGAGATCTCAAACTTGATCTCACGCTCAGGCTGTAGTCCTGGTAGCTCCTCTGGGAAAACGTCGGGGTACTCGTAAACCATCGGGATACTCTGAAAGTCAACCACGGGGCTAGGCTCTGCCACTACACAGGTCAAGAAGGCCGCATACCCTTGCTCAAAAGCCTCACTACCCGAAGCACAAAGATGCATCTGAAGCCTCCATCCACCAACTGACCGTGAAACTCAAAGGGAGGCAACTTCGGTATGGAGAAGATGATCTTCCTCCTGAAATAGTCCAACAAGGCGTGATAGGCGGACAGCCAGTCCATCCCTAAGATCACACCAAAGTCCTCCATTTGGATCACAATTAGGTCAGCGGGGAGGCTGTGTCCCCCTATACTAACGTTGCAGTCCATGTAGACCTCCTCGGCTACAAACAACTGGCCACCTGGGCCTCTGATCACAAATGGATCCTCCAGCAATACACTGCCCTGCCTCAAACTGACGGCAAAACTCGTAGCGATGAAAGAGTGGGTGGTGCCGGAATCAAAAAGTACATACACTAATCTGCTAGAAACAGTAACCATACCTACCACCATAGAACCCGAAGCCCTGGCGTCTCTGTGTGTTAGGGCGTTGATACGCCCCTCAGCTCTCGGTGCAGACGAAGTAGCTACACTCTGGGTCGGGCAAGTAGCAGCTGGCCGGTACCCTCCTCGTGACTGTTGTCCTCCCCCACATGCCTGGTGACCGTGACAGCCAGCTCAGCCTCCATCGCTCGGTGCAGGGAACATCTACTATGCTCCGACCCTAGATGGCCAGTCCCTCCTGATGTGGCCCGGCTAGCCACACTGGTAGCAGAGGGGTACCCGACCTCCTCCCTCAGTAGGTCCCTACTGGCGGTTGGGAGAAGGTTTGATGCTGGCAACTGGTTCCTATCTGGGGACCCCAAAGGCCACTGGTGGCCCCGTAGAATGAGACAGCTCTCCTGCGGGTGCCGTTTGCCTCTCTCTCGATGGCCCTGAGAGTACCCTGGCTGGTAGGGCCTCTTCCGTCCGTTGTCAGTGTCCCGCGTGGCTGGGTTGGTCTCCTCGTAAGTCATGGCTGCCTCGACCACACAAGGGAAAGTGGGTAGCTTTAGGGGTTTGACATACCCCCGAATCGCGGGTCAGAGTCCCTCCGTCAACCTCCATAAGTGCTCCTCCTCAGTAAACACATCTGTCGAGGCTAAACGTGAAAGCTCCAGGAAACATGTGCAGTACGCGCTAACCGTCATCATCCCCTGGCGGAGAGTGTAGAACTCCTGCCTCCTTTAGTCCTGCAAAGTCTGCAGAAAGTACTGCTCGTAGAAGAGAGCCACGAACTGGTCCCACGTCGGCTCTCTCCCTTCCTGGCCTCTGACTGCCCTCCACCACCTGTGTGCTGTGCTCTCTAGCTGGTACGTGGCAAAGGCCACGTGGCACTCCATAGGAGGGAGAAGGGTGTCGAATACCTTCTCTATCTGCTCCAGCCAGTCCTCTACCTCAGACAAGCTCTCATCCCCCTTGAAGGAGGGGGCTTCAGCTTCTGGAACTATATGAAGAGCTCGTGGTGTACCTACAGTAGGGGAACGGGCACGCCTCCAGGCAAGGAGGGCTCGTGCTTGGAAGTGTCAGAGTGTGGTGGGGGTGGTGGAGGATCACCCCTCCTCCTCCTGCTCGTCTGGCGCTGCGACGGTCTCTCTGTCCCACCAAGGACTCCCCCTCCACGTCCTCAGGAAGAGGTGCCTGAGGAGGCTGCTGGAGCTCCTCTCGCACGATGTCTCTGATCAACTAGGCGAGACCCTAGGCCTGAATGCCTAGGAGGAGAGGTGGGTCAACTGGTGCCTCAAGTCTGGCATGTCCTCCCCTCCGAACTCATCCATGGCCACGACCACGGCCTGCCTCGGGAACTCCCTGATGAGGCATCTCCTGCAAGGAGATGCAAGTGATAGAATAAGAGTTGTCAATGATACCAGATTACATCGAGAAAAAGACTTAGAAACGAATATCAAGCGATACGTTGTGGTGGCTATCCTAGTTATATGCACGTGAGTGGTTATTCTTGATCAAATTGGTTCATTTCTCGAGACGACCTTACTCTGATACCAACTTGTTACGACCCAGTTCCCGAATCCCTACAAAACCCGAGACCGACTCACCTCGACTAATCCCAAGACCAAGTCATCCAACGAGAAATAACCAAAAGTAGGAAATAACCACATTCACACATGCAATATAACTAAATAGAAGGAAAAATAAAATAGTAAAGGAAAGTAGAGCAACTATCTCAAAATAGAACATGCCACCACAACAACAATAGTGGAAAGAAAACATAAAGCAATAGGAATAGTAATTTAAAAGTCCAGTACTCACAGCTACAGCAGAAACAAAAGGGCTGGAAAGGAACTACTATGGTTGGGCTCGGCTAGGCCCAGCTCCCTCTGCAGCCAGAAACTCGGGCTGCTCAACTCCTAGTCCTGAACAGGGTTACGAAAAGATAGAGTCAGCGAACGCTGAGTAGAGTGGTGTTTACATTATTTATGTGCAAGTAAAGTAAAACAAACAACCAGGTTTTCTTCTCATTTAAATTTATCACATCTATGTATTTCTGGTTCATTTATTTCACAGAGGATCCAAGTATTTCTTAATCTTGCTTGTTCCTCATGGAAACGATCTTGATTGCAATCTTTTCCATGGAGTAGAAGGTACACGTGGTGCTCTTTTGGCCGGGAGAGTCCCCCACGGTAATCCTACACCCAGTCAACCACCTCGAGGTCACTGTCGCAACGTAGCAATGACTACGGCATGCGTGATAAGCGCACAGGTAGCTACCCCACACTAACATGTGGTCAGTCGTTTCCGCTAGTGGCTACACCCAAAGTACAGCACGGAATAGTATAGGGCCTTGCCCTCTCAGAACAGGAGTCTCGCCCCTCCACAGTCCACGTACCCTCGTCCGACTACCCCGATTTGCCCAGTGGGCCTAACAAAGTCGGTGTAGGGTAGCTAGCTTAACCCCGGGTCCCGTGGGGTGGCTAGCTCCCTCCCTACACTAGTAGCACACCTCGGTACCACATATGCGAAGGCCAACAGGAGTCGGTGTAGAGTGGCCAATCCTAACCCTGGGTCTCAACCCAAGGGTAGCTAGCTCCGCTCTACATTAAAAAGAACAGTTGCTCTCCTTGTACTGTGTACGTAAGGGCCAGCTCACTTCCCGTCTACATTCCAGATTCCTTTCATACACAAGAGTTCTACTCCTAATTCCCTGTAGGGTTCATGCTCATATTCATCTCATTTATCCATATTCATGTCTCATGTTTCATAACTCATTCCTCATCCATATACAGGCTGCTCGTGTTTTCACAATTCTATTCTTAATCATAAACAGGCAACTTGTGGTTTCACAGTTCAATTTCTCATTCACATACAGGCAATTCATATTTTCACATACATCTCAAGTAAATAGAGTAGCTTAGCATCAGGCTCATACATTTCTACCCTAGAGTTCATTTCACATCCTAGAGTTTCAATCAATTTAATCTAAGCAAGCATATTCTTTATTCACATCTTAACAAATGAATTAAACCACTCTACCAGGTATCACAGGAGGAATGGGGGCCTGCACTGCAAATCTTGTCATCTCCGTCGGCCCCAAACATGCCACCAACTTGTAATCTGTACCAGCAACTAATTTACATCAAATGGACTCAAAACAAAAGGTACTCAACAAGAACACGTAGAGAAACTCGAGTGGAAAATAGCGGTACTTCGTTTGCAAAAATTCAATTCCGTTTGGGCCATAAATGGGCTAAAAACACGGTTGCTATCAAAAATCAGATGTCTGGGACTAGTCCCAGATGTCTTAAAAGACATCAGATCTCACCTTGTGTCCCTTGCGGTACCCTTAAATGTCTGGATCCTTCTGCAACCGTCTGGGGGCAGCTCCAAACGTCGGACAAAGCCTCTGGTCGTCTGGAAGTACTTTTGGATGTCTGGTGACGTGATCAGACATCAAAAAGTGCCCAGAATAGCGCACCACATGCCTTCCCAAAGCCCTTCATCTATGTACGAAAATCACAGGCCCATTCTCAGCCTGACATCTCCTGTGCTACAATTTGCATGGTGAAAAGTAGTGTAGGAAGATACGTACCATGCACAATATTATGCTTTCAGACATCCGTCTTCAGCTCTAGATGTCCTGGTGCCTCTCCAGACGTCTGGTCGATGCTCCAGATGTCTGATACTGGAACTTTTCCAATACCATAATCTCCTCCATGACACTGCTCTCCTCGCAGCGCCGTCTGTAATGCACCGTAGCAGCTTCAACAGCTACAGAGGGCTGAGAGGCCGCCTCCCTGAGCCTCTCCTCCTCATGCGCATTCCCGCCACTGGCCGTGCAAGCTTCGCCGAGCTCCCCGAAGGTCCATGATGAGAACCTCATCATGAGCCATAACTAGCTCATTTTGACCCAATACAAAGGATAAAAGCTCCTACATATCTCAAGGAAAGGCTTAACTCAGAGAATTCTGAGTTTGAGAAGAAAACCAGTCATAAGGGGTAAAAGTGCAATTTTACCAGTATAATCTGCATACAGGGTAATTCAGGGCCCAAACACAGGTCAAAACAGCTTAATAAGAATAAAAGTGGGATGAGATGATCTAGTAAGGGCTACAGCACTTCCGAGAAACCAAATGATAATCTGTAACCCTAAAACAACCCACTTCAATTCACAAGGTTCGAGGCAAAGTAAAAATAGAATAAACCCTCTAAAATTCATAGAAAAATAATCTCTAGGGTTTAGAACCTTCAATTTGGCCTTTAGAACCCATTTTGACCTACATTGAGAACCATGCCCAATTAATAACTTAATTTGGGTCTTTACGCAAATTGACCGGTCAAACAAGGTTTAATATGAAAATGAAATTCACCATCAGATTCCTTAGGTCCTAATTAGTCATGTATAAAAACTTGAGCCTAAGAAGAAACCTCCTTGACCGACTTTACACTTTGGTCCTCATATATTTACTCTTTGGCCCTCAACTTTTGAACCCTCGCATTTTGGCCCCTAACTCTCCTTCGTTCTTTGCAATCAGGTCCCTCCTGCAAAACCCTGCCAGCACCATGCTCCGGCGACCTTGCGCGGAGCATGGCGCCGCGCAGGGTGAGGTGGGGGACCTGGCAAGTATACCGGGGGTGCCCTGCGTCGTCAGCCGTCGCAGGGGCACCCCCCTGGTCATTGTAGCCCACCATACCGACCGTGCGAACGCACGGACGGTATGGGTTCGTATTCCGACCATTCTCCGGCGAGGGAGACACGTCGTCTCCCTCCGCCTTCCTCCCTGTTTCATCCCTATAAATACCCCCCGCTGCTCCACCGACCAGGGCAGCCTGGATCTGACGGAGAAAACCCCCAGCTTTCTTCTCTTCTTCCTCCGGCAGACGCTCACCAGCTCCGGCGGCTTCCTCCCCCTCCACCTCTTCACTCTGCCGCAATACCAGCAGCAGAGACTTCCTCCCCTGCTCTTCCCGCGCCACGCCGCACCCAGCTGGCGCCTCTCTGGCTCTCTGCTCGCCGCCGCCCCTCTCCCTGAGCATCGTCTTCTCCGGCGACAGTCGATACGACTGTCGCCCTGTTCCTCCCCCTTCGTCCCTGCAAGTAAGCTAGAACTACTCCCCTTCTTCTCCTCTTTCTTTCCCCGCTTTCAATTTAGTCAATTAAACCCTCGACCGCTCCTGTTCACCCTCACCCTCTCCGCCTCCGACCACCCTCCGGCGAGCCGCGCCCATCACCTCAGCGACCCACACAGCTCGCCGACCACCGCAGAACCTCCGCCTCCTCACCCTGATCCTCTTCCGCCCCTCCACTTCCCACCAAACACCCTCTGCAGATCCACCGAACACACCCACTTCTTCGCTCACAGTTTGACCTAGGACGACCTGTTGGCTCCATCACGCCCCCTGCAGACCCCCTGACCACCTTCGCCGTGCCACGGCGAAGGTCCCCCGCCTGTCTGATTTGGCCGAGAGGCCGTTCTTCTGTGACCAGGTGACTCGCCCGCCGTCGCCATTACTGAGCAGGCAGAGCTCCTTCACCTGCAGGTGCAGGCACGCCTTCGCCCAGGTTCGACTCCCAGGTTGCGCAGGGAGTCTCCGCGAAACGTCCCAGGCTCGCAGATGGGGCGAAAGCCGCGCGTGAAGACACGATCGCCCACTGCTCCCTCCGCGACGGGCGCTCAATTGGGGTGGGACATTTAGTCCCACCTCGGAACTTCTCGGAGGCGCGCGGACGCATAAAGGCAAAAAGTGCCTTATGCTGTCTGCCTCCTGACCACGGGGTGAGGTCCCCTTCACCCGCCCGGTTACCCGGTCTCGTCCACGCTCACGCTCCGCGGACCTGACCCGACCCGACTGACCTGCACTCCTCGCCCACCACGCACGCCGGTGGGCCTGGACCCGGGCCTGACCCGAACCCGATTACCCGGTAGCTCTGGGAGAGCTTCCGAAGAGTGATTTCAGAGAGAAAGAGAGACGCGGGGGAGGGGGGTAGAGTAGGTTTTGCCTATTGACAAAAAACTCTGAAGTGTGCAGGCCAAAGAAGAAGAAGTGCAGGCGAAGAAGGAGCTGCACTGTAGCAAATGCTCAGTTAAGTCGTCGAAGTACCGGGTCAGACGACGGAAAGTCAGCAGCCAGAGCAGGAAAGAAGGCAGGCTGAAGAAGAAGGAAGAGCAACGGCCGAAGCAGAAGAAGAAGGAAGGAAGACTTAGTAGCTGAAGGCAGAAGCTCTGCAGCCATAAAAAAAAGGGGAAAGAGAAAGGGTCACCACGATTGCAGAAGAAGAAGAAGTGAGGTCAAGGCAGAAAACCAAAGAAGAAGAAGAACAAGGAGCTCTGAAGAAAGAAAAACATCACCAACGCAGGAACAGCAGGAAGAAGAAGAAGAGCATCACCATTGCAGAAGAAGATTATCACCATAGCAGAAACCAAGGAAGAAGAAGAAGGAGATCTGAAGAAAGAGAAAGAAAGAAGAACATCACAACAAATTCTTTCCCTCTCTCTTTATTTTGTAAAAGAAACATGTATATCTCTAGAATACGACTTGCTCCCTGAGTTCGACCTCGGGAACTCTTTCATTTTCCGAGTAAAAAATTTATATATGAAATGTTGGTAATAACCGGCTTTACTACAACGTTATAACAAAACCCTCAAACCCGGTTGTCGCCTCTGACGCGTTTCATTTTTGGCGCCATTGCCGGGGAGCAACGGCTATTCTAGAGGTAAACATTCCTGTTTCTTTTAAGTTCTGATAATCTCCTCTCTTTTGTGCAGCTACAGGAAGACAAGCAACCACACAACCACTCCGAAGACAGGTAAATCTTTTCTCTCATTATTAACCCCTACACTCTAAAGAGGAAGAAAAGAAAAAAAAAAAAACAAGCAATATAGGGCTAACCTGTCTTCCATACTTAGTAACCATAAAAAGTTGCATGTTTTCAACTCATCACTCCTGCACACTATTAAGGGTATTTAAGGGCTAACACATTCTTGCTTGAGCCCTAATTGCCCAACAAAGAGTTAAATGGACCAAGTAGAGCCAACGTAAGGTCAAACATTAGGATTTCAGTAGAGACACACCCCTTAATCAAGAATTGAGGAAATCCAAAAGAGGTGTGCCCAAGCCATTGATTGAAAATAATTAACAAAAAAAATCCTAAACAATTGGCTCTCTCTAAACACTTGAACCCTAAAAGAAAAGACCCAAAAAGCTCTCAAAGAAAACAAGAGGTAAAGTTGACCCCTTTGGGTCAACCAACCTTAAATTAGGTCACTCTTTGCACTTAAAAAGACTAAAGTTCAAGTGAAACCTTAAGCACCCTGATCTTAAAATTGGTAGACTTAAGAGGTCAAGATCCCCATTCTGGTCTACCTGGAACCGCAGTGACAAGAGAGGTCGGGTGGGGGAAACCCTGTAACCCGTGGGGACGCTCTACCGTGTAGGGGTCTTCGCGGGACTCTCCCTCTCTGGCTGCCCAGGTAATTCTCAGGTGGACGATCTTTCTGATCAAGGGGTCCATCTGCCCCGCACCTCTATAGTCACCCAACACATTTTTGGGTGTCTTGATTGGGTCCAGCACCTTCTAAACTTACCTCTCCCAACTGTGCATGTACGGAAGGAGGTCTCTAAGACCACCCTTAAGACCTCCATTAGAAATTCGCTCTCGTCAAGGCCAAGCCTCGACACCCGTATTTGTGCAGCAACACCCTCACATTATTCTCTCTTCTGATTCAGAACCAAGTTCTTCTTCTTCCCCCATCATGGCTCAGCCAGTTGAGGAAGAAAATAATCTGGAACACCAGCTCCAGCGACTCAATGACCTCTTCCAAAACTTCGTGCACCCACCACAGCGTCCTATGATGCGGGACCACTACAATCCTGCTGCGGTGGCCATTGAGCCTCGAGTCAGAATCCCGATTGGAGGACCTGATTCCGAACTAAAGCCCAACATGATTCATGCTATACCTAAATTCCATGGGCTTAATTCTGAAGATCCCTTCCAGCACATCAAACAGCTAAAGCATCTGGCCCACACTTTTGGATCAGATGCGCAAAATCGGGATATTCTTCTCATGAAGATGTTCTCCTTTTCTCTTATGGACAAGGCCGCCCATTGGTATCAAACTCAGACCCGGCCGATCAACACTTGGGAAGAACTTCAATCCGAGTTCTTGAAAAAGTTCTTTCCCGTTGGTCGGACCAACGCCTTGCGCCATCAGATTACACACTTCACTCAACAATCAGGAGAACCTCTTCATGAGGCATGGGATCGTTTTCAGGATCTCATGAGGAAGTGCCCCCATCACGGAGTTCCTAAATGGGAACAAGTCCAATCTTTTTACCAGGGACTCCGTGAGGACATCCGCCTTTTCGTCAATGCAACCTGCGGAGGAAACATCATGGGTCAACATGAAGACACCGTGTGGGAGATTCTCGAAAACATGTGCGAGAACTCCATCAACAATGACTCCATGGGATTATTCGACAGGACGAATACCCGCGCAGCGACGAATCTTAAGGGAGCACATGAGACGCAGGACCTGTCCGCATCAGTCGACCTGGAATTAATGGCCAGTCGATTGGACAAGGTCTCAATCATTGAAAAGAAGGTGGATGAGCTGACTCAGCACTTGCAGCGAGCCACCTCTGCGCGTAACTCCTTTGCACAACCTCCTTCCACACAGGAGACTGTGCAAAACATCCTCCACCGATCCTCCCCTGGGATGGATCCATATCCATCCCCATCTGATTCTTGGACTGGAAGATCATCCGATCCTTTCTTCACCAGCCGGGGGAACTCCATTCCTCCTTTCCCTGATTCTCAGGAGGTTCCTCAGACCTGCGAGGACCTCAACGCCATCCAGAACGACCCATTCTCCAACACTTACAACCCTGGATGGCGAAACCATCCCAATTTTCAGTGGGCGGGAAATCCCCAAACCCAAAGACCACCTTTTCAGTCCCGCCCACAGCCCTCTCATCACTACCAGCCGCCTCAGCCTCGGCCCAACCCTACTTATCCATCAGGGCCAAATCAAGATCAAATGTCCTTAATCCTTCAGACTCTGGCTGACATTCAAAAATCGAATGCGGCCATTCAAAAACAGCACAAGGACGAGCTTACTGAAGTTAAAACTCAACTGGCCCAGTTGGCAAATTCTCGCCAGCCAGGCACACTCCCTTCCCAACCCCTTCCTAACCCAAATAACGTGCCAACCCAGAAGCGCGTTATGAATCCAAATTTAGGCCACGCTCAATGGATTTATCAGGCCCCTACTGCCCCATCTCCAGACGAGATGGAAGCCTCAACTTCTAGTGCGGGATTTCAGCAGCAGCCACCCCTCCTACCAAACCCAAACCAAAATCAGGCCGGATTAAATTCTGTAACAACACGTAGTGGTAAGACAACTCAGGACCCGCATTATCCAAACCACTCCCAGCCTGATAACCATGACCCTAGGATAGTTAGCCAAGGTACCGCTGTTCCAGACCCACAACCTGGACCTATCCTAGAGGAACCAACCAAGATCCCGTTTCCCGAGGCCCTGACCAAGGGAAAGAAGACCACCAAACCCGTGGCCCCTGAGGAGGACCTGGTCAAGCTCTTTGAGTAGGTCCACATAAACATCCCCTTGATGGATGCAATCCACCACGTACCAGCTTACGCACGATTTCTAAAGAATATATGTACACCCCAGCGTAAGCCGCGAACCAAGGGAGGGAGCCCAATTGTTCTGTCAGAGCAAGCCAGCTCTGTAATCCTTAGTAGACTCCCACCCAAGGCAAAAGATCCTGGAACTCCCCTGATCTCCTGTAAGATAGGTGGTACCCAATTTGATAGAGCATTGTTAGACTTAGGTGCATCTATAAATCTGATACCCACATCCTTACTTGACCATCTGGAAGAATCTGAGCTGAAACCAACCGAGGTGACATTACAATTAGCAGATCGATCTATAAAGTCACCAAAAGGGATTCTCGAGGATGTTATCGTGAGAGTGCGGGATTTCTATTTTCCAGTGGACTTTATAGTCTTAGACATGGATGCACCTGAGAACCCTAGGGATACACCAATCATTCTAGGGAGACCTTTCTTGGCTACTGCTAGAGCCAACATCAGCTGTGAGGAGGGCCAAATAGAGCTTAAGTTTGGAGATCAAACACTGAAAATTGATATATTTAAAGCCCAACAAGGAATTAATTGCGGCGTCATCGAGCAAATTTGTGACATCAAGACTTTGGTTGATGAATCACACCTCCAGAATGACTTGAGTATTCCTCATCAACCACAGAAGGATCTTGACCCGCAAACAGAGGAGTCAAATCCAGATGTGAACAACCCAGTAACTCCCACCCTTGAACCTCACATCTATACTGAACCACCCGCTGCTGCTGAAAACCCCATCCTCGAACTGAAACCCCTTCCTGCGCATTTGAAATACATCTTTTTGGGTTCTAATCAGACCCTTCCTATGATCATCAATTCCAACCTCAGTCCTGAACAGGAATCCCGTCTGATTGTGGTCCTCCAGCAACATCGCAGAGCCATCGGATGGACCCTCGATGATTTGACTGGAATAAGTCCCTCTTATTGTACTCATCATATCTATTCAGAAGAGGGCACACGACCTTCTCGTGAAATGCAGAGACGCTTAAACCCCAATCTGCAGGAGGTCGTGAAAAAGGAGATCATCAAGTGGTTAGATGCCGGGATCATCTACCCGATCTCCGATAGTCGTTGGGTGAGCCCAATTCAGGTCGTGCCTAAGAAGGCAGGACTCACCACTATAACGACTGAGACCGGAGAAATCATTCCTACCCGATTAGCCAACTCGTGGAGAGTCTGTATAGATTACCGTCGACTCAATTCCTCCACGAAGAAGGATCATTTCCCACTACCCTTCATTGATCAAATTCTCGAAAAACTAGCGGGAAATAGGTTCTTCTGCTTTCTTGACGGGTACTCCGGTTATAACCAGGTGGCAATCCATCCTGAGGACCAAGAAAAGACCACATTCACCTGCCCCTTCGGAACATACGCTTTCCGAAGGATGCCTTTCGGTCTTTGCAATGCACCCGCTACTTTTCAGCGATGCATGCTTGCCATATTCTCAGATATGGTAGGTGATTATCTGGATGTCTTCATGGATGACTTTTCAGTTTTCGGAGCATCATTCGACGATTGCCTCCAACACTTGGTCCAGATACTCAGGCGGTGCATCGACGTGAATTTGGTTCTTTCCTGGGAAAAGAGCCATTTCATGGTGCCTGAGGGAATTGTCCTGGGACACTCAATTTCGGAGAAAGGTATCCAAGTGGATCGAGCTAAGGTTAATCTGATTTCTCACCTTCCTATGCCTAGCTCGATCAGGGACATCCGATCCTTTTTAGGGCATGTCGGTTTTTATCGACGATTTATCCCTGATTTTTCAAAAATCGCACGCCCCCTGACCACTCTTCTCTCCAAGGATGTTCCCTTCGAAATCTCCAAGGAATGCACTCAAGCATTTGAAATCCTGCGTGACCGAGTCACCCAAGCCCCGATCCTACAGTCCCCTGATTGGTCTCAACCCTTTGAGATCATGTGTGATGCATCCGACTTCGCTGTAGGAGCGGTTTTGGGGCAGAAAAATGACAAGAAACCTGTGGTCATTTACTACGCCAGCAAAACACTCGATGAGGCTCAGCGTAACTATACAGTTACTGAGAAAGAGCTGCTAGCTGTAGTATTTGCCCTAGAGAAGTTCAGATCGTACCTTCTGGGTTCCCATGTCATCATATACTCGGATCACACGGCTGTGAGGCATCTCCTTGCAAAGAAGGACGCGAAACCTCGATTGATCCGATGGATCTTGCTGTTGCAAGAATTTGACCTCGAGATTCGCGATAAAGCGGGAAAACAAAACGTGGTAGCTGATCACTTGTCCTGTCTTCCTTCTGAAATGATAGACCCTTCCGGACCCATCACTGAGCATTTTCCCGATGAGCACCTGCTGACTATTGGTACTAGCCTTCCATGGTTTGCTAATATTGTAAATTACTTGGCATCTCATCAGACCCCGTCCGATTGGCCGAAGGCCAAGAAAGACAAATTACGCTCCGATGCCAAGTATTACATTTGGGAAGACCCATACCTCTTCCGCATAGGTACCGATCAGATCATCCGGAGATGTGTCCCGGAAGGGGAAGTCAACAATATCCTCTCTTTCTGCCATGACCAGGCATGCGGTGGCCATTTTGCCGGGCATAAAATCGCATCAAAAGTCCTCCAGTGCGGCTTTTACTGGCCCACACTGTTCAAAGACGCATACAGTCACTGCAAGGCATGCAGTCGTTGCCAGACTTTGGGCAACATGAGCCATCGCGACATGATGCCTAGGCAACCGATTCTAGTATGCGAAATCTTTGATGTTTGGGGGATTGATTTTATGGGCCCCTTTCCTGTTTCGGATGGTTTCGAGTACATTCTGTTGGCTGTGGACTACGTGTCCAAATGGATCGAAGCCATACCGACCCGAACCTGTGATCACAAAATCGTTCTCAAATTCATTCATCAACACATTTTCTCAAGGTTCGGGATTCCTCGTGCAATAATCTCTGATGGGGGAACCCATTTCACAAATGCTCAGTTTAGGTCACTGATGACCAAATATGGGGTGTCTCACCGAATCTCTACTCCTTACCACCCCCAAACTAATGGTCTAGCTGAGCTGTCTAATCGGGAGATCAAGAAAATCCTGCAAGTCACTGTTCGACCTGACAGGAAGGACTGGTCGTCCCGACTTCCGGAAGCATTGTGGGCCTATAGGATCGCCCACAAGACCCAATTAGGCATGTCTCCCTTTAGACTGGTGTACGGAAAGGCATGCCACCTTCCCGTCGAACTGGAGCATAAAGCCTATTGGGCAGTACGGAACTGTAATCTAGATCTTTCTAAGGCGGGGACCCACAGAAAACTCCAAATCAGCGAGATCGATGAATTGCGCATAGACGCGTACGAGAACTCGCAAATCTACAAGGAGCGGGTTAAAGCCTTCCACGACAAACACATCTCGAGAAAGATCTTTCATCCTGGTCAAAAGGTCCTACTCTTTGATGCCCGACTCAAACTCTTCCCAGGAAAACTGAGATCTAAGTGGGTCGGACCATATTTGGTCCGACAGGTTTTTGGAAATGGAGCAATCGAAATCAGTCCACTCAGCCATGATTCTGAACCTTTCATCGTGAATGGTCAAAGACTCAAGCCGTTCATTGATGTAACTTCTACTGATTTGGCTGAGGCATCTTATATCCTCCTTTCCCCTTGAGCTTATTGCGCCCAGCCGATGGCGTAAAACTCAGCGCTTAACGGGAGGCAGCCCGTCATTCTCTTTGAAAACCTGAAACTTGTTCTGACACCTTTCAGCACTCGAAGTTCACCCTTGTAGACAGCCGACCCCAACTCAGATGTTTGCATCTGGGATTTGAAATCGTCCGCAAAAATTCAACCCGACCCATTCACTCATCCAAATTTCTGTCTTAAGGAATGAACTAAGACCCCCTAGGTTACAATGAGGACATTGCAAATCTTAGGCATGGGGGGGTAGGAAAGTGCAAAAACGTGTAAGAAAAGGTTTCAAACAAAAAAATTCACATATGCCAAAAAATACCATAAAAATTAAAAAAATTCTTCGAAAAAGAATAAGAGGAGAAGAGGAGAAGGAAAATTTTGTGAAGGAGAAAAGAAACAAAATGAAAAAGGAGCACAAAATTATGAGAAAAAGTGATAGTCATTAGTAAGGAACTAAGGAATTAACCTAAGTTCTAGACCTCATTCAAGAAAATAACTGAAAAGTGCACAATAAGATTAGTAAGAATGCAAACCTTAGGCATTCCTGAATAGACTCTTAGTACCCATTAAGATCTGGACACTCCTCAAGAGGTTGAGGAAAATGAAAAGCTGAAGTATTAGGTCTGAGGCTTAGGAAGTATTCGGCCTCGTTAACTAATTTTTGGTTTACGGGACTCAGTAACCTAAGCACCCTAATCTCACACACAGCCTGGTTCAGTAAGCGTAAAAATCAGAATCACGCAGAAGCGTCGCAAAAATCTGAAAAGAACACCTAGAATAGGAACGGCCGATCAACACAAGTTGATTTGGACGAGTTCCCAGCGCGGAGAGGCGGGAAATCCCCTCGAAGATGCGTAACAAAATATCATCTCCTCGGTGCTTGTCTCTTAGGATATTTACATATCCTACGGGGGGCATGTAAGCACTCTGCTGGTTCAGATTCCATGGATGGCATTATCTCGAAGTGTCAATTGCCAGGGTCTGGATTCGGCCACGGAATACCATGGATGGGATTATCTCGAAATCTCAATAGCCAGGGTTCCGGGGGTTGCCATGGGCGGTGCTATCTCGAAGCATCGATCGCCAGGAACCCTTGAGGATTGATGATGGGAGCAAGGAATCTGATACAGACCGTGTTGAAAAGCCAATCCTAGGCTAGAACTAAAAAGAAAAAAAGAGAGAGAAAACTCTCCAAACAGAAAAACTTTCTATCTCTCTCTTACAAAACGCACTGCGAACTGAGCCAGGGCTAAAATCATTTCAAGCACGGGTGCTTTAACCACGAAGTCCAATAAACCTTAGGTTAGTTCTTGCGGGCCTTAAAAACCTTTGCTAAAAGACTGAGGCTAAGGCTAGACAGATTTGGATCTTGATTGATACTAGAGTACCTTTTAGGCCTATGGTCAGCATTCTAACCTAATCTATGCTCAAATAAAAAAGGCACTTATCTAAAACCATTAAAAACTTCATGGTCTAGAACAAGGGTTGAAACCTTAAGTTTTTGCTAAGGGACTAGCAAAAGCTAGGCATGGGGGTATGATGAGAACCTCATCATGAGCCATAACTAGCTCATTTTGACCCAATACAAAGGATAAAAGCTCCTACATATCTCAAGGAAAGGCTTAACTCAGAGAATTCTGAGTTTGAGAAGAAAACCAGTCATAAGGGGTAAAAGTGCAATTTTACCAGTATAATCTGCATACAGGGTAATTCAGGGCCCAAACACAGGTCAAAACAGCTTAATAAGAATAAAAGTGGGATGAGATGATCTAGTAAGGGCTACAGCACTTCCGAGAAACCAAATGATAATCTGTAACCCTAAAACAACCCACTTCAATTCACAAGGTTCGAGGCAAAGTAAAAATAGAATAAACCCTCTAAAATTCATAGAAAAATAATCTCTAGGGTTTAGAACCTTCAATTTGGCCTTTAGAACCCATTTTGACCTACATTGAGAACCATGCCCAATTAATAACTTAATTTGGGTCTTTACGCAAATTGACCGGTCAAACAAGGTTTAATATGAAAATGAAATTCACCATCAGATTCCTTAGGTCCTAATTAGTCATGTATAAAAACTTGAGCCTAAGAAGAAACCTCCTTGACCGACTTTACACTTTGGTCCTCATATATTTACTCTTTGGCCCTCAACTTTTGAACCCTCGCATTTTGGCCCCTAACTCTCCTTCGTTCTTTGCAATCAGGTCCCTCCTGCAAAACCCTGCCAGCACCATGCTCCGGCGACCTTGCGCGGAGCATGGCGCCGCGCAGGGTGAGGTGGGGGACCTGGCAAGTATACCGGGGGTGCCCTGCGTCGTCAGCCGTCGCAGGGGCACCCCCCTGGTCATTGTAGCCCACCATACCGGCCGTGCGAACGCACGGACGGTATGGGTTCGTATTCCGACCATTCTCCGGCGAGGGAGACACGTCGTCTCCCTCCGCCTTCCTCCCTGTTTCATCCCTATAAATACCCCCCGCTGCTCCACCGACCAGGGCAGCCTGGATCTGACGGAGAAAACCCCCAGCTTTCTTCTCTTCTTCCTCCGGCAGATGCTCACCAGCTCCGGCGGCTTCCTCCCCCTCCACCTCTTCGCTCTGCCGCAATACCAGCAGCAGAGACTTCCTCCCCTGCTCTTCCCGCGCCACGCCGCACCCAGCTGGCGCCTCTCCGGCTCTCTGCTCGCCGCCGCCCCTCTCCCTGAGCATCGTCTTCTCCGGCGACAGTCGATACGACTGTCGCCCTGTTCCTCCCCCTTCGTCCCTGCAAGTAAGTTAGAACTACTCCCCTTCTTCTCCTCTTTCTTTCCCCGCTTTCAATTTAGTCAATTAAACCCTCGACCGCTCCTGTTCACCCTCACCCTCTCCGCCTCCGACCACCCTCCGGCGAGCCGCGCCCATCACCTCAGCGACCCACACGGCTCGCCGACCACCGCAGAACCTCCGCCTCCTCACCCTGATCCTCTTCCGCCCCTTCACTTCCCACCAAACACCCTCTGCAGATCCACCGAACACACCCACTTCTTCGCTCACAGTTTGACCTAGGACGACCTGTTGGCTCCATCACGCCCCCTGCAGACCCCCTGACCACCTTCGCCGTGCCACGGCGAAGGTCCCCCGCCTGTCTGATTTGGCCGAGAGGCCGTTCTTCTGTGACCAGGTGACTCGCCCGCCGTCGCCATTACTGAGCAGGCAGAGCTCCTTCACCTGCAGGTGCAGGCACGCCTTCGCCCAGGTTCGACTCCCAGGTTGCGCAGGGAGTCTCCGCGAAACGTCCCAGGCTCGCAGATGGGGCGAAAGCCGCGCGTGAAGACACGATCGCCCACTGCTCCCTCCGCGACGGGCGCTCAATTGGGGTGGGACATTTAGTCCCACCTCGGAACTTCTCGGAGGCGCGCGGACGCATAAAGGCAAAAAGTGCCTTATGCTGTCTGCCTCCTGACCACGGGGTGAGGTCCCCTTCACCCGCCCGGTTACCCGGTCTCGTCCGCGCTCACGCTCCGCGGACCTGACCCGACCCGACTGACCTGCACTCCTCGCCCACCACGCACGCCGGTGGGCCTGGACCCGGGCCTGACCCGAACCCGATTACCCGGTAGCTCTGGGAGAGCTTCCGAAGAGTGATTTCAGAGAGAAAGAGAGACGCGGGGGAGGGGGGTAGAGTAGGTTTTGCCTATTGACAAAAAGCTCTGAAGTGTGCAGGCCAAAGAAGAAGAAGTGCAGGCGAAGAAGAAGGAGCTGCACTGTAGCAAATGCTCAGTTAAGTCGTCGAAGTACCGGGTCAGACGACGGAAAGTCAGCAGCCAGAGCAGGAAAGAAGGCAGGCTGAAGAAGAAGGAAGAGCAACGGCCGAAGCAGAAGAAGAAGGAAGGAAGACTTAGTAGCTGAAGGCAGAAGCTCTGCAGCCATAAAAAAAAGGGGAAAGAGAAAGGGTCACCATGATTGCAGAAGAAGAAGAAGAGAGGTCAAGGCAGAAAACCAAAGAAGAAGAAGAACAAGGAGCTCTGAAGAAAGAAAAACATCACCAACGCAGGAACAGCAGGAAGAAGAAGAAGAGCATCACCATTGCAGAAGAAGATTATCACCATAGCAGAAACCAAGGAAGAAGAAGAAGGAGATCTGAAGAAAGAGAAAGAAAGAAGAACATCACAACAAATTCTTTCCCTCTCTCTTTATTTTGTAAAAGAAACATGTATATCTCTAGAATACGACTTGCTCCCTGAGTTCGACCTCGGGAACTCTTTCATTTTCCGAGTAAAAAATTTATATATGAAATGTTGGTAATAACCGGCTTTACTACAACGTTATAACAAAACCCTCAAACCCGGTTGTCGCCTCTGACGCGTTTCAGTCCACCAACCTTGTCCTCCTCTCTCACGCTCTTCCTTCCTCTCTCCCTCTCGTTCTCCCTCACTCACCCTCTCTCTCATTGCTCTCGTTCTCCCTCGCCACAGCTGTACGGGGAGGACGCTGGAGGTGGTTGGTGAAGAGTGACGTGAGGGTGGTGAGAAGGGGGGTTTAAATAGAAGGGATTTTAGCGTTTAGGGATGAGGGGTGTGGAGGAGAGAGAAGCTATGCACGCCGCCTGCGTGAAGAGCGCAAAGGAACGTATGAAAATTTCCACTTTCAGACGTTCAGGACTATGTCCAGATGTCTGGACACATGTCTAACTGAAACTTCAGACGTCTTATCCGACTAAAAAGGCAACAGGTCATTTCAGACGTCCATTTGAAAGAGTGTAAACTCCATGTGGGTGGAAAAGTCTAACAACATTCTAATAGATTCTAGGCGAGCTGCAAGTGCATATGTTTCATCAAAATCTACTCCTTGATTATACGTTTGGGTCACAAGTCTAGTTTTGTTCCTAACTACTTCTTCTAATTCATTCAAATTATTCCTAAAGACCCATTTGGTTCTTATGATAGTCTGAGAGTTAGGTTTTGGAACAAGTTCCCATACTTGATTTTTTTCAAATTGATTCAATTCATCTTCTATTGCAATGATCCAACAATTATCTAAAAAGGCATCCTTAACATTTTTAGGTCCTAACTAAGAAATAAAAGTTGTAAAAGTTAAAGTGTTGATAGAAGATCTGGTCTAAACTCCTTTGGATAGTTCTCCTATTACCAATTCTTTTGGATGATCCTTTATATAAGATATATCTTTTGGTAATTCATTCAAAATGTTTTCTTCTGGTATGTTTGAAAGATCTCCTATTTGGTCATCATCATCATTTAAGGAAGATTGTGGTTAAGCTAGAGTCTCATCAAATGATACATGCATAGCTTCCTCAATGACAGAATTCTTCTTGTTGAGTACTCTATAGGCTTTACTTCTGGTCAAATAACCTAAGAAGATTCCTTCTAAGCTCTTAGCATCAAACTTGTCAAGCTTATCCTTAGTGTTAAGTATAAAACATTTACAACCAAATATCTTGAAATAGGAAATCCTAAGTGTTCTTCCATGATAGCGTTCAAAGGGTGTTTTGTTTAAGATTGGTCTAATCAGGGATCTATTTTGGATATGGCAAGCAGTGTTTTCAACCTCAGCTCAAAAATATCGAGGCAACTTTGACTTACATAGCATCCTGTGGGCACACTCTTGCAAGGTCCTATTTTTCCTTTCAGCAACTCCATTTTGAGGTGCAGCTTTAGGAAAGGCAAACTCATGTTTTATCCCATATTGATCACAAAAGTCAGAAAAAGATTAATTCTCAAATTCTTTGCTGTGATCACTTCTAATCCTAATGACTTTAGATCCGTTCTCATTTTGTAGTCTTCTTACTAGTTTACTAAAAACATCAATAGTCAATTCCTTACTTTTCAAGAAGGTACCCACATAAATCTCGAAAAATTGTAGATTATGGCTAAACAATATCTGCACCCACTTAAGCTTTCGGATTTGGTTGGTCCAAACAAGTCTATGTGAAGTAATTCCAGGGATCAAGAGGTGCTAACCATCCTTTTTGGCTTAAAGTGATTTTTGGTTTGTTTACCAACTTGACAAGAATCGCAGACTTTTCTCTTCTTGAAGTTGATCTTTGGCAGGCCTTTGACAAGCTCATGTTTCACAAGTCTACTGATATTCTTCATGTGAACATGACCTAGCCATTTGTGCCAAAGTATTTCCTCATCGTCAGATGCGACAAGACATTCAAAGCTGTCGCATTTGTCGAAGTTGACAATGTAAATATCTTTATGTTTGTTTCCTTTAAGAAGAATTTGTTTGATTTCTTTATTTCTTATTTAAAACCATTTTAGGTGAAAGTAATTTTATATCTTTTATGACAAATTCAACAGATAGCTCCTTGTTGTGGCTCCCTATTCTGGTTTAGGTTCCTAGGATAGTTCCTAGGGTTATGGACTAGTTGGGATGGCAGCATCCCATGTTGTTTAAAATCTACAAGTTGGTCCATTCATCCCGTTAATTCGATCGTCAACTGATTCATTTCCTCTTTATGTCTTAGATTCATTTCCCGTATTTCCTTAAGGACCA
The DNA here is from genome assembly GCA_037157565.1 of Thalassia testudinum. Lineage (NCBI taxonomy): Eukaryota > Viridiplantae > Streptophyta > Magnoliopsida > Alismatales > Hydrocharitaceae > Thalassia > Thalassia testudinum. The sequence goes on from JAZHRO010000056.1 coordinate 10,420,270, forward strand.
AAGTCAGATCATTAGGTTGAGCTTGGTAAGTGTGTGGTTGTGTGTACCTAAGAAAACTTGCATCAAATCGATGCAACCCACTGTTGAGAATAATTTTATCCCTGCGGTCGTACCAAATTTAGCTGGGAATTTTGATTATATGAACCTGAATTCCTTTAACCCAGCTATTGAAAACATTTTCTCCCTTTAGAAGTACATTTGAAATAATCCCTCTAATTTATACAATATAAATTGGGGGAACCACTCGAATTTCTCCTGAAAGACTACCAATCAGGTTCCTCGTACAAGACAAAATTCATCTGGGATTTATGGACAAAACTTAAACTCATACCAACCTGGACCTTCTCAAGAGGATATCAATACCTAAGTTATGAAAACCATACAAGGACTGCAAAATCAAATGTCTGAAGTGACCTGATGATGGGAACACCATCATGAGCCATAACTAGCTCATTTTGACCCAATTAAGTCAGTAAATGCTCCTACATAACCGTCAGAGAGTCACAAGTCATTGCATAATCATTCTGAAGGAAAAATAAGAAACTAGGGTTAAAACTGTAATTTTACCAGCTCATCATGAATGCAGTATAGCCACGGATTTTCTCAGGGGTTGAATGAAGGTTAATTGGTCTTAAAAAGATAACAAGTGGGTATAACAATCAAAAAAGGGTTTACACGTGTTCTGGGAATTAAATGACTTTTGAAACCCTAAAAATAGACCCTCTTAATAAACTGAGGTTCTGATTAAGATAAAATTCACCTAAACCCTCTACAAATCATCGAAAAATATTTTCTAGGGTTTAGAACCTTCAATTTGGCCATTAGAACCTGTTTTGACCCAAAATATAACCACAGGTAGACATTTGCCTTAATTTAGGTTTTTACATAAATTACCCAGTCAAAGATAGTCAAAACTAAAATCCAACTTCACCATTGGATTTCTTAGGTCCAAATTAGATTTGTATCAAAATTTGGACCCAAGATGAATTTGTCTTGATCTAGTTTGCAAATTGGTTCGTCTAATTACATTTCTACCCTTAACTTTCAAAATCCTTTCAAATAGGCCACTAACTTTGTCGTCATTCTTACAAACAAGTCCCTGCTACCATTAAACCTATTCCTACTTGCTCCGACGACCTTAAAAAGGAAAGAACTCCCTATTTCTTGACGAATCCCTTTCAAATTTGAAAGGGAAGTTTGTCAAAAAATTCCCTTCTTTTTGGACCTAATCCTAAGCCCTGAAACTTACCCAATCTCTCGTGTGAACGCATAAGAGATTTGGGTATCATGAAACTTCCAACTCCGGCGAGCATTTCTATCTTGGAAGCTTGTCTTCCAGCTCAAAACTCTCTCTAAAGCCCTATATAAGGACCCTCAAACCTCGCCAAGTTCCCTAAGCTTGAATTTCAGCCATGAAATCTCCTTTTCCTCCTTCCTCTTCCGGCTGTGAAGCTCCACAAGCTTCGGCGACTCCTCCTACCCTCTCTCATTATTTGACCACAAAGCCAATGGCTGGATTACCCTTCCCTCTCTCGTCTGCTCTTGGCCATACCAGTAGGAGCTCTTCTACCGTCGTCGTCGTTGCCATGTCCTTCCTCAGAGAACCTTTCATCCACGACGTTGGTCAACCGCAGTCAATGCCACCCTACCCCTTTCATCCTTAGATTAGGTTCCAACGTTCCCTGTCCTTCCCTCCTTCTTTTTCCCTACTTCTATCCCTCAAAAGCAACCGTCGACTACACATCTCCCCCTCCCTCTTCTTCCACTCCGACGAAGCTCCGGGGATGCCCAACTGCCACTCCACCATACGAATCACACCACTATCACCTCCATAAGCTTCGTCGTGATCCACTCTTCAAAACCCCACCCATTCATCCTCTCACCCACCCAAACTCGTTGTCGAACGACCCACTATTCTCCAGCCTTTGCCGCTTCCACCCCTCACACACAAACCACGCCACACCATAAAACCACTTCCACCACGTCCGCCATACTCTGACAGACCTTTTGAGCTTGTCTGACAAGGTCGAAAGACCGTATTCTCCCTTTTCAGGTCCCAGGTCATGCCGCCATTGACGAAGCTTCGACCGAAGCTTGAAGCTTGCTTCCTAGCCAATAGCTCTAGGTCTTCGACTCTAGACGAAGCAGATTTGGGTCAAGAACATGCTCGCCTGGTCAATTAGAGTTGTTGATTGTTCCTTGCACGCGAATTAGATGAAGGCATCAACTGCAGGCACACACGAAGAAGTGGGAGCAGATAGTCCCACATCGGTTGCTAAGGAGCACCCGCCATCACATAAACTGTATTTGTGCTATAGGCTTATTGCCTCAACATGCACAGGGGGTGAGGTCCCTGCACACCCCCCTCACACGCCTCGTCCGCGACATCTCCTCCATGGATCTGGTGCATCCGAAAAACCCACCTAAGCCCTGCACTCCTTGGCTGCGACCCACACCTGCAACCTTGGTCCCGGGAGAAGATACATTCAAGGAAAATCAACTACACAATAAACACACTAGGGGCAGGTAAGTTCTAACCACTCTCTCTTAAGCCCCTCATTCTGAAAAGAATAAAAGGAAAAAAAATCAATTAGGGTTACTTGCATTCTTTACATAGATAATTCATCGAGTTGCTAGAGTTGATACATTTTTTTTAGACAACAAATCCTGATTTGTGCACCCACTTAAAAGCTTAAGGTATCTAGGGCTATCACATTCTTGTTTGAGCCTTAGGTACCACATTTGAACAAATTAAAGTGGACCAAATTAGAGCCAATTAAAAATTTCAGTTTAGGGTTTTAGAAACACACTTGATCAAGAAATCATTTCCCCAAATAATGTGTGCCTAGATCTTGATTGAACTGATCTATTCAAGCAAAACCCTAAAATTCAGGCTCTTAAAGTCATTTGAATACTAAAAAAAGAGGGAACTAAATTTTCAAGAACAATACAGGTAAAGTTGACCCACCTTGTTTGGGTCAACCAATCTTCAAATTAGGTCACTTTTGCACTCAACACACCTTAAATTTCAAAGTGAAATTCTAAGCACCCTTGCTCTTAATTAAAACTGGTAGACTTAAGAGGTCAAGTCCCCATTATGGTCTACCTGGAACATCAGTGATAAGAGAGGTCAGGTGGGGGAAACCTTGTAACCTGTGAGGGTGCTCTATCGTGTAGGGGTCTTTGCGGGACTCTCCCTCTCTGGCTACCCAGGTAATTGTCAGCTGGACGGCTTTCTGACTAAGGGGCATCATCCGCCCCGAACCTCTATAGTTACCCAAAATTTTTGGGTGTCTTGATTGGGTCCATCACATTCTACCTCTCATCTACTCCATCGGTGCATGTTCGGGAGGAGGTCTCTAAGACCATCCTTGAGGCCTCCTTTAGTCACTCATTCACATCGAGGACAAGCCTCGACCTCCTTGTTTGTGCAACAACCCAATCCTACTGATATCTCTTCCGATTCAGCTGAACCTGATTCTCCTTCATCCATCATCATGGCACAACCAGCAAAAGAAAATAATCTTGAAAATCAACTCCAGTGCCCCAATGATCTATTCCAAGCCTTTGTGAACCCACCGCAGTGTCCAATGATGCGAGATCACTACAATCCCACTGCGGTAGCAATCGAACCTCGAGCACAAATCCCCGCTGGAGGTCCTGACACTGAACTCAAGCCCAACATGATTCATGCCATTCCCAAATTCCATGGGCATAATTCTGAAGATATTTTCCAGCATATCAAACAACTCAAGCATCTAGCCCAGACCTTCAGGTCAGAAGCTCAAAATCGAGATATTCTACTCATGAAAACGTTATCCTTCTCTCACATGGATAAAGCTACTCATTGGTACCAAACCCAAACGCATTTGATCAACACCTAGGTGGAACTTCAATCCTAGTTTCTGAGAAAGTTCTTCCCTGTTGGTCGAACAAGTGCTTTACGACACCAGATCACACATTTCATGCAACAAGCAAGAAAACCACTTCACAAAGCATGGGATCATTTTCTGGATCTCTTGCGAAAGTGCCCCCATCATGGAGTTCCTAAATGGGAACAAGTCTAATATTTTTACCAGGGACTCCGTGAGGATATTAGATTATCCGTCAATGCGACTTGCGGAGGAAACATCATTGGCCAACATGAAGACACCATGTGGGAGATTCTCGAGAATATATGCGAGAACTCCATCAATAATGAATCCATGGGCATGTTCGACTGAACGAATGCCCGTGCATTGACGAATCCAAAGGGAGAACATGAGACGTAGGGCCTGTCCTCTTCCGTCGACTTGGAACTAATGGCCAGTCATCTGGACAAGGTCTCTATTATTGAGAAGAAGGTGAACGAGCTAACTCGACATATGCAGTGAGCCACCTCTACGCTAAACCCGTACACACAACCACCCTCTAGCAGGAAGGCCATGCATAATATCTATCACCAACCTTCTCAGGGGATGGACCCATATCCACCCCCGTCTGATTCTGGCTACGAAGGAAACTTTGGATCCACCTACTCTAGTTGGGGGAACTCTGAACCCTCATATTCTGATTTTCTCGAGGTTCCTCAGACCTACGAGGACCTCAATGGCATTCAAAATGACCCATTCTCAAACACCTACAACCTTGGATGGCGTAATCATCCCAACTTCACGTGGTCAGGCAATAATCAAAATCAGAGACCTCAATATCTGCCCTGACCATAAGCTCCTCATCCATATCAACTGCCTCAGCCTCGACCTAACCCAACTTATCAATCTGGGCTAACTCAGACAGACAAAATGACTCTTATCCTTCAGACTCTGGCTGACATTCAGAAGACGAATGCGGCTATGCAAAAATAGCACAAAGACAAGATCACAAAGGTTCACAATCAACTTTCCTAGATGGCAAATCCTCGCCAACCTGGTGCACTTCCTTCACAACCTCTACCTAATCCAAACAACGTGTTGAACCAGAGGCACGTTATGAACCCAAATCCGAGCCAAGCTCACTTTGTTTATCAGGCCCCTTCTACTCCATCACCCAACGGGATGGAGGCTTCGACATCATATACGGGTTACCAGCAGCAAGAACCTCTTCTACCCACTCCAAACCAAAACCAGGCAGGATTAAATTCTGTTACTACCCGCACTGGCAAAACAACACAGGACCCACCTTTTCCAAGCCAAACCAAGCCTGGTAATACAAACCCTAACCCAAGGATAGTTATCCAAGACACCTCTATCCCAGATCAAGAACCTGGACCCATTCTAGAGGAACCATCAAAGGTTCCATTTCCTGAGGCCTTGACCAAGGGAAAAAGGATGACCAAAACCATGGCACCTGAGGAGGACCTGGTTAAGCTCTTTGAGCAGGTCCGTATAAACATCCCCTTAATAGATGTGATATGCCACATACCGGCTTACACACGATATTTGAAAGACGTATGTACACCTAAGCATAAGTCACGAACAAAAGATAGGAATCCAATTGTATTGTCAGAACAAGCCAGCTTTGTCATTTTGAGCAAACTCACGCCTAAGGCAAAAGACCCAGGCACCCCTTTGATCTCTAGTGAAATCGGTGATATACGATTTGACCGAGCTTTATTAGACTTAGGAGCCTCCATAAATTTGATACCCACATCCCTACTAGACTACTTCGAGGAATCTGAGCTTAAACCAACTGAAATGACTTTACAACTAGCAGGCCGATCAATTAAGTCATCAAAAGGAATTCTCAAGGATGTCTTAGTTAGGGTGCATGATTTCTATTTCCCAGTGGATTTCATCGTTTTAGACATGGATGCTCTTGAGAATGTGAAGAATATACCGATCATATTAGGGAGACCCTTTCTGGCCACTGCTAGGGCCAATATCAATTGTGAGGAGGGCCAAATCAAATTGAAATTTGGGAGCAAGACACTAAAGATCAACAAGGAATTAATTGTGGAGTCATAGAACAAATTTGCGATATTGAAGTAATGGTTGACGACTTCATAAAGAACTCGACTATTTCTTATCAACCACAAGAGGATCAAAACCTGCAAATAGAGGAGCCCGAACTCAACCTAGACACACCCATAGCTCCTTCCTTTGCTCCTGACACCCATCCTGAATTACCTGCTGCTGCTAAAAACCCAATTTTGGAATTAAAGCCTCTTCCTGGTCATCTTAAATACATCTTTTTGGGTTCCAATCGACGTTTCCTATGATTATCAACTCCCGGCTCACATCTGATCAGGAAACGCGCCTGATTTTTATTCTCTAGCAACATAGAAGAGCCATTGAATGGACTCTCGACGATCTCACTAGTATCAGCCCCTCATACTGCACACACCACATCTACACTGAAGAGGGCTCACGACCATCCCGTGAAATGCAGAGACACTTGAATCCCAATCTGCAGGATGTCGTGACAAAGGAGATTATCAAGTGGTTAGATGCAGGGATCATCTACCCAATCTCCGACAGTCGGTGGGTGAGTCCAATCCAAGTTGTGCTTAAAAAGGCAGGGCTCACCGTCATCACGACTAAAATCGGAGAATCCATACCGACCCGTATAGCAAACTCGTGGAGAGTATGCATTGATTACAGAAGACTCAATTCCTCCACGAAGAAGGATCATTTCCCACTACCATTCATTGATCAAATTCTCGAGAAACTAGCAGGAAATTGATTCTTCTGCTTTCTGGACGGGTACTCCGATTACAACTAGGTCGCAATCCATCCTGAGGACCAAGAAATGACCACCTTGACCTGCCTCTTCGGAACTTACACAATCCGAAGGATGCCGTTCGGTCTTTGCAATTCATCCGCTACTTTTCAGCGATGCATGCTTGCCATATTCTCTGATATGATAGGTGAGTACCTTGAAGTCTTCATGGACGACTTCTCGGTATTCGGTGATTCATTTGATGATTGCCTCCTGCACTTGGTCTAGATCCTCAGGCGGTGCATCGACGTGAACTTGGTTCTTTCCTGGGAAAAGAGCCACTTCATGGTACCTGATGGAATAGTCCTAGGACACCTTATCTCTGAAAATGGCATCCGGGTTGATCGAGCCAAGGTGAATTTGATTTCCAAACTCCCTATGCCTAGCTCAGTCAAAGACATCTGATCCTTCCTGGGGCACATCAGTTTTTACCTTCGATTCACTCCCGATTTCTTGAAAATCATGCGCCCCCTGACTAATCACCTATCTAAGGATGTCCCTTTTGAAATCACCATGGAATGCACTCAGGCATTTGAAGTCCTGCATGATCGAGTCACCCAAGCACCTATCTTGCAGCCCCCTGATTGGTCTCAACCCTTTAAGATCATGTGCGATGCATCTGATTACGCTGTAGGTCCGATACTTGGGTAGAAAATAGACGGGAAACCCGTGGTCATTTACTACGCTAGCAGGACACTTGATGAGGCTTAGCAAACCACACAGTTACTGAGAAAGAGCTACTAGCCGTAGTATTTGCCTTAGAAAAATTTAGATCATATCTTTTGGGTTCCCGCATTATCATTTACTCAGATCACACTGCTGTGAGGCATCTCCTTGCGAAGAAGGATCTGAAACCTCGACTAATCCGCTGGATCTTGCTGTTGAAAGAATTTGATCTCGAGATTCACGACAAGGTGGGGAAACAAAATGTGGTAGCTAATCACTTATCCCGGCTTCTTTCTGATATTATCAACCCTTCCGAACCCATTACTGAACATTTTCCCAATGAGCACCTCCTGACTATCAGTATAGGACTTTCATGGTTTGCTAATCTAGTAAACTACTTGGCATCACATCAGATACCGTCCGATTAGCCAAAAGCCAAGAAGGACAAATTACTTTCTGATGCCAAGTACTACTTTTGGGAAGACCCGTATCTCTTCCGCATTGGTGCTGATCAAATCATCCGATGATGTGTTCTGAAAGTGGAAATTCAGGACATTTTGTCCTTTTGCCATGACCAGGCATGCAATGGACACTTCTCTTGTCATAAAACCATAGCAAAAGTCCTCCAGTGGGGCTTCTATTGGCCCATGATTTTCAAAGACGCATACAATCACTATAAGGCATGCACTCGCTGCCAGACCTTAGGCAACATGAGCCACCATGATATGATACCCTTACAGCCGATTCTCGTATGCGAAATCTTCAATGTTTAGGGGATTGATATTATGGGACCCTTCCCAATTTTAGATGGCTTTGAATATATTCTTCTCGTTGTTGACTACGTGTCCAAATGGATCGAAGCCATTCCGACCAAACCAACAATCATAAGGTGGTTATCAAATTCATTCATCAGAACATCTTTTCTTGGTTCGGGATTCCACGTGCCATAATCTTCAATGGAGGGACCCATTTCACGAATGCTCAGTTCAGATCATTGATGACCAAATATGGGGTGTCACACCAAATCTCTACTCCTTATCACCCCCAAACCAACGGTCTAGATGAGCTATCGAATCGGGAGATCAAGAAAATCCTCCAGGTCACTATTCGACCTGATAGGAAAGACTAGTCATCCCGACTTCTGGAAGCTTTGTGGGCTTATAAGATCGCCCACAAAACCTAATTAGGCATGTCTCCCTTCAGATTAATGTACAGAAATGCATGTCATCTCCCCGTCGAATTGGAGCACAAAGCCTATTGGGCAGTACGAAACTGCAATCTCAATCTTTCTAAGGTAGGAACCCACAAAAAGCTTCAAATGAGCGAGATTGATGAATTACGCCATGATGCATATGAGAACTCGTGAATTTACAAAGAGCGGGTTAAGGCCTTTCACGACAAGCACATATCCAGAAAGATATTTTTCCATGGTTAGAAAGTTCTACTCTTTGATGCCAAACTCAAATTGTTCCCAGGAAAACTCAGATCAAAATGGATTGGACCATACCTTGTTCGACAAATCTTTAGAAATGGAGCTATCGAAATCAGTCAACTGATTGCACAGCAATCATAGGTCTTAACTGACCTAAATTAAGCTAGGACTTAGCATAAGTTAGGGTAATTCATGCATGCATAAGCATTATCTGCATCTCCATTGCTTTACTTTAGCTATGCATGAAATAATGTTATAATGTGCTGATTAAGTGCATTATGTCGATTGCAGGCAATAAGCTGATCAGGAGCTGGATCTGGAGTAGGATCTGAAGCTGGATCAGGAATAACAGGTGTTGCAGCAGAGCTGAAGCAGAAGGCTCAGATTAGATGTAGGAATAATGATGTAAGGGAGTAAGGTTTGCTATTCTATTAAGTAGAAATAAAGCAATAAAATGTGACGAGCTTAGGTCCATCCTAGCCCTAGGATAGCCTAGAGACTTCCCCAAGCCTTAGCCACCCTTAGATTATGTCACAGCACCCTAAGAAGCCCTAAAACCCTAGTTCCAACCCTTATCTAGATGTCCAGATAAGTTTTAGGATGTCCAAGACCCTTAGCCAACTCCCGCACACCTTAAACCCACTTCTGCAGTGTTATTGGACGTCCAAACACTTTGTCAGATGTCCAATTTCTGCAGAATACCCAAAACAGAACCTAGATTTCACCCTAACTCAGATTGGACGTCCAGGACTGAAGTCTAGACTTCTAATTTTTGAGTATAAGTCGTCTGATCACATTTTTGGACATCTGGTATTGGTCTCCAGTCCCTATTTTGAGATTCAAGCCTCGATCTTGGATCTCTAGCTCCCTAGACCTAATCCTAACCCCATAGGAACCTAAATTAAGGTGTCCTAACCCTAGTACATCACCTCTATACCTACCTAAGGACCTAATTAGGTCCTCACCAAACCCAATTGAATTAGATCAAAGTCAATTACCTTCACCTAAGTCAATTGGACTCATTGAGTCCAATTGAGCTTAGATCTCAACCTACACAAGTTCAATTGGACTTAGTGAGAGTCCAATTGACCTAAACCCAACCTAACTGAGTTATTTCACTCTCAATTAGGTTCACACTCATTCAATTAAAATTGGGTTGAGTTTAATTGCAAAGTCCCCTTAGTAATTATGGTTTGTAACCCTAATTCAAGACATACACCTACCTAAACCCCTTAGGACCTAACCTAAACCACCTAGCCACATAGAGCACGACCACACACACACACACACATTCACGCACACACACTTCTCTAGAGTTCTCTAGAACTCTCTTGAAGTGCCGCCACCACTTGGTTGCCAAATTTAGCAACCAAGAGGCATTCAAATTGAGATCCACATTTTTTGGATCTCAAAAACCACCTCTATCCTCTCATGGCCAGACACTCTTGGGCTCTCTCTAGAGAGTTCCACACCTCTCTAAAGAGAATCCCTTAGGTCTATAAAAAGACCTAAGGGGTGGCCATTTGCACCCATCCACTTTCTTGGCTCCATTCACATCCACCTCCACCTAGGCTAGCTACTCCATCTCCACGAGTTCACCACCACCATGGACACCATGCCGGGATGCTAGATCACTCCTCTCTCTCTCCAACGGTCGGTCTAAGCTCCATTGGCCACCTCTCATTCTCCTCCCAACCACTCCAAGGCCATCGGAGACCACCTCCGAATGCCCTTTTGTTCTTCTAGATCTAGATTAGTAGTTTAATCTCTTCATAGTTTTACTGCTTTTTATTACTGCTTAGTAGTGTAGTCCTTAGTCTCCTCGAATGATGTATACAAAATTCCCCGTAGATTCTTGTATGCGATTGTTTTCTAGTAGCTAGATTTCCATTTTAAGCATTTCAGTACAAGCTTTCCTCTATAGTTCTTGTTGCAAACAACTCTCCAAAGGAATGAATGAAAAATGCATTTATATATATATATATGTTTTGAAATCACCATGAGCTTATTGATTTCCATCCTATTTGCATGATTCAAGTTGCCTATTTTCAATTGTTTATCTATTTCGCAACAAGCATGTCGTTTCCTGAAAATATAGAAAATCTAACAATAGACGCATTTTCTGTAAACAGTCACCACCTCACTAGAGTCGTGCACACAGAAACTCACACGTTCACCTTTGTGATTTATTTAAAACATGTGCACGTAATTAGAGTTCATAATAGAAGTGGTTAAATCGTAATCAGGAGATTGGAAACTGGCGTGCGATTTTAAACAGAGTAGAGCGGTATAAGATCGAATTCTAAAGTAGAACAAACACCTCCCAGTGACGAACGACCGGGACTCAAGTCTCGTTATCTTTTTATAAATATCTTTGTTGGATCATATTGCGCACTATACAACATTTTCCTACAAAAAAAAATGTGCTCTACGAGTCTCGAACAAATGGTGTCGTTGCTGGGGAGGCAATGTCATTTCCTTTGATTTTGATCTTTTAAACTATCACTGAAAAATCTCTCTCTACTTTGTTTTTGATGTGCAAGACAACACGGAAGAAAAATGGGATCTGCGCACACAACGAGCGCAGCAAAGAAAAAATCAGGTGCACATCATCTCCCCTTTAGATTTGGTTTCCTTTTGAACCCTAGGAGTAGATTTACTTTCTGTAATTTCTTTTGAAATATATATATATATATATATTCATTTTTGTGAAAAAAGAAAAGAAAATTTTAAATCTAAATTAGGTTTCCTTTTCAATCCTAGGGTAGTTTGAAAAAGCAAAAAGAAAGAAAAAATATATATATTTGTGAAAATTCCTTGAAAAAAAAAAAATATTCATCCTTTTGAAAAAAAAAGAAAAAAAAAGTTGCAAAAGTTTTTAAAAAAAAATTTGGTGGAAGGCTTGGATTTCAAACCCAAACCCTCTTTAAAAAAAAGTCTTTCCACCAACTTCTGATTTTTGGCCAGATTCCACGTCGGATTTAAAAATTCAATTGCTGAAAAATTTGTAGGCAAAAAATTCTGAAATTTGGGCTAAACCTTTATTTTCAAACCATCTTTCAAATGCCAACATTCTTTTAAAAAAATTACAAGTATAAAATTTTTAAAAATTCGCGAAGTGCACAGGGGTTAGGCTAACCCTGATTTAAGATTTTTCAAATTTCAAAAAGTAATTTTGAGCAATCCGTGAATCTATTTTGACTAAAAATGGTGGGGTTTGAAAGCTAATCTCATGGTATTTATTTTTCATATTTTTCCCAGATTTTTGAAGGTCAATTGATACTATTTCAAAGTAAAAAATCGACTAGGGATCAAAATTCCATATCAGACCCCCTGACATTCAAAAACCCCTAAAAATTTGGTTGAAATAGTGAAAATTCCAAAAAAATATTATCTAGAAAGCTAATTAAAAATGAAATCTACTTGCCAAATTTCAAGTTGATTGAATTCCAATTGTTATCAGGGAACAAATTTTACTTTTGTGGTCTGTTGAAACAGAACAAAACCCTAGAAGTGCATGAGCCTTAGGTTGAATCCTTAGGGTTACAACTTAGAGACCACACTTGGGCTAACCTAGAATTAGTTAAGTCTAGTGCTTAGCCGATAAGCTTGGTCACCTTGTGGGCCACTCACCACAAACCCCAACTAAAGAAAAATGAGCTTAAATTAATTTTAAAACACGAAATCAACCCGAATTCGTTGTTATACTACTAGGTGTTTTCAACCTCTCTTGCCGAACTTGGTGACTAAGTCTGCGGGGCAGTGTCAAACAACTGTGGCTTGGGGGTTAACGGAACTGGAGGTGTAAGCCAAAGGAAGAACCTTCCCCATAGTCCCCTCGTAACCAGACTAGCTGGGTTAGCTTGAGAGGCGGGAATCACTTTCAGTCGGTTGAACGACGAATTTTTTTTTTCTTCAGGAATTCGAACTTCTAACAGAAAATCTGGTCACCCGATCCATAAGGACCACTTGATTGACAGGGCCTTAGCCTTGTCCTAATTGGCTACACCAACCCAGGGGTTGGGTGGTGTATGCGAGGAAGGAGGTCACTTAGACCTCACTTGGTTGGATCTTGGGAGCCACACCCAAGGAGGTAAGTCACTTCCCTGGGGCCATCTTCTCCCCCCACTACTTCAACTCCCAGAGCTACCATGGCAAATCCTGAACCTAGACCTAGACCGGGTTAGGATATCGATAATCTGGACCTGATGGCTCGTCTGGAAGCCTACGTAGTCGAATCCAAGGAGCAGCATCGGCAGAGCATGGATCGCATCTTGACGGCTCTTGACAGGATGCAGCACCCTCCACGAGGAGAACTGCGAGATTTCTACGACCCAGCCGCACAAATCGTCGCACCACTGGTCAGAATTCCCGCAGGCGGAGATGCGTTTGAGCTCAAGCCCAATGTGATTGGGTTGATCAGCACTCATTTCTATAGGAACTCAAGCAAAGATCCATTCCAGCACCTTGAGGACCTGAGTCGACTCGCTAAAACGATTTGACCCAGGAATATCGATCTCGGGCTTGTTCTAATGAAGCTTTTCCCATTCTCTCTGATGGACAAGGCTTCATACTGGTTCAAGACCATTGGGAAGCCAATTGGAACCTGGCCGGAATTACGACGTGAATCCCTGCAAAAGTTCTTCCCAATCGATCGAACAAATGCAATGCAACGTGCAATCACGACTTTCTCCCAGGGAGTTGGGGAGAAGTTACATGAAGCTTGGGACAGATTTCACGACCTTCTTCGGAAATGCATGCACCATGGTATACCCAAATGGCACCTGGCTCAGATATTTTACCATGGGCTGGATGACACACATCGGTATCTGGCCGATGCATCTAGCGGCGGGAATTTCCTCGCAAAAGATGAGAACAGCGCATTTGAGCTATTTGAATCATTAGCGGAGAACTCGATGAATGCTGCATCCATGAACCAGTTCCAGCGGCTTGGTCAGCAGTGGGTTTATGTCCACGAGGCTCACACAGTCTATTCGAGCCGACATGGATATCATTGTCAAATAGCTGGATAGAATAAACCTAATCGAGAAAAAGATTCACCAAATTAGTCAGGGTCAATCTGATTTGAACTCTACCGCCTCAAGACCCTCCTATGCACTCCAAGCCCCTCCTATTCGAGTTAATCTATGCACTCGAGATGCATCTTCTCCATATTTACGAGATCCCGCATATCAGGATCCCGTAAATAATCCAGATATGGCACCCTAAGACCAGGGTTACGCACCACCCGTAGATTATAATGCGTATCCCCTTGACGGATATACGTCTCAGACATCTTCGACCTACGAGGACGTCAGTGCTATCCAAGGAAACGGGCGTAATAACCCATATTCAGAGACGTACAACCCTGGTTGGTGCCAGCATCCAAACTTCTCCTGGTCTAGTAATTCACAAAGACCACATCAAGATCCACACTACCAGACCAGGCAATACGAGAATGCGCAAAACACGTACCATAGGCAACAGCCATTCCCGCATCAGCAGCAACCCCGCTCTTTATACCAGCTGGTCGAGCCTGGATAGGTTGTGTTAATATGGTGATTTTATCATTATAATGAGTATAGTGGTTAACCTAAATCGAGCCTAACCATCTCTTTACAAATTTTTTAACCTGGCCTACTTGATTTTATCTTGGTCACTTTTAGGCCTAGGGTCGAACTTAGGGAAGTGGGATTAGAAGTGAAGAAGTTTCTATGCCTTTCCTATAACGAATCTCTTCCGTTCGTTTATTATGTTTTTGGTGTTTTTCTATTTAGATTTTTTTCTGATAATTCTTGTCCTTGAGGCACACCCTCAAAATCAGGTTCTTGGCTTTGAGCCAAATTAGGGTTTCAAAACTAGTCTTCGCAAGACTAAGTACCTGCAAGTCAAGGATTATCTTTTTTCTTTTATATATTTTTTTATCTTTTTACTGGCAGGAAAGAGAAATAGAAATATAGTATATATATATGTATATATTATATATGTATAAAGGGGTGGGGGTGGAGGTGGAGATGGCGTGTAGCATGATGTCGAGTCGGTCGTCGCCTAGGAAGATGCAACCAACAGGACGAGGTGCTGCGTGGAATGTAGGATGGATGGTGGAAGATGTGTGTGAAAACGCTTTCTGTATGCGTGTATTGGGGAATATCAGTAATTGGTGCAGATATTCCCGCGATACAACGTATGGTAAGTGATATGGAAATATATATATATATCTGTAAATATATATATGGTTATAAATATATAGGTATGTAGTTATAAGTGTATATATATATATATAGATATGTAAATATATGTATAGATATTTATATATATATGTATATGTATGTATATATAACTATATAGATGTATATATATATATGTATATATATATAGTAATATATGTATATAGATATATGCAGATAAATATATATAGATATGTATGTATATATAGTTATAGATATATATGTATATATGTATGTGTGTGTGTGTGTGTGTGTGTGTATATATATATATATATGTATAAGTATTTGTGTATATATGTATATATATATATATATGTATCTATACTTATACTTAGTTATATAGGTAATAATATATATATATAGATACATATATATATTTATAGGTATATAAATATATGTATATATGTAAATATATATGTATATATATATATAAGTATATAGATATATATATATATATATATATGTATGTATGTATGTATGTATATTAATACTTAGGTATATAAGTACTACTATATATATGGATATAAGTATATATAGATATATATATATTTATTTATTGGTATATAAATATATGTATATATGTAAATATATATGTATATATATATATATAAGTATATAGATATATATATATATGTATGTATGTATGTATATTAATACTTAGGTATATAGGTACTACTATATATATGGATATAAGTATATATAGATATATATATATATATGTATATAAATAAATATATATATAAATATATATATGTATGTATATATATATGTATATAGTTGAGTATAGGTGTGTTTACGAGAGTGTGAGTGTGTGTGTATGTGTGTGTAGAGAGTGTGAGAGAGTGCTGTGAGAGAGAGAGAGAGAGAGACTGCTGGAGTTGGCGTGAAGGAGTGCGGGTTAAGTCGTCTACACGCAGCTGGTGACGTCTGGTGATCCACGCGCAAGCGCGTAGGCGCACGAAGAGGCACGCGCACGCTGGAGGGAGTGGGCGCGGAGGAAGGAACCGCCGCGCACAACGCTGCGCGATGAGGCGGGTGAGGGTAGATGCAGGTGCCGGGAGCGGGTGAAGACGTGGGTGGGTGCGGGCGCTGGAGCGGGCTCGGGGGGGGACGCGGGCGCAAGCTGGGGCCGGTAGCGGCGCGCCGGGTGACCGAATAAGTGAGAAACTTACCGTCACCACACTGTAGCCACAGCGTTTCGCTGACTAGCGTGAACAATGGCTACAGTGTCGCTCGGCTCCACGCGACCAGGTGTGCCTGGTTCTATGAGTGCGGGAGGTGTGGAGCAGCTGGCACGCGCACGGAGAAGCTGCACCAGCTGCTGGCTTGTGGGTGGCGCTTCGCAACAGGGCGCGCGGAGAGGGGCGAGGGTGGCCTGCAGGCGCGCGCGCTGGCCTGTGTGCGGGCGCGCGGTGGCTTGCGCTGCTGCTTTTGCTGCTGCGGAGCTTGCGGTGGCCAGTTGAGCTTCAAAGCTTGAAGCTCTAGTGGCAATGGCGGAAGTGGCTAAATGTCGAAACAGGGAAGAGAACCACCACGCCCATCGGCTCTTTGATGAGCTGGGTGGTGGTGGGACTCACAGTGGTGGTTGTGCACCACTGTGAGGCGCTCCTACCCATAGAGTGGCTCCTCAGAGGAGGAGAGGCTGTGTATGGAGGGAGAGGGGAGGAGATGTCCTGGAGAAGAAGCTGTTGTGGTGTTTTTTTTTGGCGTGGACCAGGCTCTCTTTGCAAAGAAGAAGCCGAGCCCTTTGTAAAGAGCAATGAGACATGCGCAGCCATGCCCTGGCTGTGCATGGCTCTGCATGGATGGCAGGAAGTGCTTGTGCATGCGGCTGCAGGGCAAGCTTGCTGCAGAGCATGGCGCGAAGAGGAAGAAGAGGCCATGCCTGCAGCCGCGTGGAGAAATTCAAAGTCAAATAGAAATAAAAAAATGAAGATGGAGATATTGCAAGGCAGCACTTAAAGAATTTGTCAATTACAAGGCCATTTATTTCACTCTCCTCCCCTATCAATTAAATGCATGCATGCGTGTAGTTTTACAAATGCGACTATGGATACCTAATATGCACTGGTAATGCTAGGAAATAGCACAAGACGACACAATTGTTAGTGTATTTTTGTTGTGCAATCACTAGTCGCTGCACCAAGCTGCCAACCACCCTCCAAAGCGGGCTTACCCTTTGGAGGCACTGTAAGAGGAGCTGCAAGAATTAATGAGGAAATCCACACAAGATAGCTTGCAGATTATGAAGGCGATGGCTGATCAGATACAGATCATACAGAACACGTAGAACCAGCTATTGTAGGAGCATAGGACTCAGGGAGCCTTGCCCTCCCAACCCATCCTGAATCCTCGATATGTGCAGAACCAAGGCACCCCGCCTAGGTTTCAGGCACTGTAGGGATAGGCACACACCATATTACAGGCGCCTCCTGCACCACCTAGTTACACGCAAGGCCAGCCGCTTTTGTAGAACCCCGCGTATTCTGCCCCTTCCGCTCCCCCACCACATCATGGACAGCAAGCCGATGCACATGCTGTCTCTTTGAGGAGTGGAAGGAATACATTCGACCCACCACTTAGGTAGCCAGGTCCTGATTTTTCCCACCCTTCACCGCTGGTGGGTTTGAACCCCTCTTCATCTCAGGAGCCACCTATGGTAGATAAGGGTAAGAGGCCACTTGACCCTGAGATTCCCGTCCCTTTTCTTGAGGCTCTGACACAAAATGCAGTACGAAAAAAGGACACGCGAAATTTTGAGGACCTAAAATCGATGTTCAAGGAAGTATATATTCAGGCCCCCCTCCTCGAGGCAACCGATCACATTCCCACTATCGCTAGGTTCTTCAAGAACTATTGTACCCCGAAGCGACAACCGAGAATTGGATGTCAGGCGATACTATCGAAAGAGGCTAGCACCGTGATTCTAGCTAACTTACCGCTGAAGAAGAAAGACCCTGGTACCCCACTCATATCCTGCTTCTTGTAGGATTCTCCATTTGATCGGGCCCTTCTAGATCTGGGTTCGTCCATCAACCTAACTCCCACTGCCGTATTTGATCGATTCAGATTTAGGGAGTTGAAGCCCACCTCGATCATGATTCAGCTGACTGATAGATCAGTCAAAACACCGAGGGGGTGGTTGAGAACGTGATCATGAAAGTCCGCAGGTTCTACTTTCCCGTAGATTTTTTCGTTCTCGATATGGAAGTTCCGCCTAATCTCCGAGATGAACCAATCATTTTAGGTCGCCCATTTCTAGCGACAACCCAAGCGAACATTGATTGTGCATCCAGGTGTATGGAGATAGCCCTAGGCAACGAGCAACTTTGACTTGACATATTTAGGGCAGCAAAGAATTTCGACTGTGATCGAATAGAGGAGGATGGTGAAGATGAAGATTTAGCAAACTGTGGCAACATTGGGCTCCTTTATGATGACCCAATGTCTCATTCGTCTACACTATCAGGGTCCTTGGACCTCGATCAACACGGGACTGAGACCACTACACTATACATATCTCCCCAAGGATCTGACTGTTTAGGGTGTTCTTCTGACCACAGCACCCCCGAATCTAGCTATCCTGATCCACACATTACTGAATCGCCCTTGTTGTTGCAGGAAGACATGACTACAGCTAACGGGTTTCCCGTTAATGCAGCCACAACCAATTATTTCACAGGGAGCAACTCAGTGGGAATTCATGTGCACACGGATCAGCAGATTCCCACCCTCGATTTTGCTCCTCCCACTCTCATTTCTGACTCTGACCCACCCATGATTGAATTAAAGCCCTTACCTGACTCACTCAAGTATGTGTTCTTGGGTGAAAGTGAGACATACCTAGTCATTATCAATGCCCACTTAACCCAAGAACAGGAGCATCAATTGATTGCTACGCTGCAAGACCATAAAGCTGCTATCAGGTGGAGTATTGCTGATCTCCGTGGTATTCGCCCCTCGTATTGCACTCATCACATTTACACGGATGAGGGAGTGAAACCTTCGAGACAACCTCAAAGACGGCTTAACCCGAATATGCTAAAGGTTATTAAGAAGGAGATCATCAAATGTCTGGATGCAGGTATTGTATACCCAATCTCTGACAACCAGTGGGTGAGTCCGATCCAGATAGTGCCCAAGAAAGTAGGACTCACCGTAATAAAGAATGATAAGGGCGAATCCATCCCGACCTGCACTGCGACATCTTGGCGGGTCTGCATCGACTACAGGAAACTAAACACAGCTACCCAAAAGGATCACTTTCCTTTGCCGTTCATTGATCAAATCTTGGAATAGTTAGCCGAATGTAGTTTCTTCTGCTTTCTGGATGGATACTCCGGGTATAATCAAGTAGTGATTAGCCCGGAAGATCAAGACAAGACCACATTCACATGCCCCGTTGGAACATTCGCTTTCAAGCGGATGCCATTTGGCCTATGCAATGCACCAGCGACATTTCAGCGTTGTATGATGGCCATCTTCTCTAACATGATTGGGGACTGTGGAGGTATTCATGATGACTTCTCCATTTTTGGAGATGATTTCGAATCTTGTCTTGATAACCTCACCAAGATCCTGAAACGGTGTATTGAGGTAAACCTAGTACTATCCTAGAAGAAAAGCCATTTCATGGTGAGGGATGGCATAGTACTAGGGCACAAGATCTCCAAAAATGGACTCGAGGTCGAACGAGCTAAATCTGAGATTATTTCCCATTTATTGCCATCTAGCTCGATCAAGCAGATCAGATTAATCTTGGGTCACATCGGCTTCTATCGAAGATTTATACGCGATTTCTCAAAAATTGCAAGGCCCTTGACGAATCTCCTGGTTGCCGATGTCCCATTTGCATTTGATACCTCGTGTCTCAGTGCCTTCGAGACTTTACGAAGTGCTGTCTCCAACTCCCCGATCCTCCAACCACCCGACTGGTGGCTTGATTTCAAAATGATGTGCGACGCTTCTGATTTTGCCGTCGGTGCTATTTTAGGTCAGCGTCGAGAGAAACAACCCTTCGTTATATACTATGCTAGCAAGACGCTGAATGAGGCTTAGCACAATTACACTATCACCAAAAAAGAACTGCTAGCAGTAGCATTCGGGTTGGAGAAATTCAGATCGTACTTATTAGGGTCTAAGGTCATCATTTTCACTGACCACTCCTCCCTCCAGCATTTGTTGGCAAAGAAGGATGCCAAACCACGGCTCATTAGATGAATCCTTCTATTGCAAGAATTTGATATCAAAATCCGCGACAAAGCCGGAAAGCAGAATGTTGTGTCGGATCACCTATCCAGATTAGACCCAGATCACATTCCTTATTCCCTACCTATCCACGAGCAATTTTCGGATGAATCTTTTTTGGCAGTTCATTCTGTTGAGTTCCCCTAGTACGTGGAAATCACGAACTACCTTGCCGCAGGCAAAATTCCTGCGAACCTATCCAAGGACCAGAAACTCAAATTCATTGCAGAGGCCAAATACTACCTTTGGGATGACCCACTACTCTTCAGCATTGGAGTGGACTAGATTATTCAAAGATGCATCCCAGATTCTGAGATCCCCAGTGTGTTTTCTTTTTCCCACAATGATGCTTGTGGTGGCCATTTCTCGAGATGGAAAACCGCTGCAAAAATTTTGCAGTCGGGATTTTTCTGGCCAACCATCTTCAAAGATACACACGAATACACCCAACACTGCAAACGATGCCAGTCGGTTGGTTCTATGACCAGGAGAGACATGATGCCACTCTAAACCATCATGGTCGTAGAAGTGTTCGACATCTGGGGCATCGATTTTATGGGCCCTTTTCCGAACTCGCATGGCTTTGAGTACATATTGCTAGCCATTGACTATGTCTCAAAGTTGGTTAAGGCCATCCCGGCGAGACGGGCTGACCATAAGACCATCATTTCTTTCGTACGGCAGAACATCTTCGCAAGATTCGAAATACCCCGCGCTCTAATTAACGACGAGGGAAGCCACTTCATTCACGCCCATTTCAGGTCATTATTAAAGAAATACGAGGTACATCACCGTATAGCCACCCCGTATCACCCGCAGACCAATGGGTAGGCTGAAGTGTCTAACCATCAGATCAAGCTGATTCTCCAGAAGACGGTTAGACCAGATAGGAAGGACTGGTCCGATAAATTAGTTGATGCACTCTGGGCATATCGGACCGCATACAAGGCCCCACTCGGAATGTCACCATATCACATGGTATATGGCAAGGCCTGTCACCTTCCTGTAGAGCTGGAACACCGCGCCTTTTGGGCGGTGCGAAAATGCAACCTTGACCTCGATGCAGGAGGTCAAGAACGAAAACTCCAGCTCAGCAAAGTAAAAGAGATCCAGCGGGAGGCCTATGAGAACGCATTGATATACAAGGACAAGACCAAGGCCTTTCATGACCGCCACATCCGGAGGAAAGCATTCACGCCCAACCAGTGAGTTTGGTTGTTTGATTCACGATTAAAACTGTTCGCAAGGAAGCTCAAGTCCAATTGGACTAGCTCGTATATTGTGATTCATCCATATCCTAATGGGGCAATCCAGATCAAGGACCCAAAATCTGGGCATATATCCATGGTAAATGGCCAGTGCCTCAAGCCATTTTTGGCCCAAGAACCTCCTCCACCTGACGAGATTGTTCACCTTATTGAGGACGTGTGATTGAGTGCTTGCCCAGCTGGAGGCGTTAAACTTAGCACATATAGATAGCATATATCCCACATTTCACCATCATTTATACATAACCATTTTTTTTCTTTTAGCATATTGTATATTGCATGCTGACAGGTTGGCCAGTGCTGAATGTATAATTTCAGGAGCAACTACAGGTGATTTCTACCCATTCTTTCCCTGTAGTACTTATTTTCTTTTATAGTCATGCATAAGGACATGCAAGAACTTAGGCATGGGGGGGTAGATACAACAAAACTTAAAATTTTTATGCCAACATTTAGGAAAATCTCAGAGCTGCATGTAAAATATACTTTAGGATCCTAAATAAAAGAACAACTGACTCCACCTCCAATGATCGCATTGGAGCTAGAAATCGTTCGCAATAGCCATTTCTGACTTACCCACTCACCTATTGTTTTAAATTTAGGGTCAAGCTGATTGTAACTCGATACGGGAATTTCATGAAGTACAAATTATACGAGGTTACTTGCATATATACATATTACATTCATGAATAAGAGTATTTTATTAAGAGAATGCATTAGGGATTTTATCCTCCAGTTGATTCCTATAATCTAGAATACAGTACAACTTTTCACACACACGTAAAATTTGCAATGGATTCAAGGTGAAGGCTAATAGACGTCTTTAGTTTGTCGAGAACAAGCTGTGCATCTTTTCCTGAACCCCTGGACAGTGTTTTGCGAGTCAGGTAGATTTTCCTCCAAAAATCCACCAAATAGTGTGAGATGAGAATAGTGTACGGGTGCTCTAAGATTAGTGCAAGGAATCTGGAATCCTAGATAATTAGGTAATGATACTCAAAGATTAGGCATACTTTTCATTCTTGGTTCCTGCGTATACATTTTTGTGCAAATTGTGAGAGCCACCAAATAAGGCAAATATGCGGAGAGCAAGTTTTCATAAAACTAGGGCTAAGGTGGATGGTTACGACCATTCTTTATGGAATCCTCGTCTAAAGGAGGGTATTGATGTTAAGGTTAGAAATACACCGTCCTATCTGTCTCTCCCGGTGCCGTGAGTAGGCACTTCCACCAAATAAGCCACCCAAAGTCTCTTGAGTACCACCAATCCCTAATAATGTCTCCTCAATAAAGTTCATGGATGTATGCTAGCTGCGTTGAAAAAAAAGAAAAAAAAGAAAAAGAAAAAAAATGATGAAAAGAAAGAAAAATTGTAAAAAAAAAACTAGAAAAAGATGAAAAAGCAAAGAAAAAGGAGTGAATATTTAGTTCAGTTGCATTAAGGCAATATCATCAAATAAATCTGAGATCCACCAAATGTGGCCTTAACCTATTTTTCTTATGTTTCTGACCGCCCGAATACTGGCTGAGAAATTCCGACTTGGTGTTAGAGTTATGGAAACTCAATTAAAGTGTTAGTGCCAAGTGAGACCACCAAAAACAGATCATATGTGTGAATCTGGTGAGATTGTGAGCTCTAAGAAAAAGAAAGAAAAGAAAAAGACAAAGAAAAGGAGAGAATGAATATAAAGGAATCAGAAAAGAGCATAGTTTTTCTCGTCTTTCTTTGAGTTGAGTTACCTAGTAATCTGGGAATCTAAATTCTGTAGTTCTAGTCTCTATGTAGCACCAAGTGAGAGTGAGCTACTAAATATATAATCTTTTCCCTCAAAGATTCTCTACCTAAGCCTAAAGCCAGGGTGGAATTCATAGAATATTTTGAATACCCCAAGGGAAGAAGTCCGCCTATCCTGCTAGAATTTTTACTAGGGGTCAAGTACAGGCTTTAGAGGTGTATTAGTTTTTCACTTGAATCCATTGCAAAAGCTACATAGCTGCACTTTCACGATTGTCTGGATTTCTAGAGCATATGATGAAAACAAAAAGGAGAAAAATCTCTAGGCAAACACTTGATAAAATAATCAATCCCTTAGGGACCCTTGCTGTAAATAATTTAGTCTTGCATTTGCTAGGGACTAGCAAGATTTAGGCATGGGGGTATGATCGCGCAGCAATCATAGGTCTTAATTGACCTAAATTAGGCTAGGACTTAGCATAAGTTAGGGTAATTCATGCATGCATAAGCATTATCTACATCTCCATTGCTTTACTTTAGCTATGCATGAAATAATGCTATAATGTGCTGATTAAGTGCATTATGTCGATTGCAGGCAATAAGCTGATCAGGAGCTGGATCTGGAGTAGGATCTGAAGTTGGATCAAGAATAACGGGTGTTGCAGCAGAGCTGGCGCAGAAGGCTCAGATTAGATGTAGGAATAATGATGTAAGGGAGTAAGGTTTGCTATTCTATTAAGTAGGAATAAAGCAGTAAAATGTGAAGAGTTTAGGTCCATCATAGCCTTAGGATAACCTAGAGACTTCCCCAAGCCACCCTTAGATTAGGTCACAGCACCCTAGGAAGCCCTAAAACACTAGTTCCAACCCTTATTTGGACGTCCAGATAAGTTTTAGGATGTCCAGGACCCTTAGCCAACTCCCTTACATTGACCTAATTGACCTAAACCCAACCTAATTGAGTTATTTCACTCTCAATTAGGTTCACACTCATTCAATTAAACTTGGGTTGAGTTTAATTGCAAATTCCCCTTAGCAATTAGGGTTTGTAACCCTAATTCAAGACATACACCTACATAAACCCCTTAGGGCCTAACCTAAACCACCTAGCCACATAGAGCACGACCACACACACACACTTCTCTAGAGTTCTCTAGAACTCTCTTGAAGTGCTGCCACCTCTTGGTTGCCAAATTTAGCAACTAAGAGGCATTCAAATTGAGATCCACATTTTTTGGATCTCAAAAACCACCTCTATCCTCTCATGGTCGACCACTCTTGGGCTCTCTCTAGAGAGTTCCACACCTCTCTAGAGAGAATCCCTTAGGTCTAGACCTAAGGGGTGACCATTTGCACCCATTCACTTCCTTGGCTCCATTCACATCCACCTCCACTTAGGCTAGCCACTCCATCTCCACGAGTTCACCACCACCATGAAGGACACCATGCTGGGATGCTGGATCACTCCTCTCTCTCTCCAAGGGTCGGTCTAAGCTCCATTGGCCACCCCTCATTCTCCTCCCGACCACTCCAAGGCCATCGGAGACCACCTCTGAATGCCCTTTTGTTCTGCTAGATCTAGATTAGTAGTTTAATCTCTTCATAGTTTTACTGCTTTTTATTACTTCTTAGTAGTGTAGTCCTTATTCTCCCCAAATGATGCATGCAAAATCCCCCCGTAGATTCTTATATGCGATTGTTTTCTGGTAGCTAGATTTCCATTTTAAGCATTTCTGTACAAGCTTTCCTCTACAGTTCTTGTTGCAAACAACTCTCCAATGGAATGAATGAAAAATGCATTTATATATATATATCTATGTTCTGAAATCACCATGAGCTTATTGATTGCCATACTGTTTGCGTGATTCAAGTTGCCTATTTTCAATTGTTTATCTATTTCGCAACAAGCATGTCGTTTCCTGAAAATATAGAAAATCTAACAATAGACGCATTTTCTGTAAACAGTCACCACCACACTAGAATCGTGCACACAGAAACTCACACGTTCACCTTTGTGATTTATTTAACACATGTGCATGTAATCAGAGTTCATAATAGAAGTGGTGAAATCTTAATCAGGAGATTGGAAACCGGCGTACAATTTTAAACAGAGTAGAGCAGTATAAGATCGAATTCTAACGTAGAAAAAATGCCTCCCAAAGACGAACAACTGGGACTCAAGTATCGTTATCTTTTTATAAATATCTTTGTTGGATTGTATTACGCACTATACTACGACGTTTTCCTACAAAAAAAAATGCGCTCTACGAGTCTCGAACATCAACTCAGCCACGATTTAGAACCTTTTGTCGTGAACAATCAGAGACTCAAGCCATTCATTGAACTCACTGATACAAATCTGGCTAAGATATTTTTTACCCTCCATTCTCCCTGAGCTCATTGCACCCGGCTAATGGTGTTAAACTCAGCGCTTAACGAGAGGTAGTCGGTCATTTTGAAAAACCCAAAACCCTTCTTGACACATTTTATGCTGAACTCATATTGCACTTTAGGGTTCATCCATTAGAACAGCTGACTCCACCTCTGGTACCCGTACCCAAGCTTTAAATCATCCTCAATAATCACCCCGACCCATTCACCTGCCCAACACCTATTCTAATGAATGATCTAAGATGAACTCGAACCCACCTAATTTACAATGAGGACATTGCAAATCGTAGGCATGGGGGGTATTAAAGTGCAAAATACCGTGAAAATCATTTCACAAGAAAGGGTTTCATCAAAAAAATCACACATTCCAAAAATACCAAAAAAATAAAAAAAAATCTTGAAAAAGAACAAAAATATGAGAGGAAAGGAAATTTTGATGGCATATCAGATTGTGAGGAGAAAAAGGAAGGAAAAAAGGGTCAAAATGGAGCATAATTTGAAAAGAAAAGAAGAAAAGGTAGTCATTAGTAAAAGATTAAGGAATTGACTTAGTTCTAGACCATATCACAATAAAGAAAATGAAAGGCAAAAGGTGCTAATAAAATTTAAAAAAAAAGATTAGTAGGAACATTGATTTTAGGCCTCTTGGGCTATAATCCTAAGCTTAAAAATTCAAGTACCTGCTAAGATCTGGATAATCCTCAAGATGTTGGGGAAAATGTGAAGCTTAAGTATTAGGTCTAAGGCTTAGGGATTATTCAGCCTCATTAATTGACCTCTGGTTTGCGGGACTCGATAACCTAAGCACCTCAATCCACACACAATCCGGTTCGGTGCGCCTAAGTATCAAAATCATGCAAATGCATTTAACTTGTTCTAAAAAAGTTACCTAGATTAGGAGCGACTGATCAACACAAGTTGATTTGGATGAGTTCCCGGCATGGAGAGGTGGGAAATTCCCCTCGAAGATGCGCAATAACATGTCGTCTCTTCGGTGCTTGTCTCCTAGGATATCTACATATCCTACTGGAGGCATGTAAGCACCCTATGCTGGTTCAAATGCCATGGGTGGCATTATCTCGAAATGTTGATTGCCAGGGTCTGGATTTAGCTACAAAATGCCATGGGCGGGATTATCTCAAAATTTCAAAAGACAGGGTTCTGGGGGTTGCCATAGGCGGTGCTACCTCAAAGCATCGATTGCTAGGGACCCTGTGAGGATTGATGATGGGGACTGGGAATCCGATACAGACCATGTTGTAAAGCCAATCCGAAGCAAGAAATAAAAAGAAAAGAGAGAGAAAACTCTCCAAAAATAAAGAAAAATTCCTCTATCTCTCTCTGACAAAAACGCACTGCAAACTGAAACTAGGCTAAAATATGTTACAAGCATGAGTGCTTTAACCACGGAGTTCAATGAACCTTAGGTTAGTTCCTGTGGGCCTTAGAAACCTTTACGGTAGATTGAGGCTAGAGCTGGTCAAGTCCAGATCTTGGTTAGTACTTGAGAACCTCTAGGCCTTCTATCGGCATTCTAAACTAATCTACAAAAGGAAGCACATAATAAAGTTTTTAAGCATCAAAAGATTTTATGGTCTAGAATCAAAGTTAATACCTTGAAATTTTGCTAATGGACTAGCAAAAGCTAAGCATGGGGGTATGATGGGAACACCATCATGAGCCATAACTAGCTCATTTTGACCCAATTAAGTCAGTAAATGCTCCTAACCGCCAGAGAGTCACAAGTCATTGCATAATTATTCTGAAGGAAAAATAAGAAACTAGGGTTAAAACTGTAATTTTACTAGCTCATCATGAATGCAACACAACCACAAGTTTTCTCAGGGGTTGAATGAAGGTCAATTGGTCTTAAAAAGATAAGAAGTGGGATATAATAATCAAAAAAGTGTTTGCACGTGTTCTGATAATTAAATGACTTTTGAAACCCTAAAAATAGACCCACTTAATAAACTGAGGTTCTGATCAGGATAAAATTTACCTAAACCCTCTACAAATCATAGAAAGATATTCTCTAGGGTTTAAAACCTTCAATTTGACCATCAGAATCCGTTTTGACCCAAAATAGAATCACAAACAGACATTTGCCCTAATTTAGGTTTTTGCATAAATTACCCAGTCAAACATGGTCAAAACCAAAATCCAACTTCACCATTGGATTTCTTAGGTCCAAATTAGGTTTGTATCAAAATTTGGACCCAAGATGAATTTGTCTTGACCTAGTTTGCAAATTGATCCTGTCTAATTACATTTCTACCCTGAACTTTCAAAATCCTTTCAAATAGGACCCTAACTTTGTCATCATTCTCACAAATAGGTCCTTGCTTCCATTAAACCTATTCCTACTTGCTCTAGCGACCTTGAAAAGGAAAGAACTCCATGATTTCTTGACAAATCCCATTCAAATTTGAAAGGGAAGTTCATCAAGAAATTCCCTTCCTTTTAGACCAATCCTAAGCCTTGAAACCTACCCAATCTCTCGTGCAAACGCATGAGAGATTTGGGTATCAAGAAACTTCCAACTTCGACGAGCATTCCTAGCTTGGAAGCTTGGCTTCGAAGTTCAAAACTCTCTCTAAAGCCCTATATAAGGACCCTCATACCTTGCCAAGTTCCTTAAGCTTGAATTCCAGGCGTGAATCCCCTTTTCCTCCTTCCTCTTCCGGCTATGAAGCTCCACAAGCTCCAGTGACTCCTCCTACCCTCTCTCATCGTCTAACCACAAAGCCAGTGGCTGGATTCTCTTTCCCTCTCTCGTCTGCTCTTGGCCATACCAGTAGGAGCTCTTCTACCTCCGTCGTCGTCGCCATGTCCCTCCTCGAAGAACCTTTCGTCCACAGCGCTGGTCAACCATAGCCGATGCCGCCCTACCCCTTTCATCCTTAGATTAGGTTCCAACGTTCCCTATCCTTCCCTCCTTTTTCCCTACTTCTATCCCTCAAAATCAACCACCGACAACATATCTCCCCCTCCGTCTTCTTCCACTTCGACGAAGCTCTGGCAACGCCCAACTGCCGCTCCACCGTACGAATCACACCGCTATCACCTCCATAAGCTTCGCCATGATCCACTCTTCAAAACCTTTCTCCCCATTCATCCTCTCGCCCACTCAAACCCGCCGTCGAACGACCCACTGTTCTCCAACCTTCGTCGCTTCCGCCCCACACACACAGACCACACCATACCACGAAACCACTTCCACCACATCCGCCATACTCCGAAGGACCTTTTAAGCTTGTCTGACAAGGTCGAAAGATCATATTCGCCTTTTTTAGGTCCAGGTCATGTTGCCATTGACGAAGCTTCGACCGAAGGTTGAAGCTTGCTTCCAAGACGATAGCTCCAGGTCTTCGACTCCAGATGAAGTGGATTTGGTCCAAGAACACACTCGCCTGATCAATTGGAGCTGTTGATCGTTCCTTACACGCAAATTAGACGAAGGCATCAGCTGCAAGCGCATGCGAAGAAGCAAGAGCAGATAGTCCCACATTGGTTGCTGAGGAGCACCTGCCATCACATAAATTGTATTTGTGCTATAGGCTTATCACCTTACCATGCACAGGGGGTGAGGTCCCTGCATACCCCCCTCACGCGCCTCGTCCGTGACATCTCCCCCGCAGATATGGTGCGCTCGATAACCTGCCTAATCCCTGCACTCCTCGGCTATGACCCACGCCCGTAGCCCTGGTCCCGAGTGCGCTCTAGGTCCGATTACCCATATACCTGATACTGTGAAGGCTCTGGGAGAGCGTGACCCAGGGAGAGAAAGAGAGATTGTGCGAGGTAGGGGGAGGGTTTTGTTGCAAAAGACATTGGCTGACACTTAGCCAAACTCAAGAAGCCTCCCCCCTCTGTGTGTGAAGGAGAATAGAGAAAGGAAGAAGGAAAGAAGAAGGACCATAGCTGAAGAAGAGAGACAAGAGAGAGAAGAGCAAAAGAAGAAGAAGAGAGAGAAGAAGGCTATGCACTGTAGCATCAAACATTTAAGCCATCTGATATTGCTAAGCTTTATTTGATTGATACTGTTGAGAAATTATGAGGGGTATTTGGTGATTCAAGTCACCATTTACCCCATTATTTTTTGCACTATTGACATATGTTTTCACTTCTATATCATTAATGTTTGGAGTTTTATTACAAATTGCTTATATTGCATTTAAATTGCAATCTTGATATTTAAATTCCATATTGCTCCCCATGTTCGACCTCAAAAGTTTTTTGAGTAATAAAATTTATTTGTTTAAGAACTATTTTGGCTATACTACAACGCGACATTCTTAAAGCACCGATTAAGCGCGAAGAACACCTGAATTGTTACAAATCTGCAAAATCAGATCAGAGTCACTCCAAATCAGAGACCTACAGGGAACCTACCTTCATAACCCATACCCAATCCTAATGATCAAAGGAACCAATAACAGGGTGGGAATAACCATGGACAACCTCCTATCCACCCTGTATCTCAATACCCCCTTGGTTTCCAGCAAAATCAGGTCCCCCAACCCCCTCCTAGAAACAACCACACTGCCAATTCTATAACATTGAGGACCAAGAAAACTACTCAAGATCCTAGGCCTTTTCATTCAATACACGAAACCCAACCAAAGAAAATGCAAGTAAACTCCACCCCTACCTACACCTAGGAAACTAAAAAAGGAAAAAACCCTACCCCTTTCCATCAAGCACTCCACTCCACCAACAATAAAAAAAGAAGACTGAGCCCACAAACAAGGAACTCATGGATTTATCCGGGCAAGTAGAAATCAATATCACCCTCCTAGATGCAATTAAATACATTCCTGCCTTCCTTTCAAAAAAAAACATTCCTACCTATGCTAAATTTTTTAAAGATCTTTTCACTCCCAAAAGGTAGACTAAAAACCTAGGAAGGGTGGTCCTTTCAGAGACAGTAAGCCCTGTTGTTCAGAGCAAGCTACCTCTTAAAAAGAAAGACCAGGGCACAAGCACCTTGCTGATTTTTTTTATTGACATTAATAACACAACATTTGATCACACCCTACTTGATTTAGGTGCCTCTATTAATCTTATCCCCACTGTCTTATTTGAACAATTTAAGTTCGGTGACATAAAGCTAGTTGAAGTAACTCTATAATTGGCAAACCAATCTGTAATTCAACCTAAGGTGATCATTGAAGATGTTATTATCTAGGTCCAAAACTGTTTATTTGCCGTAGATTTTCTAGTCTTGGATATTGAGGTTCCTAAGGCCCTTAAAAATGCCCCCATCATCCTTAGAAGACCTTTCATAGTCACCACCAAAGCTAATATTGATTGTGATTCTGGAAAAGGAAGATTACATGTGATGGCCAAACTATTACTTTGGATATATTTCAAGCTTCCAAGAGGTTCCATGAACCAAATTTTTTTTATGACTCAAATTCAGAAATGGAACAATTGGTGGAAGAGACAATGCAGATTTCACATTTAGGGACCTGTTTGGCCATTACTTCTATTCCTGAGACCCAACACCCTCACACCCTGACTTCACCACACCTACTAACCCTCAACCATCATACCCCCACCACCCCTCTAAACCTCAATTCTAAACCTCTCTCTCTAAGCCTAGCCCACAATTAGAGTTAAAACCTTTGCCAAACTCATTAAATTATGTTTTCCTTAGACCAAACCAGACCATGCCCTGATTGTCAATTCTCATCTCTCAGATTATCAAGAGGAAAAACTTCTCCAAGTTTTTAGTAAAAATAGAAAAGCCATTGGTTGGACTCTTAAAGATCTCAAGGGAATTAAGTTGTCCTATTGCACTCATCGAATTTATCTTGAGGACAAATTTCACCCTCCTACTAGCCTCAAAGTAGATTGAATCCTAACATGTAGGAGGTGGTTAAATATGAGATCATTATGTGGCTCAATACTGGAATTATCTACCCTATCTCTAATAGCAACTGGGTAAGTCCTACTCAAGTGGTCTGTAAGAAAGCTGGACTAACCATTATTACAACTGAGGAGGGTGAAACCATCCGAACTCGAACTGCCGCTTCTTGGAGTGTTTCTATTGATTATCAAAAATTAAATGCCTCCACCAAGAAGAACCATTTTCTACACCCCTTTATTGATCAAATTTTGGAGCGCTTTGCCAGACAACAATTCTATTGTTTTCTTGATGGATAGTTTAGCTATAACCAAGTTACAATCCACCCTAAGGACAAGAAAAAGACCACATTCGCCTACCCCTTTGGTACATTTGCTTTTCGAAGAATGCCATTTGGTCTTTGCAATGCACCTACTACTTTTTAGCAATGCATGCTTGCAATCTTCTCAAAATTGGTAGGTGAATGCCTAGAGGTTTTCATGGATGACTTCTCTATTTTTGGACTCTATTGAAAATTGTCGAAATAACTTGGATGAAACTCTCCAAAAATGCATAGAAGTTAACTTGCTCTTTAGTTGGGAGAAGAGCCACTTCATAGTCCAAGAAGGCAACGTCCTGGGTCATGTCCTTTCTAAGAATGGAATCATAGTAGACAAATCTAAAATTGATGCCATTTCTGGACTACCCCTACTCAACTTTGTTAAACAAATCATATTATTTTTGGGGCATGTGGGATTCTACCACCGATTTATTAATGATTTCTCCAAGATCTCTTGTCCCTTGAGCCAATTACTAACCAAAGACCAACCTTTTGCTTTTGATGAGAAATGCTTTGAGAGTTTCGAAAAGCTAAAGAAGGATGTTACTGAGGCACCTATTTTACAAGAACATGATTGGAATTACCCTTTTGAATTATTGATTGATGCCTTAGATTTGCGGTTGGTGATGTTTTAGGGCAATGCATTGGCAAGAAGCTCATTGTGATCTACTATGCAAGCAATACCTTAGATGACACACAATAGAACTACATGGTCACTGAAAAAGAACTCCTTTCCATTATGTTTGCCACAGAAAAATTCAGATCTTATCTGTTGGGATCGTACATCACTATATATACAGACCACTCAACTCTTAAATATCTACTGAACAAGAAAGATGCAAAACCCCGCCTTATTTGTTGGATTCTCTTACTCTAAGAATTTGACTTAGAAATCAAACATAAGGCAAGATCACAAAATGTAGTGGCTGATCATCTCTCTAGTCTTTCGACAGTTGATGTACTGATTCCCCCAGATACATTTCCAAGTAAGACCCTCCTCTCTATCAATAACCTCCCCTAGGATGCTGATATTGTTAATTATCTAGCGATAAGAGGACTCCCTCTTGAATGGCCACAATCTAAAAGGGACAAGTTTTTTTGTTGATATTAAACACTATTTTTGGGAGAAACCCAATTTGTTCAGTATTTGTGCCAACCAAGTTATTTGACGGTGTGCTCCTAAGTTAGAATTTTATGATAATCTGAACCACTGTTATGCGATGGCCTGCAGTAAACATTTTTCGAGTAAAAAGACCGTGGCCAAGATATTAAATTTTGGATTTTTCTCGCCCCGCATACACAAAGATGCTCGTGAATTTGTTCAGTCCTATGTTCATTGCCAGAGCATCAGCAACATAACCAAAAAGGATATGATGCCCCTGAACCCAATACTCAAAATTGAAATATTTGATGCTTGGGGCATCTACTTCATGGGACCATTCATCTCTTCTTTTCAGTACCAATATATTCTCAGCAGTAGACTACGTGTCCAAATGGATTGAAGTCGTACCCATGCACACCAATGATCATTGAATTGTCATGGACTTCACTAAGAAAAGCATCTTTTCTAGGTTTGGATTGCCTAAAGCCATTATCAGTGAGTGACGGAGGTTCACACTTTACCCATTCTCAATTCCATCAATTGCTCACTAAATGCAAGGTCAATCATAAGATTTCTACTCCTTACCCCCCTAAACTAATGGACAAGACAAAGTTTCTAACCAAGAAATTAAAAATATATTGAAAAAAATAGTTAGGCCTGATAGGAAAAACTGGTCCAATAACTTCGACGATGCTTTATGGGCCTACCGTACCACTTTCAAAACTTCCATTGGCATGTCCCCATTTCGACTGATTTATGGAAAGACATGCCATCTCTCTGTTGAACTAGAACACCGGGCAAATTAGGTTATAAAGGAACTAAATTCAAACATTAATGAAGCCGATAAACATCGAAAACTTCAATTAACTAAACTGAAGGAAATTTGTCAATTTTCATATGAAAATGCAAGTATTTACAAAGATTGAACCAAGCTTTTTCACGACAAATACATCATTTCGAAAACTTTTGAACCTAACCAGTTCATTTGGCTTTTTGACGCACGATTATGAATTTTCCCAAGAAAGTTAAAATCCAAATGGACCGATACTTACATCATTCTTAAAAGCCATCCATTTGGTGTCGTTGATATTTTTGATCCAAAAACAAATAATTCCTTAACTGTTAACGGCCAACGTTTAAGACCTTATTTAGAAAATACTCCAAACAAACCATCTGAATCTTAAGACCTCCACGACATACCTGATAATTGATGCACATCACACCTAGATGAAAAGGCATAAAAGACAGCACTTGTTGGAAGGTAACTGATAACAGTTTAATTTATTACCCTAATTGGCTTAATCTAAGGTTAGCTCCTTAGTAAAATCACGCATTTAGAATGTGAATATTGCATTTAGAGCATTCATGCATGTCATATGCATTGTGTTCATTTTAGGCCTAATTATATCTAATTCTAGTCTTTTATGAATAATGTAGGTAAAGGACATAGAATGACTTGGAGCCATGTAAAATAAAGCAGGATAGAAGATAAAGCTACAAAGCTAGGAGCTAGTTGAAGATCAAGACTTGATTAAGGAAGAAATGAAGATCCAAGTAAAGAAGAAGAGAGAGAGAGAGACTAGGATAACCTAACCCTACTTTTAGAACCTTAGGATACCCTTATCCCAACTCCCATCATTAGGGCAGCTCAAAAGCCAAAATCATGGATAGCATTATCCATGATCCTAATCCTTTATCCATAGAGTTGTCCTACTATCCAAGAACCTAACCAACCTATCCTAGAACCAATCCCTAATCCCAAAATCTATTTAGATTCATGAGCTCACTTAATTGACTTAGTATAATTCAATTGGGTTCATGGACCCTATTTGGACCCAACCAACTAGACTTAGGGTCAACCTAGCCTAATTAGGAACCTATTCTCACAAACTATATCTACAAAACCTAGCCCTAACCCTACCCACATAAGACCCACAAAAATCCTAGCTTAATCCTCTTAAGTTGGTGCCAACTTAAGAAGATTTTATCCCTTAGTGGCTGGCTCAGAGATAAGATATTATCTCCTAGCAAGATTTTATCCCTTGGTAACCACCCACTTAGGTTGCCTATTTTTAGAAAAGCCTCATCCTATCCTAGCTTTACAACTTAGATCCTAAGGTCCCTATTCAACCAATCCTTGGCATCACTTTTGATTAAATCTAAATCATCTAAATTAGTGATCTAGGCACTCTAGATCAACCAATAGGAAGACACCTAGATTCCTATAAAAGGACCTAGCCACCAACCCTTAGAAGTCAAATTAGCCTTAGCATAAATTAGTCTACCATAGTCCATACCCTCTCTCTCCAAGCTCTCTCTAGTCTTCTTCCCTACATCCTAGATCTGAAACTCTGCCAAGTTTCTATAAACATCCCACAAACAGCTCCGCAATCTCTCTCTTTCTCTCTTTCTCGTACCCTTTCTTTCTTTCCTTATTACATTTTTATGCTATTTGTAAGCTTTCCTCTAGAAGTTCATGAGTAAAACTTTTCATGACTACCAATAAAGAGCATTATTCAACGAAAATCTTGTCTCTTTTTTGTGCTTTCATTAGACTAAAATAGTTAGTGTGAAAGGTTTTGAGAATCTCATTTTGCCTCCCTATAAATGACTCGAACTTATCAATTTTATAAATTTATTTGTTTTAATGTGTTTTGCAACTACGACAACAGAGAAATCTTTTATCGCAATTTCGTGCCGAACAAATTGACATCGTTGCCGGGGAGGCAACAGAGTTATTCTTGAAGCTTTTCTTGTGCGTTTTTATTTAAGATTTCTAACTTGCTTTATTTCCGTTGATTGCATGTGTGCAGAAAGCACAGATATTCGAGAAGGAACGCAATAATGGAAGAATTGCAAGTTGGTCATCTAAGGTAAGTACTCGTATCTTAGATTAGAATTAGAATTCCTTCCAAAAAAATAATAATAAATTAGGTGCTTTGCTTGATCATTAGGATTAGAAGTATTTCACTTTCCTCATAAATATATATATATATATATTATCTCTTGTTGGTGGGCATTATCTTTTGAAAATCAAGAAAACCATCTCCTAGAAATTCAGACTGAAATTAATTTCGAGACTCAAAAATCATTTTTCAAATTTTTATATTTTCAAAAATTCTGAAATGTATACTAGACATGGGCATTGAAGGTAGGAACAACATATCCAAATTTCATGCAAATATGATTAGTATAGATTTTTGAAAATTTTGCAAAGTACAGTACTATCAGATCTATTATTATTCCTGATTTTGTAGAATTTCAAAAATCACTAGAATTTTTATATAACTCCGATTTATCTTGAATTTATTGCGTTGGATTCCTGTGATAATATATAATCTTAAAAAAATCTAACAATAATATTCCTGCATGTTTGATTATAGAAATATTCTATCACTAACTAGGTTTCAAAATAGACTGCAGAACCCCCAGTAAACTTTAAATCTGAAAAAAATAAAAAACATGCATTAAAATTCTTTAAAAAATATTTTCTGAGTGCCTAGCTGGTAGTGCAGTAGTACCAATAGGTTGCATTATTTGGGTTACACCATCTAACTTGATTTGGACTTAATTGGATCATATAGGAAATTTTCTGACTTTAGGGTTTCAACAATAAGAAAGAGGAGACTTGCATCTCATATCCTTAAAGAAAACCTATCTCAATAATTGGGACTTGCAAAATCTTTTTGTGTCCTCTATTAGAACATTGTTTGAATTTATCTATTTATGAAACCCTAAAATTTACCAATACAAGCACTTGAACCTTAAAAGCAACTACATTAATTAATTAAGCTTGTATTGTGAACCCCTTCTTTGTGCACTACACATTCCAAATCAATTTCTAAGGGGCACCTACCCATTAAACAACACCCCATCACATTCCTTGAGCACATTCTACCTAACCCTAAAAATAAGTAGATGCACCCATTAGGTTGGATTTAATTATTCTAGTACATTTGGCTAGGTTGAACTCAAGTCAAGACCTTATCTACCTGGGGGAACCACTACCAAGACCGGACGATGCGGTAACCACGTCAACCTTTAGTGGGGGTCCGCCATGCGGGTTCTCCTAAGGGGTCCCTCTGATCTGAGTGGCCAGGTAATTTAAGGGCTAGTTGATTCAATCTACCTATTTGTGTTAGGATTAGGTCCCTTAAATGCAACCCGCAAAGGGTAGAATTACTTGCTTGAATTGTTTGGTTAAGGGTCAATCTAATTCTCTCTTCTCAATTCTTTTCCCATCCCTTTCCTCTGTTCTAAATCATGGATTTCAATGCTTATCTTACATCTTATCATAACTATCCCCAACATGATTCCTACAACTAAACCCAAGTAGACCTTATCCATAGCCTACCTGCGTTAACCACTTCCCTGGTTGGGGATTCGCCTCAGAACCCCTATACCTAGGATATCCATCATATTCCCAAAATCCCCATGTTGATTATCCCAATTTCATCCAACCCACTCCACCTTCTTGTTGGTATAGCCCCACAACACATACCAAGGGATATGATCCTTACCCTAAGTATTCAAATCATGATTATGACCCTCCTTGTGCCGACTCTTCTTTTAGGTTCAGCCTTGACTGGAACCAATTTGGGTCCAAAGATAATGACTCAGATGATGGATATTACAATTTGGGTGAGGTTAGAAACACTGGAAATCATTATCCTCAGCCCAATCAAACTTAACCTGTGAACTTTAGACCACTCAAATCAACCAATAGGTCCAACCCAAATTCAACCCAAGGTGGAACCCAATCAATTATTTATAAACTTCAATTGGAGATGTACCAACACAATCAAAAGTTGATTAAGGATAAACAAAAATTGATTGATGCATTCCAACAATTAGATTAAGAGGGCCAAAAAACCTTCAATGAGGAAACCCCATTCTTGGAATTAATGAAAGAAGGCCCTATGGTGATTGATTGGACTAACCCGATTGCCCTCAACTAGTTAAGTCTGAAGTTGATTTGCCCATCCTCCCTAAGTTGGACAATGATTTGAAACCTTTGGATCATGATTTTAGGGAGGCTGACAAGCATCAAGATAGTGAAATGATTGAGATTGAGTCACAAAATCTAAAAATTGGGGTTGATGACTCTGCATTTAACCCAGATTCCATTGGAATTGGTTCCATTATAGAGACATTTTCAAAAGATCGGGCTTGGGAATCTAATTGTGAGATTTTTTATGTTGAATTGCTTGATGACCCCATCCCAAGTTTAGAAGAGGGCAAAAGTGACGATTCCGAGTCTAATTTAGATGATGAGATTTTCATTGGCTCTACTTCTACTTCAACTTTGGAATCAGATTCTAATTTAGAAGAGGTTGAAGACAGAAATTATTTTGAGGCCCAATAATATAGAAGAACCAAACATGAAAACCATGACTTGGTATGGAGGGATGAATTTTTATTTTGAGAGAAATCTGATTTTTGACTTTAAGGTCCTTGATGAGATTGTGAATTCCCTTAAGGACCCGATGGATTTCAAGCTGTTGCAACCTTAATGCGAGCTGAATTTTGATAATTTTATTAGTTGGATTTCCAAAGTGCGACAAGCTGATTATTTATCCCACATCTATGGTGCCCAAAATTTTGGATTTGGGTTGCATCCTTCAAAATTGAACCTTCGTCCGCATGCTCGACAAACTATGGATGACAATAAGTGGGAATGTGTAATACACCATTTGCAGAGTTACCATCCCTTAGGGATGGGTCTCCACCATCACCTAGTCCACATCTACAGGCACATGATTTCGACCCCAATGATCATATCTTTACTCTAATCCTAACTCAACCCACTAATTTGATCATTCCTATATTTCCATTGGATTTAGGTCCTGCAAATAACGTTAAACATAGTGTTGGTTGGGAGGCGACCCAGTATTCTGTATAGGTATCTTTCTTCCTTTTGTCCAAGCTGACCTGGATTAACAAGCTCAGTCAAGTGATATCCTCTCTTCTTGCTTATTACATTTTGATTTTCTTGCATACATTTCAATGAGGACATTATAATGAATGGGCATGGGGGGGTGGATATTGCATATCTTATTTTGTGTCAGTTAATCCTATTGATCGCATGTGTTTTGAGAGTTTGAAATCAGGGTTATGAGTAACCTGTAGTCGTAGTTGCAAAACACATGGTCAAATAAAATTTATACCGAAACTCGAAAAGTGAGTCCCGAGTCGAAACAGGGAGGCAAACGTTTGGTTTTATGAAATCTGTGCTTCACTTTTATTTCTTTTTGGTTGTTTTTATCTTTTCTAATTTTTTTGGTATTTTTAACAAGCAAGAGATTAGGTTGATGAAAACTTTATCTACTTACAAAAATATAAGAGAGGGGGCAGAGAGAGAGAGAAGCAATCATCTATTCATCAAGAACTATTTGTTACACTACGAAAGCGGGAAAAATCTACACTATGAAAGCATAAAAAGATAGAATGGGATGAGAGAAATCCCCCTCGACAATTGCTCGGAGGACGATTTGCTCTAACGTCACCCGGAGGAAGGTGGTGAGGAGCGAGATGAAGGAGGACGGAGCCGAAGGATGGAGGATGGTGCAGGACAGCATCACGGCGAGGATCTTCTTCCCGAAGGGCATTGAGAGGATGGCCATGGGATGCTCCATGAATGGGGATGAGGAGAGGGAAAACTATTTGGTTTTACTCTAGAGGAGCATCCTGGGCTTGGGACAAGCTCTCTCTAGAGCCTTGGTGGTGGTGAGAGGAAGAAAGAAAGAGATGGTTTGGAATGGTGGTGGGTAGGTCCTTTTATAGTGGAGGAAGAACAAACTCGCATCTAGGTCATTATTGACGTCCATAAATGTCGCTGCAACTGTCGCTGAAGATTCGCCCTTCAAATCCTCTTGCTGGCACGCGTAGACCATTAGTAACAGTTGCAAGCGTCACTAAAGACGCGCGTTGCTGAAGATCCACACCTGCCCCACTGGTGCAGGCATCACACGTTGTGCTCTTCATGTGCCCAAGCTCCCTACTGAAAGTTCTTCCCTACTTGGAGGGGTGACGTAATAATGCGGAAATCAAATATATAAAGCAATCTCACAAAAATAAGCAATCACAAAATGTACACAGGTATTTTTAGGTGGAAACCCAAACCGGGTGAAAACCACCACCTAACCCTCTCGAGTTAGGATTTTCCGATCAACCAAGTTGATCAAAATCCACTAAACGAATCACTTTAAACGAGGGTGATTCAACCTCAGTACAACCACGCTACAAGTACGAGGGTAGCGTTCCTCAACCCCTTCTCTCCACGAGAAGGATTTTGTCCCACGAAGGAGACGGGAATTCGCAAAGCGAATACCCAACCAAATAACAAAGATAAAATAATCAATAGTCCTATAGAGCCAACAAAATAATTAAACCTAGCTTCTATAGGAAATAGGAAACTCCCCTTTGCAAGGAGTGCGTCGACGATGACGCGGTGCGTGTGCCACGCGATGGCGCTACGTCGCTCTCGTTAACAACGCCGGGAGAGCGGGTGCGCAACGCTTGATGCTCTGAAGAGAATGAAACTAGAGCTTGGAGAGCAAGGGCCTCAATTGGACACAAGAGAGTGGAAGTATGTTGCTTAAGTGTGTCTTGTGTTTTTCTAAGTGTATATCTTGTGTGTCTAGGTGTGTAAAGGCTCCCCTCTATTTATAGAGGCCTTAGGAAGGCTTTGGAAGGCTTAGGAAAGGTTCTATAGCCGTTGGGTGCAAAGCCCAAGAGAATCAGGCCGAAATCAGGACAATGATTACACTTGACAGGGTGATCAGACGTCTAACTCTGGCATCAGACGTCTGGAAGGCCACTTTAAGACGTCTAATTTCAAGGTCAGACGTCTGATTCTATGCGGGTTTCTCCCTGACTTGAATCAGATCTAAACAGGGTTTTTGTGCAAGTCCATCAGACGACATATAGGACGTCTGGTACTAAATATGGATGTCTGGAAACCTACTTTTACTGTGGGAATTGATTTCCAAACGTTGCAACGGCTAGAAAATCTCTGAGAAGAGATTTTGGGTCAGCCGAGGCAAAACGGTCATTTATCAGACGTCTGTAAAGTCCTATGGACGTCTGATAAGGCTCTAACGGTCATACTCTTGAGTGTTTTCTAAGCCAGCCAACGGTCCACTAATTGGACGGCTAGCAAAGTCATCAGACGTCTCCTAAGACGTCTGGTCTAAGGTATGGACGTCTGATTTCATCAGACAGAACTAACTATGTCCAACCTAACAGTTATCAGACGTCTGAAACAACAGTCAGACGTCTTAAAATGCTTTATCAGACGTCTGATTTGGGAATTAGACGTCTGGAAGTGCTGTTTGAACCCTATATTGGTTTTCTAAGTATTCTACAGAAAACCTAAGTATCCTAGGGTTGTGCCGGTGTTCCTAGGACTACTGTTAGGGTTCTTTGAGGCTCTTTAACATAATTTCTAAGGAAAATAAAGAGCAAGAAAAATAAGGATAAAAGTACATGAAAGGATTAAAAAGAATCTATCCTATTCTTCTTGTCTTCTATCTTCAATCTGTCGCTCCACGCGAACCTCCTCTGTTTTCCGTCAAGCTCCTCCAATCCGTCCTGGATGCGAGCTCGAACTCCGTCTAAACACGTCCACATTTGCAATTGACCTGAAATCTAGGACTCAAATTGCAAATGTTAAATAACACGTGTTTTGTTATCATCAAAGAAAATGATCGTGGTGCTCTAGCACCAACACCTACGCCATGCTGGCACGCACGATGGCATTCGCTGCACTACTACTGCGTGTGGCTATGGCTGTGCGCGTGTGCTACTGCTAGCCGACGTTGGGTGGCCTGGATGGCGCCACGTGGTGCCATCTGGGTCATCCATTCTTCTTCCTTTTGTAGAGGGTGCCACAGTGCTCAGATCGAGATGATTCCTATCCTACTGGACCGCGATCATCACTCCGGATCCATCCATACGATCGAATTTTCTATCCAAAACCTGTATGGATGTCGCATGGCCCCTTGGCCGTTGATCTTCCTCGGACTTCGTATGATGCTACGATCCTCCGATCTAGATGTTTTCAAAGGCGTTAGACTTCGATCGTTGTCCTAATCAAATCCGTACGGTCTGATCATCCATCTGAGGCCCTGAAATAAGTCTTCTTCTCTCCTTACTGTAAAAGGACCTAATTAACCTAAAATATATACAACTACTCTAAATGCACAATGATGCATGCTATGCAATATTTATAACATGAAATGTAAATCTAAGCCTAGGAACATGCATGAATAGGCATTTTAACCTAATAGATGTGTCTATATCATACGCCCATGCCTACCTTTTGCTAGTCCCTAGCAAAATTAAACTACATGCTATGTATAAAATCAAACTTAGGATTAGATCGCTTAGGCTTAAGTCGTTTATTAACAATAGAAAATTTCAACTAAGGTCCTAAACAACGAAAACTCAACAATACCTGGGTGCCTAGCAGAATGCAGACCGCCCAAGTCCTCTCTTTATTTGAAAAGGGAAGATACCTTTTTTTATTTTTCTTCTTTTCTAATTTTTTTCTAGTTTTGGAGTTTGAGAGTTCTGGGATAACTTTTTACTGCTACCCGACCCGCCCAAGACTCGAAAAGGACTCTAAGTGCTAAGCATCTTGTGAAAATAGTGAAAGACTCACTAGGCGACCGTTAAAATGAACTTCGGGTTTCTACGACCCTAGGTGACCTTACCTAGAGGTTTATCTTTTCGAACGGTAGCTTTCTCCCTACTTCTTTTGTTTATGGGGTCAACACAAGGGCAAACACAGTGTATATCTCCCCGGTTTATTCTACTTCCCCGCTTCTTCCCTAAGTGTTTTGGGAATTATTGTGCATTTGTTTGTAAGCTGGGTTCTGGACAACCGGCTAATGGGCTGTTACCCATGGCAACTTGCCAGCCATACTTGTGCGGTGAGGTGTGGTTTTGTTTATTTTTTATTTTTTTCTCTTTTTTCTATTTTTTTTTCTTTTAAGTATGTGGCTTTCTTGATCTAAGATTTACCTAAAGGCAGTACAATGAAAATGGTCTTGTGACTAGGCTCTGGATAATCGGCTGATGAGCTGTTACCACTGA
Source organism: Thalassia testudinum (assembly GCA_037157565.1). Classification (NCBI taxonomy): domain Eukaryota; kingdom Viridiplantae; phylum Streptophyta; class Magnoliopsida; order Alismatales; family Hydrocharitaceae; genus Thalassia; species Thalassia testudinum. The sequence goes on from JAZHRO010000056.1 coordinate 10,463,320, forward strand.
CAACTTGCCAGCCATACCACCCTAGATAGTTCATTAGCTACCCAATTTCCAAAAAAACTATCGAAAAGTGAGTCAGTGCAAAAAAATGTGTGTAGATGCTTAGGCTTAAAGTCCCCTCAAATCAGAGGGCAAGTTGATAAGTCATATACTTATCACCCCAATTTATTTACCAAATAAAAATAAATTTTAATTGGTGAGGACTCGAGACTAAGTCCACATTCGAGTGGACACCCGGGCTAATTAAGCCCGAAGACCTGAAAAGTCTAAGTGTTTAGGTCCTCTCATATCATTTCCTAAAGTTAATAACTTCTAGATGCCTAAGTTTTCTTCTCCTAATTCTTCTTCTTTTATCTTTCATTTTTTTTTCCTTTTTTTTTAAGAAACTAAAAGAAATTCTACAGAGTTAACAAAATGATTTCAGGATAAGTATCCTCCCCCATGCCTAAATGATGCAATGTCCTCATTATAAAAATAAAGACATGAAAAGGGCGGAGTAAACAGAATATCACTTGAACATCGTGAGGAATCCAGTCAGCTCCGCAGAGAACGTGAAATATAAACACGTGCTAAATTTAATGCCTTCAACTAGGCATAAAATACATACAAGGAAAAAATTGAGAATTCATAAGTGCGAGTCAGAATCAAAATAAAAATATTGATTCTTAGACCCGCTAACAAAAGATGTCCACAGACATGAACCAGATTATGATGCAGACCCATGCCCCAGGGTCGAGTGGTTCTCAGGTTCTGGATGAAAATCACCCAGAATCGAAGGTTGTTGTGTTTGAGGGGTCGGGCCTATGATTAAGTGGTGTGCAACCCAAGACCAAAGTGTCGAACAACGGGTAAAGATGGTTCAATAGGTGCGGTTGTCCTCTTAACATCTAGCTTAGAAAAATAATCAGTTATTTTGACCTTGGGTTGCACGTGAAAGATATCGTAAGGGTCCTGGTAGAAAGTAGGTGGTTTCAGGTCAATAGGTACCCTTAGATCCAAAATCAAACTTCTCTCAAAATTAGCCTCCCAAATTTTTATTTTAACAATTCTATCCTTCCACATCAAGAACTCAAGCTCCAGGACCTCTAGCATATCATTCACCCCATATGATTCTCCCAAGTCCAGTAATCATGGCTGAATCAAGATTGACTTCGACACAATGATCTTTGAAGTCAGCTCTTCAGGGTGCAGATGAGGAATGGGACTATTGATTGAATCTTCTAGTAAATGAGGATTCGAATCCTCCAAGTTAGCCCCAACCGAATCCAAATCTTCAAAATTAGGTTATCAACTGGTTCGTCAGATTCCTCAAGCCCATTTGTCTCACTAAAATCCTCTTCCTTAAGTTCAAGTGAGACTTCACCAAAAGATTCTTCACCCTCAGAGTCAAAGAATCCATGATCCTCATTTATATATGTCTTAAAATCATATGTCATTTCATGGTCCGTGGAGACATATTTTTCGTCATTCCCTAGCTCTAGGATCTTGGGTGAGAAACTCGATTCATCCTTAAAGGGTTGCTCTAGCCCAACTTGGTCATCTCCAATCTCAAAATATGTATCCCCCGACAGGCGACTAAGCAAGTTCAGACATTGGCTCTCATGAAGGGGGTTCATCTTGAGAATCATCCCAAGATTTCACTAGGGCAACCACAAATTTCATCCTCAACCTCGACAATTTCCCAAGAAGAAACTCACCCAGGTCCCTATCCCTAACACTTTGGAGAAATCCAATAAAGAACTATTAAGTTCATCAATCATTTTGATCATAGGCTCCTGTGCTTCAGTGCATAGTGTTGGATGAGCTTCTAAAGATTGTATAGTGTTCCTTAAATTAACCAACACCCTATCCTAGATCTAGTTCACCTGAACCGACTTGTTCGATTCAGGTTTTGGTGGGTTTGGGTTAAATCTAGGAGAGTCAAGATGTCGAGGTTCTCGAGTTCCTCCCTGATAGTAGGGCGTCTCGGGTTGTTCAAAGAATGGTGGTGACCTATATTCAGTGGAATACTGGGGAGGGTAGGTGTTATAATGATTATATCCTTCTTAATTGTAGATCAGGTTGGTTTGGTGATCAAAGATGAAGATCTATAATCATTATAGCTCTAGGAAGGATAATAATCATAGTCTTGTTGTCCAAGGTTAGGCCCTGGACACTGAGATTCATATTCATAGTGGATGGGTAATTACAAGTCAAGTCGGAATACTAATCATCTTTGGGATATGTGTTGGTAGGAGGGTAGGATTGGAAATGTGTGAAAGTTGTGGAAGGATACATTGTGGAGTAGGAGGGAAAACAGAATAGAGAAAGGTGCCCTGCAGTACAATCAACCAAACCTGTCCTTATGTGGGTAACCTAAAGACCTACAGACTTCCAGTACCCGTCTTGAGATTATAAATGATTTAGTCTACTTTTATCCGGTCAATCCAACTAATTAGGAGGGGCTGGGGAGAAGGTTCTTCCTTTGGCTTGCGCCTTCGGTTCCTAGTGTACCCCCCAGTCGCTGTCGTTTGACGCTACTTTCCTAGCTAGACATCAGATGGACCAGCAAAAGTAGATTAATCAAAAAAAATCTCAATCTGAGCCCCGAAGAGAGAATCAATCCTTAAGGCCAACATCTACTCAGTTTTAGTTAGGCTTGGGATGAACGTGCTCTTGGAATGTGATGGGCCCTTTAGATGAGTTGTGCCCTTAATGATCAATTAAAATGTGTGTGCGTGCACAACCAGGGTTTTCAAACAAGGCTATTTGATGATGTGTCTTTTAGGATTTAACCTTGTTTAGTAGCTTTTAGGGTTTAATTCTTAGGTTGCTTCGATCAAGGTTTAGTAGAACACTCCATGTTTTGAAAGCACGGGTGATGATATGTTCCTTTAAAAATCAAAAATAATGTGGAGTGCCTAGTTCAGCCCTAAGAATCAACCCTATGTGGCAAGCTACTTAATGGATTAGTTTTAGATTAAGTGATACAGCCTAAACAGCTCAATCAATTGGCCTATTCACACCATAGATTAAGGCACACAATGTCTTAGCCTAATCAGATTTCTACTCACTTATTTGTTTTGAGTTGAAGTGTACTGGGTCCATAGGTTAGATCCTGGTTAAGTGGTAGAATCAAAGTGGAGTGGTATGCCTTAAGTCAAGAGTTGTGGGTGTTAAGGTGTGTCTCTTTCAGAAAATCCCACAATCAGATAACACTTTTTTTTTATTTATTTATGTGGATGGCGAGGTAAGTGGAGGTGGCAAACAAACAACCAAATCTATCCTAGGGTTTATAAAAAGCACCTACGTTGATTTAGGTTTGAGTTATTAGGTTATGAAATGAAAACTAAGGTGGGGGTGGTGTGGGGGACACTTATAGAACCTTCATCTTCACTTTTCTCTGATCTAGCCACTTTGTCCCACCTCAGAAGAGTACCTATAATCATAGTAAGATCAGAGAAAAAGTTAGATAAAAGTTAGGTAAGGCGGAAAAAAAAAACAAGGAAAGGAAAAAAAAACCAAAGAACATTGCCTCCCTGACAACAGCACAAAAATGATCGCACGTGTTTTGCCAGTTTGAAATTAGGGTTACGAGTAACCCATCGTCGTAATTGCAAAATGCGTGGTTAAATAAAATTTATACCGAAACTCGAAAAGTGAGTCACGGGTTGAACACAGGGAGGCGAGCGTTTGGTTTTATGAAATCCGCACTTCACTTTTATTTCTTTTTGGTCATTTTTATCTTTTCATATTTTTTTGGTATTTTTAACAAGCAAGAGATTAGGTTAATGAAAACTTTATCTACTTGCAAAAATATAAGAGAAAGAGGGAGAGAGAGAGAGAAACAATCATCTATTCATCAAGAACTGTTTGTTACACTACGAAAGCGGGAAAAATCTACACTATGAAAGAATAAAAAGATATAATGGGGTGAGAGAAATCCCCCTCGATGGTTGCTCGGATGACGACTCGCTTTGACATCACCCGCAAGAAGGTGGTGAGGAGCGAGACGAAGGAGGACGGAGCCAGAGGATGGAGAATGGGGCAAGACGACGTCACGGCGAGGATCTTCTTCCTGAAGGGCGATAAGAAGATGGCCACAGGATGCTCCACAAATAGGGATGAGGGGAGGGAAAACTATTTGGGTTTACTTTAGAGGAGCATCCTGGGCTTGGGACAAGCTCTCTCTAGAGCCTTGAGGTGGTGAGAGGAAGAAAGGAAGAGATGGTTTGGAATGGTGGTGGGTAGGTCCTTTTATAGTGGAGGAGGAAGAACAAATTCGCATCTAGGTCATTACTGATGTCCATAAACATCACTGCAGCTGTCGCTGAAGATTTTCCCTTCAAATCCTCTTGCAAGCACACGCAAACCATTAGTGACAGCTGCAAGCATCACTAAAGACGCGCGTCGCTGAAGATCCGTACCCACATCGCTGGTGCTTGCTCCACTGGTGTGCGCATCACGCATTGCATGCTTCATGCGCCCATGCTCCCTACGCCGTGTGCGCGCGCACGCTGGCATGCACTGCACTGCTGCTGTGCGCGGCTGAGCTATGCGTGGCTGTGCACTTGTGCTGCACACAGCTGCGGCTGTGTGCGTGCACTGTTGCTGACCAGCATTGGGCAGCCTGGATGGTGCCACGTGGCACCATTTAGTCCGTCCATTCTTCTTCCTTTTGTAGAGGGTGCCACGGTGCTCAGATCGAGATGATTCCCATGTTGCTAGACTACGATTGTCACTCCGGATTCATCCGAATGGTTGGATTTTCTATCCGAAACTCGTATGGATTTCGCATTGCCCCCTGGCCATTGATCTTCCTCAAACTTTGTATGATGCTACGGTTCTCCGATCTAGATGATTTCAAAGGTGTTAGACTTCATCGTCGTCCTAATCAGATCTGTACAATCCGATCATCCACCTGAGGCCCTAAAATAAGTCTTTTCTCTCCTGACCATAAAAAGGACCTAATTAACCTAAAATATATACTACTCTAAATGTACAATGATGCATGTTATGCAATATTTATAACATAAAATGCAAATCTAAGCCTAGGAACATGCATGAATAAGTATTTTAACCTAAATAGATGTGTCTATATCACTTATCAGAACTTATAAATAGCATTTTTGAAAAAAAATCATTTATAAATAGCATTTATGCATATTGCATTCATGCATTTATTCAATTTTTTTTTCAAGGATGTTTTATTGAAGATTTTCTTCTTAAATTGTCTCTTAGTTTAGAATCCAGTACATTTATTTCACTTGCATGTAAACTTTGTAATGGATTATTTATGAAAATCAATAGACATTTTTAGTTTGTCAAGGAGAAGTATTGCTTCTTTTCCTGAACCCTTGGATAGTTAGTTAAGGAGTCAGGCAAACTATCCTTCATTAGATCCACTAAACATTTGTGAGGTGAGAGTAGAGTGTCTATTTATACTTTTAAGTCTAATGCGAGAACTCTTAAATTCTAGATAATTGGATAATAATATCTCAGAGTTAGGCATAGTTTTCGCTCTCAGTTCTTGCATGCAGACATTGTGTGTGAATTCCTGAGAGCCACCAAATAAGGTAGATACGCAAAGATTGAGTTCCAATAAAACTATGACTATGGTGGATGGTTACAACAATCCTTCATAGAATCCTCAGCTAAAGGAGGGTACTAGTGCCAAAGGTCAGAAGCACGCTTGTCCTATCCTTCCCTTCTTGGTGCCGAAAGTAGGAACTTCCACCAAATAAGCCACACAATATCCTCTTGAACATCATCATTTCCCAATAATGCCTCGTAAATAAAAGTTTGTGCTGTGTGTGTTGTGTTGATAGATATGAAAAAAAAAGAAAAAGAAAAAAAAGAGAAAAAAAAAGAAAAAAGAAAAAAATTTCTGAAAAAAAAAAGCGTTCAAGTTCATATTATGTTCATGTGTTGATTTCATTATGTAATGATTTCATTGAGGCAAAAATACCCATTACGATCCACCAAATATGACCTTTACCTATTTTTTCAGTATTTCTAGCAGCCGGAATACTGGCTGAAGGATTTTGACTTAGTTGTAGGGTTGTCAAAACTATAATTGAAGTGTTAATGCCATGCGAGCTCACCAAATATTGAACGCTTCTACAATCCTTGTGAGGTTGTGAGCTCTCTCAAGAAAAGCTAAAATTATAAGAAAGAAAGAAAGAGTAGCACAAAGGAACAAAAAAGGAACACAATTTTGAGCCTCTCTTTGGGTTGACTTGTTTGATGGTCTAGAGATCTAAAGTCTGTAGTACTATGCTACATGTAACACCAGATGAGTGTGAGCCACCAAATATAAAATCATTTGACTCAAACATCTTCTACCTAAGCTAAAAATCGAGGTCAAATCACATATTACTTGTTATGTTATCCCTGAGGGAAGAAGTTTGTTTATCCTGATAAAATTTTTACCGAGAGTCAAGAGCGAACTTTAAATGTGGGTTGACTTTTCACTTGGATCCGTTACTTAGGCTACTATTACATTATTTTCATATTTATCTGAATCTCTAAATTTTTGGAAGAAGACAAGAAGAAATCTTTTGTCAATCCCTTGATAAAAAGAAAGTAGTCCTTTTGGGGGTTGAGTTGTAATTAGCATGGATCATACATTTTTCATTTTTGCATTTTCTAAGAGACTAGCAAAAGATAGCATAGGGGTGTGATAACAGTTTAATTTATTACCCTAATTGGCTTAATCTAGGGTTAGCTCCTTAGTAAAATCATGCATTTAGAATGTGAATATTGCATTTAGAGCATGCATGCATATCATACGCATTATGTTCATTTTAGGTCTAGTTATATAATTTTAGTCTTTTGTGAATAATGTAGGTAAAGGATGTAGAATGACTTGGAGCCATACAGAATAAAAATAGGATAGACAACAAAGCTACAAAGCTAGGAGCTGGTTGAAGACCAAGACCTGATTAAGAAAGAAATGAAGATCCAATTAAAGAAGAGAGAGAGGGACTAGGATAACCTAACCCTACCCTTAGAACCTTAGATACCCTTACCCCAACTCCCATCCTTAAGGTAGCTTAAAATGGATAAGTGAGCTTAAAAGCCAAAATCATGGATAGCATTATCCGTGATCCTAATCCTTAGAAGCCAAATTAGCCTTAGCATAAATTAGTCTACCAAAGTCCACTCCCTCTCTCTCCGAGCTCTCTCTTCGATCTTCTTCCCATCATCTTGGATTTGAAGCTCTGTCGAGTTTCTACAAGCATCCCACAAGTAGCTCCGTGATCTCTCTCTATTTCTCTCTTTGTCTTCCTTCTTTCTTTCCTTATTATATTTTCATGTTATTTGTAAGCTTTCCTCTAGAAGTTTATGTGTAAAACTTTTCATGATTAGCAATAAAGAGCATTATTCAATGGAAATCTTATCTCACTTTATGTGCTTTCATTAGAGTAGAATAGTTAATGTGAAAGGTTTTGATAATCTCATTTTGCTTCCTTGTGAATGACTCAAACTTACCGATTTTATAAATTTGTTTGTTTCAACATGTTTTGCAACTACAACGACAACGGAGAAATCACTTATCGCAATTTCATGTCAAACAGTAACCCATCATTTGTTATTTTTCCCAAATTTTTCCTTTATTTTGCATGTTCAGTAAACCCTAATCCGAATCCCAACTATCTCCTTTCCAGGTGATATCTTTTACCCTTTCTTATGCATGAGGACATTGCATATCTTAAGCATGGGGGGTACTTTAATACAAATCGAAAATTTTATGCTTTTCAGAACCTAAGTTTTGACATTTTGCATGCCTCTTCCAAATAAATAAATAAATAAATTAATTAAACAACTAAAATTTTGTGGATTTTCAAAAACTCAAGACTAAGGTTGTACTTATTTTAACAAAGGTACCGCATGGTATTTAATCATTTCTAAATTGAGGGATAGATTCAAGGATCTCTAGGTTATACTTTTCAGGTCTGAACCAGACTTAAATGATTTGTGTATCCCTTAAAAACTTGATTTGTTAAGAACACCTAAAAATAACTAACCCTTGGATATCGACTAGTAATGAGAATAGTACTTAACTTACTTTTTGACCCGAAAGCTTGGATACTTTTTTGAAACCCAAGTATCAAAACTCTCACTTATTACATAAGGCTACAAAAAGAAATAAATCTAAAAAACAAACCCCATTGTTTAGCTTCAAAGGAAACCCAAAACAGTTTTTATTGGATGAGTTCCTACCACTAAGAAGGAGAAAAACTTTCCTTTTAGGAAGTGATGAAAACATGTCACCACCTCGGTGCTTGCTCCATATTATTCATATCTATGCATGGAGCTTATAAGCACATTTTGTGGTTCAAGTGTCTCGGATGGTACTATCCTGAAGTATCAAAACAAGAGCTTGGATTCTCTGGGAGTTCCTCTCATGGTGCCACAAGGTGTCAAGGTGTAGGGCTCCCAGGAGGTGCCTTGGATGGTGCTGTCATAGCATCGAGGCAAGGGCCTCTTCGAGGATTGGTGATGGGGACAATGATTTCAACACAATTCTGTGCTAGGGATAATTTGAGGTTAGGCATTAGGGGAGTAAAAACAACAAAAAGACAAAAAAAAAATTATTATAAAAATAAAATTACCTGGTGGCCAACTATCACAATACACTAACACTTGGCATTTCAATAACACAAACTGAGGGTCAAATTCTCGAATCAAGTTCAAATTGCGAGATAGAAGTCTGAGATCATTTAAAATCAAAGGGGTGAAGCAATTGGGTTCTTGGGAGAGTTCTCAAATCCTAATATTTCTAGCCTTAAGATCCAAGAGTGAATCCTAAAGTTTTCAAACAAATCACATACCTTTCCTTTTCAAAATCAACCAAAGTCCCATGAAAAAAAAAAATCTCCTCAAAACAAAAAAATGAAATTTTCATTGTTTTCAATAAATACTATTTTGGGAACTAAGTTTTGCTAGGGACTAACAAAAGCTAAGCATGCGGATGTGATAAACTCCTATTTATCATCATTCTTATACACATTTCACAGCTAGTTCCTAGGTATTTTACACCTGCACTATTGTATTGGGCATGCATTAGGCATATTTGCATTTTTAGTGCCATTGTATACATAATTAGGTTTTCCTAGGATTTTATCTTAATTATTTGTTTTGCATACTTGTTAGGGAATGTGGGATCCTTACAGACCATCCAAACCCAAACAAGTTGACAAGAAAGACAAACCCTAACTGAAGAAGTCTTCAACATAGTAGGAGTTCTCTAAGCTCCCATCTCTACTCCTCCCAGCTTATCTTAGCTCCTCTCAACTCAACCAAGCTTCATTTAGCTCAACTTAGCTACTAGCTAGCTCCAACTAGCTAAGCTAGCTACTCAAGTTCACCTCCTACTCTTCTACCTAGATACCTAAGTCCACCACTCAACTCCACCTATAATTGGCGCCAACACTACCCTCAACCACCACCTCCTCATGTCCTTTTATTTGGTTCCAAAATGAAGTAGCCACCACCATCTTCACACCCTTTCATGGGTGGCACCAACTCCCCCATAATCACCACCAAATACCTCCCATTTTTGGTGCCAACCCAACACCACCACCACCCTCATTCACGAAACCATGGCCCCCCATTTTCCCTTCCAAAAACACCACCAACCACCACCCACAAGCACCTCTTCAATTGGCACCAAAAACCCTACCATAACTACCCTTCAATTGGTGCCAACTATGGTGTCCCTCCATCCATAACAACCATTCCTTCCATGCCTATAAAAAGACCACTAACCACCACCTAAAACCCATCCTTGTCACAATTATTTTCTACCTTAATTCTACCTTTAATCAACCTTAGAAAGGAAGGCATCGGAATTGGAGGGATTACTACCACCCCCCTCTAGTGTCCAATTGCCTTCCCTTCTTCAAAGCCATGCCAAGAAGATCCTTCATTGGAGGATGGCCAGGAGAGGAGAAAGGGTGGACATTGATGCGTGAAACCCTCTTAAGGTTAAATTGTGTCGTTGTAGTGCAAGTAATGTGATCACTCAAATCAAAATTCTAAACTCATAATGGAATAAAATTGTAATAAACGGGAGTCTAGGTCGTATCTCAGGGAGGCTTTTTGTCAGGTTACTTTCTAACTAATCCTAAGTACGAGTACCAACAAAATTGATTTATTTTTGGAAGTGTCAAAAAATCATGATGAATTTCAAAAAATGAGATTGTGAAACAGTGTAAAAATACAGGTTTTGAAAATAGTGAAAACACAGCACACTTTTTTTTTATTTTCAGAATATAAAGAAAATAAGAAAATATATATATACATACACACACACACACACATATATATACATATCTATGCAAAACGAAGAATTTATTACTGCTAATCAAAAGTTCATAACTACAACTAAGAAGAACAAGAAGAAGAAAAGGAAGAAGTAGAGAGATCATAGAGAAGCAGAAATAGCAAGAATGATGATGAATGCAAGGAAGTTTGAGAGCACTGCCACAAGCCCTTGGAGGTAGAGGAAAGCTTCGGAAGAAGGTCAGAGAAGAAGTCACAGAAGAAGTCAAAGAAGATGAAGAAGATCCTGAAGAAGAAGAAGGTGGAGACAAGGGAGAACCTAACTAGAGAAGAGTGAAATTCTAAGCTACTAGAATACCTAAGGTGGGACTAGAAGATGGAGGAAGGTGGAGGTGGAGGTAGGAAGGAGCTATGGAGGAGGAAAAGGCTAAGGAGGTAGAAAAAGACCTAAGGAGGAACGAGGAGAAAGGAGGAGAGTTGTATGCAACTAATGGAAGCCATGTGGTGTTTATATAGGCACAAAGGGAGGGGGTGGACGTCCATAGGTGTCTTGGTGGCCAAGGAATAGGTTTAGGTTTTGGAAATTAGGTTTAGGATTGGGTTTGTCTAAATAAGAAAGTAGGAATCCCTAATTGTCTTCAATTTTTGGCCTTTACAAGTTTGTAATTTGAAGTTGCACATAAAAAAAAGGTAGTCCCCTACAAATCATCTTTTCAATCCATCTTGAATCTAAATTTGGATTTAAAATGAGAATGTTATGGCCAAAATGCTGAAGATGTGTCAGATTATAACAAATTTCAAGATTAGGATTGGAATTAGGATCTTGGTAGGCTAAAATCATGCGATGTGATTGAAACCTAATTAAATTGATTGCCACATTTTATAAATTAATTACAAAGAATATTTTTGGCAATTTAGTGTACAAAAATTATGTGGAACATATGGATAAGGTAGAGGCTTCAAGAAAATAGGATTACAACTATGATTGAGCTAGTCACACTAGGTGTGTAAGCTAAGCTTTGAGGACTATGTTTAGGATGAAGGCTAGGGTTAAGGTAAGGGGTTAGGGAGGTAGATGGAACTGGTTTAGGATTGGGGTTTTGGGTGAGGCCAAAATAGATAGTTCTGACTAGGGCTAGGGCTAGGATTTTTATGGCCAAAATTTATTCTTCTCCTCTCAATTTGAGCTTTGATGATTTGGATTCCCATTTCTTCTCCTCATGACCCTAAGCAAAGGATTCTTGCACATATCAAGATAAAAAATAAAACAAAATAGGCTCAAAATGATAGTTTTACCCCTAACATGCAAATATGCAATTATGTACATAATGACGTAAATTTAATGCAACTAACACCCAAAACTAACAAAACTAAGCATGTTAACATATAACTGTGCTCACTTATCAGATGTCCACCCTTGACTTTCATGGGAGTCATCATCACCATTGGAGCAAAGGAAGGATCTAGGAGCAACCAAGCTTGGAGAGAAGATCTACACAATTTTTGGGAGATCACTACTACCTCTTTGCTTTTTGTACTTCAAGTTTTGTAGTAGCTTGTGATTAGATTTTTGTCTTGAAGACTACTTGAGTGGAACTCCTCCACACAAGTGAGCTCTTCAAGATATCATTTGTGCAAACTTCTTCAAGTTATAAAATCATTATTGGCCTTTCAATTTTTGTGCCACTTATTTCCATGCTTCTTTAGTTTCATAGTTGCACACACTTCCTTCCTAATTACCCTAGGCCACACATGCCTAAGGTGAGGTTAGGAAGATTGGGTTTGTCACTTTCCTCATTTCACATTTCACTTAGGCGTAATCATCTATTTCATTGCCCCATTTTTCAAAACCCTAAAAATTGCAAAATATAAAAACCAACCAAAAAAAGTGAGATTTCATGTAAGCAAAAGAGAGTTTATTATCTTCATAACTGAAATTTCCTCCTTGGACGACCCAAATACTCATCGAGTACTTGATTTTACAAATTTTATAAGTGTTCGAAAATGTATGTTGCAATGACACAAAAACCTGCTTTTACAAATCATGTGTTTTCAACATCACTTAGGTGGAGTGGGATAATTAGAGGGGGTAAAGGGAACAAGGATTGGTGAGGTAGAAGGGTGGTAGGCCATAGTATGATTGGGTTGTGTGGCGTGGCTTATTAGTGGAATTAGGGTTAGGTGGAGCCACTTAAGAAGGGCTAGGGTTTAGGTTAGGTAGTCTTATTTGGTGGAGAGAAGGCTACCAACCTTTGGTTTAGCTTAGCTCAAGCACTCTTGCAAAAGAAAATACACTTTTTAATAACTAAGCTCCAAAATACAGGAACAACCCTAAAATGCACTAATGCCTAAAATGCCCTAATTCTAGTGCAACTATGCAATATTGCTACCCAACTAACATAAAGTAAGCATAAAATAGTCAATTATTTTTGTATTAATCACACTACTATAGGCAAATGGAATGTAAAAAGACATCAACTTCAACAAATTGTCCTACCATATGTTGGTGGATCCATGGTGACTAATGACTATGATGTGTGGTATCGTCACATAACACGGAGATGCATAGGACTACATGGCGAGCTACTCTAGAGTAAGGTTTGCCATCAATAATCTTACCATTCCTAAATATTAATTTATTTTTCTAATCTTCAAATTTTAACAAGTATATTTTGATTTTGTATTGAGAGATGGGATGAAGTTATAAAACATTGCAAGAATGGGGTTGAGATCGCTGTCATTAGATCAATGGCATAGAAAGCGAATTGGATGTTAGAGTTTGAGATTCTGCGTCAATTTGTTGAGTTGCTAGCCCCTAATCCTTTGGATGATAATGACGAGGATGATGTTGATGATGGTGCTATGGATCACATTATCCGTACCCATGGATGTAGTAAAGGATGTGGATCAGTTAAGAGGATGAGGACAAGCACGTGGGAGGCAAGGAGCTAAAGACATGGAGTTACACAAGGTCAGGGTTAGCAGCATCATGTCAAGTAGTTTCATATATAGCAACAGAAGGAAGAGCCTTAGAAGGTAGATATAGTTGGTAATCCTTAAGTGGAAGGCAACTCACCTGAAGATCACAATAATTTGGTGGAAGGCAACCCTCATAAGGAGAGCAATACTCAAGTGGAAGGCAACCTTTATGTGGGGGGCCATAGTTAAGTAGACGGTGTATTGGTGTAAACACACCATGATCATTGATTTTGATGATAACAAAACACTTGTTATGTGATGATTGCATGTAACATTAAGATTTTAGGTTAAATGAGAAAGGAAATAAGTGTAAAGGAGCTGAAGCTCAAGATCCATGGAGATAGAAGAGCTTGATGGCTAGAGAAAAAGCATCAAGGAGCATGGAGTTGGAGCTTTGGAATTAAAGCTTGCAGCTAAGGGCTTGAAGATTAAAGAAGAATGAAGAATAGGATAGTTTATTGTTGTTGTGTTTGATGTATTGTTGTTGCACATTTATTTCCTTAGCCTCATGTGAAAAAGCCCAAAATATAACAACCTAGGTCCTAGGCACACTTACGCAACCTTAGGACACCTAGGAAAAATGTAGAGTTGAAAAATGTAGAGTTAAGTTAGAAAACCAAGATAGTAAATAGATTGCCTTATCAATATCCCATTTTAGGACGTTTGATTGATTTCTTAGACATCCAATAACTAAGACTTGGAAGCCTAACTATATGACGTTTGCCTTCAGAAATCCAAACCCTTGTCCAGACGTCCATACCTACCTCCAGACATTTGAAGACCTTCTTAGACATCCTATAGAGAGACGTTAGGTTTAAATTAAGCTCAAATCTTGTTGTCAGACCAAAATCTTGATTTTCCCAACATACAAGAAAGTTGATTTTGGTTAAGATACATCACATTAGACGTCCAGAGACCCTCTTAAACGTCTAATAAAAAGACTTTAGGAAAAGTCTAACCTGAATCTTGATCTGTCAGTGGAAGAATTTGTATTAGCTTTTTAGGAATCACTTCTCGAGACAACTATAATCATCAGGCTTCCAATAGGTCCACTAGACATCCTACAGACATCTAGCACTTAGGTGAAAGAATCCTGCAAAAGATCAAATGGATTAGAACCAATTCCAAGAACCTTCCCTTGTACTATTAAATGTCTAATATTTGTTCCAAACAACTTATATGTCTATTCCAAACATCTAGCCTTTTGACACTAGATCTCTGTTCATGATCTGATCAATTCTAGGAAGACCACCATTTAGATTTAGACGTTTAATACTATCATCAGACGTCCAATAAACCCTTATTAGACATCTGACTAATTCACTAAACATCCAATTATATCATCAGATGCAATAATTGATCTGTTGTCAATTGGATTTTGATCAAATCTTCTTGGATTTGGTTCCAAAATCTAGGAAGCCTCTCCCAAGCCTTCTTGAACCTTCCTAGCTCATCTATAACTAGATTGGAGCCCCTCCTTTGCAAAGAGAATAAGAGAAACAATTATTTCCACCCTATACAATTAGTAAGAAGATCAAATTGAACCCTTGCTCTCCAAGCCTTATCTTCACATCCGAGAGCACCAATACATTGCGCACTCAAGACCATCCACTTCCATCTCAGGGAAGTAATTCTTCACCTATAGGAGTTAAGTTAACACTTATATTTTATGGCTTTATAGGATATTTGTATTTTTATTTTTATTGGGTATTTACATTTCGAATTCTCATCTCCATGTGAGACAAAATACTCTTCATGAGGAAGAGAGGTTTTAAGGTACACTACCCTTATACAATTAGTATTAGAGCCTAGACTCTCACATTAGCGTAACAAACCGACAAGAACATGGAGGGGATGACCATTGCAATGAAACACTCCGAGGGACAGTCCTCCGTCCAACCTTATTTTGATGGTAAAAATTATTCATATTAAAAACTTCAAATGCGTATGTGGTTGTAGGTCAACGACTACATGATATGGGAAAGATGCGAGACTCCCTACGTCATCCTAGAGAAACCCTCTAGAGGATACTCTTGATCAAATCAAGGAACTCTCACTCAATGCAAAAATGATGAATGCCTTATATTACGCATTAAGTCCCAACGAATTCAACTGCACCTCACAATGTGCTACTGCCTATGTGATATGGAAGACACTTGAGATAATGCAAGCTTAGATCTTCTAAAATTAATATGCTTTCTCAAGAATTCAAATCTTGATAAACACCAATTTATCATCATTCTTAGGCTCATTATGCACTTGGTTCCTAGAATTTCTACATTCATATTATGGTATTGAGTTGCATTTATCCATTCATTCATGATTAGTGTTTAGGAATGCATTGTTAAGTTTTCTCTTCATTTTATGTATTGATACACTTCATTTACTTGTCAAGGAATGAGGAGACACTAGAATACAAAGAACCCTAACAGATGAAAGGCACAAAGATCAAGAAGTAAATGGAAGCTCAGAACAGCTGTATCCAAGCTCATTTCAGCAGGATCCCATCTCATCTTCAACTCTTCCTAGCTCATCCCCTTTAGGCTTAGCTACTAATCTTGAACTAGCTAGCTAAGCTAGCTAAAGAGTCATCAACTAGCTCATGTCAGCTCATCTCTAGTTCCAAGCAAGCTGGAGATACCTCCTAGCTTAACACAACTCAACTTGGCTACTAGCAAAGAACTAGCTAGCTAAGCTAGCTGCTAAGTTCACAAGAAGCTCTACATCAAATATCCTTAGCTCCAGACAAGTTCAAGATAGTTCAAGGTAGCTTCTCTTAGCTACTCCTAGCTCCTACCATCTACTAGCTAGCTTCGCTAGCTCTACCTCCTCCCAACTTACTCGTCGGGCACCCTCCTCCTTAAACTCCACCAAAACCACCCCCTCTTCCTTCCTTTTTGGGGCCAACCTTCCTTAACCACCACCACCACTCACATCTCTTCACTATTGGTGCCAACATAGGCACCTATTCAACCCACCACCCATAACCACCTTCATAATGGCGCCAACTTTCCCTCCAAAAATCACCACCACATCCACCATTCAATCACCACCAAACACCATCTCAACCCTCCATCTTGGTGCCAAAAACACCCCTTCTAGAAGCCCATTTTTGGTGCCAAAACCAAGGTATCCTTTCATAGGTGGCACTACCTATGGTGCCTTTTGGCCACCATAACTACCATCCCCTCTACTCTATATATACCATACCACATCTCCACTTATTTCCCATCCTTGGTTACATCAATTCCTACACCAAAAATACATCTCAAGGCTAAGGAAGAGGAAGGATAGGCGTGTGAATTAGAAGGGTTTCGATCATGCCCTTCTAGTATCTACATCCTATTCTCCTCTTCCTTGAAACCAAGCCAAGGACCATCATCTTGGAGGATGGCCAAGCAAGGAAATTAGGGTGGATGTCTACCACCCTAGGAGAAGTTAGAGAGGTAGCATTCAAGGAGGAAGAAGGAGCTTTCTTCAAGTCTGGGAGCAACCATTCTTAGAGTGAAAGCAACTTCAATTTAGAGACTTTTCTTTCTATCTTTTCTTGTCATAATTCTTGTAGTAGAGAAGCTTTCCTCTACTTGGGAATTAATTGTGTGGAATTCCTCCACACAATTGAGCTTCCCAAGTCGACTGTAGACTTTCATTCTTCCTAATCCAAATTGAAGTGTCTTTCATCATCTCATCATTTTATGTGCTTTTAATATTTTATGCATATCAATTTCAAGCCTTAGTTTAGTGGATTTGTGCACCCACTCCACCTTTCTAATTATCCTAGGTGCACTTGCTTAGGGTGAGCTTAGAAAGGTAGGATTCCCTTATCTTATTCACTTAGGCATACTTCATATTTAGTTGCCTATGTTGAAAACCCTAAAAATCACAAAAATCAAAAAGAAAAAAGAGGGTTTGAGAGAGCGAGAGGGAGAATGTCAATCTTGATAGCTAACAATTGGCCTCCTTGAATGACCCTAGATACTCACCTTATCTAGGTTTATAAATTTAAAAGTTGATTGGTTTTGCGTGTTACAACAATATAAAACCCAATTTACAAAACCATGTAATATTTGTATCAAATCCTTTATTATGAAAGATGAGGAAAGTTTGAGCAAGATGTATACTAGGTTCACATTATAAACAATTTTAAATCTTTGGGAAAGATGATCATACAAGGTGAGCTTTAGTTAAAGCTCTTATACTCTCTTAGACTGGAGTAGGAGCAAAAAGTCACCACCATCGGGAAAGCATACCAAGTAGAGGAGCTCAACATGGATGAACTCTTAGGCAACCTCATGGTGTACAAGAATGAAATGGAGCAAAGAAAGAAGAAGCAAGTCACTCCGAAGCAAAAGATGAAGAACCTTGCTTTCAAAGCTACTTACAACAATGAGGTGTATTTCGATGATGGGTGTAGGATCTATAAATAGATGGCTATGCACACAAACATTCAAATGAATATTAGTAATAACAAGAAATTTGCACAAATAACAATCAACAGAAATTAACACAAAATATATAGTGGTTCCCCACTCACTTGGGTACTCCACTACCTAAGCCTCCCAGCTTAGGATTTTTAACCTGATTCCCTCAACCCTGAGGGAATCAATTTACTAAATGAGGAAATTAACAAGTTACCTCAACCCAAGTATAAGAGACAGGTTTGTTACAACCCAACAAGCAACAAGCTCAAAACAAATAAAAAACTAGTGTAAAGTAAAAAAATCTTACAACAAAAATACCTAAGCCTCTCAACAATAATATAAAATAAATAAATAATTGGAGAACCTAGGAAGGACATGAATGGCCTTGAATTGCATAAGAAAATCACATCGAAAAGTTTGCAAATCGTAGAGAGATTTGAGAGCTGTAAACTATATCTTCTCTTCAAAATATGGTGGAAATATGAAAATTAAGCTCTAGAATTTTCTCTTATATTTCATATGTGCAAACTAAGGGTCTAAGGGCTTATTTATAGAGATAGGAGCTTAGTGGTACGTCAACTAGACATTGGGGTTTAAATCCCAATGTTCATATTGCCAAAATTAATTTTCTAGCCGTTCAATTTTGAGCCAATGGCTAACTGGTACCGATACTAAAGTATAAGTACCGGTGCTAGTGACATACAATTTTATGTTTTAAATTAACTTGTCACAATCAGTACCTACAGGGTACCGGTACTAACCATGAGTATCGGTACTCGTTGCTTCCAGATTTGGGTTTTAAACACTTAACACAAATCTGTAACCCACTTGTATCGGTACTGATCATGAGTACCACTACTCGTTGCCTCCAGTACCGGTACTGATCATGAGTACCAGTACTCATGGTGTACAGGTTTATTTCTTTGAAAAAATACAAACCTGTAACTCACATGTATTGGTACTAAACTTTAGTACTGGTACTTGTGGGTTAACAAGTACCTTTTTTTAAGTAAATTAATCAATTACATTATTTGAAAATGACCGTAATATAAATCCTAGTTTATCTCTAATTAATTTTGCGATCTAAGTTGATTCTTTTTTAAGAGGCATACATTCTATAAAATAAAAATTTTAATTTAGAAAATCTAAAGGTCTAAGATAATCTTCTTCTCTTCGACTCCTTGTCATCTTGCCTCCTCCATGTCATCATGCATGTTTGCCTTGATCTTCACCTAAATCTAAAAAGCACTCAATTGCAAACATTAATCCATAATAATTTTATTAACACCAAAACAAGATTTGGAACAAGATTCCAACAATGGAGAACTTAAGTTTTTAGCTAACAAATTTGCCAAGTTCCTCAAGCTCAAGGAATCCAAGAAGAAGGAGAAGAAGGAAAGTCTGATTCGTTGCCATCCTTGTAACAAGAAAGGCACCTTCAATCGGCGTGCCCTCTCCTAAGAAAGGAAAAGAAGGACAAGAAGCACAAGAAGCAAGCATTCAAAGCTACGTGAGACAACACGATTTTGGAGGAGGAACTCAAGAAAGAATCAAAGAATGAAACCGCATGCCTTGGTTTCATGGCCATTATGAAAGCTAGCGAGAAGGAAAACTAAGAAGAAAATGATGATAATGAGGTAAACTCCTTTTCAATAGAACTTCAAGATGCCTTTGAATCTTTATTTTCTGAATATAGGATTGTTAAAACTAAATGCAAAAAGATTAAATCTGAAAATAAATCTCTATTAGAAAAATTAGTGGAATTAGATTCTGAAAATAAAATTCAAATGGAGAAAATTAAAGATGTAGAAACTAATGATTCTTTACTTAGTTTAAAAATAATATTTTGAAAGAAGACACTAAGGGATTCAAAGATAGTATTCAGAATTTGAGATAGCCCATCTCAAGGATAAGTCAAATCAACTCCTTGGTCTGGCCAAATTCATTGAAGAGAAGGCAAATTTGGACAAATTAATTATCCATCAAAAGCCATCCTCTATTAAATTTGGGCTTAGCTATTATGAGGCTAGTACAAGCTAAAGGGTCAAGAAAGAATCTCCACCTAGGAGACCTATTAACAAATCCGAATCGAAACTCATTTGGATAACGAAAAAGCAACTTGAATATTGTTTTGTAGGTTTTAGTGAGATTACAATATGAAGAATTGGATCACAAATTGAAAGATGAATAACTCAAATTAGAAAGACCAAAGAATGGACCTAAGAAGCCTCAACAAACATGAAGAAACTTGAGACAAATGACAAGGAGGCCAATGGGTTATGGATTTGGGGTGCCCAAGTCTTACAACTAGAATCAAGCACCATATACTGGATTTGGAAACAATGGATGGAGAAACGATTGCATTTGGCAACCTCCACATGGGCTATATTATTGGCCTTAGTAAGTTAGGAAAAACCCTTTTGATTTTAATGATCTATTTCTAATTAGCATCAAGATAGGGGGAGGAATTTGAATTTTATATATACTATAATTCCATTAAAAATGGAAAGATCGCTCTTAACATTAGTTGGTTTAAAATTGACATTGAAATGCTTGTTCCTAGGAGGAGCTTATCTCTTTTATTATGCTAGAAAGGGAGAGTTAATTTACTTTTAAAAGAGCATGAGTTAAGGGAGAGTTCTAGGATAAATTGATTAAAATTAAACCTTTTTGATATTGTCAAAAAGGGGGAGATTTTTTTAGCATTATTATTTATGATTTTGTCTTCATAAAAAAAGAGGAGATTATTAGTGCAAACATATCAAGATCATTGATTTTGATGATAACAAAATACTTGTTATTTGATAGTTTCATGTGACATTAAGATTTTAAGTTAAATGCAAAAGGAAACAAGTGAGAAGGAGATCAAGCTCAAGATCCATTGAAATAGATAAGCTTGATGGCTAGAGAAAAAGCATCAAGGAGCATGGAGTTGGAGCTTTGCAATCAATGCTTGGAGCTAAGGACTTGGACATTAAAGAAGAATGAAGAATAGGATAGTTTACTGTTGTTGTGTTCGATGTATTGTTATTGCTCATTTTATTTCCTAAGACTCATGTGAAAAACTCCAAAATATAACAACCTAGGTCCTACGCTAACACCTCATACTTCGCCTTCAAAGCCCCTGCATTTTCTTTATCTAGTTCCAGTTGTATCAACTCTATTCTAATTGTAATCTCAAAAGCATTCTACTAGTGCAAAACTCTTGATTTTATTTAATAAAATTCCAGTAGTTATTTTTCAACTTGTCTTCAAGTTGCATGCTTCTTAGTTCTAGTATTTAATTAAGTTGCATGTTCTAGATATCATTCTCCTTGATATTCAATCTACTTAGTTGTAGATCTAGTTCAAAAAAGCAATTTTTAATCTATTTGTCTCCCTACGAATGACTCGAACTCCCATATTTTTATTTGAAAAATCTTACAAGTTCTATCCAATTTACAAATTTCAAAAGCATCTATGCACATTTAATGCGATGAAAAGAAATTTCTCACAATCACATCCTTGTGTGGAACACTTTTTGGCACCGTTGCCATGGCGGCATGGTGTAGTTCTATTGTTTTCATCTCGTTCTTCTTTGATTTGGGACTAACTCGTGTAGTTTCTTGTATTTGCTTTATAGGTACACAAAGCAAATTCACAACAAGATGCAAGCCATATGCGGGTGAAGACTTGAGGATCACACAGTCGCATGAGAACGAATTGCGAAGCAACGAGAAGAAAAAGTGAGGGAGAAGATCGCTAGGTAGGTCATCTACATCTTACAATTAGGTAGATTCATGACTCTTAGGGGTAATTGAATTTAGTATTATATATATATATATATATATCATCCTACTCTACTTGTGCTCTAAAGATCTTATCTCTTCCTAACCAAGTTTGGATCGATTTTTCTTGCAAAATTAAAATTTTAATTCCAAACCATTGGTGCGTCCAAACATTTTCAAATTTTTACTTCGTGATTTCCTTGAAGTCAAAAACAAACCTACCAAATTTCACATGAAAATTCATTTTGTACTACCCTAGAAACAACTTTTATCGTCAATGGGTCAATCTAAAATTTTTCTGTTGCAGATCTGGGTTCACCAAATTTTCCTGAATTATATGCAACTCCAAATTCAGTGAAATTTTTTTCATTGGATTTCTAATCAACTCTAGTTTATTGAAAAAGTTAGGAAAATTTTCTGATGGACATATTATTACTATTTAGGGAAAATACTTATTAAG
Organism: Thalassia testudinum; assembly: GCA_037157565.1. Lineage (NCBI taxonomy): Eukaryota > Viridiplantae > Streptophyta > Magnoliopsida > Alismatales > Hydrocharitaceae > Thalassia > Thalassia testudinum. The sequence continues at coordinate 10,485,213 of JAZHRO010000056.1, forward strand.
GGTCTCTATTTGAACTATTTTGTCACTTTAAGTTGAAAAATCTAAGAAAAATATTTTTAAGCCCCTAAAAATTCTGGAAAAAATTATTTAGTGTGCGCTTGATCAAGTAGTATTTGGGAAGCCTTTTTTTTCATTGTTTGGACTGCACCACTTGAAATAAAATTGATTCATTTACAAGTTGATACGACATTAGGGTTGCCAGATTCACAAGTTGAAAGAAAAAGTTCAAGGTCTTGTGATTGCAAAATGTTATCTATTCCACTCAAAACTTATTTGAAAAATCCTAAAATTGGTGAATTAATAATTTAAGCATTAAAAGATCTTCACCAATTAAATCTATTTGTGGACCCTTGTTTGTCACGCACACATCTGAATTGAATTAATTGGCCACCCACCCCCTCACGCCCATCATATAATCCCGTGCACTTTAATCCTAAGCCCTAATTAACTTGATAGATGAGCCAACTAAGTTGGATTTTATTTTCCAAACTGGAGCTATACCTAGTTGATTGTATCTGAGGTTGTCTATTTGGACTAATTGGTAACAAGAAAGGCTGATGCGGTAACTACATTAACCTTTAGTGGTGTCCCACCGTGTGAGGTGTCCTAGGGGGTCCCACCCTTCTGGCTATCCAAGTAATTCAAGGATCAAGTCATTTAGCTAGAGTTAGTGAAATTTGGACTAGGTCTAATAGGTGCAATCTTTTAGAGATAGAATTTGATTGCTTGCATTTCACACACACTTCTCTCTCTTGTTCTCTTCATGTCTACAGCCTTCCTCAAAGTGTATGCACAGAACTAGATCACAAAATCCACACTTGGTGCCACCTCTACAAAGAGAACCAAGGAGGAGACTGATTATGGTGAATCCAGTTCTACATCTAACTCGAACTCTAATCTTGATTTGATGGCTAACCCAGCCAACTTGAATCCACAACTAAATCAGATGGATCCTCAAGCTCAAATCCAAAACCTCTAGCTCCAACTAAACCAGTTTCAACAGGATCATCAAACCCAAATGCAAGAGATTCTTGAGATTTTACAGATCCAACATCCACAAGTTAGACCCTTGAGGGATTTTTACAACCTTGCCCAGTATCAACACCAACCTTATGTTAGGTTTCCAACTGTAGAGGCTCAATTTGAAATTAAGAACTCCACTATACAACTCCTACCTCATTTTAAGGGCAACAATGATGAAGACCCCTTTCAATTCTTAAAAGAGTTTGTAGCCATTAGTGAGACACCTAGAATTCCTAATCTACATGATGATGTGTTAAAAATGAAACTCTTACCTTTTTCCCTAAAGGAGAAAGCTAGTCATTGGTTTAGGTCTATAGGAAGGGCCGTTAAAACATGGGGAGAGTTAAGAAGCGCCTTCCTGAAGAAATTTTTCCCAATTGGGAAAACCAATGCACTTAGAAGAGCTATCACCACCTTCTCCCAACACCTTAAAGAACCATTGCATAAAGCTTGGGAGAGGTTCATGGATTTAATTAGAAAATGCCCGCATCATAACATTCCTAGATGGCAACTAGTGCAGGTCTTCTATCATGGGCTTAATGATCATATGAGAAGCCTTGTGGATGCCGTCTGTGGAGGCAACTTTATGAGAAAAGATCAAAATAGTGCTTTTGATTTATTTAAGAATATGAGTGAGAATTCTATGAATAATGCCTCTATAGAAACTTATGGAAGATACATGAAACCTAAAGGTGGAATTTATGAGGTCCAGGAGAGCTCCAGTAATGTGGATATGAATTTGATCTATGAAAAACTAGACAAAGTTGAGGTTGTATCTAAAAAATTGGATGAACAAATGAGCCAAAAATAGGAAGTGAACAACCCTCCCATCACCCACTATCCAAGCTCCCTTAGGGCTAGTTTACCATAGGGGATAGCCCGGGATAAATTGTTTGCAACAGGGGATAACCCCCCTTTCTATTTACTTGAGAAGTGGGGATAACTTGTGTTTGTGTTTACTGAAGGGGGGCTAGGAATGGGAGTTATCCTATGATGTGACAGGGGGTGTTTACCTGGGAATGGGGGTTAGAATGGGGAATAAGGTGAGCAATGACTACTCTACCCCTTTTGGTGGTAGGTAAGTTAGTTGGTGGTTATATTTTTTATTTTATTTATTTCATGTGGAGGACAAATGATAATATGATTTATAATTATATAGAGAGTACAATTGATTTTGGTAGAATATGTTAATGTGTAATTACTAATATAATTCAGTAATAAAATTAGGATGGTAGTGAAATCATTTGTTGAATTATTATCAGTCCATTATTAAATGTCAGTAGTAATTAAAGAATTTGAAGTAATAATTAATTGTTGATGAGGGAAATATTATGTGTAATTACATGATAAATTTAATGATAACTACGTGTGTTGAAGGATATTGTCATAGCATACATGATAAATAAAAAATACCATACAAATGAAATATAATGAATCAGAGGAAAGCAAAAATTTGAAAAGCAATAAATGAATGATATAGATATAACAATTAAGGTATCGCTTAATGGTAGGGTTGTGCATGGCTAAAATTCCCAAAGTAAGGTTGCATGAAAAAATGAAGGGCATCATGTAATGATGAATGGTTTTAAAAAGGTAATATTAGTAAATCAAAATTGTCTAATCTGTGACATTTCGGTATGTAGTATTCCATGCAAGTGCAACAGATATTGTGTAATGTAGTGGGCTCAAGTTGCTCCATTAATTTAAAAGTCAACGCTTGTCATTGGAAAAAGTTTATTAACAATGGATGGTGTGAAAATGTTATCCCTCGAAACTTGGTTTGCGTAGGGTTGCTACGTTGCAGCCGACCATGCCATGCAAACACAAAATTTGGCCTCAAATATAATGTTGCATAGGGTTGCTATGACACAGTCGTCCTAACATGCAAACACATTTCCTAGGGTTGCCTTGTTTACTCATTAAGCAACCAAACCAAGACCATCCAAGTGTATAATAACTTTTCCCTCAAGCGTTTGAAGCTTTCATCATTGCCTATATGAATTAAACTTTCTTTGCAATACATCCTGTAGATGTAATTGGTAGTAAAGATAATTACATAAGAATTCAATAATCTTCATGTAGGAAAGAACTTTTAAAATGGTAGTAAGAAAGGAAATTCAAAAGAAGAAAATATAGAAATATATAAGTAGTTAATATAACCATACATAAGTAGCGACACAGATAACTATCGACATCAAGTACAACATAGTTATGAAAAAAGCATACAGCACAACATGGTACCAACAACTACCCACATCGAGAATAACTATCAACAGACATACTACTGAAAAGCACATAGAATAGAACATGAAGGAAAGGTCTGATGTAGTTTCAGAGGACATCTTCACGGCAACCCTAATCTATCAGGTCCTCAAAGATGTCCATGAAAGGAAATTGACAATCACGCAACCTTTTGTACTTCACTCCAACCTACAAGATGAAAAGAAATTAGAAGCTTTACAAGATATTGATTAAATGACAAATTTTGAGTACTTGATATTGTACATAATCCCATTGGATAGGATTAGCTGGAACAATGACATTGTGTGCGTCATCCCAGTGACAACTAGGATCTCCCAACATATTGATGATCGACCTATACATATTTTTAAGACACTTCCACCGACTTTGAATTACATGCATTGGAATAGTCTCCTGGAAATGAAATTCCATGTGTTCTTTAGTGACGAACCAAGCATTCGTCATGAATGAACCATGAGGTTCCTCAAAGTCCTTAAAAGGTATCCATCTTCTTTATCAATCTATGCCCTTGGTGCCATTCTAAATTTGAAAGAGTTGTCAAAACTATTCAACAATAATTTGAATGGCATGGTAGAAGAAGTAATTGTAAAGTAACGACATTACTCATTTAAATATAAGATATCTCATATAATTTTCATGTTGCCCTACATAGATCAACCCGTACATACATATAGACATTTAATCCATTGAATGTTCAGGTATCCAATTATTATGTGTACAGGAAGACAAATCTTCTTGCAAATCGTATGCATTCTTCGTGAAATAATCATTCAAAATATCGTACTTCCTACTTAGTGCAATAATATATTCTTGGGATGCATTAGATTGTTGTTCCAATTCCATCCTTTTGCTCTTCTCCTGTATGAGCTCACAACATACATCGTAATACATGCATGCCATGAAATTTAACCCCACCTCCCATGATTTCGGAGTAGGCTTGAACTGGAAAGGAGACTTACGAAAACCACATCCCTAAAATAAAGTTATTTGTTACGTGCTATAAAGAAATGAAATACTGGAAGAGGAGGTTTCTCTTACGCTCTTTCCATAAGGTCATTTGTAGCAGAGACTATGTAAGACTGCATCTAGTCTTCTTCCATCTTCCTCTAGGACAAGGTCGCAGGGAAGTCCACATAGGCAGCGCCTTATATCTGTCGACATCCCTCGAGATATAGATATGCCTGTATGGTAACAAATTTAATGTAAGAACTACTATCCTAACATAATTTGGTAACGATGGAACAATAATTTCGTAGTACAAATTGTAGATGGTAGTCCATAGACATAAGAAAGAAATATTGATAAGTAATACATTCAAAGCCTAAAAGGGTAACAGTCCATGGTAAAAGTGAAACGATAAATATGACATTGGAACTAAGTGAAATGGATGTTTTTTATGCGAGCCAGCAAATCATGGCATTTAGTCTCTAATTCAACAGCTTTTGCCTTCATTTGCGCCAACTCAAACTTAACTCGCTCTAACTCCACTTGTGCACTATCCACCATCTCATTGTTGGGATAACAGCATGCTGCCTCCAGCTTATCATACAAGAGGCTCATGAAGTTGCGCTCAACCTTCATTGATGAGAAATTTGCAAAATATGACCTTGCAACTTGTTTTAGGTTGCATCCTTGTATGCAATGGATTAAGTGCACCATGTTAATCCCATGGATAGGATATACTGATGATCGAGGTATTCATGTAGACACTGACCTCCTTTCCCTGAGGGCACACGTAAAACAGATGATCCAAAGCTTCCTTATTTGTTGGCTTATGTTTCTTAAAAACAAGCTTGCATGGTTCATAGGAAAGGCATTCACGGTCATGATACCACTCTCCCCCTGGGTAAGGAGCAATTTCTATCCCTGAAATGAACTCATAGGATGCAAAGGCCATATGGGTGTACAATAAATCATGAAGATATAAAGATAGAATAAGAAATATTCATCGAACTCTCACTCCCATGCCATATGGGCACTGATTAGCCCATAGTTGTGGGTTATTTAAGTATTTAAGTGCCTACACTTTATGTTAATTCTAACATTTATTTAGCATAAATTAGGATGTAAATAGATTAATTCATAGTTTTAATTTAATTACATAATCCATACATTGCATTCATATCTTAAGTGCATTTAGAATTAGCTTAGAATAGCATTCATCTAATTAGACAACCAATTAGGTATATTGTTTTCATTAACATAGAAGTTGAGGGTCTGTATATAAATGACCCCAATATTTTAACATTATTTTCTTTACTCTTCTCCTTACAGGAACGACTAGCTGCCGCTCCAACGTCGAACGGCCGCAGTGAAGACCCATTCAAGGGGGAGCGGATGTGGTGGATCTGGTCGGGCGGCTGATTTCAAACTTGTGCAGGCCACTACAAAAGGAGGAGGGAGGCAGCCAAGCTCGAGAGGCCTCCACCACCAACCCACCACTGTGCAGAGAGAACTTCTCTCTTTCACTCCATACTGTCGGCCTCTACCGTGGCGGCGAGTCTCCACCACCGTGGGCGTGTGGTGTGACAGGCCACACCACCATCCGGAGCTCGCCCGCATTACCGTGAGCACCTTAGCGTGCATCTCCCTCGCCGTCGTCACCAACACCACCGCCGCAACCACCGTCACTGCAATCACCTTCTCATTCACTTAAGATGTCCGGGAAATTTCCCGGACGTCTGAAGCTACCCGCTCACCTGTGATCACCCGCCTGTGTACCCATCTGAAGTCCACCCGCACCGGCACAACCACATCCTCCCATCTCACCGTTCACGCCCGCACCACCACCCCCGCGCCTGCGCCTTCATCCGTGCGCGCCCACACCTGCAGCGCCACCCACCAGCCTCCAGCGCAACCGTGCCCACCATCAGCCTTCGCCATCTCCACGGCCTCCAGACCACGCACGCCCTCCTCAGCCTGCAGTGCCCACCTCCCACGCCTGCAGCAGCAACCACGCCTGCAGAACTCAAACCGCAACCGCATCCGCGCCTGCCGAACCTCCAGACCGTTCCCACCAGCCTGCAGTGCCCTTCCCCCGCGCCTGCAGAACCGCCACTAGCAGCGCCCTCTTCCCCGCACCTGCAGTCCAGCGCTCACCACGCCTGCGCTCCCGTGCCCACGCCAGCCGCAGCAGCGCCCAGGCCAGCAGCAGTAGCCACCCCCGCAGCAGCAGCACGTGGCAGACTTCACGCCAACAGGCCACGCACGCTCACCGGCTGCAGCACCTCCGTCGGAGCTCGTCCGACCACCTCCGGCCGCCGCGCGACTCGCCGCCACCACCGATTCGAAGCCCTCGGTCTAAGGGACCTCCTCCGAGCTTCCCGCGCCCGGCCATCCGCACCTCGTCGTGCAAGACAAGGGGGGAAAATTCCCCTGTTTTGCTACAGTAAACCATCAATTAGAAATTACATTTTCTGCCATTGTCACTTTTTAATGATATTTTATTTATTCTGCATTGCGGAAAATATCCTCTAGTTTCTCATAATTGCCATTTCAGCATTTTTTCTTGCTTAAACCTTAATCTAAAGGCAATCTTGGCTTGATTCTTGTCCAAACTAACTACGAACGAATGTTTTTAATTGGTACGAATTTTAATACGTCATTACCTCCCTGTGGATACGACCCGCTCCTCTGCGAGTGGTTATTTCTTGTTAAATATTGGTTAGTCGATTTTTCCACCACATTAAACTACAAACGACTTTAAAGCGAAAGATCAACCAGTCAAATGGCGCCGTTGCCGGGGAGGCAACAGATGCAATAATTTCGCCTAATTTTATTTTGATTATTTGTCAATTGCACGGAGATTTGACCATTTATTATTTTCTTTTCTGTGCGAGAAATTTTGTGCAAGAATCAGCCTGTGTGAGAGGCGACCCTTGACGTTGCCAGATGAGAAGTGGACGAGCAATTTTGAAAGGAGGAGAAGGACGAGGACGCGGCGGACACCATTGTATTTAGTCGCTAGTTTAATTAGAATAGAATTAAGAATGTAGACTTAATTTTTCATTGCAGTTAGTTTGAAACCCTTGTTCTGGGGCATATTTTGAGGGGTCTGTTCCCCGATTTTGTTTTGGACCCGTGTTGGGTAATTTTTGGGAGTCTGTTCCCTTTTCTTTAGATTTAGGTTTATTTTATTATTATTATTACTTTTATTTGCTAGTGCATAAGTAGTTCTAAAAAAAAATAGAAAAAAAAAAATGAGCTGCCCTAGGACGAACCATTTAGGTCTGTATGAGTAGCCTCTAGATTTACTTTTCTGCATTGCGTGCATTCTTGCATCGTAGATCGCTGGAGGCAAGGTACGCATTCTCTTACTTTGCATCCTATTTTTGATCACGCATTGCATTTGGGATTTAATGCGAAGACCACCTAATCTATACTGAATAAATCTAACAAGTGGTCACATTTTTTTAAGAAAAAGGACTAATTAAAGGAAGGACATTTTAAAAACTAAGGATTTGATTTTCAAACTTGGCGTGCGATTCAAAGTTCAAAATCTTTGACGGTGTATGCACACTTATTTCACTTCCACCACGGCACGCTTCTAGACACTCCTTAGGTTTGGAAATACTAGGACAAGAGCCCTCCTTTCGTTGGATTCTGAAGTGTTCGGAACTTGAGATCAAAGGTTTTGTAAGTCCAAAGAGTGGGATACCCTGTCACGGATTTTTGGGGGTAGTTGAGAAGCACCGCGAAAGCACAGCTTCAACGGAAGGCTTCGGCCTACTTGCATCCCTCGATCTTCCATCTTTGAATTTACTTGACCATTTGAGATTTAGGGAAGAACACCTAAGCTCCAACTAGGTCTTCTTAGGCGAGCCGTAGGTCGATAATAGGCACGCAAATTGATTGAACAAATTGTATTGTCACCTGCAATCTGACTTAAAATCAAAAGCCTAAATTGGGAAAGACCTAAAAGGTCCTTTTTGAATTGTGTTTTACTTGGGGAATTCTGATTGAAGTGTGAGTTAGAATGGACCACATTGCTTTTCATCCTTTGACATCTTGCCCACACCCTCACCCCCACTCTGCATCCTTTGATCCCAGATGCCGAGATGGTCCATTCCTTGATGGACATAATGACAATCATTGGGATCCGTTTTACTCCTATTATAGGAGTATTGGCCTAGTTAAGCCCCAAATCAGTGAGCAGAGCTTAGGAGCGGGATTTGCTTTGCCCAATATCCCACATACCAAAGAAATGGCCTAGTGCATGCTTGGTAGGCGTTCTCTTAGGAGACAACTTGTATTTGATCCTGAACCTGAAAGAATCCTAAGAAAAGACCTCCCAAGGGTAGAAATGGCCGGTCAAAGGAGCCTTAAGGAATATTTCATCCCAACCAACCAAGCTGGCCCAGCACTACGTAGACCTGGAGGGGACAATCCATATGAGATCAAAAGTAGTACCATATCCTTGCTACCCTCCTTCTATGGTACTACTAGGGAAGACCCTTACAGGCATATCGAGGAATTCACCGAGGTCTGTTCCACGGTGAAGCTATAGGGTGTTACTGATGACGCTCAAATGCGGACCCTCTTTCCCTTCTCCCTAAAGGACAAAGCCAAGTATTGGTATCACACCCTTGATAATATAAATACTTGGGATGCCCTGAAGAAGGAGTTTTTGAAGAAGTACTTCCCCATGAGCAAAACAAATCACTTTAGGAGGGAAATTATGAGTTTTGCTCAAAAGGATGGGGAAGCATTCCATGATGCGTGGGAGCGCTTTAACGATTTGCTGAGACTTTGCCCACATTACCAAGTGCCTAAATGGCAACTGGTTGAAAGGTTCTACACCGGACTTAATGATTCGCATAGGCAAATTGTGGATGGTGCCTGTGCAGGAACCTTTCTATCCAAGACTGAGGATGAAGCTTGGAACTTATTTGATACTTTGAGTAAGAATTCTATTCGCTTGAATTCTGCCTACATGGATAGAAAGCCCACTCTCATGCAAAGAAAGTTGGAGGCGAATGAAGCAAGGGACATCCAGAATTTAGCCTATCAAATTCAATTACTGAATTAAAACATGGAAAGGCTTATGTCAAACCCGAGTTCATTCGTACCTAACACCTCCACATCCCAAGCTTCCGAATGCATAATTTGTTAAGGCAATACACACGCCACTGTGGATTGCCACTTGGCGTCCCAATTCCCTGAGCTTGTACAAGCGGATTTGAATGCCGCTCAAGGGTTCCGTCCAAGACCTCGTAATGATCCTTTCTCCAACACTTATAATGAGGGATGGAGGAACCACCCAAACTTTTCATGGAGACAAGGAAATGTCTCAAATTCAGGGAATTACAAACCACAATCCTTTCAAAACCATCAAATGAACCAACCTTAGACCTTTGCCCAACCTAAAACCTCTAAGATGGATGAATTGAAGGCAATGTTGAAAACTATGCAAGAAAGTTAAAGTGCCATCATCCAATCTCATGACAAGGCTATACATGAGATGAAATCACAAATTGGACACCTTGTCGAGGCCGTTAGACAGAGGGAGGCTGGGAAGTTTCCCAGTGTTGCTGAGGAAAATCCTAAAGGAAAAGGGATTGTCTTTAGGGAGCATGCTCAGGCGGTGACTATTCTGAGTGGGAAAGAAATTTCTAAACCCAATGCTCCTATAGTCTCACCCCGTAAAAAACCATCCACCCCGACTTTCACCCCCACTGGAGAAGATTTTCCCAAATCTTCTCCACTTGAAATCACCTCACCGAAAGAAGTTGCCCCCGTTCCACCCCTTACTCGACATGACAACCCTTCCACCCAGAGATCGAGAGTGCCTTTTCCAGAGCGCTTATCCACCTCTGGGCAGACTTCTGCTGGCTCATCTGGAGCCAAAGATAAGATGGATGAGATTATGGAAACTTTCAAGCAAGTGCAGATTAACCTACCTTTGCTTGAAGCTATCAGGCAGATTCCGTCTTATGCCCGCTTCTTAAAGGACTTGTGCACGAAAAAGCGGCAATCTAGAAAACAGGTCCAATCTATAGTTGTCCTGCCTGATTCTGTTAGCTCAATTGTTCAACATGGCACACCCCCGAAACTTAAGGACCCAGGAGCCCCATACATCTCTGTAGTTATTGATGACTTACAAATTGATGAGGCTCTACTTGATCTGGGTGTGGGGGTGAACATCCTTCCGAGCTACGTGTATGAACAACTTGGGGGAGGCAATCTGAAGCCTAGCCCTATAATCCTTCAAGTTGCTGATCGATCACTTAAGACACCACGGGGAATTTTGGAAGATGTCCTCGTAAGAGTGGAGGATTTCTTCTTTCCCGTTGACTTCTTAGTTTTGGACACTGACCCTACCAACAAGCCAACCAAACCATCCATCATTTTGGGCCGCCCCTTCCTTGCAACTTCCCATGCTTCAATTAATTGCAATACTGGGGCATTGAAAATGGGCTTTGGGAACAGGAAAATCCGGCTTAATGTGTTTGATGCTTACAAACAAGCTGGACTTGAGGATTGTTCTCAAGTTGAGGTGATAGATGACCCGATTGAAGAGGCAACTCCGGCAATGTTATGTGATGACCCCCTTCAGCATGTCATGCTAAATGAGCATTCCCATCTCTTGGAGGAATGTGAAGGGGATATACTAGAACTAGAGGAATTGCTAGGAGTTTCTGCTGAGTCTCTTCCCCCATCATTTCCGCCGAAGGCAGATTTGCTACCTAAGATGCGGACATCTATTATGAAACCCTCAACCATACAAGCCCCCAACCTTGAGTTGAAACCCCTCCCTGACACTCTCAAGTATGTTTTCCTAGGTGCCAATGATACGCTCCCTGTTATCATTTTGGCTGTGCTGTCTGAGGCACAGGAGGGAGCCTTGATTGAATGCCTGTCTAGGCACAAGGAAGCTATTGTTGACATTAAGGGTATAGACTCTACACTCTGCATGCACCACATTTATACTGATGATTCCATCAAGCCTTTTAGGGACATGCAGAGACGTCTGAACCTTAATATGAGGGAGGTTGTAAAAAAGGAAATTCTGAAGTGGTTGGACGCTGGGATCATATATCCCATTGCTGATAGTAAATGGGTCAGTCTCATTCATGTGGTGCCAAAGAAGGCAGGCTTTACTGTGGAACTCAACGACCAAGGTGAACAAGTTGTCACTAGACCCTCAACTGGATGGAGGGTCTGTATTGATTACCGCAAGCTGAACACCGCTACCCAGAAGGATCACTTTCCTTTGCCTTTTATTGATCAAATTCTCGAAAAATTGGCAGGGAATAAGTATTATTGCTTTCTCGATGGATATTCTAGGTACAATCAGGTGGCAGTCTTTCCTGATGACCAGGAAAAGACGACATTCACGAGTCCTTATGGTACTTTTGCATTCAGGCGTATGTCGTTTGGATTATGTAATGCCCCTGCAACTTTCCAGCGGTGTATGATGTCTATCTTTTCGGACATGATTGACGAGTGTGTTGAAGTATTTATGGATGACTTCTCTATTTATGGCTCGTCTTTCGACCAGTGTCTCCTGCACCTGGAGAATGTGTTGAAACGATGTAAGGAGACTGGTTTAGTCCTCAGCTGGGAGAAAAGTCACTTCATGGTACAGAAAGGAATTGTACTTGGGCATGTTGTATCCGAGCAAGGTTTGGAAGTAGATAAAGCCAAGATTGATTCTATTTCCAAACTTCCATTGCCTACGAATGTCAAACAGATTAGATCCTTTCTGGGCCATGCTGGCTTTTACAGGCACTTTATTAAAAATTTTAGTAAGATTTCTAGGCCACTTTGTGACTTATTGGCAAAGGAATCTTCCTTCAGTTTTGATTCAAAGTGTGCCGAGGCCTTTCAAACTCTAAAGGAGGCCTTGATCTCTGCGCCTGTTCTCCAAGCTCCTGATTGGACACTCCCATTTGAGGTTATGTGTGATGCTTCGGATTATGCAGTGGGAGCAGTTCTTGGACAAAGGGTTGAGGGAAGACCTCATGTGCTACATTATGCAAGCAAGACTTTAACTGAACCTCAGCAAAACTACACCGTCACTAAAAAAGAATTACTTGCTGTAGTTTTTGCTCTAGAGAAGTTTAGGTCTTATTTACTTGGATCTAAGGTGGTTATTTTTACTGATCATGCAGCAGTGAAACATCTCATTGCTAAGAAAGATTCTAAGCCATGTCTGATTAGGTGGATCTTACTCCTTCAAGAATTTGACTTGGAAATACGTGAAAAGAAAGGAGTAGAAAATGTTGTGGCTGACCACCTGTCTCTCCTTCCTCTTAATGACTCTATTTCTGAAGACATTCGCGAGACATTTCCCAATGAAACTCTGATGGCGGTAACATCAACTTTACCTTGGTATGCAGACATTGTAAATTACTTGGTCACTGGACAAACTCCTGGCTCTTGGGATGAGCAGAAAAGAAAGAGATTCATTTCTCAAGCAAGATATTTTCATTGGGAAGAGCTAGAATTATTCAGAATTGGACAAGACCAAGTATTGAGACGTTGTGTGCCTGAAGAGGAACAACAAAGTGTGCTGACATTTTGCATGAACTTCATTATGGAGGACACTTTGGTGCTAAGAAAACTGCTTTTAAGGTTCTCCAGTCCGATTTTTGGTGGCCTTCCTTATTTAAGGATTCTCATAATTTTGTTAAGGCCTGTATTAGATGTCAACGGACTGGAACGATTGGGAAGAAGAATGAAATGCCTCAACATCCTATTCAACCTGTTGAAATTTTTGATGTGTGGGGAATTGACTTTATGGGCCCCTTCCCATCGTCCCATGGTTTTGAATATATCTTGGTCGCAGTTGATTATGTCTCTAAATGGATAGAGGCCATTCCTACATGCACAAATGACCACTCTGTAGTTTTGAAATTTGTGAAGGCCAATATCATATCCCGTTTCGGCTATCCCAAGACTATTATAAGTGATAGGGGACCTCATTTCCGAAACCACCACTTCAATCAGTTAATTAAGAGTTTGGGAGTGACTCACAAGGTTGCTACCCCTTACCACCCTTAGACAAGTGGCCAGGTTGAAGTATCAAATAGGGAGATAAAAAATATTTTGGAAAAGACCGTTAGACCTGATAGGAAAGATTGCTCCCAAAAGCTCGATGATGCTTTGTGGGCTTATCGAACGGCCTATAAGACCCCTTTGGGTACTTCTCCCTTTCGGATTGTGTATGGAAAAGCGTGCCATTTACCTGTTGAGTTGGAACATAAAGCACTTTGGGCTATTCGAAGTGTTAACATGGATTTAGAGAAGGCAGGTAAGGCACGATTTCTAGAATTAAGTGAGCTTGAGGAGCTAAGGAATGATGCTTATGATACCTCTCAAGCTTATAAAGAAAGAACTAAGGTCTTGCATGACAAGTTTATTCTTCGAAAGACCTTTGAACCCAACCAACAAGTCTGGCTTTTCAATTCCAGACTTAAGCTTTTTCCTGGGAAATTAAAATCTCGTTGGGATGGGCCTTATATAATCACCAAAGTATTCCCCCATGGAGCTGTGGAGATCAAAAATCCTTCCTCTTCAGCAACTCCCTTTATCTTCAACGGTCAACGGTTAAAACCGTACATAACTTTAGATGGCCATCTGGTTGACGAAGTCACTCTTGAGGAGCCTTAGCTCCTACCTTTCTCCGCCTCAGGTAATATCTTCCTTTAGCTATTTTTTTTGTTTTCAATGAGGACATTTTTTGAACTAGGCATGGGGGAGAGGACCTGAGGCATTTTGTTTATAGCATAAAAAAAAAAGAAGAAGAGAGAAAAAGAAAAAAAAAAGATTTTGAGCTTAACTGGCTAGATCTTGCAGTCGTAAGCAAATCAGAACTCTAGGGTAGACTAAGTTAATTCTAGGGTCAAACTTTAGAAGCTAAATGAGCTACTAGCTTTAGACCTTTAGGATCCTTTTTGGACTTAAAAACTTAAGTAGGAGTTAAGTTGCAGACCATTCCTCAAGAGGTTGAGGAAGGGAAGCTAGGGTTTGAGTTAAAAGGTGGGGTAGTACCTGGATTCTTATTCTACCTTTTGGTTTACGGGTCCTTGTAACCCAGGCATCCAAATTTCACACACATGGTCTGGTAATCAACTTAATTTCTGTCTTTCTGAAAAGAGATTTGGTTCTCTTAGTTTTGACTTAAGAGAGGCTTGAAAACACATTTTGATTGGAAGAGTTCCCGCCGCAGGAGAGGTGAAGTATATACTCACCTTGAGGATGCGATGATAACATATTACCTCCTCGGCACTTGTCTCTTAGGATATCCATCCTACTGGGGGCATGTAAGTGCATTGCGCGGTTCAGGTACCATGGGCGGCCCTATCTCGAAGTGGCGATTGCCATAGGCCTGAATTCGCTTAAGAAATCCATGGGCGATACTATCTCGAAGTGTCGATTGCCAGGAGTTCTTGGGGTCGTTATGGGCGGTGCTATCTCGAAGCATCGAAAGCCAGGCACCCTTCGAGGTATGGTAATGGGGACAATGAATCCGACACAGACCGTGTTGATAGTTGATCTGAGGTTAGACATAGAAGAATCAAAAAAAAAAAAAGTATATATATATATATATATAATCCTTTAACTCAAATAACTCAGACCGATACACAGGCACGGATGCTTTAATCTCAGGGATCAATAAACTTTAGGGTAGAGTCAGAAATCAGGGAAACTTGTGCCTGCAACTTGTCTTTAGCCGACCTAGTCTGTAACTTAGCAACTACTTAGGAACCTTAGGTCTAGAGCCTGAACTTAATATGCTTCTGAAGGAAGACTAAATGAGTTGACTAGTCTACTTAGAGTGCTAGGTTTCACTTAATTTTGCTAGGGACTAGCAAAAACTAGGCATGGGGGTATTTGATTAGCCCATAGTTGTGGGTTATTTAAGTATTTAAGTGCCTACACATTAGGTTAATTCTAACATTTATTTAGCATAAATTAGGATGTAAATAGATTAATTCATAGTTTTAATTTAATTACATAATCCATACATTGCATTCATATCTTAAGTGCATTTAGAATTAGCTTAGAATAGCATTCATCTAATTAGACAACCAATTAGGTATATTGTTTTCATTAACATAGAAGTTGAGGGTCTGTATATAAATGACCCTAATATTTTAACATTATTTTCTTTACTCTTCTCCTTGCAGGAACAGCTGGCTGCCGCTCCAACGTCGAACGGCCGCAGTGAAGACCCATTCAAGGGGGAGCGGATGTGGTGGATCTGGTCGGGCGGCTGATTTCAAACTTGTGCAGGCCACTACAAAAGGAGGAGGGAGGCAGCCGAGCTCGGGAGGCCTCCACCACCGACCCACCACTGTGCAGAGAGAACTTCTCTCTTCCACTCCATACTGCCGGCCTCTACCGTGGCGGCGAGTCTCCACCACCGTGGGCGTGTGGTGTGACAGGCCACACCGCCATCCGGAGCTCGCCCGCATTACCGTGAGCACCTTAGCGTGCATCTCCCTCGCCGTCGTCACCAACCACCACCACCGCAACCACCGTCACTGCAATCACCTTCTCATTCACTTAAGACGTCCGGGAAATTTCCCGAACGTCTGAAGCTACCCGCTCACCTGTGATCACCCGCCTACGTACCCGTCTGAAGTCCACCCGCACCCGCACAACCACATCCGCCCATCTCACCGTTCACGCCCTCACCACCACCCCCGCGCCTGCGCCTTCATCCGTGCGCGCCCACGCCTGCAGCGCCACCCACCAGCCTCCAACGCAACCACGCCCACCATCAGCCTTCGCCATCTCCACGCCCTCCAGACCGCAACCGCGCCCACCATCAGCCTTCGCCATCTCCACGCCCTCCAGACCGCAACCGCAGCCACGCCTGCCGAACCTCCAGACCGCGCCCATCAGCCTGCAGTGCCCTTCTCCCGCGCTTGCAGAACCGCCACCAGCAGTGCCCTCTTCCCCGCACCTGCAGTCTAGCACTCACCACGCCTGCGCTCCCGTGCCCACGCCAGCCGCAATAGCGCCCACGCCAGCAGCAGCAGCCACCCCCGCAGCAGCAGCGCGCAGCAGACTTCATGCCAACAAGCCGCGCACGCTCACCGGCTGCAACACCTCCGCCGGAGCTCGTCCGGCCACCTCCGACCGTCGCGCGACTCGTCGCCACCACCGATTCGAAGCCCTCGGTCTAAGGGACCTCCTCCGAGCTTCCCGCGCCCAGCCATCCACTCCTCGTTGTGCAAGACAAAGGGGAAAAATTCCCCTATTTTGCTACAGTAAACCATCAATTAGAAATTACATTTTCTGCCATTGTCACTTTTTAATGATATTTTATTTATTCTGCATTGCGGAAAATATCCTCTAGTTTCTCATAATTGCCATTTAAGCATTGTTTCTTGCTTAAACCTTAATCTAAAGGCAATCTTGGCTTGATTCTTGTCCAAACTAACTACAAACGAACGTTTTTAATTGGTGCAAATTTTAATACGTCATTACCTCCCTGTGGATACGACCCGCTCCTCTGCGAGTGGTTATTTCTTGTTAAATATTGATTAGTCAATTTTTCCACCACATTTAACTACAAACGACTTTAAAGCGAAATATCGGCCAGTCAGGACCATAACATTCCCATATATTAGATTTAGAATTTATATATGATGAGTACATAGTAATGAAGACGATGCAATTCTACGACATCCTTGACAGCCCATCAATCACGTGCGTTTCTCATCTGGAATTCATCCCATATGATATCGGCAATTGACTATCTTATTTGTCCCCCTTGTCGTATATCCACCTGACTTAACGACATGGAAGGCTCAGGAGTTGTGTCACCAGGGTTATCTATCATGGGGACTGATCGAATGCCAAGTATATGATCTTGGGACGACGTTACTTCCATGTTCTTGTTATAAAATTCATCACATCCTACATCTCTCAATAGGAAGTTGTGAACGACACAACATGCAATGATGACGTCTCGGTGGACTTCATCTAAATAGAACGAAGGATACTTCAAACATAGAAGTCTCTTCTTCAAAATACCAAAACACCTCTCAACATAGTTCCTAATCTTGGCATGACGATGGTTGAAAAACTCATTCTTTTTTCGATATTTATTTCATGAACCCCTGGAGTTGTATTCGGTGATGTGGTAAGTGGCATTTCTATATGATGTGAGAATTGATGGGTATTTGCATAGCCACAATCCACTAGATTCACCCAACCTGGTGGTACGGGAATATTGTCTTCTTGAATAGCCCATCGAAGTACAGTCATGTCAGCAGCGGATCCTTACCAACCATTAGCAACATACTGTATCGATAGATCCAATGATGTAATGCACATAACGTTCAAAAAACACCAACCATGCCGGTTTCGATACCTACCAACATCTGTTGGGTTAACACATAACTCAATATGTGTTCCATCAATTGCCCCAATGACATCCTGCAATGATAGTGTTGGGATGGAGAAACAGGTGATATATCATAAATGAATAATCTCACCATGCCAAATTAGGAACTATAGGGCGTTACCTTGAAAAATGGGTAAAGCTCCCTATTCCTCCTTATCTTAACCAGAACTAGTGCGGAGTGATCGGGAAAGGACATGAACTCAAATTGGAGCTTCTTGATAGCTCGGGCAAATCCTTTGTAGTAATTACTTCTAAACCCCATATAGGAAGATTGCAAGTGCCTCGTGTTTACAGGCGAAATCAGTGTTTTAAAATCGATGCATCGTAGTATAGGTCGAAATCGCTTGAAAACAAATAGATTTTATTACTCGAAGTTTTAAGTCTAAGGTCGAACATAGGGAGCAAATTGGGGTTTAGAAGTCAAGAGCACAACTTTGAGAAATTGAATATAATATGCAATGAAAATCAGAGTTATATTACAAAAAGATAAATGTAAACACAAAAGAATAAAGAAATCAATATATGAAGACAAGCACAAAAATTTGACGTTTGAATTGTGAATCAAACGTCTTAAACTATGGGTACTACAGTGCTTTATTTCTCTTTTTCTCTTCTTTGATCTGAAGCTTCCTTCTTCCTTCTTTCTTTTCTTATGGCGACTCCATCCTTCTCTTTCTTTCTTTTCTTCTGGCGACTCCTTCCTTCTCTTCCCTTCTCTTTCTTTCTTTGGCGGCTCCTCTTTCTTCTGCCTTCAGTTCCTTCTTCTTCTCTTTCTTCTTCAGCCCTTCAACCTCTCTAGCTTCAGCTTCTTCCTTTTCAGCCTTACCTTCTCCTTAGCTTTCTCTGGCCTCCGCCTTCTTCTTCCTTGGCTTCTTCTTCTACTCCTTTCCTGCGAGAGCAAAACCTACCCCTACCTGCGCGTGCTCTCTCTTCCTCTTTCTCTCTTAGGCTCACTCTCCCAGAGATGCTTTCTCGGGTAATCAGGTCGAGTACGCGCCCGGGACCAGGCCCACCGGCATGCGGTGGTGGGCGAGGAGTGCAGGGTCGGGTATACGGGTCACGCCAGGTCCGCAGAGGCAAGGTCACGAACGAGGCGGTGAGAAGGTGAGTGGGACCTCACCCCATGGTACGAGGCGAAGAGCCTAATGTACTTTTTCAATTTATTCGGTTGCGGCGTGCCAACAGCTTCCGAGGTGGGACTATCTTCCCACCTCCCTTCACGTGCATCCATAGCAGGAGTCTTCGCTTGATTGCAGCGGCTAATTTGGCCTTTGAAGCCAATTGCTTGGCTGGAGCTGTGCACGAGAGAAGTCCGCGCAACCTAGGGCAGTGCACCTGGAGCGGGGAGACCTGGAGGGGGCTTGCAAGCAAGTTGCTTGCGGTCATCAATGGCGGCAGACCTCCAAACCTGTTAACACGAAAATGACTTGTGGCCTCGTCAGAAAACTCAGGAGGCTTTGCCGAGACACGGCGAATGTGTGGCAGGGGTCGACATGGCACGGGGCTGCTAGAGTGTGCGTGCCTAGGGCACCCTGTGTGTGTGAGAGTTGGTGTGTTCGGGGGGTGTTTTGGGTGCGTGGCGCGATGAGTGAAGTGAAGGTTTATGATTAGTGGAGTGTTGCGGAGCTTATGGGGTGGTTGGCAAGGTGGATGGGGGTGCGGAGCGGCGGGGATGCCTCGCTGGAGGTCTGGCCGAAGTTGGAAGGGGTGATGGTGATTGAGTGCGTCGAGGTGTGTTTTTAAGAGATAAGGAGGGAAAAAGGATTATAAAGGAGAGAGGACTTAGCTGGGCGTAGAGAGATGAAGGGGCAGGCAGAGATGGCGGCCGGCTCGTATTGCCGTCACCAGAGATGAAGCGCTCAGTGGGGGGAGGACAGCGACGATGAAGGGGCTACAGAGGCGTCGGCAGGTGTAGTGCGACGTGGATGAACAGGAGGAAGAGAACCCTTCCACTAGTATTGTGGCTGGGCGACAAGGGAAAGAGGGAGGTCGCCAGAGCTTGTTGAGCCACTGGCCGGAGGAGGAGGAGATGAATTAGAGGGATTCTCTGGCCAATGTCAAGCTTGGGAGATGCGGAGTGACCTGGGTCTTCTTATATAGGCCCTGGAGGAAGGATTTGTGCTTGGAAGCCAAGCTTCCAAGCACGGCAAGCTCGCTGGAGATGGAAATTTAAAGAAGACCTGAATCTCTCCTGCATTCGCATGAGAGATTGGGTACTAGATAGAGCCTAAAATTGTGTTAATACTCGAGGAGATTTCTCAAAGAATCTCCCTTTCAATTTTGAAGGGCATTCTTTGAGAAATCAGAGAGATCTTACCCACAAAATCTCGCTGGAGTAGGATTCCCTCCGCTATAATGGCAGAGGGACCTAATTACAAAGAATGAAGACAAAGCTAGGGGGTTTCTGCAGAGGTTTTCAAAAGATAGGGGTAGAAATGTAATTAGGCTAGACCTATTTGCAAAGTAGGTCAAGATGAATTCCCCTTAGGTCCAAATTTTGGTACAAACCTAATTTGGACCTAAGGAATCCAATGGTGAAGTTGTATTTTAGTTTTGACCATGTTTGCCTAGGTAATTTACGTAAAAGCTCAATTTAGGGTAAATATTTAACTGAGACCCCAATGTAGGTCAAAATAGGTTCAAAGGGCCAAATCGAAGGTTTTAAACCCTAGATAATATTTTTCCATGATTTTTAAAGGGTTTAGGTGAATTTTATCCTGACCAGAACCTTGTTAAATCAAGTGGGTCTATTTTAGGGTTACCAGAAGTCATTTAATTCCTAAAATTCACATGAACCCTTTTCTATTTGAACCAATCCACTTTTTATCTTGTTAAGATCATTTGACCTTTGTTTAGGCCATGAGAAATTCCGTTGTTGTACTGCAATGGTAAAATTACAGTTTTACCCCTTGTTTCTTACTTTTCTCTCAGAATGGTTATTCATTGAGTTAAGACCTCTAGTTGGTTATGTAGGAGCTTTTGTTCTCTTTTTTGGGTCAAAATAAGCTAGTTAGGGATCATGATGGTGTTCCCATCATACCCCCATGCCTAGCTTTTGCTAGTCCCTTAGTAAAATTGTAAGGTTTTAACTTCTGTTCTAGACCATGAGTTCCTTGATGTTCACAAATTATGATGAGTGCTTTTTTTCTTTTTAATTAGGTTAGAATGCTGATAGTAGGCCTAGAGGTATTTAGGTACCAACCAACATCTGAACCTGACCAGCTCTAGCCTCAATCCTCTACGAAGGTTTTTAAGGTCCACAGGAACTATCCTAAGGTTTGTTCGACTCCGCGGTTAAAGCACTCATGCTTGTAACATATTTTAGCCTCGATTTAGTTTGCAGTGCATTTTTTGTGAGAGTGATAGAGGATTTTCTTTGTTTGGAGAGTTTCCTCTCTCTTTTCAATTTATTTCTAGCTTCGGATTGGTTTCTCAACACAGTCTGTATCGGATTCCTCATCTACATCATCAATCCTCGAAGGGTCCCTGGCAATCGATGCTTCGTGATAGCACCACCCATGGCAACCCCCAGAACCCTGGCTTTCGAGATTTCGAGATAATCCCACTCATGGTGTTCTGTAGCTAAATCCAGACCCTGGCAATCGACATTTCGTGATAATGCCGCCCATGGCATCTGAACCAGCACAAGGTGCTTACATGCCCCTGGTAAGATATGTAAATATCCTAGGAGACAAGCACCGAGGAGACAATATGTTATTGCGCATCTTCGAGGGGAATTTCCCGCCTCTCTACATCGGGAACTCATCCAAATCAACTTGTGTTGATCGGCCGCTCCTAATCTAGGCGACTTTTTCAGAACACAAATGCTTTTGCGTGATTTTGATAATTATACGCATTCAACTAGACTGTGTGTGGATTGGGGTGCTTAGGTTACCAAGTCCCGCAAACCAAAGGTTACTTAACGAGGCTGAATACTCCCTAAGCCTTAGACCTAATACTTAAGCTTTGCATTTTCCCTAACCTCTTGAGGGCATCCAGATCTTAATGGATACTTGAATTTTTAAGCCTAGGAGTCTAGCCCAAGAGGCCTAAGATCAGTGTTCCTACTAATCTCTTTTGTGTCTCATTAGCACTTTTTCCTTTCATTTTCTTTTTCTTGATATGGTCTAGAACTTAGTTAATCCCTTAATTTCTTACTAATGACTATCTCTCTTTTCTTTTCATTTTGCGCTCCCTTTTTGACATTTTTCACTTTTCCCCTTTTTCGCCTCATGATTTGTATGGCCTCAAAATTTTCTCTCCCCTTAGAATTTTTTTGTTCTTTTTCAAGATTCTTTTATTTTTTTTGGTGTTTTTGTGATATGTGATTTTTTTTGTTGAAACCTTTTCTTGTGAGATGAGTTTTCATGGTGTTTTGCACTTTCATACCCCCCATGCCTACGATTTGCAATGTCCCCATTGTAAATTAGGTGGGTTCAAGTTCAGCATAGATTATTCATCAGAATAGGTTTTGGGTGGGCAAACTTGTCAAGGTGACTGTTGCGAACGATTTCAAAACTCGGGTACGGGTACCTGAGGTGGGGTCGGTTGATCTAATGGATGAACCCTAAAGTGCAATATGAATTAGCGTAGGAATGTCAAGAAAGGTTTCAGGTTTTTCAAGAATGACGAGTTGCCTCCCGTTTAGCGCTGAGTTTTACGCCGTCGGCTAGGCGCAATGAGCTCAGGGAGAATGGAGGGTAAAGGATATCTCAGCCAAATTTGTATCAGTCAAGTCAATGAATGGTTTGAGTCTCTGACTATTCACGATGAAAGGTTCTGAATTGTGGCTAACTGGACTGATCTCAATGGCTCCATTTCCAAAGATTCATGGGACGAGGTAGGGTCCGATCCATTTTGATCATAGTTTTCTTGGGAACAGTTTAAGCTTGGCATCAAAGAGTAGGGCTTTTTGACCAGGATGAAAGATCTTTCTGGATATGTGTTTGTCGTGAAAGGCCTTAACTCGCTCTTTGTAAATTCGCGAGTTATCATACGCACCGTGACCTAATTCATTAATCTTGTTCATTTGAAGCTTTCTGTGGGTTTCTACCTTAGAATGATCTAGGTTGCAGTTCCATACTGCCCAATAGGCTTTGTGCTCCAATTCGACAAGGAACTGACATGCCTTCCCGTACACCAATCTAAATGGAGACATACCTAATTGGGTTTTGTGGGTGGTCCTATAAGCCCACAAAGCTTCCGAAAGTCGGGATGACCAGTCCTTTCTATCAGGTTGAGCAGTAACCTGGAGGATTTTCTTGATCTCCCGATTTGATAGTTCAGCTAGACCATTAGTTTGGGGGTGGTATGGAGTAGAGATTCGGTGCGACACCCCATATTTGGTCATCAATGACCTGAACTGACGTTAGTGAAATGGGTCCCTCCGTCAGAAATTATAGCACGTGGAATCCCGAACCGTGAAAAGATGTTCTGATGAATGAATTTGATAACCACCTTATGATCATTGGTTCGGGTCGGAATGGCTTCGATCCATTTGGACACGTAGTCAACAGCGAGTAGAATGTACTCGAAGCCATCCGAAACAGGGAAGGGTCCCATAAAATCAATCCCCCACACATCGAAGATTTCGCATACAAGAATCGGCTGTAAGGACATCATATCGCGATGGCTCATGTTGCCTAAGGTCTGGCAACGAGTGCATGCCCTATAGTGATTGTATGTGTCTTTCAAAATCGTGGGCCAATAGAAGCCGCACTGGAGGACTTTCGCTACGATTTTATGACCTAAAAAATGTCCACTGCATGCCTGGTCATGGCAGAAAGACAATATGTCTTGAATTTTTGCTTCCGCGACACATCATCGAATGATCTGATCACCACCAATGCAGAAAAGATACGGGTCTTCCCAGAAGTAATACTTGGCATCAAAAAGCAATTTGTCCTTCTTGTCTTTCAACCAATCGGACGGGATCTGATGTGATACCAGGTAGTTTACTATATCAGCAAACCATGGAGCCCTGTATTGATGTCAGGAGGTGTTCATCAAGAAAATGTTCCATGATGGGTCCGAAAGGGTCGATGATCTCAAAAGGAAGGTGGGACAAGTGATCAGCTACCACGTTATGTTTTCCCACTTTATCGCGAATCTCGAGGTCAAATTCTTGCAACAGCAAGATCCAACAGATTAATTGAGATTTCTCATCCTTCTTCGCAAGGAGATGCCTTATAGCTGTGTGATCCGAGTAAATGATAACACGGGAACCCAGGAGATAAGATCTGAATTTTTCTAGGGCAAATACTACGGCTAGCAGCTCTTTCTCAATAACTGTGTAGTTACGCTAAGCCTCGTCAAGTGTCTTGCTAGCATAGTAGATGACCATGGGTTTCCTGTCAATTTTCTGCCCAAGTACCACTCCTATAGCGAAATCAGATGCATCGTACCTGATCTCAAAGGGTTGAGACCAATCAGGGGACTGTAGGATCGGGGCTTGGGTAACTCAATCATGAAGGATTTCAAATGCTTGAGTGCATTCCTTAGAGATTTCGAAAGGTACATCCTTAGAAAGCAGAGTGGTTAGGGGGCATGCGATCTTCGAGAAATTAGGAATTAATCGACAGTAAAAATCGATGTGCCCCAGAAAAGATCGGATGTCCTTGATCGAGCTAGGCATAGGGAGTTTGGAAATCAAGTTCACCTTGGCTCGATCGACTTGGATGCCTTTTTCTGATATGAGGTGTCCCAGGACAATTCCTTCAGGCACCATGAAATGGCTCTTTTCCCAAGAAAAAATCAGATTCACGTCAATGCACCGCCTGAGGATTTGGACCAAGTGCAAGAGGCAATCGTCAAATGATTCTTCGAATACTAAAAAGTCATCCATGAAGACTTCCAGATAATCACCTACCATATCTGAGAATATGGTAAGCATGCCCCGCTGAAAAATAGCGGGTGCATTGCAGAGACCGAATGGCATCCTTCGGAATGCGTATGTCCTGAAGGGATAGGTGAAAGTGGTCTTTTCTTGGTCCTCAGGATGGATTGCCACCTGGTTATAACCGGAGTACCCATCCAAAAAGCAGAAGAACCTATTTCCCGCTAGTTTCTCGAGGATCTAATCAGTAAACGGTAGTGGGAAGTTGATGGGTCGGCCTGGATAGGTTGTTAATATGATGTTTTTATCGTTGAAATATGTATAGTGGTTAACCTAATTCAGACCTAACCATCTCTTTACAAAATTTTTAACCTGGCCTAATTGATTTTATCTTGTCACTTTTAGGCCCAGGGTCGAACTCAGGGAAGTGGGGTTAAAGTCGAGTTTCTACGTTTTCCTTAAAACGCGTCTCTTCCGTTCGTTTATTGTGTTTTTGGTGTTTTTCTTATTTAGGTTTTTTATGGTAATCCTTGTTCTTGAGGCACACCCTCAAAATTGTGTCCTTGGCTTTTAGCCAAACAGAGTCCCAAAACAAGTCTTGCTACTCGCAAGACGGGGGTACCTGCAAATCAAAGATTATCTTTTCACTTTTATACCCTTTTTTTTCTTTTTACTAAGAAGGAAGCTAACAGATAGAAAGTAAATATAGTAGCTATAAATATATATTTATATGTAGTATATATATAAAGGGGTGGGGGTGGAGGTGACGATGGAGTGTAGCACTATGTCGAGTCAGTTGACGTCTAGAGAGACGCAACCAACACGACTATGTGCCGCGTGGAGTGTGGATGGAGGATGGATGATGTATGGGACCACGCTTTTTTTGTACGCGTGTATCAGGGAATATCAGCAACTGGTGCAGATATCCCCGTGATACAGCGTATAGTAAATAACGTGAAAATATATGTACATATGTATGTATATGAGTAAATATATCTATATGTATATAAATGTATAAGTATATATGTATAGATATATATAGATATATATGTATTATATATATATATATATAGGTGTATATGTATATATATATATGTATATAAGTATATATGTATCTAGATATATATATATATATATGTGTGTGTGTATACATAAATATATAGATATACTATGTATCTAAGTATATATATATATATATATATATAAGTATATGTATAAGTATATAGATATATATAAGTAGATATATATATATATATATATATTATATATATGTATATATATTATATATATATGTATGTATACATAACTATAGATATTACTATGTATATAAGTGTATATATATATATGTATATATATGTATGTATATATTATATATAGATGTATATAAGTATATATATGTTACTATATATAACTATACGTATAGTGTAAGTGTGTGTGTGGGTGTGTGTGTGTGTCGGTGAAGATGTGTGTGTGTTGGTGTAGTGTGTGTCTGTGAGTGAGTGAAAAAGAGAGAGAATACGTGAGAGAGAGAGAGCGGGAGAGAGAGAGAATACGTGAGAGAGAGAGAGCGGGAGAGAGAGATCAGCAGAGAGAGAGAGAGCGGGCTGGAGAGATCGAGAGCGCGGACAATGGCAGCGAGTTAAGTCGTCTGCTCGCGGCGGCGGACGTCTGACGCCGCGTCGTCTGAAGGCGGAGGCGGACGTCTGAAGACGGCAGGTGCTGGCGCGCCTTCGCGCAGGGTTCTGCAGGCCTGCGCGAAGTCGACGAGCGGGCGATGGCGTGGAGGAGCGAGCGTGGAGGAGGTCTGCAGGTGGTCGCGGAGGGTCGCGGAGGGGGGCAGGGGTCGGCGTGAGGCCGTAGCCGGCTGCTGCAGTGCGCGCGGCGGCGGGCTACGGGTGCAACTGCGAGGCGGACAAAACGGAGACGGAGGCGGGGAACGCCCTGCAGACGAGCGCGGAGGTGGTGAGCGACTGCGGGGCGGTCGCGGAGGGGCGGGAGGACTTGCTGCTGCTGCTGCTGCCGTGGCTTCAAGCTTCGAAGCTTGGAGCGGCGGCAATGGCGTTAAAGAGAAAAAACGAAGCGAGGGAATGCACCACGCCCACCGGCTCGTCGAAAAGCTGGGCGGTGGTGCTCCCACTGTGGTGGTGTGCACCACAGTGGGTTCTCCTGCTCGCCGGGTGCCTCCTCGACGGAGGGCCAACGTATGGGAGGGGAAAGCGGTGGAGAAGATGGCTGCGGGTTTTTTCAGCAGCTGCAGCAGCTGCCCTTGCGAGGATGAAGCTGCAGCTTCTTATAGAGGAGGGGAGAGTGGCGTGCCGGCTGCAGCAGGGAGAGGGTGTGCGAGTTACAGCTATAGGGAGCGGCGTTGGCAGGGAGACGTGACGGGAAGAAGTGCAGCGTGGCTGCTGCATGCAGCTGCGGGAAGAGCGCAGCCGCGGGAAGGATGCAGCCGCAGGAAGGAGAGAAAAGAAGAAATCAAGAGGAAAAATAAAAAGAGGGTGATTTTGCAAGGAGGCACTTGAAGAAAAATGTAACTATGTAGGCGATTGTTTCACTCCTCTTCCTCTCTTGATTAAATGCATGCATGCAAGTGTTTTTACAAATGCGATTACAGGATCCTATTATGCAATGTTAATGCTAGAAAATAGCACAAGAAGGCGTTATTACAGGCGTGTTTTGAGGTGCAAACAGAAGTGATCCTTCTTTGTGGAGGAATTGAGTCTTCTGTAATCAATGCAGACTCTCCATGAGTTTGCCACACGGGTCGGTATGATTTCTCCGATTTCAGTCATGATCATGGTGAGTCCTACCTTCTTCGGCACAACCTGGATTAGACTCACCCACCAACTGTCGGAGATCGGGTAGATGATCCCTGCATCTAACCACTTGATGATCTCCTTTTTCACGACATCCTACAGATTAGGATTCAGACGTCTCTGCATTTCACGGGAAGGTCGTGTGCCCTCTTCGGTGTAGATATGGTGTGTGCAGTAAGAGGGGCTGATACTAGTCTAATCATCGAGAGTCCATCCAATGGCTCTACGATGTTGTTGGAGAACAGTAATCAGACAAGATTCCTGATTAGGTGTGAGTCTGGAGTTGATAATTGAAATCGTCGATTTTTCTCAACCGGGTTTGAGGGTTTTGTTTTTGTTATAACGTTGTAGTAAAGCCGGTTATTACCAACATTTCAAATATAAAATTTTTTACTCGGAAAATGAAAGAGTTCCCGAGGTCGAACTCAGGGAGCAAGTCGTATTCTAGAGATATACATGTTTCTTTTACAAAAAGAAAGAGAGAGGGGAAGAATTTGTTGTTTTCTCTTTGTTCTGCAGAGGGGATGCTCTTCTTTCTCTCTTTCTTTAGATCTCCTTCTCTCTCTCTGTTCTGCAGAGGTGATGTTCTTCTTCTGCAATGGTGGTGCTCTTCTTTTTCTTCCTGCTATTCCTGCTTTGGTGATGTTCTTCTTTTTCTTCCTGCTGTTCCTGCTTTGGTGATGTTCTTCTTTCTTCAGAGCTACTAAGTCTTCCTTTCTTCTTCTTCTTCTGCTTTGGCCGTTGCTCTTCCTTCTTCTTCAGCCTGCCGTCTTTCCTGCTCTGGTTGCTGACCTTCCGTCGTCTGACCCGGTGCTTCGACGACTTAACTATGCATTTGCTACAGTGCAGCTCCTTCTTCCTCGCCTGCACTTCTTCTTCCCGGGTCTTCTTCTTCTCCTGCACACTTCAGAGTTTCTCGTCAGAAGCAAAACCTACTCTACCCTCCCCCCCCCCGCGTCTCTCTTTCTCTCTGAAACCACTCTTGGGAAAGCTCTCCCAGAGCCACCGGGTAACCGGGTTCGGATCAGGCCCGGGTCCAGGCCCACCGGCGTGCGTGGTGGGCGAGGAGTGCAGGTCAGTCGAGTCGGGTCGGGTCGGTTCGGGTCAGGTCCGCGGGGCGTGAGCGCGGACGAGACCGGGTAACCGGGCGGGTGAAGGGGACCTCACCCCGTGTACTGAGGCAGTAAGGCTATTGCACTTTTGCATCTTATGTCGCTGCGGCTCTTCAGGCGTTTCCGAGGTGGGACTAAACGACCCACCTCAATTGCGCGCCCGCAGCGGGGAATTCAGCAGGAGATGGCAGCGTCACGCGGAGTTTTCTTCCTCGGCTGCGAACCTGGTGTTTTGCCAAAACTCCACGCACGGCCTGGGAGTGAATCTGGGCTTGGCGCTGAGCGTGGCGCGCCTGTAGCTGCAGGCGGAATCAGGTCCCTCCTGCAAAACCCTGCCAGCACCATGCTCCGGCGACCTTGCGCGAAGCATGGCGCCGCGCAGGGTGAGGTGGGGGACCTGGCAAGTAAACCGGGGGTGCCCTGCGTCGTCAGCCGTCGCAGGGGCACCCCCCTGGTCATTGTAGCCCACCATACCGGCCGTGCGAACGCACAGACGGTATGGGTTCGTGTTCCGACCATTCTCCGGCGAGGGAGACACGTCGTCTCCCTCCGCCTTCCTCCCTGTTTCATCCCTATAAATACCCCCCGCTGCTCCACCAACCAGGGCAGCCTGGATCTGACGGAGAAAATCCCCAACTTTCTTCTCTTCTTCCTCCGGCAGACGCTCACCAGCTCCGGCGGTTCCCTTCCCCTCCACCTCTTCGCTCTGCCGCAATACCAGCAGCAGAGACTTCCTCCCCTGCTCTTCCCGCGCCACGCCGCACCCAGCTGGCGCCTCTCCGGCTCTCTGCTCGCCGCCGCCCCTTTCCCTGAGCATCGTCTTCTCCGGCGACAGTCGATACGACTGTCGCCCTGTTCCTCCCCCTTCGTCCCTGCAAGTAAGCTAGAGTTACTCCCCTTCTCCTCCTCTTTCTTTCCCCACTTTCAATTTATTCAATTAAGCCCTCGACCGACCCTGACCACCTTCACCCCCTTCGTCTCCGACCACCCTCCGGCGAGCCGCTCCCATCACCCCAGCGACCCACACGGCTCGCCAACCACCGCAGGACCTCCGCCTCCTCACCCTGATCAATCTCCGCCCTACCACTTCCCCCGCATCACCCTCTGCAACTCCACCGAACATACCCATCCTCCGACCCACAGTCCGACCTAGGGCAGCCCTCGCACGCCGCCCCGTGCCTCGCCACCACCCACACGAGCTTCGCCGCACCCTGGCGAAGCTCCTGGCACTCTCTGATTAGGCCGAGAGGCCGTTTTCTTGTGGACAGGCCACCCGACCTCCGCCGCCATTGACGCGCAGGAGGACCTGCTTCCGCCTGCAGCTACAGGCGCGCCACGCTCAGCGCCAAGCCCAGATTCACTCCCAGGCCTTGCGAGGAGTTTTGGCAAAACACCAGGTTCGCAGCCGAGGAAGAAAACTCCGCGTGACGCTGCCATCTCCTGCTGAATTCCCCGCTGCGGGCGCGCAATTGAGGTGGGCCGTTTAGTCCCACCTCGGAAACGCCTGAAGAGCCGCAGCGACATAAGATGCAAAAGTGCAGTAGCCTTACTGCCTCAGTACACGGGGTGAGGTCCCCTTCACCCGCTCGGTTACCCGGTCTCGTCCGTGCTCACGCCCCGCGGACCTGACCCGAACCGACCCGACCCGACTCGACTGACCTGCACTCCTCGCCCACCACGCACGCCGGTGGGCCTGGACCCGGGTGTGACCCGAACCCGATTACCCGATAGCTCTGGGAGAGCTTTCCGAAGAGTGGTTTCAGAGAGAAAGAGAGACGCGGGGTGGGGAGGGTAGAGTAGGTTTTGCTTCTGACGAGAAACTCTGAAGTGTGCAGGCGAAGAAGAAGACCCGCGGAAGAAGTGCAGGCGAAGAAGAAGGAGCTGCACTGTAGCAAATGCATAGTTAAGTCGTCGAAGCACCGGGTCAGACGACGGAAGGTCAGCAGCCAGAGCAGGAAAGAAGGCAGGCTGAAGAAAGAAAGAGAAGAAGAGCAACGGCCAAAGCAGAAGAAGAAGAAAGGAAGACTTAGTTGCTGAAGGTAGAAGCTCTGCAGCCATAAGGAAGAAAAGGGAAAAGAAAAAGGGTCACCACAATTGCAGAAGAAGAAGAACAAGGAGCTCTGAAGAAAGAAGAAAACCACCAAAGCAGGAACAGCAGGAAGAAGAAGAAGAGCATCCCCTCTGCAGAACAGAGAGAAAGAAGGAGATCTAAAGAAAGAGAGAAAGAAGAGCATCCCCTCTGCAGAACAAAGAGAAAACAACAAATTCTTTCCCTCTCTCTTTATTTTGTAAAAGAAACATGTATATCTCTAGAATACAACTTGCTCCCTGAGTTCGACCTCGGGAACTCTTTTATTTTCCGAGTAAAAAAATTTTTATATTTGAAGTGTTGGTAATAACCGGCTTTACTACAACATTATAACAAACTAAAACCCGGTTGAGAACAGCCAACTTCATTTTTGGCGCCGCTGCCGGGGAGCAACGGCTATTCTAGAGGTAAACATTCCTGTTTCTTTTAAGTTCTGATAATCTCCTCTCTTTTGTGCAGCTACAAGAACTCAAGGAGACAAGCAACCACACGACAACCACTCCGAAGACAGGTAAATCTTTCCTCTCACTATTAACCCCTAAACTCTAAAGAGGAAGAAAAGAAAAGAACAAGCAATATAGGGCTAACCTGTCTTCCATACTTAGTAACCATAAAGAGTTGCATGTTTTCAACTCATCACTCCTGCACACTATTAAGGGTATTTAAGGGCTAACACATTCTTGCTTGAGCCCTAATTGCCCAACAAAGAGTTAAATGGACCAAGTAGAGCCAACATAAGGTTAAACAATAGGATTTCAGTTGAGACACACCCCTTAATCAGGAATTGAGGAAATCCAAAAGAGGTGTGCCCAAACCATTGATTGAAAATAATTAACAAGAAAAATCCTAAACAATTGGCTCTCTCTAAACACTTGAACCCTAAAAGAAAGGACCCAAAAAGCTCTCAAAGAAAACAAGAGGTAAAGTTGACCCCTTTGGGTTAACCAACCTTAAATTAGGTCACTCTTTGCACTTAAAAAGACTAAAGTTCAAGTGAAACCTTAAGCACCCTGATCTTAAAATTGGTAGACTTAAGAGGTCAAGATCCCCATTCTGGTCTACCTGGAACCGCAGTGACAAGAGAGGTCGGGTGGGGGAAACCCTGTAACCCGTGGGGACGCTCTACCGTGTAGGGGTCTTCGCGGGACTCTCCCTCTCTGGCTGCCCAGGTAATTCTCAGGTGGACGATCTTTCTGATCAAGGGGTCCATCTGCCCCGCACCTCTATAGTCACCCAACACATTTTTTGGGTGCCTTGATTGGGTCCAGCACCTTCTAAACTTACCTCTTCCAACTGTGCATGTACGGAAGGAGGTCCCTAGGACCACCCTTAAGACCTCCATTAGAAATTCACTCTCGTCAAGGCCAAGCCTCGACGCCCGTGTTTGTGCAGCAACACCCTCACATTATTCTCTCTTCTGATTCAGAACCAAGTTCTTCTTCTTCTTCCCCCATCATGGCTCAGCCAGTTGAGGAAGAAAATAATCTGGAACACCAGCTCCAGCGACTCAATGACCTCTTCCAAAACTTCGTGCACCCACCACAGCGTCCTATGATGCGGGACCACTACAATCCTGCTGCGATGGCCATTGAGCCTCGAGTCAGAATCCCGACTGGAGGACCTGATTCCGAACTAAAGCCCAACATGATTCATGCTATACCTAAATTCCATGGGCTTAATTCTGAAGATCCCTTCCAGTACATCAAACAGCTAAAGCATCTGGCCCACACTTTTGGATCAGATGCGCAAAATCGGGATATTCTTCTCATGAAGATGTTCTCCTTTTCTCTTATGGACAAGGCCGCCCATTGGTATCAAACTCAGACCCGGCTGATCAACACTTGGGAAGAACTTCAATCCGAATTTTTGAGAAAGTTTTTTCCCGTTGGTCGGACCAACGCCTTGTGCCATCAGATTACACACTTCACTCAACAATCAGGAGAACCTCTCCATGAGGCATGGGATCGTTTTCAGGATCTCATGAGAAAGTGCCCCCATCACGGAGTTCCTAAATGGGAACAAGTCCAATCTTTTTACCAGGGACTCCGTGAGGACATCCGCCTTTTCGTCAATGCAACTTGCGGAGGAAACATCATGGGTCAACATGAAGACACCATATGGGAGATTCTCGAAAATATGTGCGAGAACTCCATCAACAATGACTCCATGGGATTATTCGACAGGACGAATACCCGCGCAGCGACGAATCTTAAGGGGGCACATGAGACGCAGGGCCTGTCCGCATCAGTCGACCTGGAATTAATGGCCAGTCGATTGGACAAGGTCTCAATCATTGAAAAGAAGGTGGATGAGCTGACTCAGCACTTGCAGCGAGCCACCTCTGCGCGTAACTCCTTTGCACAACCTCCTTCCACACAGGAGACTGTGCAAAACATCCTCCACCGATCCTCCCCTGGGATGGATCCATATCCATCCCCATCTGATTCTTGGACTGGAAGATCATCCGATCCTTTCTACACCAGCCGGGGAAACACCATTCCTCCTTTCCCTGACTCTCAGGAGGTTCCTCAGATCTGCGAGGACCTCAACGCCATCCAGAACGACCCATTCTCCAACACTTACAACCCTGGATGGCGAAACCATCCAAATTTTCAGTGGGCGGGAAATTCCCAAACCCAAAGACCACCTTTTCAGTCCCGCCCACAGCCCTCTCATCACTACCAGCCGCCTCAGCCTCGACCCAATCCTACTTATCCATCAGGGCCAAATCAAGATCAAATGTCCGTAATCCTTCAGACTCTGGCTGACATTCAAAAAACGAATGCGGCTATTCAAAAACAGCACAAGGACAAACTTACTGAAGTTAAAACTCAGCTGGCCCAGTTGGCAAATTCTCGCCAGCCAGGCACACTCCCTTCCCAACCTCTTCCTAACCCAAATAACGTGCCAACCCAGAAGCGCGTTATGAATCCAAATTTAGGCCACGCTCAATGGATTTATCAGGCCCCTACTGCTCCATCTCCAGACGAGATGGAAGCCTCAACTTCTCAAGCGGGATTTCAGCAGCAGCCACCCCTCCTACCAAACCCAAACCAAAATCAGGCCGGATTAAATTCTGTAACAACACGTAGTGGTAAGACAACTCAGGACCCGCATTATCCAAACCACTCCCAGCCTGATAACCATGACCCTAGGATAGTTATCCAAGGTACCGCTGTTCCAGACCCACAACCTGGACCTATCCTAGAGGAACCAACCAAGATCCCGTTTCCCGAGGCCCTGACCAAGGGAAAGAAGACCACCAAACCCGTGGCCCCTGAGGAGGACCTGGTCAAGCTCTTTGAGCAGGTCCACATAAACATCCCCTTGATGGATGCAATCCGCCACGTACCAGCTTACGCACGATTTCTAAAGAATATATGTACACCCCAGCGTAAGCCGCGAACCAAGGGAGGGAGCCCAATTGTTCTGTCAGAGCAAGCCAGCTCTGTAATCCTTAGTAGACTCCCACCCAAGGCAAAAGATCCTGGAACTCCCCTGATCTCCTGTAAGATAGGTGGTACCCAATTTGATAGAGCATTGTTAGACTTAGGTGCATCTATAAATCTGATACCCACATCCTTACTTGACCATCTGGAAGAATCTGAGCTGAAACCAACCGAGGTGACATTACAATTAGCAGATCGATCTATAAAGTCACCAAAAGGGATTCTCGAGGATGTTATCGTGAGAGTGCGGGATTTCTATTTTCCAGTGGACTTTATAGTCTTAGACATGGATGCACCTGAGAACCCTAGGGATACACCAATCATTCTAGGGAGACCTTTCTTGGCTACTGCTAGAGCCAACATCAGCTGTGAGGAGGGCCAAATAGAGCTTAAGTTTGGAGATCAAACACTGAAAATTGATATATTTAAGGCCCAACAAGGAATTAATTGCGGCGTCATCGAGCAAATTTGTGACATCAAGACTTTGGTTGATGAATCACACCTCCAGAATGACTTGAGTATGCCTCATCAACCACAGAAGGATCTTGACCCGCAAACAGAGGAGTCAAATCCAGATGTGAACAACCCAGTAACTCCCACCCTTGAACCTCACATCTATACTGAACCACCCGCTGCTGCTGAAAACCCCATCCTCGAACTGAAACCCCTTCCTGCTCATTTAAAATACATCTTTTTGGGTTCTAATCAGACCCTTCCTGTGATCATCAATTCCAACCTCGGTCCTGAACAGGAATCCCGTCTGATTGTTGTCCTCCAGCAACATCGCAGAGCCATCGGATGGACTCTCGATGATTTGACTGGAATAAGTCCCTCTTATTGTACTCATCATATCTATTCAGAAGAGGGCACACGACCTTCTCGTGAAATGCAGAGACGCTTAAACCCCAATCTGCAGGAGGTCGTGAAAAAGGAGATCATCAAGTGGTTAGATGCCGGAATCATCTACCCGATCTCCGATAGTCGTTGGGTGAGCCCAATTCAGGTCGTGCCCAAGAAGGCAGGACTCACCACTATAACGACTGAGACCGGAGAAATCATTCCTACCCGATTAGCCAACTCGTGGAGAGTCTGTATAGATTACCGCCGACTCAATTCCTCCACGAAGAAGGATCACTTCCCACTACCCTTCATTGATCAAATTCTCGAAAAACTAGCGGGAAATAGGTTCTTCTGCTTTCTTGACGGGTACTCCGGTTATAACCAGGTGGCAATCCATCCTGAGGACCAAGAAAAGACCACGTTCACCTGCCCCTTCGGAACATACGCTTTCCGAAGGATGCCTTTCGGTCTTTACAATGCACCCGCTACTTTTCAGCGATGCATGCTTGCCATATTCTCAGATATGGTAGGTGATTATCTGGAAGTCTTCATGGATGACTTTTCAGTTTTCGGAGCATCATTCGACGATTGCCTCCAACACTTGGTCCAGATACTCAGGCGGTGCATCGATGTGAATTTGGTTCTTTCCTGGGAAAAGAGCCATTTCATGGTGCCTGAGGGAATTGTCCTGGGACACTCAATTTCGGAGAAAGGTATCCAAGTGGATCGAGCTAAGGTTAATCTGATTTCTCACCTTCCTATGCCTAGCTCGATCAAGGACATCCGATCCTTTTTAGGGCATGTCGGTTTTTATCGACGATTTATCCCTGATTTTTCAAAAATCGCACGCCCCCTGACCACTCTTCTCTCCAAGGATGTTCCCTTCGAAATCTCCAAGGAATGCACTCAAGCATTTGAAATCCTGCATGACCGAGTCACCCAAGCCCCGATCCTACAGTCCCCTGATTGGTCTCAACCCTTTGAGATCATGTGTGATGCATCCGACTTCGCTGTAGGAGCGGTTTTGGGGCAGAAAAATGACAAGAAACCTGTGGTCATTTACTACACCAGCAAAACACTCGATGAGGCTCAGCGTAACTATACAGTTACTGAGAAAGAGCTGCTAGCTGTAGTATTTGCCCTAGAGAAGTTCAGATCGTACCTTCTGGGTTCCCATGTCATCATATACTCGGATCACACAGCTGTGAGGCATCTCCTTGCGAAGAAGGACGCGAAACCTCGATTGATCCGATGGATCTTGCTGTTGCAAGAATTTGACCTCGAGATTCGCGATAAAGAGGGAAAACAAAACGTGGTAGCTGATCACTTGTCCCGTCTTCCTTCTGAAATAATTGACCCCTCCGAACCCATCACGGAGCATTTTCCCGATGAGCACCTGCTGACTATTGGTACTAGCCTTCCATGGTTCGCTAATATTGTAAATTACTTGGCATCTCATCAGACCCCGTCCGATTGGCCGAAGGCCAAGAAAGACAAATTACGCTCCGATGCCAAGTATTACATTTGGGAAGACCCGTACCTCTTCCGCATAGGTGCCGATCAGATCATCCGGAGATGTGTCCCGGAAGGGGAAGTCAACAATATCCTCTCTTTCTGCCATGACCAGGCATGCGGTGGCCATTTTGCCGGGCATAAAACCGCAGCAAAAGTCCTCCAGTGCGGCTTTTACTGGCCCACACTGTTCAAAGACGCATACAGTCATTGCAAGGCATGCAGTCGTTGCCAGACTTTGGGCAACATGAGCCGTCGCGACATGATGCCTATGCAACCGATTCTAGTATGCGAAATCTTTGATGTTTGGGGGATTGATTTTATGGGCCCCTTTCCTGTTTCGGATGGTTTCGAATACATTCTGTTGGCTGTGGACTACGTGTCCAAATGGATCGAAGCCATACCGACCCGAACCTGTGATCACAAAATCGTCCTCAAATTCATTCATCAACACATTTTCTCAAGGTTCGGGATTCCTCGTGCAATAATCTCTGATGGGGGGACCCATTTCACAAATGCTCAGTTTAGGTCACTGATGACCAAATACGGGGTGTCTCACCGAATCTCTACTCCTTACCACCCCCAAACTAATGGTCTAGCTGAGCTGTCTAATCGGGAGATCAAGAAAATCCTGCAAGTCACTGTTCGACCTGACAGGAAGGACTGGTCGTCCCGACTTCCGGAAGCATTGTGGGCCTATAGGACCGCCCACAAGACCCAATTAGGCATGTCTCCCTTTAGACTGGTGTACGGAAAGGCATGCCACCTTCCCGTCGAACTGGAGCATAAAGCCTATTGGGCAGTACGGAACTGTAATCTAGATCTTTCCAAGGCTGGGACCCACAGAAAACTCCAAATCAGCGAGATCGATGAATTACGCAGAAACGCGTACGAGAACTCGCAAATCTACAAGGAGCGGGTTAAAGCCTTCCACGACAAACACATCTCGAGAAAGATCTTTCATCCTGGTCAAAAGGTCCTACTCTTTGATGCCCGACTCAAACTCTTCCCAGGAAAACTGAGATCTAAGTGGGTCGGACCATATTTGGTCCGACAGGTTTTTGGAAATGTAGCAATCGAAATCAGTCCACTCAGCCACGATTCTGAACCTTTCATCGTGAACGGTCAGAGACTCAAGCCGTTCATCGATGTAACTTCTACTGATTTGGCTGAGGCATCTTATATCCTCCGTTCCCCTTGAGCTTATTGCGCCCAGCCGATGGCGTAAAACTCAGCGCTTAACGGGAGGCAACCCGTCATTCTCGTTGAAAACCTGAAACTTGTTCTGACACCTTCCAGCACTCGAAGTTCACCCTTATAGACAGCCGACCCCAACTCAGATGTTCGCATCTGAGATTTGAAACCGTCCGCAAAAATTCAACCCGACCCATCCACTCACCCAAATTTCTGTCTTAAGGAATGAACTAAGACCCCCTAGGTTACAATGAGGACATTGCAAATCTTAGGCATGGGGGGGTATGAAAGAACAAAAACTCGTAAGAAAAGGTTTCAAACAAAAAAAATTCACATATGCCAAAAACACCATAAAAATTAAAAAAATTTTCGAAAAAGAACAAGAGGAAAAGAGGAGAAGGAAATTTTGCGAAGGAGAAAAGATACAAAAGGAAAAAGGAGCACAAAATTATGAGAAAAAGTGATAGTCATTAGTAAGGAACTAAGGAATTAACCTAAGTTCTAAACCTCATTCAAGAAAATAACTGAAAAGTGCACAATAAGATTAGTAAAGAATGCAAACCTTAGGCATTCTTGAATAGACTCTTAGTACCCATTAAGATCTGGACACTCCTCAAGAGGTTGAGGAAAATGAAAAGCTGAAGTATTAGGTCTAAGGCTTAGGGAGTATTTGGCCTCGTTAACTAATTTTTGGTTTACGGGACTCAGTAACCTAAGCACCCTAATCTCACACACAGCCTGGTTCAGTAAGCGTAAAAATCAGAATCACGCAGAAGCGTCGCAAAAATCTGAAAAGAACACCTAGAATAGGAGCGGCCGATCAACACAAGTTGATTTGGACGAGTTCCCAGCGCAGAGAGGCGGGGAAATCCCCTCGAAGATGCGTAACAAAATATCATCTCCTCGGTGCTTGTCTCTTAGGATATTTACATATCCTACTGGGGGCATGTAAGCACTCTACTGGTTCAGATTCCATGGATGGCATTATCTCGAAGTGTCAATTGCCAGGGTCTGGATTCGGCCACGGAATACCATGGATGGGATTATCTCGAAATCTCAATAGCCAGGGTTCCGGGGGTTGCCATGGGCGGTGCTATCTCGAAGCATCGATCGCCAGGAACCCTTGAGGATTGATGATGGGAGCAAGGAATCTGATACAGACCGTGTTGAAAAGCCAATCCTAGGCTAGAACTAAAAAGAAAAAGAGAGAGAAAACTCTCCAAACAGAAAAACTTTCTATCTCTCTCTTACAAAATGCACTGCGAACTGAGCCAGGGCTAAAATCATTTCAAGCACGGGTGCTTTAACCACGAAGTCCAATAAACCTTAGGTTAGTTCTTGTGGGCCTTAAAAACCTTTGCTAAAAGACTGAGGCTAAGGCTAGACAGATTTGGATCTTGATTGGTACTAGAGTACCTTTTAGGCCTATGGTCAGCATTCTAACCTAATCTATGCTCAAATAAAAAAGGCACTTATCTAAAACCATTAAAAAATTCATGGTCTAGAACAAGGGTTGAAACCTTAAGTTTTTGCTAAGGGACTAGCAAAAGCTAGGCATGGGGGTATGATGAGAACCTCATCATGAGCCATAACTAGCTCATTTTGACCGAATACAAAGGATAAAAGCTCCTACATAACTCAAGGAAAGGCTTAACTCAGAGAATTCTGAGTTTGAGAAGAAAATAAGTCATAAGGGGTAAAAGTGCAATTTTACCAGTATAATCTGCATACAGGGTAATTCAGGGCCCAAACATAGGTCAAAGCAGCTTAATAAGAATAAAAGTGGGATGAAATGATCTAGCAAGGGCTACAGCACCTCCAAGAAACCAAATGATAATCTGTAACCCTAAAACAACCCACTTCAATTCACAAGGTTCGAGGCAAAGTAAAAATAGAATAAACCCTCTAAAATTCATAGAAAAATAATCTCTAGGGTTTAGAACCTTCAATTTGGCCTTTAGAACCCATTTTGACCTACATTGAGAACCATGCCCAATTAATAACTTAATTTGGGTTTTTGCGCAAATTGACCGGTCAAACAAGGTTTAATATGGAAATGAAATTCACCATCAGATTCCTTAGGTCCTAATTAGTCATGCATAAAAACTTGAGCCTAAGAAGAAACCTCCTTGACCGACTTTACACTTTGGTCCTCAAATATTTACTCTTTGGCCCTCAACTTTTGAACCCTCGCATTTTGGCCCCTAACTCTCCTTCGTTCCTTGCAACCAGGTCCCTCCTGCAAAACCTGCCAGCACCATGCTCCGGCGACCTTGCGCGGAGCATGGCGCCGCGCAGGGTGAGGTGGGGGACCTGGCAAGTAAGCCGGGGGTGCCCTGCGTCGTCAGCCGTCGCAGGGACACCCCCCTGGTCATCGTAACCCACCATACCGGCCGTGCGAACGCACGGACGGTATGGGTTCTTGTTTCCGACCATCCTCCGGCGAGGGAGACACGTCGTCTCCCTCCGCCTTCCTCCCTGTTTGCTCCCTATAAATACCCCCCGCTGCTCCACCGACCAGGGCAGCCTGGATCTGACGGAGAAAATCCCCAACTTTCTTCTCTTCTTCCTCCGGCAGACGCTCACCAGCTCCGGCGGTTTCCTCCCCCTCCACCTCTTCGCTCTGCCGCAATACCAGCAGCAGAGACTTCCTCCCCTGCTCTTCCCGCGCCACGCCGCACCCAGCTGGCGCCTCTCCGGCTCTCTGCTCGCCGCCGCCCCTTTCTCTGAGCATCGTCTTCTCCGGCGACAGTCGATACGACTGTCGCCCTGTTCCTCCCCTTTCGTCCCTGCAAGTAAGCTAAAGCTACTCCCCTTCTTCTCCTCTTTCTTTCCCCGCTTTCAATTTAGTCAATTAAGCCCTCGACCGACCCTGACCACCTTCACCCCCTTCGTCTCCGACCACCCTCCGGCGAGCCGCTCCCATCACCTCAGCGACCCACACGGCTCGCCAACCACCGCAGGACCTCCGCCTCCTCACCCTGATCAATTTCCGCCCTACCACTTCCCCCACATCACCCTCTGCAACTCCACCGAACAGACCCATCCTCCGACCCACAGTCCGACCTAGGGCAGCCCTCGCACGCCGCCCCGCGCCTCGCCACCACCCACACGAGCTTCGCCGCACCCTGGCGAAGCTCCTGGCACTCTCTGATTAGGCCGAGAGGCCGTTTTCTTGTGGACAGGCCACCCGACCTCCGCCGCCATTGACGCGCAGGAGGACCTGCTTCCGCCTGCAGCTACAGGCGCGCCACGCTCAGCGCCAAGCCCAGATTCACTCCCAGGCCTTGCGAGGAGTTTTGGCAAAACACCAGGTTCGCAGCCGAGGAAGAAAACTCCGCGTGACGCTGCCATCTCCTGCTGAATTCCCCGCTGCGGGCGCGCAATTGAGGTGGGCCGTTTAGTCCCACCTCGGAAACGCCTGAAGAGCCGCAGCGACATAAGATGCAAAAGTGCAATAGCCTTACTGCCTCAGTACACGGGGTGAGGTCCCCTTCACCCGCCCGGTTACCCGGTCTCGTCCGCGCTCACGCCCCGCGGACCTGACCCGAACCGACCCGACCCGACTCGACTGACCTGCACTCCTCGCCCACCACGCACGCCGGTGGGCCTGGACCCGGGCCTGATCCGAACCCGGTTACCCGGTGGCTCTGGGAGAGCTTTCCCAAGAGTGGTTTCAGAGAGAAAGAGAGACGCGGGGGGGGGAGGGTAGAGTAGGTTTTGCTTCTGACGAGAAACTCTGAAGTGTGCAGGAGAAGAAGAAGACCCGGGAAGAAGAAGTGCAGGCGAGGAAGAAGGAGCTGCACTATAGCAAATGCATAGTTAAGTCGTCGAAGCACCGGGTCAGACGACGGAAGGTCAGCAACCAGAGCAGGAAAGACGGCAGGCTGAAGAAGAAGGAAGAGCAACGGCCAAAGCAGAAGAAGAAGAAGAAGAAAGGAAGACTTAGTTGCTGAAGGTAGAAGCTCTGCAGCCATAAGGAAGAAAAGGGAAAAGAAAAAGGGTCACCACAATTGCAGAAGAAGAAGAACAAGGAGCTCTGAAGAAAGAAGAAAACCACCAAAGCAGGAACAGCAGGAAGAAGAAGAAGAGCATCCCCTCTGCAGAACAGAGAGAAAGAAGGAGATCTAAAGAAAGAGAGAAAGAAGAGCATCCCCTCTGCAGAACAAAGAGAAAACAACAAATTCTTTCCCTCTCTCTTTATTTTGTAAAAGAAACATGTATATCTCTAGAATACAACTTGCTCCCTGAGTTCGACCTCGGGAACTCTTTTATTTTCCGAGTAAAAAAATTTTTATATTTGAAGTGTTGGTAATAACCGGCTTTACTACAACGTTATAACAAACTAAAACCCGGTTGAGAACAGCCAACTTCATTGGACCATGCGAAGTTCGGATGATTACGCCACCCTGGGTTATAAGTGGCAGAGAACGGGTTGTTCCCCAGGGCGCAAGCATCTTCTATGCCAGAAGACGCATCCGCATGTAGATATGCGTCTGAGCATACGGAGGCTTGGTCCTCCGTGTCAAAATACTGGCTCGCAGAAACCAGTTCCACATGACTTACCGAGTCGCTTGGCGCGACACTCGGTAAGGAAGGTCTAACGGGGTTTCTCGGGATAAGCCTGGTATTAGAAGAACTTGGATTGTGATGAAGTGGTGAAGAGGTGGTGTTTGCCATAGATCGGGCGGGGTTGGCCAGAAGCTAGTCCAGCTTCTTGTGCACGACGGAGACTTCATCCAGTTTTTGTGCAATAAGGCTTAGATCAGTGGATGAATGGGAGGGTCCCGTGTCAACTTCGTGGACATTTCGGGGCTGGCTGGTACGATTAAAGGCGACAATGGAAGCATTGTTCATCGAGTTTTCACTCATATTTTCAAACAGCTCGAATGCTCCATTCTCGTCTTTATTCATAAAGTTCCCTCCGCAGGAAGCGTCTGCAATCTGCTTCAAAGTCTCATTTAGCCCATAGTAGAAAATCTGGGCTATATGCCACTTAGGCAGACCGTGGTGTGGACACTTCCTGAGGAGGTCGTTATACCTCTCCCATGCCTCATGAAATTGTTCGCCGTTTTGTTGCGTAAATGAAGTGATAGCACGGCGAAGTGCATTGGTCCGCCCGATTGGGAAGAACTTCTTGAGAAACACTGTTCGCATTTCTTCCCAAGAGTGGATGGTTCTCCCAAGGGTGCGTAACCATTGCGACGCTTTATCCCGTAATGAAAACGGGAACATCTTCATGAGGACTATAGATAACCCAACATTTCTTGGTTTAACGGTTTCAGCAAGTCGGGTTAGGTCTTCCAAGTGGAGAAATGGGTCTTCACTTGCAAGACCATGAAAGTGAAAATTGATTAGGCCAATTATGTTTGGTTTTAATTCAAAGTCGTCCCCGCCCATGGGGACCCGAATTTGTCCTATGGTCTCTGTAGCAGCGGGATTCTGATAAGAGCTAAGAGACCTAGGCTCCTCCCGTTCGGGAGGGTTCTGCATTTCCTCCAATGTTTCCCGAATGGCTTCGATTTGCTCATTATACATTTCCATTTGGGCTTGGAGGCGGGTTATGGGATCTAAGGCTCCACCACCTGGTGGGTTCTGAGGGCGGTTTCCTCCCTCGGGATTTGGGGGTGGGCGTGCAGCCATGTTTGTGGAGGAGGAGGACGATTCGACTTGTTTTCTAGATTTATCAGTCAATTCAAATAGTTCAGGGTTTTGTGACCTCCTCCCAAACATGCACTACCGCAGGAAGAATTGGGGAGATGAGAAGGGAAAAGGGATGAGAGAAATGACGCCGCAAAGGTACACTTGATTACAAATCAATACAGTCAAGTTCCTAACCTCTACAGTGTGCCCTTAGACCTAAAGATCTAAGTTACCTACTATCACGAACTACGGAACCGAATGAGAGCACCGTGGAACCACCGGGCCAGATTGAAAGGCCGTTTGCCCCAGTCTTAGACACCCGATAGCACGCGGGAACTCTTACCAGCACGTAGTCGCTACACACAGGTAGTTAGACCTCCAATCCTTAGTAAGGGTCAAGTTACTACCAGTTTTAATTAGAGGCTTAGGGTCAAGTGCTTTTGGAATGTGAAGGGCGTTGTTTACGGGTAATGCCCAAGTGATTGCTTTTAAGAGTGTGTAAGAACAAGCATGCAACGGGGAAATCTCCCCGAATTGAAGTTTTTATTGGCGAATGGTTTTTAGAGTTCAGCCTTAAGTAGTATGAATTTTAGGGTTTTGCTGAATTACCGATTCAACCAATCTCCGGGTTTTTGCAAAAATACAGGTTTTCCTTCTAAAACCCAAGAAACCCTTCTTCAATTATCAGTT
This sequence comes from Thalassia testudinum, assembly GCA_037157565.1. Taxonomy (NCBI): domain Eukaryota; kingdom Viridiplantae; phylum Streptophyta; class Magnoliopsida; order Alismatales; family Hydrocharitaceae; genus Thalassia; species Thalassia testudinum. The sequence continues at coordinate 10,529,043 of JAZHRO010000056.1, forward strand.
AGTTAATGCATGCTTAAAATGCAATGGGCTACCCTAAATGGAGATTTCTAAGTGTGGATGCAGGAATCAGTTTTATATCAATGTGACAGGGAGCCAAAGCACTTCAATTCAAGTGCTCCCAATCACTAGAAATGATTTCCCCACACAAGGCTTCAACCAAAAGATAAAGAAAATAAAATTGTTGGGGTTGAAGTATTCAGGATCGAATCACAGGCAAGTTTGAAAAGTCGTGGTGGGGTTGGGATCAACTCAATTCCAAGTCTCCCCACCAAAAATGTGATCCTGAATTAAAGATAAGTGAGGCAAAAGAGGGATACAAGCAATCTTTTTCTTTGCCTCAAAGAATACTTCCCACGGTGAAAAATCTAAGAATCAAGATTCTCGGATTTTCGCTATGCGAAGTAAGGCGGGAAATCCCAGGACAGTGGGAGTGAAGACAACCAATCAATCAAGTGAATTTTAATCCACTTGCCCTCAAGAAATCCCAAGAAGTTTTAGTTTTTAGTTTTTAAATTTTTTTTTTTTTTTTTTTTATTGTGGTGGCAAGTTAACCCTAATTTGATGAGAAAAGAAAACCCACTTGTTCGGCAACGTGTGCGAAGCTCCAATGCGATGTCGACGTCTTCACGCTCTCGTTCCCGCCTTGGATCTGCTCACGTCCTCGACTTCGTCAGCCTTCTTCTCCTTCCACCAGGTTCACCTGCACACCAAAAAACAACAATACCCGTGAAGAGAGAAGAGACAAATTTAAAGGAATTGGATAGAAACTTACTCGAAAGCGCACCTCCCCGGCAGCGGCGCCAGAAAAGTCATGATGGGTCGGCCTGGATAGGTTGTTAATATGATGTTTTTATCGTTGAAATATGTATAGTGGTTAACCTAATTCAGACCTAACCATCTCTTTACAAAATTTTTAACCTGGCCTAATTGATTTTATCTTGTCACTTTTAGGCCCAGGGTCGAACTCAGGGAAGTGGGGTTAAAGTCGAGTTTCTACGTTTTCCTTAAAACGCGTCTTTTCCGTTCGTTTATTGTGTTTTTGGTGTTTTTCTTATTTAGGTTTTTTATGGTAATCCTTGTTCTTGAGGCACACCCTCAAAATTGTGTCCTTGGCTTTTAGCCAAACAGAGTCCCAAAACAAGTCTTGCTACTCGCAAGACGGGGTACCTGCAAATCAAAGATTATCTTTTCACTTTTATACCTTTTTTTTTCTTTTTACTAAGAAGGAAGCTAACAGATAGAAAGTAAATATAGTAGCTATAGATATATATTTATATGTAGTATATATATAAAGGGGTGGGGGTGGAGGTGACGATGGAGTGTAGCACTATGTCGAGTCAGTTGACGTCTAGAGAGACGCAACCAACACGACTATGTGCCGCGTGGAGTGTGGATGGAGGATGGATGATGTATGGGACCACGCTTTTTTTGTACGCGTGTATCAGGGAATATCAGCAACTGGTGCAGATATCCCCGTGATACAGCGTATAGTAAATAACGTGAAAATATATGTACATATGTATGTATATGAGTAAATATATCTATATGTATATAAATGTATAAGTATATATGTATAGATATATATAGATATATATGTATTATATATATATATATAGGTGTATATGTATATATATATATGTATATAAGTATATATGTATCTAGATATATATATATATATATGTGTGTGTGTATACATAAATATATAGATATACTATGTATATAAGTATATATATATATATATATAAGTATATGTATAAGTATATAGATATATATAAGTAGATATATATATATATATATATATTATATATATGTATATATATTATATATATATGTATGTATACATAACTATAGATATTACTATGTATATAAGTGTATATATATATATGTATATATATGTATGTATATATTATATATAGATGTATATAAGTATATATATGTTACTATATATAACTATACGTATAGTGTAAGTGTGTGTGTGGGTGTGTGTGTGTGTCGGTGAAGATGTGTGTGTGTTGGTGTAGTGTGTGTCTGTGAGTGAGTGAAAAAGAGAGAGAATACGTGAGAGAGAGAGAGCGGGAGAGAGAGAGAATACGTGAGAGAGAGAGAGCGGGAGAGAGAGATCAGCAGAGAGAGAGAGAGCGGGCTGGAGAGATCGAGAGCGCGGACAATGGCAGCGAGTTAAGTCGTCTGCTCGCGGCGGCGGACGTCTGACGCCGCGTCGTCTGAAGGCGGAGGCGGACGTCTGAAGACGGCGGGTGCTGGCGCGCCTTCGCGCAGGGTTCTGCAGGCCTGCGCGAAGTCGACGAGCGGGCGATGGCGTGGAGGAGCGAGCGTGGAGGAGGTCTGCAGGTGGTCGCGGAGGGTCGCGGAGGGGGGCAGGGGTCGGCGTGAGGCCGTAGCCGGCTGCTGCAGTGCGCGCGGCGGCGGGCTACGGGTGCAACTGCGAGGCGGACAAAACGGAGACGGAGGCGGGGAACGCCCTGCAGACGAGCGCGGAGGTGGTGAGCGACTGCGGGGCGGTCGCGGAGGGGCGGGAGGACTTGCTGCTGCTGCTGCTGCCGTGGCTTCAAGCTTCGAAGCTTGGAGCGGCGGCAATGGCGTTAAAGAGAAAAAACGAAGCGAGGGAATGCACCACGCCCACCGGCTCGTCGAAAAGCTGGGCGGTGGTGCTCCCACTGTGGTGGTGTGCACCACAGTGGGTTCTCCTGCTCGCCGGGTGCCTCCTCGACGGAGGGCCAACGTATGGGAGGGGAAAGCGGTGGAGAAGATGGCTGCGGGTTTTTTCAGCAGCTGCAGCAGCTGCCCTTGCGAGGATGAAGCTGCAGCTTCTTATAGAGGAGGGGAGAGTGGCGTGCCGGCTGCAGCAGGGAGAGGGTGTGCGAGTTACAGCTATAGGGAGCGGCGTTGGCAGGGAGACGTGACGGGAAGAAGTGCAGCGTGGCTGCTGCATGCAGCTGCGGGAAGAGCGCAGCCGCGGGAAGGATGCAGCCGCAGGAAGGAGAGAAAAGAAGAAATCAAGAGGAAAAATAAAAAGAGGGTGATTTTGCAAGGAGGCACTTGAAGAAAAATGTAACTATGTAGGCGATTGTTTCACTCCTCTTCCTCTCTTGATTAAATGCATGCATGCAAGTGTTTTTACAAATGCGATTACAGGATCCTATTATGCAATGTTAATGCTAGAAAATAGCACAAGAAGGCGTTATTACAGGCGTGTTTTGAGGTGCAAACAGAAGTGATCCTTCTTTGTGGAGGAATTGAGTCTTCTGTAATCAATGCAGACTCTCCATGAGTTTGCCACACGGGTCGGTATGATTTCTCCGATTTCAGTCATGATCATGGTGAGTCCTACCTTCTTCGGCACAACCTGGATTAGACTCACCCACCAACTGTCGGAGATCGGGTAGATGATCCCTGCATCTAACCACTTGATGATCTCCTTTTTCACGACATCCTACAGATTAGGATTCAGACGTCTCTGCATTTCACGGGAAGGTCGTGTGCCCTCTTCGGTGTAGATATGGTGTGTGCAGTAAGAGGGGCTGATACTAGTCTAATCATCGAGAGTCCATCCAATGGCTCTACGATGTTGCTGGAGAACAGTAATCAGACAAGATTCCTGATTAGGTGTGAGTCTGGAGTTGATAATTGAAATCGTCGATTTTTCTCAACCGGGTTTGAGGGTTTTGTTTTTGTTATAACGTTGTAGTAAAGCCGGTTATTACCAACATTTCAAATATAAAATTTTTTACTCGGAAAATGAAAGAGTTCCCGAGGTCGAACTCAGGGAGCAAGTCGTATTCTAGAGATATACATGTTTCTTTTACAAAAAGAAAGAGAGAGGGGAAGAATTTGTTGTTTTCTCTTTGTTCTGCAGAGGGGATGCTCTTCTTTCTCTCTTTCTTTAGATCTCCTTCTCTCTCTCTGTTCTGCAGAGGTGATGTTCTTCTTCTGCAATGGTGGTGCTCTTCTTTTTCTTCCTGCTGTTCCTGCTTTGGTGATGTTCTTCTTTTTCTTCCTGCTGTTCCTGCTTTGGTGATGTTCTTCTTTCTTCAGAGCTACTAAGTCTTCCTTTCTTCTTCTTCTTCTGCTTTGGCCGTTGCTCTTCCTTCTTCTTCAGCCTGCCGTCTTTCCTGCTCTGGTTGCTGACCTTCCGTCGTCTGACCCGGTGCTTCGACGACTTAACTATGCATTTGCTACAGTGCAGCTCCTTCTTCCTCGCCTGCACTTCTTCTTCCCGGGTCTTCTTCTTCTCCTGCACACTTCAGAGTTTCTCGTCAGAAGCAAAACCTACTCTACCCTCCCCCCCCCGCGTCTCTCTTTCTCTCTGAAACCACTCTTGGGAAAGCTCTCCCAGAGCCACCGGGTAACCGGGTTCGGATCAGGCCCGGGTCCAGGCCCACCGGCGTGCGTGGTGGGCGAGGAGTGCAGGTCAGTCGAGTCGGGTCGGGTCGGTTCGGGTCAGGTCCGCGGGGCGTGAGCGCGGACGAGACCGGGTAACCGGGCGGGTGAAGGGGACCTCACCCCGTGTACTGAGGCAGTAAGGCTATTGCACTTTTGCATCTTATGTCGCTGCGGCTCTTCAGGCGTTTCCGAGGTGGGACTAAACGACCCACCTCAATTGCGCGCCCGCAGCGGGGAATTCAGCAGGAGATGGCAGCGTCACGCGGAGTTTTCTTCCTCGGCTGCGAACCTGGTGTTTTGCCAAAACTCCACGCACGGCCTGGGAGTGAATCTGGGCTTGGCGCTGAGCGTGGCGCGCCTGTAGCTGCAGGCGGAAGCAGGTCCTCCTGCGCGTCAATGGTGGCGGAGGTCGAGTGGCCTGTCCACAAGAAAACAGCCTCTCGGCCTAATCAGAGAGTGCCAAGAGCTTCGCCAAGGTGCGGCGAAGCTCGTGTGGGTGGTGGCGAGGCGCGGGGCGGCGTGCGAGGGCTGCCCTAGGTCGGACTGTGGGTCGAAGGATGGGTATGTTCGGTGGAGTTGCAGAGGGTGATGCGGGGGAAGTGGTAGGGCGGAGATTGATCAGGGTGAGGAGGCGGAGGTCCTGCGGTGGTTGGCGAGCCGTGTGGGTCGCTGGGGTGATGGGAGCGGCTCGCCGGAGGGTGGTCGGAGACGAAGGGGGTGAAGGTGGTCAGGGTCGGTCGAGGGCTTAATTGAATAAATTGAAAGTGGGGAAAGAAAGAGGAGGAGAAGGGGAGTAACTCTAGCTTACTTGCAGGGACGAAGGGGGAGGAACAGGGCGACAGTCGTATCGACTGTCGCCGGAGAAGACGATGCTCAGGGAAAGGGGCGGCGGCGAGCAGAGAGCCGGAGAGGCGCCAGCTGGGTGCGGCGTGGCGCGGGAAGAGCAGGGGAGGAAGTCTCTGCTGCTGGTATTGCGGCAGAGCGAAGAGGTGGAGGGGAAGGGAACCGCCGGAGCTGGTGAGCGTCTGCCGGAGGAAGAAGAGAAGAAAGTTGGGGATTTTCTCCGTCAGATCCAGGCTGCCCTGGTTGGTGGAGCAGCGGGGGGTATTTATAGGGATGAAACAGGGAGGAAGGCGGAGGGAGACGACGTGTCTCCCTCGCCGGAGAATGGTCGGAACACGAACCCATACCGTCTGTGCGTTCGCACGGCCGGTATGGTGGGCTACAATGACCAGGGGGGTGCCCCTGCGACGGCTGACGACGCAGGGCACCCCCGGTTTACTTGCCAGGTCCCCCACCTCACCCTGCGCGGCGCCATGCTTCGCGCAAGGTCGCCGGAGCATGGTGCTGGCAGGGTTTTGCAGGAGGGACCTGATTGCAAAGAACGAAGGAGAGTTAGGGGCCAAAATGCGAGGGTTCAAAAGTTGAGGGCCAAAGAGTAAATATATGAGGACCAAAGTGTGAAGTCGGTCAAGGAGGTTTCTTCTTAGGCTCAAGTTTTTATACATGACTAATTAGGACCTAAGGAATCTGATGGTGAATTTAATTTTCATATTAAACCTTGTTTGACCGGTCAATTTGCGCAAAAACCCAAATTAAGTTATTAATTGGGCATGGTTCTCAATGTAGGTCAAAATGGGTTCTAAAGGCCAAATTGAAGGTTCTAAACCCTAGAGATTATTTTTCTATGAATTTTAGAGGGTTTATTCTATTTTTACTTTGCCTCGAACCTTGTGAATTGAAGTGGGTTGTTTTAGGGTTACAGATTATCATTTGGTTCCTTGGAAGTGCTGTAGCCCTTGCTAGATCATCTCATCCCACTTTTATTCTTATTAAGCTGTTTTGACCTGTGTTTGGGCCCTGGATTACCCTGTATGCAGATTATACTGGTAAAATTGCACTTTTACCCCTTATGACTGGTTTTCTTCTCAAACTCAGAATTCTCTGAGTTAAGCCTTTCCTTGAGATATGTAGGAGCTTTTATCCTTTATATTAGGTCAAAATGAGCTAGTTATGGCTCATGATGAGGTTCTCATCATACCCCCATGCTTAGCTTTTGCTAGTCCCTTAGCAAAAACTTAAGGTTTCAACCCTTGTTCTAGACCATGAAGTTTTTAATAGTTTTAGATAAGTGCCTTTTTTATTTGAGCATAGATTAGGTTAGAATGCTGACCATAGGCCTAAAAGGTACTCTAGTACCAATCAAGATCCAAATCTGTCTAGCCTTAGCCTCAGTCTTTTAGCAAAGGTTTTTAAGGCCCACAAGAACTGATCCTAAGGTTTATTGGACCTCGTGGTTAAAGCACCCGTGCTTGAAATGATTTTAGCCCTGGCTCAATTCGCAGTGCGTTTTGTAAGAGAGAGATAGAAAGTTTTTCTGTTTGGAGAGTTTTCTCTCTCTTTTTCTTTTTAGTTCTAGCCTAGGATTGGCTTTTCAACACGGTCTGTATCAGATTCCTTGCTCCCATCATCAATCCTCAAGGGTTCCTGGCGATCGATGCTTCGAGATAGCACCGCCCATGGCAACCCCCGGAACCCTGGCTATTGAGATTTCGAGATAATCCCATCCATGGCATTCCGTGGCCGAATCCAGACCCTGGCAATTGACACTTCGAGATAATGCCATCCATGGAATCTGAACCAGCAGAGTGCTTACATGCCCCCAGTAGGATATGTAAATATCCTAAGAGACAAGCACCGAGGAGATGATATTTTGTTACGCATCTTCGAGGGGATTTCCCGCCTCTCTGCGCTGGGAACTCGTCCAAATCAACTTGTGTTGATCGGCCGCTCCTATTCTAGGTATTCTTTTCAGATTTTTGTGACGCTTCTACGTGATTCTGATTTTTACGCTTACTGAACCAGGCTGTGTGTGAGATTAGGGTGCTTAGGTTACTGAGTCCCGTAAACCAAAAATTAGTTAACGAGGCCGAATACTCCCTAAGCCTTAGACCTAATACTTCAGCTTTTCATTTTCCTCAACCTCTTGAGGAGTGTCCAGATCTTAATGGGTACTAAGAGTCTATTCAAGAATGCCTAAGGTTTGCATTCTTTACTAATCTTATTGTGCACTTTTCAGTTATTTTCTTGAATGAGGTCTAGAACTTAGGTTAATTCCTTAGTTCCTTACTAATGACTATCACTTTTTCTCATAATTTTGTACTCCTTTTTCATTTTGTTTCTTTTCTCCTTCGCAAAATTTCCTTCTCCTCTTTTCCTCTTGTTCTTTTTCGAAAAAATTTTTTTAATTTTTATGGTGTTTTTGGCATATGTGAATTTTTTTGTTTGAAACCTTTTCTTACGAGTTTTTGTACTTTCATACTCCCCCCATGCCTAAGATTTGCAATGTCCTCATTGTAACCTAGGGGGTCTTAGTTCATTCCTTAAGACAGAAATTTGGGTGAGTGGATGGGTGGGGTTGAATTTTTGCGGACGATTTCAAATCTCAGATGCGAACATCTGAGTTGGGGTCGGCTGTCTATAAGGGTGAACTTCGAGTGCTGAAAGGTGTCAGAACAAGTTTCAGGTTTTCAAAGAGAATGACGGGCTGCCTCCCGTTAAGCGCTGAGTTTTACGCCATCGGCTGGGCGCAATAAGCTCAAGGGGAAAGGAGGATATAAGATGCCTCAGCCAAATCAGTAGAAGTTACATCAATGAATGGCTTGAGTCTCTGACCGTTCACGATGAAAGGTTCAGAATCGTGGCTGAGTGGACTGATTTCGATTGCTCCATTTCCAAAAACCTGTCGGACCAAATATGGTCCGACCCACTTAGATCTCAGTTTTCCTGGGAAGAGTTTGAGTCGGGCATCAAAGAGTAGGACCTTTTGACCAGGATGAAAGATCTTTCTCGAGATGTGTTTGTCGTGGAAGGCTTTGACCCTCTCCTTGTAGATTTGCGAGTTCTCGTACGCGTCTCTGCGTAATTCATCGATCTCGCTGATTTGGAGTTTTCTGTGGGTCCCAGCCTTAGAAAGATCCAGATTACAGTTCCGTACTGCCCAATAGGCTTTATGCTCCAGTTCGACGGGAAGGTGGCATGCCTTTCCGTACACCAATCTAAAGGGAGACATGCCCAATTGGGTCTTGTGGGCGGTCCTATAGGCCCACAATGCTTCCGGAAGTCGGGACGACCAGTCCTTCCTGTCAGGTCGAACAGTGACTTGCAGGATTTTCTTGATCTCCCGATTGGACAGCTCAGCTAGACCATTAGTTTGGGGGTGGTAAGGAGTAGAGATTCGGTGAGACACCCCGTATTTGGTCATCAGTGACCTAAACTGAGCATTTGTGAAATGGGTCCCCCCATCAGAGATTATTGCACGAGGAATCCCGAACCTTGAGAAAATGTGTTGATGAATGAATTTGAGGACGATTTTGTGATCACAGGTTCGGGTCGGTATGGCTTCGATCCATTTGGACACGTAGTCCACAGCCAACAGAATGTATTCGAAACCATCCGAAATAGGAAAGGGGCCCATAAAATCAATCCCCCAAACATCAAAGATTTCGCATACTAGAATCGGTTGCATAGGCATCATGTCGCGATGGCTCATGTTGCCCAAAGTCTGGCAACGACTGCATGCCTTGCAATGACTGTATGCGTCTTTGAACAATGTGGGCCAGTAAAAGCCGCACTGGAGGACTTTTGCTGCGGTTTTATGCCCGGCAAAATGGCCACCGCATGCCTGGTCATGGCAGAAAGAGAGGATATTGTTGACTTCCCCTTCCGGGACACATCTCCGGATGATCTGATCGGCACCTATACGGAAGAGGTACGGGTCTTCCCAAATGTAATACTTGGCATCGGAGCGTAATTTGTCTCTCTTGGCCTTCGGCCAATCGGACGGGGTCTGATGAGATGCCAAGTAATTTACAATATTAGCGAACCATGGAAGGCTAGTACCAATAGTCATCAGGTGCTCATCGGGAAAATGCTCCGTGATGGGTCCGGAGGGGTCAATTATTTCAGAAGGAAGACGGGACAAGTGATCAGCTACCACGTTTTGTTTTCCCGCTTTATCGCGAATCTCGAGGTCAAATTCTTGCAACAGCAAGATCCATCGGATCAATCGAGGTTTCGCGTCCTTCTTCGCAAGGAGATGCCTCACAGCTGTGTGATCCGAGTATATGATGACATGGGAACCCAGAAGGTACGATCTGAACTTCTCTAGGGCAAATACTACAGCTAGCAGCTCTTTCTCAGTAACTGTATAGTTACGCTGAGCCTCATCGAGTGTTTTGCTGGCGTAGTAAATGACCACAGGTTTCTTGTCATTTTTCTGCCCCAAAACCGCTCCTACAGCGAAGTCGGATGCATCACACATGATCTCAAAGGGTTGAGACCAATCAGGGGACTGTAGGATCGGGGCTTGGGTGACTCGGTCATGCAGGATTTCAAATGCTTGAGTGCATTCCTTGGAGATTTCGAAGGGAACATCCTTGGAGAGAAGAGTGGTCAGGGGGCGTGCGATTTTTGAAAAAATCAGGGATAAATCGTCGATAAAAACCGACATGCCCTAAAAAGGATCGGATGTCCCTGATCGAGCTAGGCATAGGAAGGTGAGAAATCAGATTAACCTTAGCTCGATCCACTTGGATACCTTTCTCCGAAATTGAGTGTCCCAGGACAATTCCCTCAGGCACCATGAAATGGCTCTTTTCCCAGGAAAGAACCAAATTCACATCGATGCACCGCCTGAGTATCTAGACCAAGTGCTGGAGGCAATCGTCGAATGATGCTCCGAATACTGAAAAGTCATCCATGAAGACTTCCAGATAATCACCTACCATATCTGAGAATATGGCAAGCATGCATCGCTGAAAAGTAGCGGGTGCATTGCAAAGACCGAAAGGCATCCTTCGGAAAGCGTATGTTCCGAAGGGGCAGGTGAACGTGGTCTTTTCTTGGTCCTCAGGATGGATTGCCACCTGGTTATAACCGGAGTACCCGTCAAGAAAGCAGAGGAACCTATTTCCCGCTAGTTTTTCGAGAATTTGATCAATGAAGGGTAGTGGGAAGTGATCCTTCTTCGTGGAGGAATTGAGTCGGCGGTAATCTATACAGACTCTCCACGAGTTGGCTAATCGGGTAGGAATGATTTCTCCGGTCTCAGTCGTTATAGTGGTGAGTCCTGCCTTCTTGGGCACGACCTGAATTGGGCTCACCCAACGACTATCGGAGATCGGGTAGATGATCCCGGCATCTAACCACTTGATGATCTCCTTTTTCACGACCTCCTGCAGATTGGGGTTTAAGCGTCTCTGCATTTCACGAGAAGGTCGTGTGCCCTCTTCTGAATAGATATGATGAGTACAATAAGAGGGACTTATTCCAGTCAAATCATCGAGAGTCCATCCGATGGCTCTGCGATGTTGCTGGAGGACAACAATCAGACGGGATTCCTGTTCAGGACTGAGGTTGGAATTGATGATCACAGGAAGGGTCTGATTAGAACCCAAAAAGATGTATTTTAAGTGAGCAGGAAGGGGTTTCAGTTCGAGGATGGGGTTTTCAGCAGCAGCGGGTGGTTCAGTATAGATGTGAGGTTCAAGGGTGGAAGTTACTGGGTTGTTCACATCTGGATTTGACTCCTCTGTATGCGGGTCAAGATCCTTCTGTGGTTGATGAGGCATACTCAAGTCCTTCTGGAGGTGTGATTCATCAACCAAAGTCTTGATGTCACAAATTTGCTCGATGACGCCGCAATTAATTCCTTGTTGGGCCTTAAATATATCAATTTTCAGTGTTTGATCTCCAAACTTAAGCTCTATTTGGCCCTCCTCACAGCTGATGTTGGCTCTAGCAGTAGCCAAGAAAGGTCTCCCTAGAATGATTGGTGTATCCCTAGGGTTCTCAGGTGCATCCATGTCTAAGACTATAAAGTCCACTGGAAAATAGAAATCCCGCACTCTCACGATAACATCCTCGAGAATCCCTTTTGGTGACTTTATAGATCGATCTGCTAATTGTAATGTCACCTCGGTTGGTTTCAGCTCAGATTCCTCTAGATGGTCAAGTAAGGATGTGGGTATCAGATTTATAGATGCACCTAAGTCTAACAATGCTCTATCAAATTGGGTACCACCTATCTTACAGGAGATCAGGGGAGTTCCAGGATCTTTTGCCTTGGGTGGGAGTCTACTAAGGATTACAGAGCTGGCTTGCTCTGACAGAACAATTGGGCTCCCTCCCTTGGTTCGCGGCTTACGCTGGGGTGTACATATATTCTTTAGAAATCGTGCGTAAGCTGGTACGTGGCGAATTGCATCCATCAAGGGGATGTTTATGTGGACCTGCTCAAAGAGTTTGACCAGGTCCTCCTCAGGGGCCACGGGTTTTGTGGTCTTCTTTCCCTTGGTCAGGGCCTCGGGAAACGGGATCTTGGTTGGTTCCTCTAGGATAGGTCCAGGTTGTGGGTCTGGAACAGCGGTACCTTGGATAACTATCCTAGGGTCATGGTTATCAGGCTGGGAGTGGTTTGGATAATGCGGGTCTTGAGTTGTCTTACCACTACGTGTTGTTACAGAATTTAATCCAGCCTGATTTTGGTTTGGGTTTGGTAGGAGGGGTGGCTGCTGCTGAAATCCCGCACGAGAAGTTGAGGCTTCCATCTCGTCTGGAGGTGGAGCAGTAGGGGCCTGATAAATCCATTGAGCGTGGCCTAAATTTGGATTCATAACACGCTTCTGGGTTGGCACGTTATTTGGGTTAGGAAGAGGTTGGGAAGGGAGTGTGCCTGGCTGGCGAGAATTTGCCAACTGGGCCAGTTGAGTTTTAACTTCAGTAAGCTCGTCCTTGTGCTGTTTTTGAATAGCCGCATTCATTTTTTGAATGTCAGCCAGAGTCTGAAGGATTAAGGACATTTGATCTTGATTTGGCCCTGATGGATAAGTAGGATTGGGCCGAGGCTGAGGCGGCTGGTAGTGATGAGAGGGCTGTGGGCGGGACTGAAAAGGTGGTCTTTGGGTTTGGGAATTTCCCGCCCACTGAAAATTTGGATGGTTTCGCCATCCAGGGTTGTAAGTGTTGGAGAATGGGTCGTTCTGGATGGCGTTGAGGTCCTCGCAGATCTGAGGAACCTCCTGAGAGTCAGGGAAAGGAGGAATGGCGTTTCCCCGGCTGGTGTAGAAAGGATCGGATGATCTTCCAGTCCAAGAATCAGATGGGGATGGATATGGATCCATCCCAGGGGAGGATCGGTGGAGGATGTTTTGCACAGTCTCCTGTGTGGAAGGAGGTTGTGCAAAGGAGTTACGCGCAGAGGTGGCTCGCTGCAAGTGCTGAGTCAGCTCATCCACCTTCTTTTCAATGATTGAGACCTTGTCCAATCGACTGGCCATTAATTCCAGGTCGACTGATGCGGACAGGCCCTGCGTCTCATGTGCCCCCTTAAGATTCGTCGCTGCGCGGGTATTCGTCCTGTCGAATAATCCCATGGAGTCATTGTTGATGGAGTTCTCGCACATATTTTCGAGAATCTCCCATACGGTGTCTTCATGTTGACCCATGATGTTTCCTCCGCAAGTTGCATTGACGAAAAGGCGGATGTCCTCACGGAGTCCCTGGTAAAAAGATTGGACTTGTTCCCATTTAGGAACTCCGTGATGGGGGCACTTTCTCATGAGATCCTGAAAACGATCCCATGCCTCATGGAGAGGTTCTCCTGATTGTTGAGTGAAGTGTGTAATCTGATGGCGCAAGGCGTTGGTCCGACCAACGGGAAAAAACTTTTTCAAAAATTCGGACTGAAGCTCTTCCCAAGTGTTGATCGGCCGGGTCTGAGTTTGATACCAATGGGCGGCCTTGTCCATAAGAGAAAAGGAGAACATCTTCATGAGAAGAATATCCCGATTTTGCGCATCTGATCCAAAAGTGTGGGCCAGATGCTTTAGCTGTTTGATGTGCTGGAAGGGATCTTCAGAATTAAGCCCATGGAATTTAGGTATAGCATGAATCATGTTGGGCTTTAGTTCGGAATCAGGTCCTCCAGTCGGGATTCTGACTCGAGGCTCAATGGCCACCGCAGCAGGATTGTAGTGGTCCCGCATCATAGGACGCTGTGGTGGGTGCACGAAGTTTTGGAAGAGGTCATTGAGTCGCTGGAGCTGGTGTTCCAGATTATTTTCTTCCTCAACTGGCTGAGCCATGATGGGGGAAGAAGAAGAAGAACTTGGTTCTGAATCAGAAGAGAGAATAATGTGAGGGTGTTGCTGCACAAACACGGGTGTCGAGGCTTGGCCTTGACGAGAGTGAATTTCTAATGGAGGTCTTAAGGGTGGTCCTAGGGACCTCCTTCCGTACATGCACAGTTGGAAGAGGTAAGTTTAGAAGGTGCTGGACCCAATCAAGGCACCCAAAAATATGTTGGGTGACTATAGAGGTGCGGGGCAGATGGACCCCTTGATCAGAAAGATCGTCCACCTGAGAATTACCTGGGCAGCCAGAGAGGGAGAGTCCCGTGAAGACCCCTACACGGTAGAGCGTCCCCACGGGTTACAGGGTTTCCCCCACCCGACCTCTCTTGTCACTGCGGTTCCAGGTAGACCAGAATGGGGATCTTGACCTCTTAAGTCTACCAATTTTAAGATCAGGGTGCTTAAGGTTTCACTTGAACTTTAGTCTTTTTAAGTGCAAAGAGTGACCTAATTTAAGGTTGGTTAACCCAAAGGGGTCAACTTTACCTCTTGTTTTCTTTGAGAGCTTTTTGGGTCCTTTCTTTTAGGGTTCAAGTGTTTAGAGAGAGCCAATTGTTTAGGATTTTTCTTGTTAATTATTTTCAATCAATGGTTTGGGCACACCTCTTTTGGATTTCCTCAATTCTTGATTAAGGGGTGTGTCTCAACTGAAATCCTATTGTTTAACCTTATGTTGGCTCTACTTGGTCCATTTAACTCTTTGTTGGGCAATTAGGGCTCAAGCAAGAATGTGTTAGCCCTTAAATACCCTTAATAGTGTGCAGGAGTGATGAGTTGAAAACATGCAACTCTTTATGGTTACTAAGTATGGAAGACAGGTTAGCCCTATATTGCTTGTTCTTTTCTTTTCTTCCTATTTAGAGTTTAGGGGTTAATAGTGAGAGGAAAGATTTACCTGTCTTCGGAGTGGTTGTCGTGTGGTTGCTTGTCTTCTCGAGTTCCTGTAGCTGCACAAAAGAGGAGATTATCAGAAATTAAAAGAAACAGGAATGTTTACCTCTAGAATAGCCGTTGCTCCCCGGCAACGGCGCCAAAAATGAAATCGTCGGTTTTTCACAACCGGGTTTGAGGGTTTTGTTTTTGTTATAACATTGTAGTAAAGCCGGTTATCACCAACATTTCAAATATAAAATTTTTTACTCGGAAAATGAAAGAGTTCCCGAGGTCGAACTCAGGGAGCAAGTCGTATTCTAGAGATATACATGTTTCTTTTACAAAAAGAAAGAGAGGGGAAGAATTTGTTGTTTTCTCTTTGTTCTGCAGAGGGGATGCTCTTCTTTCTCTCTTTCTTTAGATCTCCTTCTCTCTCTCTGTTCTGCAGAGGTGATGTTCTTCTTCTGCAATGGTGGTGCTCTTCTTTTTCTTCCTGTTGTTCCTGCTTTGGTGATGTTCTTCTTTTTCTTCCTGCTGTTCCTGCTTTGGTGATGTTCTTCTTTCTTCAGAGCTACTAAGTCTTCCTTTCTTCTTCTTCTGCTTTGGCCGTTGCTCTTCCTTCTTCTTCAGCCTGCCTTCTTTCCTGCTCTGGTTGCTGACCTTCCGTCGTCTGACCCGGTGCTTCGACGACTTAACTATGCATTTGCTACAGTGCAGCTCCTTCTTCCTCGCCTGCACTTCTTCCTCCGCGGGTCTTCTTCTTCGCCTGCACACTTCAGAGTTTCTCGTCAGAAGCAAAACCTACTCTACCCTCCCCCCCCCCCCGCGTCTCTCTTTCTCTCTGAAACCACTCTTGGGAAAGCTCTCCCAGAGCCACCGGGTAACCGGGTTCGGATCAGGCCCGGGTCCAGGCCCACCGGCGTGCGTGGTGGGCGAGGAGTGCAGGTCAGTCGAGTCGGGTCAGGTCGGTTCGGGTCAGGTCCGCGGGGCGTGAGCGCGGACGAGACCGGGTAACCGGGCGGGTGAAGGGGACCTCACCCCGTGTACTGAGGCAGTAAGGCTATTGCACTTTTGCATCTTATGTCGCTGCGGCTCTTCAGGCGTTTCCGAGGTGGGACTAAACGGCCCACCTCAATTGCTCGCCCGCAGCGGGGAATTCAGCAGGAGATGGCAGCGTCACGCGGAGTTTTCTTCCTCGGCTGCGAACCTGGTGTTTTGCCAAAACTCCACGCACGGCCTGGGAGTGAATCTGGGCTTGGCACTGAGCGTGGCGCGCCTGTAGCTACAGGCGGAAGCAGGTCCTCCTGCGCGTCAATGGCGGCGGAGGTCGAGTGGCCTGTCCACAAGAAAACGGCCTCTCGGCCTAATCAGAGAGTGCCAGGAGCTTCGCCAAGGTGCGGCGAAGCTCGTGTGGGTGGTGGCGAGGCGCGGGGCGGCGTGCGAGGGCTGCCCTAGGTCGGACTGTGGGTCGGAGGATGGGTCTGTTCGGTGGAGTTGCAGAGGGTGATGCGGGGGAAGTGGTAGGGCGGAGATTGATCAGGGTGAGGAGGCGGAGGTCCTGCGGTGGTTGGCGAGCCGTGTGGGTCACTGGGGTGATGGGAGCGGCTCGCCGGAGGGTGGTCGGAGACGAAGGGGGTGAAGGTGGTCAGGGTCGGTCAAGGGCTTAATTGAATAAATTGAAAGTGGGGAAAGAAAGAGGAGGAGAAGGGGAGTAACTCTAGCTTACTTGCAGGGACGAAGGGGGAGGAACAGGGCGACAGTCGTATCGACTGTCGCCGGAGAAGACGATGCTCAGGGAAAGGGGCGGCGGCGAGCAGAGAGCCGGAGAGGCGCCAGCTGGGTGCGGCGTGGCGCGGGAAGAGCAGGGGAGGAAGTCTCTGCTGCTGGTATTGCGGCAGAGCGAAGAGGTGGAGGGGAAGGGAACCGCCGGAGCTGGTGAGCGTCTGCCGGAGGAAGAAGAGAAGAAAGTTGGGGATTTTCTCCGTCAGATCCAGGCTGCCCTGGTTGGTGGAGCAGCGGGGGGTATTTATAGGGATGAAACAGGGAGGAAGGCGGAGGGAGACGACGTGTCTCCCTCGCCGGAGAATGGTCGGAACACGAACCCATACCGTCCGTGCGTTCGCACGGCCGGTATGGTGGGCTACAATGACCAGGGGGGTGCCCCTGCGACGGCTGACGACGCAGGGCACCCCCGGTTTACTTGCCAGGTCCCCCACCTCACCCTGCGCGGCGCCATGCTCCGCGCAAGGTCGCCGGAGCATGGTGCTGGCAGGGTTTTGCAGGAGGGACCTGATTGCAAAGAACGAAGGAGAGTTAGGGGCCAAAATGCGAGGGTTCAAAAGTTGAGGGCCAAAGAGTAAATATATGAGCACCAAAGTGTGAAGTCGGTCAAGGAGGTTTCTTCTTAGGCTCAAGTTTTTATACATGACTAATTAGGACCTAAGGAATCTGATGGTGAATTTCATTTTCATATTAAACCTTGTTTGACCGGTCAATTTGCGCAAAAACCCAAATTAAGTTATTAATTGGGCATGGTTCTCAATGTAGGTCAAAATGGGTTCTAAAGGCCAAATTGAAGGTTCTAAACCCTAGAGATTATTTTTATATGAATTTTAGAGGGTTTATTCTATTTTTACTTTGCCTCGAACCTTGTGAATTGAAGTGGGTTGTTTTAGGGTTACAGATTATCATTTGGTTCCTTGGAAGTGCTGTAGCCCTTGCTAGATCATCTCATCCCACTTTTATTCTTATTAAGCTGTTTTGACCTGTGTTTGGGCCCTGGATTACCCTGTATGCAGATTATACTGGTAAAATTACACTTTTACCCCTTATGACTGGTTTTCTTCTCAAACTCAGAATTCTCTGAGTTAAGCCTTTCCTTGAGATATGTAGGAGCTTTTATCCTTTATATTAGGTCAAAATGAGCTAGTTATGGCTCATGATGAGGTTCTCATCAATAATCACAGGAAACGTCTAATTGGAACCCAAAAAGACGTACTTTAGATGGTCTGGAAAAGGCTTGAGTTCCAAAACAGAGTTATCAGCAACAACGGGCGGTTCAGGGTGTATGTCAGGAGCAAGGGAAGGAGTTATGGGTGTATTTAAGTCAGATTCGAACTCCTCTGATTGCGGGTTTTGATCCTCTTATGGTTGATCAGAAGTAATCAGGTTGTCCTCAATATATGGTTCATCAACCACAGCCTTGATATCACATATCTGTTCTATAACACCGCAACTAATCCCTTGTTGGACCTTAAAGATGTCAATCTTCAATGTTTGGTTCCAGAATTTCAGTTTAATTTGGCCCTCCTGACAATTTATATTGGCCCTAGCAGTGGCCAAAAAGGGTCTCCCTAGTATAATTAGTGTATCCCTTGGGTTTTCTAGCGCATCCATATCTAATACTACAAAATCCACCAGGAAATAGAAATCCCGTACCCTAACAATGACATCCTCAAGAACTCCTTTAGGTGACTTAATAGATCGGTCAGCCAACTGCAATGTCACCTCTATCGGTTTAAGCTCAAATTCTTCAAGGTGGTCAAGGAGGGATGTGGGTGTTAGGTTTATGGAGGTTCCTAAATCTAATAAAGCTTTGTCAAATTGGGTATCACCAATGGTACAAGAAATTAGGGGAGTACCTGTGTCTTTTGCCTTAGGTGGGAGTTTACTCAAAATTACAGAGTTGGCTTGCTCTAACAGTACGATCGGATTCCCACTTTTGGTTCGCAGCTTACGCTTGGGTGTACACACGTCCTTTAGAAATCATGCATAAGCCGGTACGTGGTAGATTGCATCCATCAAGGGGATGTTTATATGGACCTGTTCAAAGAGCTTGACCAGATCCTCCTCGGGAGCCATGGGTTTGTTTGTCCTCTTTCCCTTAGTCAAAGCCTCGGGAAATGGAACCTTGGATGGTTCCTTTAGAATAGGTCCAGGTTCTTGATCTGGGACAGGGGTATCCTGGATAACTATCCTAGGGCTTGGGTTACTACCAGGCTGAAAGTGGCTTGGATAAGGTGGGTCTTGTGTTTCTCTGCCACTACGAGTTGTTATAGAATTTAGTCCTGCATGATTTTGATTCAGGGTTCGTAAAATAGGTGGCTGCTGCTGGAATCCTACATACGATGTCGAAGCTTCCATCCTATCCGGTGATGGAATAGAAGGGGCATGACAAATCATGTGAGCTTGGCCCAGATTTGGGTTCATAACGCGCCTCTAGTTCGGCACGTTATTCGGATTCAACAGAGGTTGCGAAGGGAGTGTGCCAGGTTGGTGGGAATTTTCCATCTAGGCGAGTTGATTGCGAACCTCTGTGATCTTGTCCTTGTGCTATTTTTGCATAGCCGCATTCATCTTTCGAATGTCAGCCAGAGTTTGAAGGATAAGAGTCATTTGATCTGTTTAGGTTGGCCCAAATTGATAGGTGGGGTTGGACCGAGGCTGAGGTGGCTGATATGGACGAGGAGCTTGTGGACGAGGCTGATATGGTGGTCTTTGATTCTGATTATTTCCCGCTCATAGGAAGTTGAGATGATTCTGCCATCCAAGGTTATAGATATTAGAAAATGGGTCATTCTAGATGGCGTTGAGTTCCTCGCAGGTCTGAGGAACCTCAGGAAAGTCAGAGTACGAGGGTTTAGAGTTCCCCCAACTAGAGTAGGTCGGTCGAAGTTTCCTCCAGTCCTAGGTCAGATAGGGGTGGATACGGGTCCATCCCCAGAGAAGATCGATGATAGATGTTATGCACAGCTTCCCTCCCAAGAGGCGGCTGTGCAAACGGGTTTTGTGTAGAGGTGGCTCACTACAGATGTCGAGTCAGCTCATCCACCTTCTTCTCTATGATAGAGACCTTGTTCAACTGACTGGCCATCAATTCCAAGTCAACGGTTGCGGACAGGCCCTACGTCTCATGTGTTCCCCTTGGATTCGTCAATGCGTGGGCATTCGTTCGGTTGAATAAGTCCATGGAGTCATTATTGATGGAGTTCTCACATATATTCTCGAGAATCTCCCACACAGTGTCTTTGTGTTGACCCATGATATTTCCTCCGTAGGTTGCATTGACGAATATGTGGATATCTTCATGGAGTCCCTGGTAAAATGACTGGACTTGTTCCCATTTAGGAACTCCATGATGGGGGCACTTTCGCATGAGATCCAGGAAATAGTCCTATTCTTCATGAAGAGGTTCTCCAGATTGCTGGGTGAAGTGTGTGATCTGGTGTCATAAGGCATTCGTCCGACCAACCGGGAAGAACTTTTTCAAGAATTCGGATTGCAGTTCAACCCATGTGTTGATTGGATGCATTTGAGTCTGATACCAGTGATCTACTTTGTCCATGAGAGAGAAGGAAAACATCTTCATAAGAAGAATATCTCGATTTTGGACATCTGACCCAAAGGTCTGGGCCAGATGTTTGAGTTGTTTGATGTGCTGGAAGGGATTCTCGGAATTAAGCCCATGAAATTTTGGAATAGCATGAATCATGTTGGGCTTGAGTTCAGAATCAGAACCTCCAGCCGGGATTTGGACTCAAGGTTCGATTGCCACCGCAGCGGGATTATAGTGATCTCGCATCATAGGACGCTACGGCGGCTTTACAAAGGCTTGAAATAGATCATTCAGGCACTGGAGTTGGTTTTCAAGGTTATTCTCTTCTTCTACTGGTTGTGCCATGATGATGGAGGAAGGAGAATTGGGTTCTGATGAATCATAGGAGATGTCTTTGTGGTGAGGTTGCTACACAAACATGGACGTCGAGGCTTGGCCTCGGCTGGAGTGAATTACTAAAGGAGGTCTTAAGGATGGTCTTAAGGACCTCCTATCAAACATACACTGATGGTTTGGACGAGAGTAGAATGTGCTAGAGCCAATCAAGGCACCTAAAAATTTGGATGACTATAGAGGTTCAGGGCGGATGATACCCCTTAGTCAGAAAGTCATCCACCTGAGAAAAACCTGGGCTACTAGAGAAGGAGAGTCCTACAAAGACCCCTACACGGTAGAGCATCCCCACGAGTTACAAGGTCTCCCCCTCCTGACCTCTCTTGTCACTGAGGTTCCAGGTAGACCAGAATGGGGACTTTGACCTCTTAAGTCTACCACTTTTATTTAAGAACAAAGGTGCTTAGGATTCCACTTGAACTTTAGATGTATTGAGTGCAAAAGTGACCTAATTTCAAGGTTGGTTGACCCAACAATAGGTTAACTTCACCTACTTATCCTTTGAGAAGCTTTAGGTCCTTTCTTTTAGGATTTAAGTGAACTTAAGAGCTTGAATTTTAGGGTTTCTCTTGAATAAGTCTTTTCAACCAAGGCTTAGGCACACCTCTTTTTGGATAGTTGATTCTTGCTTAGAAAGATGTGTCTCTAAAATCCTAAATTGGAATCCTTAATTTGGCTCTAATTTTGGTCCAATTTAGTTGCCAAAAAAATGGTATCTAGGGCTCAATCAAGAAGGTGGTAGCCCTAGTTACCTTAAATGGATGCACAAATCAATATTTGTTGTTGAAATCAAATTAGGCAACTTTGGTGACTTAGCTAAAGATGGAAAGCAAGTAGCCGTAATTGATTTTATCTTGTTTTTCCTTTTCAGAATGAGGGGCTCAAGAGAAAGGACTAATCAGAGATTACCTACCCTAGGTGTGTTTGCTATGCGGATGTCTTCCTTTGAATCTTCTCCCCTGAAACAATCACAACAAAAGAGATATATCAAGTTAGTACCAAATCAGAAATTGTACTCAAGATTTCTAAATCGCCCGTTGCTCCCCGGCAACGGTGCCAAAATGTTTACGGGCGAAATCAGTGGTTTAAAATTGATGCGTTGTAGTACAGGTCGAAATCGCTCGAAAACAAATAGATTTTATTACTCGAAGTTTTAAGTCCGAGGTCAAACACAAGGAGCAAATTGGGGTTTAGAAGTCAAGAGCACAACTTTGAGAAATTGAATATAATATGCAATGAAAATCAGAGTTATAGTGCAAAAAGTTAAATGTAAATACAGAAGAATAAAGAAATCAATGTATGAAAACAAGCACAAAAATTTGATGTCTGATTTGTGAATCAGACGTCTTAAACTATGGATACCATAGTGCTTTATTTCTCTTTTTCTCTTCTCTGATTTGAAGCTTCCTTTCTTCCTTCTTTCTTTTCTTCTGGCGACTCCTTCCTTCTCTTTCTTTCTTTTCTTCTGGCGACTCCTTCCTTGTCTTTCCTTCACTTTCTTTTTTTGGTGGCTCCTCTTTCTTCTGCCATCAATTCCTTCTTCTTCTCTTTCTTCTTCAGTCCTTCAGCCTCTCTGGCTTCAACTTCTTCCTCTTCAGCCTTACCTTATCCGTCCTTAGCTTTCTCTGGCCTCTGCTTCTTCTTCCTTGGCTTCTTCTTCTTCTCCTTTCCTGTGAGAGCAAAACCTACCCCTACCCACGCGTACTCTTTCTTCCTCTTTCACTTTTAGGCTCGCTCTCCCAGAGTCGCTTTCTAAGGTAATCAGGTTGGGTACGCACCCGAGACCAGGCCCACTGGCTTGAGAAGGTGGGCGATGAGTGCAAGGTCAGGTATACGGGTCATGCTAGGTCCGCAGAGGCAAGGTCACAGATGAGGTAGTGAGAGGGTGAGTGGGACCTCACCCCATGGTAGGAGGCGAAGAGCCTAATGTACTTTTTTAATTTATTCGGCTGCGGTGCGCCAACAGCTTTCAAGGTGGGACTATCTTCCCACCTCCCTTCACGTGCGTCCGCAGCAGGAGTCTTCGCTTGATTGCAGTGGCTAATTTGGCCTTTGAAGCCAATTGCTTGCCTGGAGCTGTGTGCGAGAGAAGTCTGCGCAACCTAGGGCTGTGCACCTGGAGCGGGGAGACCTGGAGGGGCTTGCAAGCAAGCTGCTTGCGGTCGTCAATGGTGGCAGACCTCCAAACCTGTTAACACGAAAATGTCCTTGCAGCCTCGTTAGAAAGCTCAGGAGGCTTCGCTGAGACACAGCTAATGTGTAGCAGGGGTTTGCATGGCACGATGCTGCTGAAGTGTGCATGCCTAAGGCACCCTGTGTGCGTAAGAGTGGGTGTGTTCGAGGGGTGTTTTGGGTGAGTGGCACGGTGAGTGAAGTGAGGGTTTATGATCAGTGGAGTGTTGCAGAGCTTATGGGGTGGTTGGCGAGGCAGATGGGGGTGCGAAGTGGCGAGGACGCCTCACCTGAGGTCTAGCCAGAGTTGGAAGGGGTGATGGTGATTGAGTGCGTCGAGGTGTGTTTTTAAGAGATAAGGAGGAAAAAAGAATTAGAAAGGAGAGAGGACTTAGTTGGGCATAGAGAGAGGAAGGGGGAGGAAAAGATGGCGGCTGTCTCGTATTGCGTCACCGGAGACAAAGCACTCAGTGGGGGTAGGACGGCGACGATGAAGGGGTTGCAGAGGCGTTGGCAGGTGCGGCGCAACGCAGATAAATAGGAGGAAGAGAACCCTGCCACTAGTATTGTGGCTGGACAACGAGGGAAAGAGAGGGAGGTCGTCGGAGCTTGCTGAGCCACTGGCCAGAGGAGGAGGAGATGAATTAGAGGGATTCTCTGGCCAATGTCAAGCTTGGGAGATGCGGGGTGACTTAGGTCTACTTATATAGGCCCTGGAGGAAGGATTTGTGCTTGGTAGCCAAGCTTCCAAGCATGGCAAGCTCGCCGGAGATGGAAATTTGAAGGAGACCCAAATCTCTCATGCATTCGCATGAGAGATTGGGTACCAAATAGAGCCTCAAATTGTGTTCATACTGGAGGAGATTTCTCAGAGAATCTCCCTTTCAATTTTGAAGGGGATTCTCTGAGAAATCAGAGAGATCTTGCCCTTGAAATCTTGCTGGAGTAGGATTTCCTCTGCTATAATGGTAGAGGGATGTAATTGCAAAGAATGAAGACAAAGCTAGGGGGTTTCTACAGAAGTTTTCAAAAGATAGGGGTAGAAATGTAATTGAGCTGGACCTATTTACAAAATAGGTCAAGATGAATTCTCCTTAGGTCTAAATTTTGGTAAAAAAGTAATTTGGACCTAAGGAATCTAATGGTGAAGTTGGATTTTAGGTTTGACCACGTTTGACTGGGTAATTTACGTAAAAACCTAATTTAGGGCAAATATTTGACTGAGACCCCAATTTAGGTCAAATTAGGTTCCAAGGGCCAAATTGAAGGTTCTAAACCCTAGAGAATATTTTTTCATGATTTTTAAAGGGTTTAGGTGAATTTTATCCTGACCAGAAGCTTGTTAAATCAAGTGGATCTATTTTAGGGTTACCAAAAGTCATTTAATTCCTAAAATTTACATGAACCCTTTTATGTTTGAACCAACCCACTTTTTATCTTGTTAAGACCATTTGACCTGTGTTTAGCCCATGATAAATTCCCTTGTTGTACTCCAATGGTAAAATTGTAATTTTACCCCTTGTTTCTTACTTTTCTCTTAGAATGGTTATTCATTGAGTTAAGACCTCTAGTTGGTTATGTAGGAGCTTTTGTTCTCTTTTCTTGGTCAAAATGAGCTAATTAGGGCTCATGATGGTGTTCCCATCACCTAGTTTGGATGCATCTCCTTAGTGGGTTTTAAGTACTTCCTATCAACTAACATGTCTCATAACTTGATGAATTGAAGACTCTCCATTTGAAACATATCAATTGGTCAGTCATGGTGCCCTTCTAGAATACTATTCACCCACAGTAATCCCGTCAAATCACCTATGTGTTTACATACACGCGAAACAAGTGTACTATGTTCCAGTTCATCAACAACATGATGCATTGTTTCTTTGAACATGACATCCATTATTGCATCTCCAACCTCATCACTATCTAATGAACAACCAGACTCTTCCATTTATTAACAAGTTACGGAAAACATTAGAAGATTGAATAAGGCGTCCATTACCATGTAGCAGGATATATAAAATAATATGAAATCAAAAAATAATTCAACAAAGATAACGGTAATATCCTCATACATTCGATAATGACAATGATAACACACACCTCCGATAAAAGACAATCGAGGTGAACTACAACTCCAAAAAATAAAACCAACCACTGACTAACTCCAACCACATACCAAGCAGATTTGCACATTGTCACATATCCTCATTCACGACCATCCAGACTAACCCTAACATATCCTCCAAAGTACCATGCAAGAAAACCCTCATAATATCTCTAAATGATGCATCCTTCAACCAAGCAATCATGTAGGACCTCTCACGAACCCTGAGGTTCAATAGCATCGACACCAATCATAAGCACATTCACCAATCTCACCTCTTTCAACTTCACGAAGTCATTTTCTCGTGCTAAATTGCAAGTACTCATCCATCATTGTCTCAACCTTCTCAACTCCTTCAAAATTGGAGGTCACACTATGACGTTGCTTCCCACTGCTTCTGGGTGTGCATCTAGTAGCCTTTGCCTTCCCTATTACTGATAACGAGTTTGCCATGACATGTATTCCCTCTTCAGCAACCTAGGCCACCTGTAGGTTAGTTGGTGCTCGTTGGGAGGAACCGTAGTTCCTCACGTTGGCAGCTTGCAAAGACAATGATGCATGTTCGTTCATGGAGAAATCCATCTGAGACAAATTCACTTCACCTTTGCCTTCATAGTCAACAAAATCCTCTCTATCCACTTGCGTAAGACTGGATGTAGCATTCACTCCCCTAGCACTATCTGTACCAACAATAATCTCCAATTCCTTATGGTAAGGGAATGACCGTCCATGGAGCTTCTTAAGATGCTCTGGAAGCTGTAATTATATAACATGTTTCACATAGAATATCATTTCTGATTAACAAACATGATAATTGAATTGTAAACTTTACCAACCTCATCCCAAGCACTGTCATCGTAAGGGATGGGACATTTCCTATGGTCACCCCAACCCTACCCACTCTTATTGGTGAGTGCAATAAAAGTGTTGTACTCCTTCAAAGTCTTGAACCGGTTCTGGAACTGGTCTTTGTTGTAGGTGAGACCGCTCTCGGAGTTGAACTTTTGTACAATGTCAATCCATCCTGTTCTAGTGAATGACTCATTAACGAAGTTGTTCTCGTAGTGGTCACTAAGAAGTCTTTTTAGCAAGTTATCCTTTTCACTTGTCCAATTGCTTGTGCATGAAAGTCCCTTTTTATTACCTTGTCAGGCACCCATCCTTCGACTCAAACCCTCTCCATTCATCCTACATACAGAACATAATTACTCATCCAATGTTGCTATGTCAAATATGTATTATTTATGTGATTGAAATGTTTCTAAATCCAGCAAGCAATGGTTCAGTCCATACCTTGCTTGCCACAATTGTTTGTTAACATCATCCATGTCATCATCTTCCATCTCCAACTCAATAATCATTTTAGCAATTGCTACAATGATTTTGATGAATAAATTTTGTACATGTCCAACTCTCTATCTCCTTCGCTGCTAATATACACAATGACTGACACGACTAGCTGCGTCAATCATTTCTTGTCTTAAAATTTCAAGACCAAAATCCATTAAGACCACCTAAGAAATGAATGTCTACCTTAGTTGGCAATTACCTCATCAGTCATGTTTAGGCAATAATTGTCGTTTGAGATAAATGACTTTTAATCGAATTGATTTCCACATGGTTGTCATTTATTATTCATGCATTGAACATGTGTAGGTTATAAAGGTACAATTGTTACTATAACAAGAACTTGTTTTCATTGGTAAGAAGAATTGGAATTATTTCCAATATACAAGTTTGACAAAATAACTACTAATGTAATCGAACATTAGTTACTTACTTTCTACTTTTGTAGTCCATTAGTTCAAGACAATCGTCTACAAATTAGGTTTTGCTATTGACACATATCATGAATAACATAAGTTGGAGAGGGGATTGTCATTTCCATGCCTGATTGCATAGCCATTTACAAAAATTAGAACCCTAAATCCATGAAATGGACTCCATCCATTCCAACATAAAGCAACATACAAAGGTATGAAATAAATTATATCAAAATAATGATAGAAAGAAGGAAAGGGTATATAAACCATTAATGAAATATAAAGTACAAGCCCGGTCATTATGAAGGAAGCTTAGCTAAACAAGTTTTAAATAAGTAGACATCAAAAAAGGTCACATTCAAAGTCAATTTTATGAATTGAACATTGAAATCAGTGAAGATATAGAATTTAAGCATAAATCAAGTTCATCAGTTCCTGACAACAAATTTCAACAAGGTTTTTCATGCTTTTTAATCGAATCCACCGTAAAACAAGAATACATGAATGCTTCTAAATTTGATCTAACATCAAATAATTTAGAGAATATATGCACATACAAAACAAGTACACATCAAAAAAGGTTAGATTCAAAGTTAATTTTATGAATTAAACATTGAAATCAGTGCTGACAACAAATTTGAACGAGGTTTTTCATGCTATTTAATCCAATCCACGGTAAAATAAGAATACATGAATGCTTCTAAACTTGATCGAACATCAAAATGACTTGGAGAATATATGCACATACAAAACAAGTACACATCCAAAAAGGTCAAATTCAAAGTTAATTTTATGAATTAAACATTGAAATCAATGCTGACAGCAAATTTGAACAAGGTTTTTCATATTATTTAATCTAATCCATAGTAAAACAAGAATATATGAGTGGTTGTAAACTTGATATAATGTTACGACCCAATTCCCGAATCCCTACGAGACACGAGAATCGGACCGACTCGACTGATCCCAAGACCCAGTCGTGAAACGAAAAAGTAACCAAAAGAGCAGTAAAATAAGCCACATCCACCATGTATATAACTAGTAGTAACAAAATACAGCAGTAAAGAAAAGAACTACTACAGCATACACCACCACAACAGTAAAGAAATAAACAGGACATAAACATGATGCTTACAATAAAAGAGTACAGTGGTAACAGAAACTACTCACTACAACAGAAGGAAAGGTACAGTGGGTACTACACAAGTAAAAACTACTGGGCTCTACTAGGCCCAACACCCTCTGCAGCCGCCGGCTCTGGCTGCTCAACACCTGGTCCTGAAAAGGTGACAAAGTTGACATGTCAGCGAAACGCTGAGTAGAGTGGCAACCAAAAGCTAAGAAAATAGTAAGGTGGACAGTAGCTGTTATATTTTTAATCTCTTTCTTTATTTTCTGTTTACTCGTTATTGAGTTATTCCTCAGCTCTTTCTCTTGATCTCGAATGTTCCTCGTGGGAATGATCTTGATTGCAGTCTTTGCCGAAAAGTAGAAGTAACACGTGGTGCTCTCCTGGCCGGGAGAGTCCCCCGTGGTGGTCCTACCCTCAGTCAACCACCCCAAGGTCACTGACAGACGTAACGGTGACTACGGTACGCGCGATAAACGTACGGGTAGCTACCCCGCACTGGCACGCGGTCAGTCATTCCGTTAACGGGTGCGGCCCAAAGCACAGCACGGAACCAGTATAGGGCAGAGCCCTCTCAGTAACAGGGGTCCAGCCCCTCCACAGTAACCAAACAGGGGTCTTGCCCCTCCACAGTCCACGCACCCTCGCCTGACTACCCTGGTTTGCCCAGTGGGCCTAACAAGTCTGTGTAGGAGGGCTAGCAGAACCCCGGGGCCCATGGGGTGGCTAGTGCTCTCCCTACACTAGTAGCTCTCCTCGGTACTGTGTACACGAGGGCCAAAAGTCAGTACAAAGTGGCCAGACTTAACCACGGGTCCCTGGGGCGGCTAGCTCCGCTCTGCACTAAACCAGGGGACAGTCGCTCTCCTTGGTACTCCGTACTCAAGGGCCAGCTCACTTTCCCAATTCTATTCCATTCACTTCCCAAGAGCTCTACTCCTAATTCCCCGTAGGGTTCATGCTCATTTTTCTTTAACTCAGCCAATTTAGGTTTCATCATTCCAGCTTTAATTTTTATATAGCCCATGTTCTCAATAGTAATTATCCATTCATAACAGGCAACTGTTAACCAATTACAGGCAGTTATCGTTTTCCTTCCTACTTTTCGAAGACTGCAATATATATATTCAATCTAGTTTTCCAGTCCTAGGATTCATGCCATATCCTAGGATCTATCATTTAATCTAATTTTTCAGCCCTAGGATTCATGCAATACCCTAGATTCTATTAATTATTCCACAAGTACATAATTTTCTATAAATAATTAAAGGGGCCACTCTACCAACAAAATCGAGAGTACTGGGGGCGTGATTGGCAAGCTCGCGTGCCTCCGCTACCCCCAGAGCCGCAATAGAACGGGGTCCTAACACAAGGATCAATTGCAAGGAGCTACTCAGAACAGGATACAAATACTGTAAACAGGTAGAGGAACTGAATCTGAGAAGAACGAAACCTGAAACGCGGAAAACAGACTTCGAACAGACCCTAAACAGGTCAAAAATGACAAGTCTGCCCAAAATCAGATGTCTGGAACATCTTCCAGACGTCTTAAAAGATGGCTCAGGTCATACCTTGATCTTGCGTGGTCCTTCAGACATCCAGAATCCCGCTGAACCGTCTGGACTTAGTTTCCAGATGTCCGACTGTCACTCCGAACGTTTGGAGACCCTCTCCGTCGTCTGGTGCTATGCCCAGACGTCCGATCTGCGTGGGAGGGCGTGCCCTTGCACCTTCCCGTATGAGACCTGCACGCACACGCGATCGTCCTCAACATGAAATGAGCAGAACTCCTTGGCAGAACGGCTGCATGGCCGTACACGTTAAAAAAGGAAGGGTAGAAAAAATATCATACCTTTCAGACTTTTGGACCTTCCTCCAGATGTCTCCTGCATCGTCTAGACGTATGTCCAGACGTCTGATTCTAGGAAATTTTCCCAAAATCAGGACCTCCTCACCCTCTGCCTGCAGTGCACGGCCGTGCTGCGCCGCGCTCGCCTGCTGCCTGAGCTGCAGCAGCTCCTCCCCAACACCACGCTTCCGCTGCGCAACCGCCGGCCGGCCCTAGCTGCTCCGACGAGCTCGCACCCTCACAGTCTAGCTCTCTCCCTCTCGCAGCAGCCCCTCCTCCCACGCACTCACAGCAGCAGCAGCTGCTACCCTCGCTCACTCTCTCGCTGACAGGAAGAAGACGAAGAGGGCGGTGGAGTGAGGGTGAGGGAGAGGAGAGGGGGTATTTGAAGGCTGTCATGGGGAGAGAAAGAGGGAAAAAGGTGGCTGTGCCTGCAGGGCGGATCGAAAGAGAAGAAGGAGGGCGGCGGTTCAGTCTACACGCGCATGTGCGCAGACGCTAACCCATACGCCGAAAAAATTAAATTCCAGATGTCTGGGAATGCTTCCAGACGTCTGACCAAACGTCTGGACTAATTCCCAGACGTCTTAAACGACATTTGATGCCAGGGTTATAACATCTAACATCAGAAAAATTGGAAAATCAAACCACTCTTGTGGTCCTATTGCAAGATTCACATCCAACTCATGACCACTTCAGACTAAAACAAATAGGATTTCAAATATAGTACCAAATTTGCAGATTTTTGTGCACGCAAGTTAGAAGGTGTCCTAACATAAATTTCACATTGCATGGATCAGCCGAACATGAAGCTTCATTACTTCTTGTAGTTCTCGTGAAACATGGTCCTTCCAAGTTAGTCCACCAAAAAAGTACAAAGCATATTGGGGTTTTTTAAGACAAAGAAAGCAACAAAACTACTGGCAACTAGAACATAAGATGTTAAAATCAAAATCGAGATGATAAAGGGGGAACATACTAGGGAAGGTGATGGAATTCTCTCATGTGGAGGCTTTCTCCTAGATTTTCCAGTGATGTTGGATAAATAAATTCCCCCAGGAGTAAGAAGGAAATCATACTATTTCTTAAAAAGGACAGTTTTGATTTTTCTGCTAATACCTGAATGCAGAATGTGCATATCTGTGAGCAGATTGACGACTCATTGACTTGTGCTTGGAAGTAAGAAACCTGCCTCTATTCAAAGTGTAGAAAAGGTGAAAAAGGAGCTTGAAAGATTCATTTGATTAATGGTAAAGTAACTTTGCATTGTAGGGAAACAAACAACCAAGATCACCAGCGAACGTGGTTCAGGTTATTGCCTGATGATTAAGAAGTTACAAGTGTAGAGATGGACATGAGGATTCCTAAGAGTAGCTACCCTTGTTTCCTAGATTCTTAAATGGAAGTCTTATGGCAGGAATGGATGCCTGAACACATCATTGTCCCACTTTCTGGAGATTTGCATGTGAGGTGAACCACAGGGATATACATCCATTATTCAGCTAGGTGAATTTATTTCGGGCCTAGGCAATTTGATTCACAGGTCAGATATTTGGCTATGATTTTGCTTGATGTCTTGTTTTCACATTTTCCTCTCTTATAACTAGCAAGAATCAGTGTTGTGCATGAGTTGAACCTTGAAGAGACTTGATGGATCAAATCTAAGCATAATGGGGTAGAATAGGGTTCCCCTTGCACTCTTACTTGTTATCTAACAATCACATGTTAACCCATCAGATTAACTTCTTTACATACTAACTAGAGATATGAGTTAACCTATTTTTACTAAAGATAATTCACAAAGTCCAATCTACTGTTTTATTCTTAAAGGTATTTCTCAAGAAAATTAGCCATTGAACAACTCAGTAGCTACACCAAATAATCAGAGCTAGGAATTAAAAAAAGAGCAATGTTGTTTAACAAAGATTGCATTATTTCAAACTACTACTAGATTCTTTAATGAGTATGATTGTTGGAAACAATTATTTCTTTTACATCTGGTGCTTCAGTAACTTAGGAGGCAAATTGCAATATGCATAGCTTGGTTCCAAAATGCTTGGATGCCTATCGCAAGATTCACATCCAATTGGAAAATCAAAACCCGAAAACAAAACCAAACTAGAAAATCAGACCACTCTTGCGGTCCTATTGCAAGATTCACATCCAACTTATGACAACTTCAGACAAAAACAAGGAGTGGTTCTTGCTCAAAACAACAAAATCACACAAATCACATCATCTTTTCTTGGTACTTAATCACTATACACACTATGACAAGAAGCAAAGTGCTAGGTAGTTACCAGAGACCAAGATAAAATCTTGTGGAATGAGAGTAAAAGCTCAACTAAAGTAGATTAAAATCAAGATAAAAATCAGTATTTCCAAAAGCATTGTTCTTTACCATATCTACTAATAGAAACTAGTCCACTAAGATGCCCACAGAAATTGCACAAGAGCAAAGCTATACCTCACAGAAATCAAAAGGCAAAGCAACCTGCTGCTACAGCTAAAAAACCCCTTCATAACTGCACAGGAACACATTTCAAACACACAACGAAGATGAGGATGAGAATACGATTCTAGGAAACTATGAAGGAGTTGAACACACCAGGTAGGGTTCGTGGAAGGCATGAAGAACAAGTGAAAATACGACCTCTTCTTACAGAACCAGAGGAATAAAAAGCCATGAATGCATCCAACCAACACAAACCAACAACACGATGAATCATAAAAGCAACCATAGATCATGTGATCACAAGAAATTGCAGCAGGATTTGCACATGGACATGATAAAACTAAAGCCACACCAACTCCAGCCATAGAACCTTATAGATGGAGGAAAGCCATCAAGAAAAATGGATGGCATAATGGCCAACTAACCTTTCTCCCAGTAAAAATTACCTTCAAAACAGAGGTCGTTGCATAGCTGAGCGAGGGAGAGGGAAGGCTGCAGCAGCATCGCAATGCGCAAAAGTGGGAACGGTAGGGCGATTCTTCGCAATGCGCGAAAGTGGAAGTAGTAGGCGCGAAGCACGATTCTTCACACTAGGGCTTCCGATCGGTCATTAGGGATAACAGGAGACGGTAAGGCGAAAGCGAGGGCAAGATGGGAAGAGCCCAAGGTGCACGAGAAGAGCCCAAGGCGCACAGATTGTGGGATAAAAGGGGGGATAACTTATCCCCTCACCAAATGATAAGTCCACTTTAGTGGACCATTATTTGGCCTAAGTACTCTTTAATTATCTTTTCTTAGTTTCTAATTAATTAGGAGTTAAATGATAATTCACCTTAGTTTGTGTATAATGTTATGCACAAATTTTATAATATATGGTTATGATAATCTATATGGTTGGATGTAGGCTAACTGCAAGAAACAAGAAGGCATCATTCAGACATCCAAAGTCATTCTATAAGATGTCTTCAGATTAGTTTGGACATCTGATAACCATCAATCGTGGACCTATTGCGATTTACATATTTAAGATGTCCAAAACTGAATCTGGACATCTGATGTGCCCAGCCTAAATACATCACCGCCTTCCTCCTCGCAACAACTCCCTCCGAGTCTAACGGCACAGCCACCCAATCCCACCACTTCACCACTGCAGCCAATTCATTGGAAAAGCTGAGTCCTCGAGGATAGGAAATAGATTGAGAGAGAGCTGCAACAACAGGAGGTTTTAAAAAGAAAAGGCCCAAGCTTTGGGATGGAGGCATCTTCCGATTTTTCTCCTTACGGGGATCTTCTCCCTCGCCACCACCGTGGACCCTGCGTACATCGTGAACCTCCAGCGAGCATGTGGTCTCCGCCCACCCACCTCCACCCTTCCCTGCCGAGGTGTGTGCGGTGACAGCACGCACATCGTCATACACAGCACCTAACGCACACCCCTTCCCCTTTCAATCTTCATCTCCTTCACCTCCTCCACCCAAAACCCATCACCACCATCAGTCATAGCACCTTCCACCTCACCAAACCGATCTGCCTTTTCTTCGTCTTCATCCTCTCCTAAATGCCCCCACTACAACCTCCCAAAGGAATCCAAATCGCGCGCACACCACCAACCGCCTCAATAGCCACTAACAACCCACCCCTCAACCGCCGTCATCCTCATATCCACCGGAGCTCTCCTTGCAACCCACTCGCACCACCTACTGCCACACATAGCCACGCCACTAGCTGTTCCTACCTCTACACACATGTGGAGCTACTCCACAGCCGCAGCGGGCTACCACCTCCTCACCGACGTTGAGCCCACCTCCAGCCACATCTCGTTGTATCGCCACCATCATCAAGAAGCTCTTCCTCCCATGCACCTCCACCAAGCTCCCTGCTGGCAACCGTGGCTCCTCCACACACGGCCACAAGTGGGGAAGCAAATCCCCTGTTTTGCTACAGTGTTCGGAGTATTAGTATTTACATTTCCATGCCATTACCCTTTGAATTTCATTGACATACTATTCACTTAGAATTGCTGGCTTGCCCCGTGCTTTTTCTCTAATTCTCAGGTTCAATCCTTCTTTCTCCCTGTGCACACTCTCTCTCTCCCAACGCATGTAGCAAACTTAATAGTGAGAGGGTATTGAGTTTGTGGATAATTTTCTTGGTTGAGTGGGTTATTTTTCTTAAAATATTATTCATGGGAATGTGAACTTCGAATCCTTAAATTTTGGAAATTATGTGTTATCTTTAGGTTAGGATTGGACCTGATATGACTATTGATATATATAGCTATATATAGATTTGATTTGTGGCTAGTGTTATTTGGTGATAATTAAAAGAATCATTCATTATATATTGCCATTATGTTCAATTGTGTTTAGAGTATTCTTACATATATTGACCTGGTTTTAAAGATATTTGGTTGGACAATAAAAGACATATTTGGTTCTTACAAACTTGATGCTCTGCCTTGGTTTTCTCTCGACCATCTATGATTTATGATGGAAAACATTGGTTAGAGGGATTTAAGGACATATTTGTGAGTTTATTTGGGCTCGATCCTCCCTGTGGATACGACCTAATCGAATGTAGTTAGATTTATTGATTGAAGCTTTGATTGAGAGATTTTCCACCACATAAAATACTATAACACATTATTTTATTGCTAACTCTTTAATAAAGTGAGAATCTCTCGATCACCAAACTTGAGTTTAGCAATTCTGGAATAAAGGGAGTGAGGGGGGTTAACTTATCCCCTACGGTAAATGGGGGATATCCCTTAAAAAGAGAGGATATCCCCTATGGTAAACTAGGCCTTAGGGATGGAGTTTATGAACAAGTTGCACATGGCTTCAGATGTGAGCCGATTAACCCAGAGCCCTTTGCATGGGACCCACGCAGGGACCATTAGTTCCTTCTCTCTTGACTCAACACACCTATCCTTATCATCATATGGATGTGAGGATGTGTTGGCTATCCAAGGAAACAATAGAAATCCTTTCTCCAACACTTATAATCCTGGTTGGAGAAACCACCCGAATTTCTCTTGGAAATGCCAGGGGCAAGGAAACCAATAAATTGCACAACCTGGACAATCTTAGATGAACCCTAGCTTGCCTAATACCTATAACCAAGGTCAGACCTATCAAGCCTTTCCTTCTAACCAGCCTAGCCAAACTGAATTGGCTATTCCAAATCAGAACCAACAACTGATGGACACAAATACTTCCATGTTGTAAGT
This sequence comes from Thalassia testudinum, assembly GCA_037157565.1. Classification (NCBI taxonomy): domain Eukaryota; kingdom Viridiplantae; phylum Streptophyta; class Magnoliopsida; order Alismatales; family Hydrocharitaceae; genus Thalassia; species Thalassia testudinum. The sequence goes on from JAZHRO010000056.1 coordinate 10,563,940, forward strand.
TATGCAATAATTGTCCTAGTCCATCAAGGATTTGAAGAACTAGACAGGGCCTAAGCCTAATGATAGACCTATTGGTGTCCTCCCTTCCCAACCCATTTCAAACCCTAGAAACATGCCTAATCAAGGACACAATCCTCAAGGGTTCAACCAAATACACGTGATTCAACCAGCGCCTTTGACTCACCCTAGTTTTCATTCACCTCAAGTTCTCCATCCTTCTACACCTATCCTTCCTACTCCATCTTTGGGGAATTAGTACCCACTTGCTACTGCCAATTCCATTACCCTGAGAAGTGGCAACACCACTCAGAACCCTATGCACCGAAATTAGACAACCCAAGATCATGATAAACCAACTCTGATTAATACACCTAAGGTTGAGGACAAGATTCCAGGCTCATGATTTTGAGGATCCAAAGATTCAAATCCCTTTCCTTGAGGCCCTAAATAGGCCTAGGAAGAAGAAGCATAAGCCTAAGAATATGACCTAGTTGGATGTGTTCAAATAAGTACAGATTAATATCCCACTTTTGGAAGCGATTAAACACATCCCGGCTTGTTCCAAGCGTTTGAAGGAATTGACTACTACAAAGTGCAAGCTGAAATCAACTAATCATGAGAGGGTAATCCTCTCTAAACAAGTGATGTAGACACATTCATTTAGGTTAAAATGCTTATTCATGCATGTTCCTAGGCTTAGATTTGCATTTCATGTTAAAAATATTGCATAGCATGCATCATCCTACATTTAGAGTAGTTGTGTATATTTTAGGTTAATTACGTCCTTTTTATGGCCAAGAGGGAAGGAGATTTATTTTAGGGCATCGGATGGACGATCTGACTGTACAGATCTATTCAAGACAACGATCGGAGTCTAACGCCTCCAAAAATGTCTAGATCGGAATCCCGTAGCATCATATGAAGTTCGAGGAAGATCAACAACCAAGGGGGCAATGCGACATCCATACAGGTTTCGGATGGAAAATCCGACCGTACGGATGGATTTGGAGTGACGATCGCAGTCCGGTAACGTGGGAATCATCTCGATCTAAGCACATGGCACCCTCTGCAACAGATAGAAGATGGATGGCCTAGATGGCGCCACGTGGTGCCATCCAAGTCACCCAACATCGGCCAATAGCAACTGGAAGGTGCCCCCTCATCATCTTCATCATCAATTCTCAACCGTTGGATCCTGATCCAACGACTGAGATCTCTCCTCCACCACACGCCTTAAGAGGTCCGTGCGACCATCAGGACGACTTGGCGTAATGGTGGAGGCATGGGCTTTCAACGGAGGGGCACGGGTTCGAATCCCCGCGACCCCTAATTTGCCAATTGAGTGTACAACTGCACGCGTAGGGGTGCAGCGCATTGCACGCACAGCTCAGAACGGCCGCATGCACAAGCGTGCACAATGCCATTGCAGTGCCAGTGCACGAGCGTGCATGCGTGACAACGAGTACGCGATGCACGTGCCAGCAAAATCAAGGGCGGATCTTCAGTGACAGTTGCGCGGACCTTTAGTGAGGCTTGTAGCTGTCACTAATGGCCTGTGCATTGCGCACACCAACAGAGGAATTGAACGGTGTGGATCTTCAACGACAGTTGGGTAGATCTTCAGCGACGATTATAAGAATCACCAATTTCCCATGGACAATTTTTGTCTCTCCTCCACTATAAAAGGACCTACCCACCTCCATTCCAAACCATCTCTTCCTTTCTTTCTCTCACCACCTCCAAGGCTCTAAAGAGAGCTTGTCCCAACCCCAGGATGCTCTTCTAGAGTAGAAAAGAAAATAGTTTTCCCACAAGAAAATAGTTTTCCCACCCCTCATCCCCATTCGTGGAGCATCCTGTGGCCATCCTCTCACCACCCTTCTGGAAGAAGATCCTCGCCGTGACGACATCCCATCCCGTCCTCCTTCCTTCGCTGTCATTCTCCTTCATCCCTCTCCTCACCATCTTCATCTAGGCACCGTCAAAGCGAGTCATCCTCCAAGTGACCGTCGAGGGGAACTCTTCTCATCTCCATCTATCTTTACTGGTTTCTAGTGTAGTTTTTCCTGCTTTCATAGTTGTAGAGACACTTGTTCAAGAATATATGTGATTGTTTCTCTCTCGCTTTCTTTTATATTTTGCAAGTAGATTAGCTAGATAAAATTTCATTGACCTGATCTCTTGCCCTATCAAAAATACAAAAAAAATTATAAAAGACAAAAAATGACAAAAACAAATAAAAAGGGAAACATGTATCTTTCAAAACCAAATGTTCGCCTCCCTGTGTTCGACCCGGGACTCACTTTTCGAGTTTTGTTTATAAATTTTATCATATCGATGGATTTTTTCGTGAATCAAACTAAGACAGCAGGTTTTCCAAAATTCAATCCTTTCCGTGTGCGAATCCGACACAATCATTTTGCCACTGTTGCCGCAGAAGCAACGCTCTTTGATTTTTCTCGCATTTTTCCGCCTTACTTAACTTTTTAGCTCACTTTGCTCCTTTCTTTCTATGATTACAAGTACCCTTCCAAGGTGAGCCAAAGCGGATAGATTGGAGTAAAGTGCGGTTAAAGATTTTTGTAAGTTTATCCCCACCACCCCTACCCTAGATTTCATTTCACCACACTAATAACTCAAACCCAAATCAACTTAGGTGTTTTTTATAAACCCTAGGATAGATTTGGTTGTTTGTTTAACACCTCCACTCATCTCACCTCCGCATATATAAAAAACAAAAAAATATACTCTTCTCTTGTGGGATTTTCTAAAAGAGACACACATTAACACCCATAACTCTTGACTTAAGGTGCACCACTCTACTTTGATTCTACCACATAACTAGGATCTAACCTGTGGACCCAATACAGTTCAACTCAAAACACATAAGTGAGTAGAAATATGATTAGGCTAAGACATTGTGTGCCTTAATCTGTGGTGAGAATAGGCCAACTGATTGATTTGTTTGGGCTACACCACTCAAATTAAAAGCGATTCATCAATAGCTTGCCACTTAGGGTTGATTTTTAGGGCTGAACCAGGCACTCCATATTTTTTCTGAATTCTAAAGGAATACATCATCACTAGTGCTTGTAAAACTTGGAGTGATCTACTAAACCCTGATTGAACAAACCTAAAGATTAAAACCTGAAAGCTACTAAACAAGGTTAAACCCTAAAAGACACATCATCAAATAACCTTGTTTGCAAACCCTGGTTGTGCACGCACACACATTTGAATCAATCATTAAGGGCACAATCCATCTAAAGGGCCCATCACATTCCAAGAGCATGATCATCCTAAGCCTAATTAAAACTGAGTAGACGTTGGCCTTAAGGATTGATTCGCTCTTCGAGGCTTAGCCTAAGATTTTTTTTTCGATTAATCTCCTTCTACTGGTCCATCTGATGTCTAACTAGGGTAGTAGCATCAAATGACCACGACTGGGGGGTACACTAGGAACCAGAGGTGCAAGCCAAAGGAAGAACCTTCTCCCCGGCCTCTCCTTCTAACTGGTTGGATTGACCGAATAAAAGTAGACCAAATCGGTTATAATCTCAAGATAGGTCCTAGGAGTGTGTAGGTCTTTAGGCTAACCCACCTAAGGACAGGGTTGATTGCTTGTATTGCAAGTCTCTTTTCTCTCTTCTGATTTCCCTCTTATTCTACCATGTATCCTTCCACATCCTACACTTATTTTCCATCCTACCCTCATGCCACCACTTATAACCAAGATGATTACTATCCCAACTCTACTTATAATTACCCATCCACTAGCCGGGATAACCTTGATTGGGGATACAATACCGAAACTCAGTGTCCATGGCCTAACCCTAGACAACAAAACTATGACTATTATCCTTTGCACACCTATAATGATTATAGATCTCCATCCTTTGATGACCAAACCAACCCGATCTACAATCAGGAAGGATATGATGATAACACCTACCACCATTCTTTGAACAACCTAGAACGACCTACTATCAGGGAAGGACCCGAGAACCTCAATATCTTGACTCCCCTAGATTTAACCCAAACCCACCCAAACCTAAAGCGAACCATTCTGTTCAGGTAAACTAGGTCCAAGACAAGGTGTTGGCTAACTTGAGGAACACCATCTAATCTTTAGAAGTTCAGCCAATACCATGTAATGAGGCATTGGAGCCTATGATCAAAATGATTGATGAACTTAATAGTTCTCTATTGGATTTCTCCAAAATGTTAGGGATAGGGGCCAAGGTAAGTTTCTACTTGGGAAATTGTTGAGGTTGAGGATGAAATTTGTGGTTGCCCTTATCTAATCTTGGGATGATTCTCAAGATGAACCCCCTTCGAGAGAGCTAATGTCTGAACCTGCTTAGGCGCCTATTGGGAGGGATACATGTTCTAAGACTAGGGATGACCAGGTTGGGGTAGAGCAACCCATTGAGAATGAACCAACTTTCTCACTTGAGATCCCAAAGCCAGGGAATGATGAAAAATATGTCTCCATGGACCATGAAATGACATGATTTTGAGACATATATAAATGAGGATCATGAATTCTTTGATTCTAAGGATGAGGAATCTCTTAGTGAAGTCTCACTTGAGCTTAAGGAGAATGATTTTAGTGAGACTAGCGGGCTCAAAGAGCTTGACGAACCATTTGATAGCCCGTTCATTGAAGATTGAGATTCGGTTGGGGCTAACTTGGAGGATTCGAATCCTCATTTACTAGAAGTTTCAATCCGTAGCCCCATTTCTCAACCATACTCTGAAGGGATTGATTTTGATTTGGAAATCATTGTACCCAAGTCAATCCTAATTTAGCCATAATTGTTGGACTTTGGTACTTTAGATGGGGTGTACAACGATTTGGAGGTCCCGAAAATATTGATTTTAGAGGATAGGAATTTGGTAATGAAAATTTGGAAGGCTAACTCAGAGGGAAACACAATTTTAGATCTAAGGGTTCCTGTTGACCTAAAACCACCTACCTTCTATCAAAACCCTTACGATATCTTTCACGTGGGACCCAAGCATGGAATAATTGACATCTTTCTGAGCTGAACTACAAGTGGACACCCGATTTTAATGAATCAGATCAATCCGTTGTCCGACACTTTAGTCTCGGGTTGCACACCACCAAACCGCAGGCTCGTCCCTACAAGCACAGTAATCTTAGGTTCTGGGCGATTTCATCCAGAACCTTAAAACCACTAGACCTTGGGGCATGGGTCTACACCACAACTTGGTCCATGTATGTGGACATCTTTTGTTAGCAGGTTTGAGGATCAATATTTTTATTTTGATTCTAACCCTCACTTGTGAATTCTTAAATTCTTCTTTGTATGTATATTATGCCTAGCTGAAGGAATTAAAACTTAGCACGTGTGTATACTCTTTTCTCTCTACAGAGCTGATCGGATTGTCATGAAATTCAGGTGATTCTGTTATTCCGCCCTTTTCATGTCTTTGTTTTTACAATGAGGACATTGCATCATTTAGGCATAAGGGAGTGGATACTTTATCCTGAAATCATTTTGTCAACTCCATAGAATTTCTTTTAGTTTCTTTAAAAAAAAATTGAAAATTCAAAAAGATAAAAAAAAGAAGAATTAGGAGAAGAGAACTTAAGCATTTGGAAGTTATTAACTTTAGGAAATGATACAATAGGACTTGAATACTTACTCTTTAGGTCTTCGAGCTTAATTAGCCCGGGTGTCTACTCGAATGTGGACTTAGTCTTGAGTCCTCGACAAGTAATTCTATTTTAAATTGGTCAATAAATTGGAGTGATAAGTATACGACTTATCAACCTGCCCTCTGATTTGAGGGGATTTTAAGTCTAAGCATCTACATACTATTCTCACTGACTCACTTTCCGACGATTTTTACGAAAATTGGGTAGCTAATGAACTATCTAGTGTGGTATGGCTGGCAAGTTATCGTGGGTAATAGCCCATTGGTCGGTTGTTCAGAGCTCAGCCACAAGACCATTTTCTTCGTACTGCCTTTAGGTAAATCTTAGATCACGGAAGCCACCTACTTAGAAAAAAAGAAAAAAAAAGAAAAAGGTCAAATCACACTTCACCACACTAGTATGGCTGGCAAGTTGCAGTGGGTAACAATCCATTGGCTGATTGTCTAGAGCCCAGCTCAAAAAAAGGCACAATAATTTCCAAAACACTTAGGAAAGAAGTGGGGAAGTAGAATAAACCAAGGAGATAAACACTGAGTTCGCTCTTGTGTTGACCCTATAAATAAAAGAAGTAGGGAGAAAGCTACCATTCGAAAAGATAAGCCTTTAGGCAAGGTCACCTAGGGTCGTAGAAACCCGAAGTTCATTTTAACGGTCGCTTAGTGAGTCTTTCACTCTTTTCACTAGATGCTTAGCACTTAGAGTCATTTTCGAGTTTTGGACAGGTCGAGTAGCAGTAAAAAGTTAACCCAAAACTCTCAAACTCCAAAAGTCCAAAAAAATTAGAAAAGAAGAAAAATAAAAAAATGTATCTTTCCTTTTCAAATAAGGCAAGGACATGGTCAATCTGCATTCTAGCAGACACCCGAGTACTGTTGAGTCTTCGTAGTTTAGGATCTTAGTTGAAATTTTCTATTGTTAATAAACAACTTAGGCCTAAGTGATCGAGTCATAATCTTGTTTTTATACATAACATGTAGTTTAATTTTGCTAGGGACTAGCAAAACATAGGCATGGGGGTATGATGTAGACACATTCATTTAGGTTAAAATACCTATTCATGCATTTCCTAAGCTTAGATTTGTATTTCATGTTATAAATATTGCACAGCATGCATCATCCTACATTTAGAGTAGTTGTGTATATTTTAGGTTAATTAAGTCCTTTTTATGGCAAAGAGGGAAGGATATTTATTTCAGGGCCTCAGATGGATGATCTGACTATACGGATCTGATCAAGATGACGATCAAAGTCTAATGCCTCGAAAAACATCTAGATCAGAATCCTGTAGCATCATATAAAGTTCGAGAAAGATCAACGGCCAGGGGCAATGCGACATCCATATGAGTTTCGGATGGAAAATCTGACCATACGGATGGATCCGGAGCAACGATCGCAGTTCAACAACACAGGAATCATCTCAATCTGAGCACCGTGGCACCCTCTACAACAAACAGAAGATGGACGGCCCAGATGGAGCCACGTCGCACCATCCAAGCTGCCCAACACCGGCCAGCAGCAACTGGAAGGAGCCCCCTCATCATCTTCATCATCAATTCTCAGCCGTTGGATCTTGATCCAACGATTGAGAGCTCTCCTTCACCACGCACCTTAAGACATCTACGCGACCATCTGGACGACTTGGCGTAATGGAGGCATGGGCTTTCAATGGAGGGGTGTGGGTTTGAATCCCCGCAACCCCCCTAATTAGCCAATTGAGCGTATAGCTGCGCGCATAAGGGTGCAGCGCATAGCTCGCACAACTTAACACAACCGCGCGCATAAGCGTGCATGGCGCCAGCGTGCGAGCATGCACCCGTGACAACGAGCGCGTGATGTGCATGCCAGCAGAATCAAGGGCGGATCTTCAATGACAGTTTCGCAGGCCTTTAGTGACACTTATAGTTGTCACTAATGTCTTGTTCATTATGCGCGCCGGCAGAGGAATTGAAGGGCATGGATCTTCAGCGACAGTTGGGCGGATCTTCAGCAACGATTACAACTGTCACTAATTGCCCATGGATCATTTTTGTTCCTCCTCTTCCACTATAAAAGGAACTACCCACCTCCATTCCAAACCATCTCTTCCTTTCTTCCTCTCACCACCTCCAAGGCTCTAGAGAGAGCTTCTCCCAAGCCCGGGATGCTCCTCTAGAGTAGAAAAGAAAATAGTTTTCTGATGTGCATACATCTGATTAACCTAAAATGTCTATTAATGCATGTTCTTAGTGTCACATTAGCATCATACATTGTAAATAGTGCATAACATGCATAATCATGCATTTAAATCAATTTGCATAAATTGTATAGTAATTGTCTCCTTTTTATGGTCAGGGACAAGGCGACTTTTTGCCAGGACCTCAGATCAAAGATCCAACAGTACGGATCTGATCAGGGCAACGATTGGAGTATAACGACTCTAAGATCGCCCTAATCGGACATCCATAGCATCGAATAGAGATTGAGGAACCTAGAAGATCAAGGGCCAAGATGGTGTTAATATACACCTCAAACGACAAATCCGATTGCATGGATGGGTTCAGATCGACGATCATAGCCTAACGACGTAAAAATCGGTCCAATCCGACACCCGTGGCACCATCTACAACACTCAGAAGATGGACAGCCAAGATGGCTCCATGTGGTGCCTTCCTAGACGCCCAACCGGCCCCAAGGACCTGCCTCCACTTCTCTTCTTCACCCCCTCGTCGAATCCCCACCGTTGGATACTCATCCAACTACCACAAAGCTGCATGCACAAAAACATCCGCTTGCCTCAAGAGGAAGCGTAGCACAGCGGTCGAGCGCCCCTTCGCGAGCGAAGGGCACGCATTCGAGCCGCGCTGCGTTTCAAATTCAGAGGGAGCATGGGTGCAGGCACAATTAGGCCATCTAATCAAGATTGGGCAGCCGAGGTGAGGAGGCGTGGCGTGCAGAGGTTTGTTAATCATGTACGCACGCGATGACACGCATTTGCACGCCTCATCACACGTGGGTGCGCGGCAGTGTAGATTTGCAAGGCGCTGGCGAGGCATGTTTTAAGCCGTCAATTTTGAGATCAGACGGCAGATAATGCCCAAACGTGCGCAAGCATTTTAAGCGGAGAAGAAGAGCGAGCGTGCGCAGCGCACGTACACGTCGCCAACGACAGACCTTTAGTGACATTTAAGTCCGTCACTAAAGGTCCCATATTAATTTTTTGAAATTAAAATGTGTAAAATGCCCCCACTCCTTGCAACTATAAAAGGAGACCCTCTCCATATGGATTTCTCATCCCTTCCTTCTCTTCTCTCCCTCTCCAAAGCTCAAGAGAAGCTTGTCCTACACCCGAGATGCTCCTCAAGAGCTAAAACCAAGTTTTTGCCCCCATTATAGAAGCAGATTCCGCGATGACGATGACGTGCTGCCTCATTCCCGTTCCTTCTGGTTCGACCTCCTTCTTCCCGCTCTATTCCTTATCTTCCAGGCGTTGTCTCGTCTGGCTCGTCCTCCAAGCGATTGTCGAGGAGGATAACTTCTCTCTCCCATTCCTTTTTCTTGCTTTCTAGAGTGGAATTTTCCTGCTTTCTAGTTATAATAATTTCTCGCTTTCTAGTGTAATCTATTCTCGCTTTCTTAGTTGTAAAAACATTTTGCAACATCAAGTGAATGTTTTCCCTCTCTCTCTTATTGTCTATATTTATTCCATTTCATTGTGATTATTCCGCACTTTAAACAAAAACACAAAAAAATTATAATTGTGAATTTTGATTGACGTAGCCTCCCTGAGTTCGACCTGGGATTTCTTTATAGATTTTCGGTATAAATTTTATTTGTTGAACCCGAGTTCTTCGCTACTCGAACTACAATGACAGGTTTTCAAAACAAACTCCGATAGCGTAGTCCTCCGATGTTCAACATTTTGCCGTTGTTGCTGGGGGGGCAACAATTTTCTGATCTTTTCGCATTTCACGCACTTTACTGTCTTCTAACTTGCTTTATCTCGTGTCTATTGTTTTGCAGATACCTCTATCAGGGCATCACCAAGCGGTAGATTGGAGTAAAGGCCAGTTGAAGACGACTGTAAGTGCTCCCCATTCTTCCCCCTCCATAGATTTCAAATCATCACATTAAATTCAAATTATAATTAACCTAGGTGTTTGCATAAATCCTAGGATTAGTTTGGTTATTTGGATTTCCACTCACACTCACATTTCACCCTCGCATATTAAAAAAACAAAAAAGATAATTTTGTGGGGTAATTCAACATACACACAACATACACCCACATTCAAGGCACTTAACCTAATTGATTTTCTTCTACTCAACCGAATTATGATCTGTGGAACCGGTACACACAAATCAACACATAAAAGAGTAGAAATCATTCTAGGTTAATCATTTCTATGTGCCTAACCCAGTGGTGCAATTGTGGCCAATTGTTTGAGTTGTTTGGGCCACACCACTCAATCTAAAACCAACTCACCAAGTAGCTTCCTCTTAGGGTTTTCAATCTAGGTTCATACCAGGCACTCCACTTGATTTCTGATTTTAAAAGGAAAGCAATCTTTACCCATGCTTGAAAATCTGGTTTGCCTCAAACGTGATTGAAATCAACCTAATTCTAAACCTTAAAAGCTACTTAAGCAAGATTTGAATATTAAAATCTACTCATCATAAATAATCTTGCTTGAAAACTTTGGTTGTGCATGCACTTACACATACTCAATTGATCATTAAGGGTACAACTCATTTTAAGGGCCCACCACATTTCATAAGCACTACAATCCTAGGCCTCAATAAAATCGAGTAGACGTTGGCCTTAAGGACTGATAAGCTCTTCGGGGCCTAGTCTGAGATTGTTTACGATTAACCTGCTTGTACTGATCAATCTGATGTCTAGCTAGGGGAGTAGCGTCAAATGACCGCGGCTGGGGGGTACACTAGGAACTGAAGGCGCAAGCTGAAGGAAGAACCTTCTCCCTAATCCCTCCTTCTAACTAGTTGGATTGAGCAGACACAAGTAGAGTAAATCATTTATAATCTTAAGGTGGGTTCTGGGAGTCTGTAGATCCTTAGGCTACCCTACTTAAGGACAGGCTTGTTTTGTTGTGCTGCAGGGTTCTTATCCCCAGTCCTTCCGACCTTTTCCTAGTTTATGCTGGAAAGAAGGTCATTGAATCCCTGATTGGAAGGACCACTAGAGTATTCTAGGAGGCGTAGATTGGATTTTGGCCAAATTGATCCCATGGTCAATCAATAGCCTCCTCTGCCTCAGGATCCACAGGAGGTATTTCGAAGGTAGCTAGAACAAATGCAGAGAATACAAGAATGGTTCCAGAGAATGCAGGGCGCTTAGCCCTTGAAGGATTTTTATGATCCTTCAAATTACGGGGAAAGTTCCAACGTCTAGATTCCTGTCAGAGACGTAGAAATCAAGCCCCAGGTGTTAAGCCTGATTAAACATTTTCATGGGCTTAGCTCTAAAGACCCGTTTCAACACTTGGAGGACTTGACCACTTTGGTCCAGACCACCAAGGCGCGAAACGTGAATGAGGAGCAAATGATCATGAGGCTCTTCCCCCACTCTCTTAGGGATAAAGCCACTCATTGGTACAGGACTATAGGAAGACCAATTGCAACTTGGAATGAGTTGAAATCGGCCTTTTTGAAGAAATTCTTCCTCGTCGGACGTACCAATGCTTTGAGACGGGCAATCACTACCTTTACCCAGCGGACGGGGGAGCAGTTTCATGTGGTCTGGGAGAGATTCCAGGACCTATTGCGGAGGTGTCCACACCATGAGGTGTCGAAATGGCAACTCGTGCATATTTTCTACCACTGGTTGGCCGAGCAACTCAGAAATCACGTGGACACTTCTTGCAGAGGCAATTTCCTCAACAAAGATGTAGATAACATGCACGATTTATTTGAGGAGATGAGCGAGAATTTGATCAATCATGCGTCCATGGATACTTTTAACCAGTCCCAGCAGCCCAGATCAAATGTTAATGAAGTCAACGACTCTCATCCATTCGATATGGAATTGATTTGTAATAAACTTGATAAGGTGGACTTGGTTGCTTAGAGAATGGAGGAGTGGATGGCTGGAAACTCAATGAACAACTCTCGATCCACTCAATCCCAGAATTTGGGATTCTATTCGTCGAAAGCTTCTTCTGGATGGGAGTTCGTGAATCAACTTGATGCGGCTTAACCTCTAAGCCAGCATTATTCGGAACCCCATGAGTTCCAAACTAGGGCCTTTGATCTCAGTTTCTCTGATCCTTCCCTTTCTTTCTCTCCATCCTCACCCTATGAGGATGTTTGTGCTGTACAGGAGAATGTTAGATCCAACCCCTACTCAAATGCTTATAATCCGGGTTGGAGAAACCACCCTAACTTCTCCTGGAAAAACCTGGGGCAGCAGACCCAATTCCAACCCTGCAACTATGCTCCACAATGACCAATGGGTCAGGGTCATGTTTATAGTCAGTTGCCCCCGAATCAAGTCAATCAACCAGCTTGGAATGCCCGTCAACCAGTAGGGCAGGCTGATTTGAACCGACAAATGGTAGAGATGCAAGGATCCATGCTCCAGCTCATGCAACAAATGAAAACCTCGCTGGACAACTTGCAAACCGGGCTCATAGCTAATTCTCGTCAACCTGGATCTCTACCATCTCAACCCATACCCAACCCACGAAATATCCTGAATATGGGTAATCAAGCCCATGGGTACAGAAATCAAAGGGACCTACACGCACATGCTCAGGTGGTTGAGCAGGGTCCTTCTTCTTCTTCCTCATCTTCTTCTACAAATCAACGATTCCTGGCTAACGAAGCCCCACCAATCTTTCCTAACCCTCCCCAAGACCCAAATTCATATGCATCAGCAAATTCTATTACTTTGAGGAGTGGTAAACAAACTCAGGATCCACAACCACACTGTTTTGATTTACCAAATCCTGAAGAACCTGAGAAGAGAAAGGAGAATTCTAGAGAAGAAATCAAGGCTCAGGAACCTGATTCCGAAGATCCGACTCATGTTTCTTTTCCTAAAGCCTTGATCAGATCAAGGAAGAAGTCTGTTGATAGTAATGAGGAGCTTCTAAATATTTTCAAGAATGTCGAGATCAATATCCCGCTCCTCGACGCTATCAAGCATATACCGGCTTACGTGAGATTTTTAAAGGATTTATGTACACAGAAGTGTAAGCCGAGAGAATCTGTTCTGAGGAAGGTGGTACTCTCCGAGCAGGCTAGTTCTGTTATCCTGCACCACCTCCCTTAGAAAAAGAGAGATCCAGGTGCTCCTTTGATTTCTTGTGTCATTGGAGATTGCACTTTTGATAGAGCACTACTGGATCTGGGTGCATCCATCAACCTAATTCCGACTTCTCTTTACGAAAAGTTTGGATTAGGTGAACTTCGGCCGACTTCAATAACATTGCAGTTAGCGGACCGTTCAGTCACAAATCCGTGAGGCGTTATTGAAGATGTTATTGTTAAGGTTAAGGATTTCTATTTTCCTGTAGATTTCCTTGTCCTTGACATGGATGTACCTGAAAATCTGAGGAACACGGCCATCATTCTAGGGCATCCATTCCTGGCTACCGCTAAGGCCAACATTAACTGTGAAAGCGATAGCATGGAAATTGCCTTTGGGATCAAAGAATGAAATTGGATATTTTTAAGGCGATTAATAAATTCAAGGATTGTGGATTTGTTAAGGAACTTGAGGAGACAATGTGAATATTGAAACTTGTATGATGGTTTCTGCATTTGAAAGTTTCTCTTTTGATGATGAATTGGACCTGCAACCCTCTATGGCAAACCCGCCATCTTCTGAAGAGGTTATTGATTTTGTTCACTCTCAACCTCTTCCTCTTGATGAGTCTTCATCGACATCTTCCTTACCTTCAATCATCAACCCACCCCAACTTGAACTGAAACCATTGCCTGATAATCTGAAATATCAATTTTTAGGACCACATAAGACGCTCCCTGTGATTATCAATGCTAAATTAACAAAGGAGCAGGAAATTAAACTGATTAAGGTCCTGAAGGAACATAAGGAGGCAATTGGTTGTACCATTCATGACCTTAGAGGGATCGAGCCATCTTATTGCAATCACAGAATATTTTTGGAAGAAGAATCTCGCCCTTCTCACTAGATGTAGAGGAGATTAAATCCAAATATGCGAGAAGTGGTCAAGGAGATTATTAAGTGGCTCGATGCAGGAATCATTTATCCGATCTATGATAGTCCTTGGGTAAGTCCCATGCAGATTGTTCCTAAGAAAGCCAGGATTACTGTTGTGACTAATGAGAAAGGAGAATCTGTCACAACTTGTTCAGTTTCCTCTTGGAGGGTTTGTATCGATTACAGGAAGCTGAACATGGCCACGAAAAAGGATAATTTTCCTCTGCCTTTCATTGATCAAATCTTGGAAATATTAGCCGGGCAGAAGTACTTCTATTTTCTTGATGGCTACTCGAGATACAACCAAGTTCCTATCCATCCCGAGGATCAGGAAAAAGCTACTTTCACCTGTCCATACGGAACCTTTGCTCTCCGTAGGATGCCATTCGACTTATGCAATGCACCTGCGACTTTTCAAAGGTGTGTGCTAGCCATATTCTCTGACATGGTGGGAGAGTTTATGGAAGTCTTCATGGACGATTTCTCTGTTTTTGAAGAATCGTTTGACTCTTGTCTGGCTAATCTTGAAATGATTCTTAAATGATCATCAAAACAAGATTGGTCCTTAGCTAAGAAAAGAGTCATTTCATGACACAAGAAGGCATTGTCTTGGGTCATGTAATCTCTGAACGGGGAATTGAAGTGGATAAAGCTAAGGTTGATGCTATCTCTAAACTTCCCCCTCCCATATCTGTTAAACAAATTCGATCATTTCTTAGTCATGTGGGATTCTACAGGAGATTCATCAAGGACTTTTCGAAGGTTGCTCGTCCTCTAAGCAATCTTCTCGCCAAAGAAACGCCATTTGATTTCGACGAATCATGCTGTAAGGCATTTGATTTTCTTAAACGGCAGTCACTTGTGCTCCGGTGTTGAAACCACCGGTTTGGACAACCCCTTTTGAGATCATGACCGACACTTTTGATTACGCGGTCGGGACTATTTTGGGTCAGAAAGTTGATAGGAAGCCCTCTGTCATCTACTACACTAGTAAAACTCTAGACGAGGCCCAAAGGAATTACACTGTTACTGAGAAGGAATTACTAGCCGTAGTATTTGCTTTGGAGAAATTCAAGGCTTACCTCTTAGTGTCTCACATCATTATATATACCAACCACTCAGCCTTGAGACATCTCTTGGCCAAAAAGGATGCCAAACCTTGGCTCATTCGTCGGATTCTGTTGCTTCAAGAATTTGATCTTGAAATCAAGGATAAATCCAGGGTACAGAATGTGGTGGCAAATCATTTGTCGAGACTTCTGACTGATTCTTCTCATTCGGATATTCCGATTGCTAATGCTTTTCCAGATGAAACCATCCTTACAGCTTCAAGCATCCAAACCCTGTGGTTTGCTGACATTGTTAATTATTTGGTCGTTGGTCAAAGCCCCCAGGATTGGACCAAGTAACAACGGGATAGAATCAAATCTAAGGCCAAATATTACCTTTAGGAGGACCCTAAACTGTACCGCATCGGCTCTGATCAAATTATTTGCCAATGCGTTCCAGAGAACGAATTCAACAATATACTCGAGTTCTTCCATGCATCTACGTGTGGTGGACACTTCTCTAGGAAAAAAACGGTTGCAAAAATTTTGCAATCTAGATTCTATTGGCCATTTTTATTCAAGGATGCCAAGGAATTCTCAAGGTCGTGTTCCCGATGCCAGGCACTCGAGAGCATAACTAAGAGAGATATAATGCCCCTAAACCCAATTCTTCCTGTCGAAATCTTCGATGTTTGGGTCATCGACTTCATGGGACCATTCCTCCCTTCATTTGGACATTAGCACATTCTCATCACTGTTGATTACGTGTCCAAATGGATTGAGGCAATTCCCACCCGAACCAAAGACCATAAGGTGGTCATCGATTTTGTCAAGAAGAACATCTTCAGCAGGTTCGGGATTCCGAGGGCCATCATCAATGATGATGGTACTCATTTCACTAATGCCCAATTCCATAATTTTCTAGCTAAATACGGGGTTAATCACCAGATCTCCACACCTTACCATCCCCAGACGAATGGATAGGCCTAGGTCTCCAATCGGGAGATCAAGAATATTCTGCAGAAAATGGTTAGGCCTGATCGCAAAGACTGGACTCAAAATCTTGAGGACGCTCTTTGGGCCTACCATATGGCGTATAAAATGCCCAACGACATGTCTCCGTTTCGTCTGGTGTATGGAAAGGTGTGCCATTTACCCATAGAAATTGAACATAGGGCATTCTTGGCAATCAAGAAGTGCAATCTAGATCTGAGTTTAGCTGGGAAGACCAGGAAACTCCAACTATCTGAGTTTAGAAATGATGCGTATGAGAATGCCAAGATCTACAAGGCTCAGACCAAAGCTCTACATGACCAATTGATTTCCCGCAAGAGCTTTGAGTCAAACCAGAAGGTCTGGCTATTCAATTCTCGACTTAAGCTCTTTCCCGACAAACTTAGGTTGAAATGGAATGGCCCATTCATTATCGACTAGATTTTTCCAAATGGAGCTGTTCAGATCTCTGACCCGAAGATGGGTAATTCATTCAAAGTCAACGGTCAATGTCTAAAGGCTGTTATTGACCGTACTATTCCAGAACCCATCTCAAACATGGTTGCTCTAGCCATGTTGTGACTTCTTTGGTTGGACTTCCCCTAGCTAATAGAATTAAACTCAGCAGTTGCACAATCTGACTCAGTGCTGACCTGAGCTTCATATTCAAGTGATATCTTCCATACTCTACCCTTCCTTTCATGTCTCTTCTCAATGTGGACATTGCATCAACTAGGCATGGGGGGTGGATTCATTTTTGAATCATTTTGTCAGCTCTGTGAAATTCTTGTAAATTCTATTTCTCTTCTTATATATACATTAAAAAAAATTGAATTAGGAAGGAATACTTGGACATTAGGACATTTCAATCTTAGGAAATATTACAATAGGATCTAAACATTAAGACCCTTCAGGTCTTTGGGCTTAATTAGCCCGGGTATCCACTAAAATGTAGATTTGCTTTTCGAGTCCTCGTCGTCCTGAATTCTATTTTAATTTGATTAAATAAGTTTGGGTGATAAGTACACGACTTATCAACCCACCCTTTGATTTGAGGGAACTTTAAGTCTAAGCATCTACAGACTATCTTGTCACTGACTCGTTGTTCGACAATTTTAACGGAAATTGGATAGCTAATGAACCTTCTAGGGTTATATGGATGGCAAGTTATCATGAGTAACAGCCCATAGGTATGTTGTCCAGAGCCCAGTCACTGGACCATTCTCTTCTTGCTACCTTTAGGTAAATCTTAGACCAGAGAAGCCACCTACTTAAAAAGAAAAAGAAAGTCAAAAAGAAAAGAAAAGGAAAAGATAAAAGATAAAAGAAAAAAAAAGAAAACAAAAGAAATAAGCCACACTTCGCTACACGAGTATGGTTGGCAAGTTGTCGGTGGTAACAATTCATCGACCGGTTGTCCAGAACCCAGCTCAAGAAATGCACTAAAAATTCTCAAAACACTTAGGAAGAAGCAAAGAAGTAGAATAAGCTGGGGAGATATACACTGGACTCACCCTTGTGTTGACTCATAAAAATAAAAGTAGGGAGAAAGCTACCGGTCGTAAAGATACACCTTTAGGAAGAACTGTCTTTTTAAGGTCACCTAGAGGCGTAGAAACCCGAAATCCATTTTAATTGCCGATTAACGAGTCTATCACATTCACAATAAGATGCTTAGAACTTAGGGTTCTCATCAAATCTTGGGAGGGTTGAGTGGCCGTAGAAAGACACTCTTTAACCCTAAACTCAAAATTCCAAAAAATTAGAAAAGAAGAAAAATAGAAAAAGAGATTTTTCTTTGAATAAGGTGAGGGCTTGAGGCGGTCTGCATTTTGGCAGATGCTTATGTGACAAGATCGTGTTTTAAAAAGACATTTGTTGCAGTGTAGTCTGAAATCGTCGTATAAACAAATATCAATTTTGTTACTCGAAAATCAAAATATCCGAGGTCGAACTCAGGGAGCAAATTGGTATTTTAGAATCTAAAATCACAATCTCAAAATATGATATTTAACAAGAATATAAATGAGAGTTCATATATAAGAAAACTAAAAAGGGAATAGAAATGTGAGAGGAAATTGAGTATTTTCTCTGATGGCTTCTTTCTTCTCTTTCTTCCATTTTCTTTCTCTTCTTGGCTGCACCTTTCCCTTCTTACTTTCTTTGACTTTCCCTTTTTTAAACATCTGATTCTATGAATCAGATGCCTTATCTTGCAGTTGCTACGGTACCATCTTCTGCTCCCTGTCTTTCTTCTTCTTCCTTTGTTTCTGTCTTCTTCTTCTACAACTCCTTCTTCCTTGTCTTTCTTCCTCAGCCTCTGCCTCTGGTCTTCTTTCTTCTTTCTTTTCTTTCTTCTTCGGCTTTTGAGCCTTTCTTCGTCCTTCCTTAGCTTTGGCTTCTGCCTTGAGTTCTCCTTCCTTCTCTTTTCTTCTTCAACCGCACCTCTGCTATAGTGCTTCGTCTCCTCCTTCCTTCTTCTACTACATCTTCAGCTTCTTTCTCTTCTTCAGCAGCTGCCTCCTTGGCTTCTTCTTCTTCGTTCCTTCCCTTGGCTGCAGCTGCAGTGGTTCTTCTTCTTCCTTCCTGCAGCCGCTTTCTCCTCCTTCTTCCCCACACAACACCACGCAACAAAACCTACCCCTACCATCCCCCACGTCACTCTCTCTCTATTTCTCTCTTCTCTCTCTCAGAGCCAGTTGAGTAAACAGGTTAGGTAACGCGTGTCCAGGTCCAGGCGCACCGGCGTGGGTGGTGCACGAGGAGTGCTGGGTAATCGGGTTAGGTAGCCAGGTCTGCGGAGCGTGGGTCGCAAACGAGGTGAGTATATAGGCAAGGGGACCTCACCCCGTGTACTAGAGGTGAACAGAAGAAATCACAAAAATAATTTAACTCACTCACCGCGCTCTTGACTTTTCGAGGTGGGACTAAAAGTCCCACCCACTTCTGCTGGCACCCACAGGAGGAACGTCTACGCAATTCGAGCAGATGGGTGCCTCGTGAAGCCTGCACTCTAACTGGATGCGTTCGCGCACTCAATGCGCGTCACCTGGAACGCAGCACCTGGGTGGACGCAACCTGGAGCACTATTGCAAGCTCCTTACTTCAGCATCAATGGCGGAATGGGGGATCGACTTGAAATCACTCAATACGACCTTATAGCCCCATTAAAACATACGAGGAGCTTCGCTGTCTCACGGCAAAGGTGAGATGGAGGTTGGTTGGCTGCAGAACGGCCTAAGTGTGCGTGCCTAGGTTGGACTATGGCTGTGTTTATGGGTGTGTTCTGTGGGCGTTTAGGGAGGCGATGGCGATCGATGGAAGGGCAGAAAGTGCTCAGTTGGTGATGGCAGAGGTGATGAGGGGTCTAGCGAGGCGTGTGGTGGTGCAGAGTAGTGGATGCGCCTCCGCCAGTGGTCGGCCGGAGATGGAGAAGGTGGTGGTGGTCTACAGCTGTCGAGGGATTGGAAATAGTAATAAAGATAGGGGAAATAAAGAGGAGGGGGAGAGGAATTTATCTATGGTGATTGGAGCGAAGGGGAGGTAGAGGGGCAGACGACACGTATCTGCCGTCGCTGGAGACGAAGGCCCTAAGATGGAGAGGTGGCGACGACGAGGGGGTCAAAGAGGCTCACGTAAGTACGGTGCGATGCGGAGGAGCGAGGCGAAGATGACTCTACCACTAGTATGGTGGCAGAGTGACGAGAGGAGGGAGAGAAGGTCGTAGGAGCTTGCAGCCGTCTGATCGGAGATGGGGACGGAGGAGATTTAGCAAGTATCTCAGGCCAGGACAAGCTTAACCCCTTCGGCCAGACCTGGTGCTTCTTATATAGGCACAGGCAGAGGGTTAGACGCAAGGTGGCAAGCAAAAACCCTCGTCAGAGGTATGGCTGGAAATGATACCTATACCGCTCGAGCATTCGCACGAGAGGTATGGGGCGATTCAGGGCATGTGGAGTTGCTCAGGCGGTGGGGGGTTTCGCAAAGGACTCCCCTTTCAAATATGAAAGCAGCCCCCTGGGGAAGCGAGGAGAAATCCTCCTCGAAACCCCGCCAGAGGTATGGGTCTCCTGCTGCAATGGCGGAGGGATCGGAATGCGAAAAGTGACGAAGAAGTTGAGGGGGTTTTCGCAAGGGTTTTCAAAAGTTAGGGGTCAGAATGTAATTGGGTGAACTATTTTGCAAAGTAGGTTAAGATGGCCTTCCCTTAGGCCCAAATTTTGGTACAAACCTAATTTGGACCGAAGGAATCCAATGGTGAAGTTGGATTTTAGGTTTGACCACGTTTGACTAGACATTTTGCAAAAAAACCCAAATTAGGTCAAACATTGAGCGTGAACCCCAATCTAGGTCAAAATAGGTTCCAAAGGCCAAATTGAAGGTTCTAAACCCTAGGGGATATTTTTTCATGAATTTTAGAGGGTTTAGTTGATTTTTATCCTACCTGAAACCTTGTGAAATTAAGTGGGTTTGTTTTAGGGTTATAAAATGTTAATTAATTCCTAAATTTCACAATAACCCTTTTCTAACTTAACCATCCCACTTTTTCTCTTATTAAGTCCAATTGACCTATGTCTAGACCCTAAGAAATCCCGTTGATGTACTGCAATGGTAAAATTGCAGTTTTACCCTTTGTATCATGTTTTCTTTCCATATCAGTGGTCTCTTGAGTTAGGCCTTTCTTTAGGTTATGCAGGTGCTTTTATTCACTTTATTAGGTCAAAAAGAGCTAGTTAGGGCTCATGATGAGGTTCTCATCAAAGCCCCATGCCTAGCTTTTGCTAGTCCCTTAGCAAAATTTCAAGGTTTTAACTTCTGTTCTAGATCATGAGTTTCTTTCACTAATTATGATAAGTGTTTTACTTCTTTTTCTTTTGTGATTAGGTCAGAATGCCGACAATAGGCCTAAAGGTACTCCAGTACCAACCAAGATTCGAACCTGACCAGCTTTAGCCTCAGTCCTCCAGGAAGGTTTTTAAGGCCCGCAGGAACTACCCTAAGGTTTATTGGACTCCACGGTTAAAGCACCCGTGCTTGAGACATATTTAGCTTAGCTCAGTTTGCAATGTATTTTTGTAAGAGAGAGACAGAGGATTTATTTGTTTGGAGAGTTTTTTCTCTCTTTTCTTTTTAATTCTAGCTTCGGATTGGCTTCTCAACATAATATGTATTGGATTCCTCATCCCCATCATCAATCCTCGAAAGTCCCTAGCAATCGATGCTTCATGATAGCACCACCCATGGTAACCCCCAGAACCCTGGTTTTTGAGATTTCGAGATAATCCTACCCATGGCATTCCGTGGCCGAATCCAGACCCTGGCAATCGACATTTCGTGATAATGCCATCCATGGTATCTGAACAAGCAGAGTGCTTACATGCCCCCAGTAGGATATGTAAATATCCTAAGAGACAAGCACCGAGGAGACGATATGTTGTTATGCATCTTCGAGGGGAATTTCCCGCCTCTCCACGCCGAGAACTCGTCCAAATCAACTTATGTTGATCAGCCGCTCCTAATCTAGGAAACATTTTCAGAACATTAAAATGCTTTTTACGTGATTTTGATTGTTATGCACACTGAACCAGACTGTGTGTGGATTGGGGTGCTTAGGTTACCGAGTAGCACAAACCGAAGGTCAGTTAACAAGGTCAAATACACCCTAAGCCTTAAACCTAATACTTAAGCTTTGCATTTTCCTCAACCTCTTGAGGATTATCCAGATCTTAGCGGGTACTAAGAGTCTACCCAAAAAGGCCTAAGGTCAGCATTCCTACTAATCTCTTTTTGTGTCTCTTTAGCACTTTTCTTTACTTTTCTTGATGTGGTCTAGAACTTCGGTTAATCCCTTAATCTCTTACTAATGACTATCTCTTTCTTTTTTCATTTTGTGTCTTTTTTTTGTCATTTTTCTCTTTTTCCTCCTCCTGTTTTTGTATAGCCCAAAAATTTTCCCTCCCTCTTCTTAGTTTTTTTTTTTTTATGATATGTGATTTTTTTGTTGAAACCTTTTCTTGATATGAGTTTTCTTACATTTTGCACTTTTCATACCCCCCCGTGCCTAAGATTTGCAATGTCCCCATTGTAAATTAGGTGGGTTTGAATTCAGCTTAGTTCATTTATTAGGACAGGTGTTGGGTGAGTGAACGGGTCGAGGTGACTGTCGCAGATGATTTCTAGACTCGGGTATGGGTACCTGAGGTGGAGTCGGCTGTTCTAATGGATGAACCCAAAAGTGCAATATGAATTCAGCATAGAAATGAAAGGTTTCAAGTTTTTCAAAGAATGACGGGTTGCTCCCGTTAAGCACTAAGTTTTACGCCATCGGCTGGGCACAATGAGCTCATGGAGAATGGAGGATAAAGGATGACTCAGCCAAATCTATATTGGTCATGTCAATGAAAAATTTGAGTCTCTAACAGTTCATGACAAAAGGTTCGAAATCGTGGCTGAGTGGACTAATCTCAACAGCTCCATTTCCAAAGATTCGTCAGACTAAGTAAGGTCTGATCCACTTAGATCGTAGCTTCCCTGGGAACAGTTTGAGTCAGGCATCAAAGAGTAGGACCTTTTGACCAGGGTGAAAGATCTTTCTAGATATGTGCTTGTCGCGAAAGGCTTTAACCCACTCTTTGTAGATTCACAAGTTTTCATACGCATCATGGCGTAATTCATCAATCTCGCTCATCTGAAGCTTTCTGCGGGTTCCAGCCTTAGAAAGATCTAAGTTGCAATTCCATACTACCCAATAGGCTTTATGTTCCAATTCGATGGGGAGGTGACATGCCTTCCTGTACACCAGTCTGAACGGAGACATGCCTAATTGGGTCTTGTGGTGGTCCTATAGGCCCACAAAGCTTCTGGAAGCTGGGATGACCAATCCTTCCTGTCAGGTTGAATAATAACCTGGAGGATTTTCTTGATCTCCCAATTCGATAGCTCAGCTAGACCATTAGTTTGGGGGTGGTAAGGAGTAGAGATTCGGTGCGACACCCCATATTTGGTCATCAGTGACCTGAACTGAGCGTTTGTGAAATGGGTCCCTCCATCAGAAATGATCGCATATGGAATCTCGAACCGTGAGAAGATGTTTCGGTGAATGAACTTGATAACGACTTTGTGATCATTGGTTCGGGTTGGAATGACTTCGATCCATTTGGACACATAGTCAACAGTGAGTAAAATGTATTCGAAGCCATCCAAAATAGGGAAGGGTCCCATAAAATCAATCCCCAATATGTTAAAAATCTCGTATACCAGGATCGGCTGTAAAGGCATCATGTCTCGATGGCTCATGTTGCCCAAAGTCTAGAAACGGTTACATGCCTTATAGTGATTGTATGCATTCTTGAAAATTATGGGCCAGTAAAAGCCACATTGGAGGACTTTTGATGCAGTTTTGTGTCCAGAAAAATGTCCACCGCATGCCTGGTCACGGCAGAAAGAGAGTATGTCCTTGATTTCCGCTTTCGCGACACATTATCGAATAATTTGATCAGCACCAATGCAGAATAAATACAGGTCTTCCCAAAGGTAATACTTGGCATCGGAATGTAATTTGTCCTTCTTGGCCTTCGGCCAATCAGACAGGATCTGATGTGATGCCAAGTAGTTTACTATGTCAGCAAACCATGGAAGCCCGGTATTGATAGTCAGGAGGTGCTCATTAGGAAAGTGTTCCGTGATGGGTCCGGCAGGGTCAATGATCTCAGAAGGAAGGCGGGACAAGTGATCAGCTACCACGTTCTTTCTTCCCACTTTGTCGCGAATCTCGAGGTCAAATTCTTGCAACAGCAAGATCCATCGGATTAATCGAGGTTTCGCATCCTTCTTAGCAAGGAGATGCCTCAGCTATGTGATCCGAGTAGATAATAACATGGGAACCCAGGAGGTAAGATCTGAATTTTTCTAGGGTAAATACTACGACTAGCAGCTCTTTCTCAATAACAGTGATGTTACGCTGGGCCTTGTCAAGTGTGTTGCTAGCGTAGTAAATGACCACGGGTTTCCCGTCAATTTTCTGCCCCAAAATCGCTCCTACAGCGAAGTCAGATGCATCACACATGATCTCAAAGGGTTGAGACCAATCAGGGGACTGTAGGATCGAGGCTTAGGTAACTCGGTCATGAAGTATCTCAAATGCTTGAGTGCATTCCTTGGAATATTGAAAGGCACATCCTTGGCGAGAAGAGTGGTCAGGGGGCGCACAATTTTCAAGAAATCAGGGATAAATTGACGGTAAAAACTGACGTGCCCCAGAAAAGATCGAATGTCCTTGATCGAGCTAGGCACAGGGAGTTTGGAAATCAAGTTAACCTTGGCTCGATCGAATTAGATGCCTTTCTCCGAAATCAGATGTCCCAGGACAATTCCCTCAGGCGCCATGAAGTGGCTCTTTTCCCAGGAAAGAACCAGATTCACGTCAATGCATCACCTGAGTAATTGAACCAAGTGCTGGAGGAAATCATCAAATGATGCTCCAAATACTGAAAAGTCATCCATGAAGACTTCTAGATAATCACCTACCATATAAGAGAATATGGCAAGCATGCACCGCTGAAAAGTCACGGGTGCATTACAGAGACCGAAAGGCATCCTTCGAAACGGGTACGTCCCGAAGGGGTAGGTGAACGTGGTCTTTTCTTGGTCCTCTAGATGGATTGCCACTTGGTTATAACCAGAGTACCTGTCAAGAAAGCAGAAGAACCTATTTCCCGCTAGTTTTTCAAGGATTTGATCAATAAACAGTAGTGGGAAATGATCCTTCTTCGTAGAGGAATTGAGTCTTTTGTAATCAACGCAGACTCTACACAAGTTAGTTATATGAGTCGGTATGACCTCTCCGATTTCAGTCGAGATGGTGGTGAGTCCTGCCCTCTTAGGTACAACCTGGATTGGACTCACCCATCAACTGTCAGAGATCGGGTAGATGACCCCTGCATCTAACCACTTAATAATCTCTTTTTTTACGACCTCCTGCAGATTAGGGTTCAGACGTCTCTGCATTTCTAGCGAAGGTCGTGCGCCCTCTTCAGAGTAGATATGGTGTGTGCAATAAGAGGGGCTGATACCAATCAAGTCATCGAGAGTCCATCCAATGGCTTTACGATGTTGTTGGAGAACAGTAATTAGATGGGATTCCTAGTCAGATGTGAGTTTGGAGTTTATAATCACAGGAAACGTTTGATTGGAACCCAAAAAGACGTATTTTAGATGATCGGGAAGGGGCTTTAGTTCCAAGATGGGATTATCAATAGCAGTAGGTGGTTTAGGGTATGTGTTGGGAATAAGGGTAGGAGTTATGGGTGTATCTAAAATAGGTTCAAACTCCTCTAATTGCGGGTTTTGATCTTCTTGTGGTTGATCAGGGATAATCAGGTTGTCCTCAATATGCGGTTCATCAACCATAGCTTTGATATCACATATTTCTTCTATAACACCGCAATTAATCCCTTGTTGGGCCTTAAAGATGTCAATCTTTAGAGTTTGGTTCCCAAATTTCAATTCTATTTGGCCCTCCTCACAACTTATGTTGGCCCTAGCAGTGGCCAGAAAAGGTCTCCCTAGTATAATCTGTGTATCCCTTGGGTTCTCAAGTGCATCCATATCTAGAACTATAAAATCCACTGGGAAGTAGAAATCCCGTATCCTAACAATGACATCCTTGAGTATTCCTTTAGGTGACTTGATGGATCGATCGGCTAACTGCAATGTCACCTCTGTCGGTTTAAGCTCAGACTCTTCAAGGTGGTTAAGGAGGGATGTAGGTATTAGGTTTATGGAGGCACCTAGGTCTAGCAAGGCTCTATCTAATTGGGTTTCACCAAATTTACATGAAATCAGGGGAGTGCCTGAGTCTTTTGCTTTGGGTGGGAGTTTGCTCAAATTACAGAGTTGGCTTGCTCTGACAGTATGATCGGACTCCCACTTTTGGTTCGCGGCTTATGCTTGGGTGTACACACTTCTTTTAGGAAACATGCATAAGCCAGTACGTGGCGGATTGCACCCATCAAGGGGATGTTTATTTGGACCTATTCAAAGAGCTTGATCAGATCCTCCTCAGGAGCCACAGGTTTGGTTATCCTTTTTCCTTTGGTCAAGGCCTCGGGAAATGGAACCTTGGTTGGTTCCTCTAGAATAGGTCCAGGTTCTTAATCTGGGATAGGGACATCTTGGATAACTATCCTAGGGCTTGGATCACTACCAGGCTTGGAGTGGTTTAGATAAGGTGGGTCTTGGGTTGCTTTACCACTACGGGTTGTTACGGAGTTTAATCCTGCCTGGTTCTGGTTTGGGGTTGGTAAAATGGGTGGCTGCTGTTGAAATCCTGCGTAAGATGTCGAAGCTTCCATCCCGTCAAGTGATGGAATAGAAGGGGCCTGATAAATCATATGTGCATGGCCTGGATTTGGGTTCATAATGCGCCTCTGGGTCAGCACGTTATTTGGGTTCGACAGAGGTTGCGAAGGAAGTGTGCCCAGTTGGCGGGAATTCGCCATCTGGGTGAGTTGGTTGCGAAGGAAGTGTGTCTTTGATTCTATGAATTTCTCGCCCACTGGAAGTTAGGATGATTTCGCCATCCAGGGTTGTAGGTGTTGGAAAATGGGTCATTCTGGATGGCGTTGAGGTCCTCGCAGGTCTGAGGAGCCTCAGGAAAGTCAGAGTATGGGGGTTCAGAGTTCCCCTGACTAGAATAGAGCGGATCGGAGGTCCCTCCGGTCCTGGAGTCAGACGGGGGTGGATATGGGTCCATCCCCTGATAAGATCGGTGATAGATGTTTTGCACAGTTTCCCTCGTGAGAGGTGGCTGTGTGAAAGAGTTTTGCGCAGAGGTGGCTCGCTACAGATGTTGAGTCAGCTCGTCCACCTTCCTCTCTATGATAGAGACCTTGTCCAACCGACTAGCCATCAACTCCAAGTCAACGAATGCGGATAGGCCCTACATCTTATGTGCTCCCCTAAGATTCGTCAATGCACGGGAATTCGTCCGGTCGAATAAGCCCATGGAGTCATTGTTGATGGAGTTCTCGCACATATTTTCGAGAATCTCCCACACCATGTCCTCATGCTGACCCATGATGTTTCCTCCACAGGTTGCATTGACGAATAATCAAATGTCCTCACAAAGTCCCCGGTAAAAAGACTAGACTTGTTCCGATTTAGGAACTCCATGATGGGGGCACTTTCACATGAGATCCAAGAATTGGTCCCATGCCTCATGAAGAGGTTCTCCTGTTTGTTGGGTGAAATGAGTGATATGATGGCACAAGACATTTGTCTGACCAACAGGAAAGAACTTCAAAAACTCAGACTGAAGTTCATCCCATGTGTTGATCGGACGAGTCTGAGTTTAATACCAATGAGCAGCCTTGTCCAAGAGGGAGAAAGAAAACATCTTCATGAGCAGAATATCCCGATTTTGTGCATCTGATCTGAAGGTCTGGGCCAGATGCTTGAGCTGTTTATTGTGCTGGAATGGATCCGCTGAGTTAAGTCCAATGAATCATGTTGGGCATGAGTTCAGAATTAGGACCTCCAGCCGAGATTCGAACTCGAGGCTCGATTGCCACCGCAGTGGGATTATAGTGATCTCGCATCATGGGACGCTGCGGTGGGTTCACAAAGTTTTGGAAGAGATCATTTAAGCACTGAAGCTGGTGCTCAAGGTTGTTCTCTTCTTCAACAGGTTGTGCCATGATGGAAGAAGAAGGAGAACTTGGTTCTAAATTAGAGGAAAGATCTATGTGGTGGGGTTGCTGCATAAATAAGGGTACCGAGGCTTGGCCTCGGGGAGAGTGGATTTCTAACCTTCCAAACATGCACCAAAGGATTTGATGAGATCAGATTATGCTGGACCCAATCGAGACACCCACAATAAGTTGGGTGACTATAGAGGTTCAGGGGGAATGATAACCCTTAGTCAGAAAGGTCGTCCACCTGAGAAATACTAGGGCAGCCAGAGAGGGAGAGTCCCGCGAAGACCCCTACACAGTAGATGAAAGGGATGTTGGTCGGACCTGAATAGGTTGTGTTAATATGGTGATTTTATCGTTGAAATGTGTATAGTGGTTAACCTAAATTGAGCCTAACCATCTCTTTACAAAAATTTTTTACCTAGCCTACTTGATTTTATCTTGGTCACTTTTAGGCCCAGGGTCGAACTCAGGGAAGTGGGGTTAGAAGTCAAGTTTCTACGCCTTTCCTACAACGAATCTCTTCCGTTCGTTTACTGTGTTTTTGGTGTTTTTCTATTTAGATTTTTTTCTGATAATTCTTATCCTTGAGGCACACCCTCAAAATTAGGTTCTTGGCTTTGAGCCAAATCAGGGTTCCAAAATGGGTCTTGCTATTCGCAAGACGGAGTACCTGCAAGTCAAGGATTATCTTTTCTCTTTTATATATATATATTTTTATCTTTTTATTGGTAGGAAAGAGAAGCAGAAATAAAGTAGATATAGTATATATATATGTATATATTATATATGTATAAAGGGGTGGGGGTGGAGGCGGAGATGGCGTGTAGCACGGTGTCGAGTCGGTCATTGTCTAGAAAGACGCAACCAACAGGACGAGGTGTTGCGTGGAGTGTAAGGTGGATGGCGGAAGATGTGTGCGACCACGCTTTTTGTATGCGTATATCGAGGAATATCAGCAACTGGTGCAAATATTCCCGCGATACCACATATGGTAAGTAATATGAAAATATATATATATATGCATATATGTAATATATCTATATGTATATATGGTTATAAGTATATAGGTATATATGTACTTATATATGTGTGTGTGTGTGTATATATATATATATGTATGTATGTATAACTATATAGATGTATATATATGTATGTATATATATATATAGTAATATATGTATATAGATATATGTAGATAGATATGTGTGTGTGTGTGTGTGTGTATATATATATGTATGTATATATAGTTATATAGATATATATGTATATATGTATGTTATATAGATATATATATGTATATGTATAAGTAGGTGTGTATATATGTGTATATATATATGTATCTATACTTATACTTAGTTATATAGGTAATAATATGTATATATAGATATATGTATATATATATATGTATATAAATATATGTAAGTATATATGTGTATATATATATATATATATATATATATAAGTATATAGATATATATATATGTATGTATGTATATAGACTAATACATAGTTATATAAGTACTAATATATGTATAGATATATGTATATATATATATGTACATATATATATATATATATATATATATATATATGTATAAAGTAGAGTATAGGTGTGTGTGTGTGTATGAGAGTGTGAGTGTGTGTGTGTAAGTGTCGGTAGAGAGAGAGTGAGACAGTGTTGTGAGAGAGAGAGAGAGGGAGAGCTTCCTGCTAGAGTGAAGGAGGCGTTTAAGCCGTCCGCGCACAGCAGAGCGTCGTCTAAGGCTTCACGTGCACGCGCAAGCGCGTATGCACTCAGAGAGGCACGCGCTGGAGGGAAGTGGGCGCGAAGAGGACCGCTGCACACCACATTGCGCGAAGGGGCTGGAGCGGGCAGATACAGGCATGCGCGGGCGAAGGGAGAGGGCGAAGACGCGGGCGGGTGCGAGTGCACGTAGATGCGCGGACAGTCCCTGGAGCGGGACGCGCGCGCGAGCTACGGCCAGTTGCGGCGTGCCGGGTGACTAGATAAGTGAGAAACTTGCCGGTCACCCCACTGTAGCCACAGTGTTCCGCTGAAACGCGTGAACAGTGGCTACAGTGCCGTGGCAAGCTGCGTGACCGGGTGAGCCCGATGCTGTGAGTGAGGGAGGCTTGCGGCTGGCACGTGCGAGCTGGCGCGCGCGTGGAAGGGTTGCGCCGGCTGGTTGTGGGCGCGAAGAGGCGGGCGTATGTGAAGAAGTGGAAGGCAAAGGCAGCCTACAGGCGCACGTGGTGGCCTGCTGGCTTGCGCGGTGGCCTTGCAGCTGCTGCTGCCTTGCTGCTACGTGCGGAGCTTTGAGCTTCAAAGCTTGAAGCTCCTGCTTCAATGGCTGAAATGACTTGGAAAGTTAAAATATGGAAGAGAAGACCACCACGCCCACTGACTCTTTGATGAGCTGGGCGGTGGTGGTCTCGCGGTGGTGGGTGTGCACCACAGTGATGTACTCCTGCCCGCAGAGTGGCTCCTCAGAGGAGGGCCTGCGTATGGAGGGAGAGGGGAGGGGACGGCCTGGAGAAGAGCTGTTGTGTGTTTCTTTTTCGTGGGGAACAGGCTCCCCTTGCAAAGGTGCCATGCTCCTTTTAAGGAAGAAGAAAGCATGCACAGCCATGCCCTGGCTATGCATGGCTAATGGCTGACAGGGAGAGGCATGCATGCGACTGGCAGGGAGAGGTGTTGTAGAGCATGGTGCGAGGAGGAAGGTCCAACCATGCCATGCAGCCGCGGGAAGAATTCAAAGTCAAGTAGAAATAAAAATAAAGATGGAAATTTTGCGAAACAGCACTTCAAGAAAATGTGAATTGCGAGGCCATTTTATTCACTCTCCTCCCCTCTCAATTAAATGCATGCATGCATGTATTTTTACAAATGCGACTATGGATACCTAATATGCACTGGTAATGCTTGGAAATAGCACAAGACGGCACAATTGCAGGTGTATTTTTGCGGTGCAATCATACCCCCATGCCTATCTTTTGCTAGCCCTAGCAAAATATTTTTGTGTTGTATTTAGAAATGATCTTGAACTGAAGATTTTCTTCTGAGGTAACATAGGTGTGTTTATTATTGGATATTGTGAGAACCAATTATAGAGAAGACTACCAGTACTTTAAGTCTCACATGACATTGATCATCTCTCAACTAACCAGGACCCTTGATATTTAAACCTTAAGTACGATTTCCAGGATCTAGGAGGTTTTTGCCATACTCGAGAGCTCAAGAGATTATGGCTTGTGCTTAGTGAAGGATCAAGATTGACCAGATGAACATTAAGACTCAAGCCCAAGGTTTCACAAATTTTTAAGTAAAGGTTGATCCCAGTTCCAGCTCGTGTCTTCGGATTGACCCTTAAAAAGATGAAGGAAAACTCAACTCCCATTTTCTGATATTTGTGGCTCAAAGCAGGGTATTTGTATTTTTCCCTGAAGAACTTTTGTAGGGCGAAGACTTTACAAATATTTATGAGATATACTGACTTATTTGCATCTTTTTTTTTTGAATCACGTGTCAGTATATCTCTTACAACATTATTTGGAGGAGCACACTTTTTTCTTTTTGGTGGGAGAGTTCCTTTTTGGTGGAAAGAGTCTCTTCTAAACACAAAACTAAAGCCTAGGATAAAAAGTCTACCTGCACGCACAGGTAAGGACTCCACCTTCCCTAATGAACACTAGGGTTGGATCTTATTTTCACCTGGTCTTTCTTGATATGTGTAGTGTGAACCAAAATTACTTAGGCTCTCAAGTAGAAGCAAACCAACGGATCCTATACTGGTGTCTCAGGTACAAGAATACGTCCTTAGTTAGGAGAGATTTCGATCTATTTTGTCAATGCTCAAGTGAATTAAGTCGAGCGTGAGCGAATCAAGCTTCTGTGGCCTGGAAAGTCTTCAAAACAGAGGTTGAATATCCATAAACACTTATTGTATCTTTGTTTCAGTCTTTAGATCATTACTAAACACCATTTTCATTTTTTTTTTCTTTTTCTTACATATTTATAAATTGGTGGAAACTGCATGATACCATAAAATACCCAGATCCTTTGAATACCTATCCACCCCCCCATGCCAAACGATGCTATGTCCTCATATGCATGCAGGGTAGGGTAGAGAAAGGACGAAAGATCGGGTAACGAGAGCTGAGGTGCAGGGTATACAGCAGGGTGGTAGGGTGGGTGGATGGTGGGTGGTGAAGTGAAAAGTGAAGTGATCGTGATAGTGTTGTGAAAAGTGATGGTGGATGGTGAAAGGTCTGGCATTTCATGGGACGAGAGTATCCCAGGTGGATTGGAGCACAAGTCAAGAGGAAGAAGTTGGCCCTCAGATTGGCCAAGAATAGGGGCTTCTTGGATAGATGGATCCAAAAAGGAATAACCCCAGTGAGAAGTATATGGGCTCAAGGTCCCAGTGTGGAATTGCAAATCCACCTGATTTGGCAGAAAAGAAAGGGTAATCCGGTCTTCAAGAGTGTGGACCGGTGGTGAGTAGCCCGGATATGACTCAGACCACGAGGTATGGGAAGTGGAGAAAACCTCGTCAGAAGTCTGGCCAGGAGAAGGTACGGGAATAGGGAGGGATGGGGGAAAGTCACGATATGTGTCGATCAGGCAATCGTCAGTGTTTACAGGTAATCCGCAGCAGTCAGAATAGGTCCCAATTAGTTCGATACACGTGCTGACGGCCATGTCCTCGTCAGACATGTCATCCTTGAAGCAATCGCAATCAAAGTTCTTGGATGCCTTGAAGATGTTAATCTTGAGCTTTTCCGATCCAACGCCAATCTCAATACAGCCCGACTCGCAGTCGATATGGGCATGGGCTGTGGCCAAGAAAGGTCGACTGAGGATGATCGGATAATCAGAAAGTGAACTAGGAACTTCCATATCTAAAACAAGAAAGTCAACAGGAAAACAGAGACTATTGACCCTAACCACCATGTCTTCCACCATACCCTTCGGGATTTTGAAAGAACGATCTGCCAACTGTAATGTGACAGGGGTGGGTTTTAGATTTCCCAAGGAAAAATTTTCGAGCATGATGGTCGGTATAAGATTGATGAAAGATCCTAAATCAAGCAGGGCACGGTTAAAATTACAGCCTTGGATGCTACAGGAAATAAGTGGTGTGCCTGGATCTTTCTGCTTCAGTGGTAGATTTGACAGTATAGCACAACTCGCATGAGGCGAGAGAACCACCGGATTCTTAGTTTTCTTTGACTGTCGCCTGGGTGTTGTGAAGTCTTTGAAAAATCGGGCGATAGTAGGTATGTGATCGATAGCCTCGAGCAGGGGTACCTTGATTTCTACATCCCTGAACAAATTACACAGGTTATCAAAAGCCTATGTATCTTTCTTTTTGCCTTTTGGCTCCCTCAGAAGAGCCTCAGGGAATGGAACTGATTCTGGCACCAATTTGGGTGTATTGTCCTCTCGCGAATGCGGTGCGCATCCCGAATGAGAGGGTGATGAAGAAGACGGGCCAGGATCAGGTCAGGGCGGATCGACGGTCTGCTTACCGCCCCTCGTAGTGATCGCATTGGACGATGCAGGTCTAGTGGGATCATACGGCGGATGAGGGTTTGCAATAGGGACATAAGAGTGTGGTGCTGCAGCGGGATTAGCCTAAAATCCCGGTGGAATTCTCGGAGCTTGCAGAATTTGATGTACCTGCCCCTGAGAAGGTTGTACCTGGGGTTGAGGACCACAAGGTACGAAATTTCGTGGGTTTGGAACAAGTTGGGCAGGAAGAGTGCCCTGAGATCGAGTCATCATGCATAGTTGACTGATCTCAGCATTCTGCTGCGCCAATTGGTGCTGAAGAGAGGTCATGTTCTCTTCATGGCACTTTGACATTTCCATCATCATTCGCATCAATTTATCAAGAGGACTTAATGTGTGTTCTGTTTGCGATACGCAAGGGCCTGATGGCGGATTCGCAA